>OX465107.1:4543658-5143658 GCA_949987565.1 Luidia sarsii
AGAGATTGGACTTACCTGCGACGAGCACTTCAGGACGTCCTCCTCAAAGCGCTCCCCTTTCACAAGGTCCCGGTCATTACCGAGCAAGTTCGAGATTGCCACCTCCCCGATCAAATCGTGCCTGGAGAACCGGTCGAAGTCGTAGACGGTGAACTTGAGCGTCTTGTCGGGCAGGTCGTTGTAGGGCACGGTGAAGGTGAACTTCTCGTCGAATTGCGGGTCGCAGTTCTTCCGGTGCACCTTGGTCTGGTACTTCTTCTTCCGGTCGGCGGGGAACAGGTGGATCTTGACGTAGGGGTCGGAGGTGCCCGAGAAGTCCTTGGCGGGCAGGCCGGCGGCCCGGTCCACGTGGACGTGCAGCGACTCGGTCGGGTGGTCGTACTGGAGGGAGAAGTAGAGCTTGCCGCAGCGGTCCGAGTCCTTGCCGCCGCGCTCCTGCGAGCTGTCCCGGTACAGCTCGGGCCGGAGCGCGCCCAGCTTGGGCTGCTCCTTGCGGTGCACGTTCTTGACGGAGAACTCGATGTTGGCCAGGTTCAGCTGCAGCGAGAGCTGGCGCTGCCGCTTGAAGGCCTCCTGTCGCACCCGCTGCGGCAGGAGCGGCACGGTGGCCTGGCGGGGCAGCACCTTGACCGGCGAGGCGCTGCCGGGGCTGCCCGGCGGGCCGGCGGCCGGGCTGCCCCCGGCCCCCTCCTTGCCGCAGCTCATCCCGCTCATCTCGTTCTCCGAGTCCGAGTCGGCCTCGTAGCACACCTTGCGCTGGATCGTGTACGTCTCCGTCTGCGCCACCCGGTTCTTGAACCTGCGCGCGCACACCACGGCCACGAAGGCGACGACGAGCACCAGCGTGGTCAGAGACACCGGGATGGCCACCGTCTCCAGGGGAATGCCGCTACTGCCGCCCCCTGCCACGTGAACAGAACAAAAAGAGAAAATGGAACACGGATCACCATTACGTACAGTGACTCAGAGAGAAGAGCGCCCCCCCCCAAAAAAAAAAAAAAAAAAAAAAATACTAATAAACACGCCAGCCAACGCCGACCTGCATCAGACACGACCGTCGATCTGGGTTGCACGAAATAATGGAACGAGCCGGAGACAGATTCGACGGACAGCAGTCCCTGTATATATATACGAGGCATACGAAGGAGCGCGGCACTCAACGGGTGCTTTCGTCTGGTTGCAGGAGAGCCGAATAAACACTTCTTTAGACGATGGCTGGAACGAGCGCAATGCACCGGTCAAGTCTCCAATCCACGGCTATATGTAAGGGGGAAATAATAAGAAAAGGCTGTGTATATGATAGTGCCGAGATATTGACGCTCTTACGTGAAGCGAGAAAGGTCGAAAGTCGAGACTCTGGCCGGTACATCACAATGGAGGGAAGAGAGGAGGGGTGAGGGAATACATACACGCCGGTCGGTCTCGAAAGCATCTGATTACGTTCATGCCATTTCACTGGCCCTGGATGACTGCCGAGGTTTCCCCCCCCCCCCTCTACGTCCTGCTCCAATTCTTTAGGAACACAGCGATCGAGGTAGTCTAGGTTCTAGACGTTGTTGTCGTTTGGATACGCCACGCCACTACACCCTCTGACTACGTTCTTCCGGAGCCACCCGCACACACGCACGCACGCCCGCACGCACACTCCGCGCACTACTAGCCAAGCCGTGCGTGCGTGCGTTCAGTGGTGCGGACGGACGGACATGCGAGCGTGCGGACGGGTGGCCGATAAAACGATAACACGGTCTAGAACCTAGACTACGATCGAGGACGCACGCCAGTTCCTCAATGTCCTTCAGCGCGCGCGTCACGTGGGCGCACGATGGAAGATGGGCTCGTGACAATGGGAGCACGCAGATAGTCCAGAGGGCGAACAGAAATCGGCATGCACTCGGACCCGTGCCGAAACAAAACCGCAAACCAGTGGTCAAGCGCGCTTGGGAAGGGGTTTTCGATTCTAACCTTGCGGTCTGTCATTGGCAGAAAATCGCATACAGCCCTTGGACTAAGGAACGAAGCGCGTGCACCTTTACCAGAAACCACGCGTGGTGTGTAGAAAGGGGATGAGGGGAGTGCACGGGTTTCCACGCGTGCGCTCCGCCCCAGGGTGACCAGCTCAAGTGCTCCCACACGAAGTCAAATCCCATCCCTCACATACAGTACAGTAGGCCTATCGCCCCGTAGACAAGCTCCCGTGCAAGTACAGAGAGCTAGAGCGGCATGGCCGTTATATATCCACATCTCCATCAACCCACCACCCCCCCCCCCACCAACACCAAGATAACGGTCATGATAATGTATCTCGCCTGTCTCCTACCGCTATACGCCCACTCACAGCAAGACCCGCTATACTATAGACTGCCAGCGTACACCCTCTAACTTCCCCCTCCCTCCCTCCCTCCCTCGTCCCACACATAACGCGGAAATAAATCATAATACAAGCAAAGAAAGGAGAGACTGAAAAACATCCACTGCGAGCAGGCCACGGGGTCTCGCCCGGCCGAACGGCATCGGGACCGTATAGGGAACAGGCGATAAGTTTGGCTCCCTTCCTCCCTGACTACATTCCACCCCTTTCCATTTATACACAATCACCCTAGTTTAATTAAGATATAGAAAAACACGTAGGGGGATACATTGATGGAGAGAGGCAGAGAGCGAGAGAGAGATGGAAAGGGAGAGAGCAAGAGAGAGAGAGAGAGAGAGAGAGAGGAAGATGGAAAGGGAGGGAGAGAGAGAGATGGAAAGGGAGGGAGAGAGAGGAAGGGAGAGAGAGGCGGAGAGACAGAGGGAAATTGAAAGGGAGGACGAGAGAGGAAGAGAGAGAGGAGAGAGAAGCAGAGATACAGAGGGAGATGGAAAGGGAGGGGAAGAGAGAGAGTAAGTGGGGAGAGAGGGAGAGAGGTGGGGAGAGAGATGAAGAGAGGGGAGAGAGGAAGAGAAAAAAGCAGAGAATGGGAGAGGAAGAGAGGTGAAGGGAGAGAGAGGAAGATAATGGGGAGAGAGGGGAGAGAGAGGAAGGGAGAGAGGGAGGGGGAGGAAGGGAGAGAGGGAGAGGGAGAGGAAGGGAGAGAGAGATACAGAGGGGCGAGAGGGGAAGAGAGGGGAAGGGGGTAGTAGAGGAAGGGAGAGAGAGGAAGAGAGGGAAGAGGGGGGAGAGAGGGAGAGAAAGGACGAGAGAGAGAGGCAGGGAGGGGAGAGAGGAGAGAAAGGGACAGAAAGGAAGGGAGACAGCGGGAAGAGAGAGGGGAGAGAGAGGTGAGAGAGAGGGGGGAGGACGGAGAGGGAGAGATAGAGGAAGAGAGGGAGAGAGGGAGAGAGAGAGAGAGAGAGGGAGATGGAGAGAGAGAGAGAGGGAGGGAGAGGGAGAGAGAGAGAGAGAGAGAGAGGGGGGAGAGGGAGAGAGAGAGAGAGGGAGAGAGAGAGTGAAGAGCGCGATGAGATAGAAATGGCTACAGGAGCGAAACCCAGAGAGAGAGAGACCCCCCCCCCAAAAAAAAAGGGACAAAGATAAGATACACACAAAGAAACGGATTGAGAGACGGTGAAAGACATAGACGGTAAGAGGCAAAAAAAGATAGAGACATAGACAGAAACAGACACATAGAGAGGTTGGAGAAATGGATAGAGAAGAGATAAAGAGTCTGTGAAAGAAAGATTAATATAAACAGATCGACAGGAAAATACACAAACAGAGAAACGGAGAGACATAAGCAGAGAAAAGGTGGAGAGATGGAGAAACAAGTGAAAGAGAGAGAGAGGGGGAGAAAGAGAGAGAGGGGGAGAGAGAGGGAGAGAGAGAGGGGGGGGGAGAGAGGGAGAGAGAGAGGGGGAAAGAGAGGGGGGAGAGAGAAAGAGAGATAGAGAGAGAGAGAGGGAGGGAGAGAGGGAGAGAGAAAGAGAGAGATAGAGAGAGAGAGAGAGAGGGAGGGAGAGAGGGAGAGAGGGGGAGAGAGGGAGAGAGAGAGATGGGAGAGAGAGATGGAGAGAGGGAGGTATAGCCTACACACGGATACAAGGAGATAGAGAAAGGGACGCACATAATTTAGATAATAATACAGATAATAATACACATAATACAGATAGGAAGCAACTGCACGGAGAGCGACGGAGGCACACCCTTCATCAGAGGGCGTGCATGGACGGGGTTGATGCCCGCGATGTTTTGTATGGCTTGAAATGAAGGTGCGATGAGTCAGAGACAGGAATAGCACGGGCTGATGATGGGTGGCTGGTCGTCGACGCGTCGGGGTTCGGCAACTCGCTAAAGAAAAAAGAGGCCCGAATGGATGACGCAACCCCGCCGCGGCACGGACGCGGCGAGAAGGCTGAGTTGTCCAAACACTGCGGCCTATACGTGCGTGGTCTATACGTACACAACCGGCGAAGACAAGCTCCACACCGTACACATGCTGGGCAATGTCTGAGCCAACTTCCTGACCAATGTTGCTCGTAGTGTCGACTGTCGACACTATACTAGAAGGATATTATTCAAAACAAATATTGCAAACTGCTCACTGACTGATCAAAAGTAATGAAACAAGTAGAGGACCTGACGTTTTGATCCTAGCAGGACCTCTCTTAAAGGGAAGTGTTAGTAATATAATAAAACCCGTCGACAATATTAAAGATGCAAGGCTTCTTTCTGTAAAATTTTGTGTAAAGAATGGGCCTAGATGCATTGTGTGAAAGTCAACAAAAAACATCTCAAATATCCCAGATGCAGAAGTTAACTCAAATTATATCTCAAATGCAGAAGTTGAATGAATCTTCAAATCGGAGGAAGTCATACACAAATATTGCAGACTGCTTACTGGCCAAAACGAGCAGAGTGCGAATGAAGGGGGCCTGACGTTTCGATCCCAGCAGGACCATTTTTTTTGGGGGGGGACGACGTTTGTACAGCTGAATCACATTACTATCTAACGGCGACATATTTCGCTATATTTCCCAATCATTGCCTATTCCTCAAATTCGTTTTTGTTTTCTCTGCTAAGTGTATAATGAATCTAATTAGTCCTTGTGTATAGTTTTCTATGTGTTTTGTGTTAATACTAAGGATTAGTGTTCTATTGATTGATTGCTTCACTTGCATTGAGCCCTCTCCCTACCGTCTACGGTCTAAATTAGCACGAGCATTCCTTTTCCGGCTCAGTGCAAGTGTTGCAATGGGGCCCAACACTTAAAAGCTGTGCTTCTTGATGGGTCCCTCTGCAGTATCGCATTCATTGTTTATTTATATTAAGTTATCACTTAATGTGCCAGTCCTTTCCCTATTAATTTTGCCTATTCATTCTTTGTGATGTACATTCTGTGATATGTGCTTTGTTGGTTGATGCAGTGGAAAAAGAAATAAACTAAACTAATCCAGTTACAACAGAACAGCGTACACTCATTCCGCACTATTTCCACCCATTCTGAATATTCGAATAGGCCCCTATCCATAGAAACGGTGATCGGATATGCACATGTACTCGTGAAATAAAAGATTGCAGACTGGGTAATCATCTGTGAAATCACATTCCTGTAGTACACTCAATCTCAAACACATCAGTCAAATCGTGCGTAAAGATGGTTTAAATGTCAACTGTTTTACATTACCGGTGAACGTTCAACCAATACTTGGGATACAACTTCTGCCGGGTGAAAAGAACGTGCATTATTAACGTCGACTCTTAGATTAAGTCTCCGAACTATGCATACAAGATAACATACTACGAGCAACGCTTGTCCCGATGTTGGCTCTGACATTTTTGTTTGATATTAGCCTGGTGCAGACGTCTTAACCACTTGTCCACCGAGCTGGTCGAGGTCGTATGGTGGATTCAAGTGGTTAAAGCCCCTACACAACATTCGAAAAACAGAAATGTTCACAGATTTACATGAAACTTATACAGTTTGAAGATGGTTATAGTAAAAACCGCTCACTGAAATATTTCTGCCTAAAATGTTGTAATTTGGGAGAAATGAGTAAAAGAAATAGTTTACGTCTCACCGAGATCTAAACTATTTTTCAGAACAGTACGATGTTGAATGCTGCATTTTCGCGAAACAAATGAAGCGGTTTTCACGATTTTCTCGAGACTAGGTTGGCGGATCGAGCTGAAATTTTCACAGGTGTGCTATTTCATGCATATGTTGGATCAGACAACGTATGCATGCTATTCTTTGACCTCGACCAATGTTGTGTAGGGGCTTTATAAGACTATAGAAAGCAGGAGTTGTGTGTTCGAATCCCGACCGAGCTGCCTGATCTTCTTCTTTTTTCATCAGGCATCGGGCAACGCACTGAATGCTCAGTGCGTATCACGTGGAGCAGGGCAAACCCTCATTGAATTACATTCTCCTCGTCGCAAATCATCATGTTACATTGTATATCTATAATATTATGATAAACTGATAATGTTGATATGCTCTACAGCATTGTAGCAATCAATGGAGTGAGACTATACAACAGGTATGTTTGGATTTCATTTCGGACAGACGAAATGAAGGAACCGAAGCCTCCCTCCCACTTAAAAGCAGCCTCTCATCACACCGCACGGTAAACCGCAGACGAGAAGACCGCTGTAATTGCCAATGCGTTTTGCTAGCTGTCATCTTGCCCGCTCGATCGCCGACGTGTCTCCAGCGGCACCGCGCGCGCACACCTCAATCGCAGGCAGAGAGGCGATGGGCTGTGGGAGGCCACATCTCGCCAGGTTTGATCGAATCCTGCCTATATAGGCGAGGCGAGGCTGCCCTTCATCCAAACTCCCATCGTCAACCAAAACACTTCCCGATGGAAGTTTTGTTTTGTTTCCCCCTGAAAGAAGAATCTCAAAAGTTAGAGGGCCTGACGTTTCGATCCTAGCAGGACCTTTCTCAAAAAGGTCCTGCTAGGATCGAAACGTCAGGCCCTCGAACGGGCCCTCTCAAAAAGCTAGAGGGGCCTGACGTTTCGATCCTAGCCGGACCTTTTTGAGAAAGGTCCGGCTTGGATCGAAACGTCAGGCCATCTAACTTTGGAGATTTATGAATCGCCGGTCATTTTAGTCAGTGAGCAGTTTGCAACAGGTTTTGTATTAACCTGAAAGAAGAAGACTGAAACATAAAATATAAATATAGAGTGCAGTATACAGCGGGACGAGGACCCTTGGCATCCTGGTCGGGAGGTTTTACCCTGGATGTCCAAATGGCCCCCGGTTGTTCCAGCGTTGGTGACGGGGCGCAGCGCCTAAAAGGTACCCGGTGGGGCCTCCCTCCGCGCCCGAAGCCCGCCCGCACGCACGCCTGGTTCTTAGGCGGGGCCCACGGGGCGAAGAGGGGCTGGGAGGACGTGCAAGCAGCCACCAAGCGCCTGCTGATGTCAAGACTCCGGAGGGTCACTGAACGTCAGCGTATATAAAATGATACTTGCCCGAGCACGCACTATACTGTAGCCGTATACTCGGGCGGGGAGAACGGACTGGATGGTGTCACCTGCCGTCGAGTTCACCAAACCCATCGAAACTTGCGATCCCTCGCAAGACGATGAGCGATGCGCAGAAACCACACGGTGGATCGCAACGGGTTATCCGTCGTAAGTTGAGTTACGATGCGTCGTATAGGCTTTGTGAAATCCACCCAGTGGTCTATTTCATAAAAAAAAAACTCATCGTAACTTACGATCAATCGCAAGGCGATGGGAGATGCACAGAAATCATATGGCCTGTGAAAAGTTACGCTGGGTTATCCATGGTAAGTTGAGATTACCATGCGTCGTAAGCCTTTGTGAAATCCACCCCAGGCCTGGTTTAAAAGGATGAGAAAGGCCAGGGTCTCTCTCTCTCTCTCTCTCTCTCTCTGGAGAATCTAACCGGCTTGGAAATGGCGGCGGGGTATAGGGGTGGTGTAACTCACCCTCTCCTCATCCCACGGAATCGCTCCCCCCTCTCACAACTAATCCCCGCACTAATCACTCTGGGAGTAGGTGGGCTACGCTTCTAAGATTATGAAGATATCGGACAGCAAGGGTCGCGTTTCTCCATCCGCATTCAGCCCCCCTCCCCTCCTCCCTCCTCCTCCTTCTCCTACTCCTCGATGGGCGGGGGTGGCGCTGGATATAAAGACGGCTGAGTTTTATCTTTCGTTCCTGGAAAGAAAAAAAGTGAAGGCGACCCAACGGCAGGCGTGCTGTAACGCCTCTCTTTATCTGTTGAGATGGTCTCCACTTACGCCTTCGATACCGCGATTTCGACACAACCGTGTATATACAATACGCGCAGCATCGGGGTATCTTCTTCATGCCCTCCCCTGATGGAATTGAAGTGCCAAGAAGGTATACACCCATACCTTTCTCCTGCACGAACGTGCAGCCTCGCCTTCGGTTTTGATGTCTGAGTAAATATCTGTTTAAACCCCCCCCCCCCCCCCGCCGCACCTTGCATGCCTGAAAAGGATTTTAACATGCCCTACCGCCTTCTGTTGTTGGCGAGGATTACTCGTTCCATTTTTTTTTTCTCCTTCGGAATAATCAGTGGCATTTTCAGCGATCAATGCGCGCGGCAACCGTGTAGGCCTGAACCCGAATGAGTGAGGCGGGCGTTGAGGGGTATAGTGATCGATTGGAAGGAGGGATGCGTGGGTGTTCGCTTTGCCTTTCGGGTTCGTCCTATAGGTCTCGCGATGGTTACAAAGAAGGATGGCACGGTTATAGGGGAGGGGGTGTTTATTCCTCCCCCGCCTCCTCGATCTTGAGAAAAAACGAGACACGTCCTTAGACATCTTAAAAAAATAAAAAAAAAAAAAAAAAAATTAGGTTATATACCTATAGAGGTTATAAAGCTAACCGATGAACTCTCCAACAAGCGACCTTGTTCTTCCTTCTCAATCACGCCCGGCGATTCTGCGCTCGGATAGGTTGAGGCATCGCGATCGGAGGGACGTGCACACGCACTCTGACGGCGAGGCAACTCCTCCAGGAATGTACCTCTAATATACGTTGCCTCCGCCAGGCAAAAATGGCGGCCCATCCCCCCCAAAAAAAACGCCCGGGGGGGAGGCAACCTCCCCCTCGCCCCTGAGCAAGATTTCATACTGATAAATATCAGGAGTGGGGAAGCGGAGATGACAAGGCTCTGCTCCGGCGTTTATTGAGTTCGTAAGGAGGGAGGGAGGGAGGGAGGGAGGGAGGGAGGGAGGGAGGGAGGGAGGGAGGGAGGGAGGGAGGGAGGGAGGGAGGGAGGGAGGGAGGGAGGGAGGGAGGGAGGGAGGGAGGGAGGGAGGGAGGGAGGGAGGGAGGGAGGGAGGGAGGGAGGGGGAGTGGAAAGCATTCAATTCGGGTTGTCTCAGATGTTGGTCCCCTGCTTGAATTGCTTTGGTGCTGTTTTGTTTTTCGTTTCTTGCGGCCGAGCTCATCTTCGGATCACCTCGTTTTGATTGACTTTCGAGCACCGTGACGAGAGGGGATATAGGAGAAGAGCGAGTGGGGAGGATGCTTGTGTGGGCGTGAATCAGAACGGGGTAAATTGATAAGTGGGCAGGCGCTAGATCAATCCCCTGTCCCGGTGAAAGGACGCAAGAGGCGGTGGGGGGGGGGGGGGTGTAAGACGCGGTGTAATATGAAAGCCTCGCGGGAACGCTGTCAAGTTAAAGAAAGAGGCGAGTACAACATGTCAGCATCTCAACACACACACGTACATAGGCGATGGAGACCAGCTGAATAGATCAGTATGATTTGCGACAAAGTAGCTGAGAACCCCCCCCCCCTCCATGACACACACACACTTACACGCGTATATACTTGTGGGGTATTTCCTTTGTTCTCGTGTACTAAAAAAACACTGCCAGAAAAGCCTAATTCAAATCGCTCCCTTTCGAACCAGAATCACTTTCCTAGGCTGATATTTCTAGCGAACGTCCCTTATATAATATTGTTCTATTTGCGACGGGTAAACATACCTCGGAAATTCCTCCTTTTTGAGTTTATTCCAAATAACCAGTTTCGTGATAACCTTATAGGGGAACCAAAAAAGTACCCCACAAGGAGCGGTCCCAATGTTCTGAGTACTCACCCATTGTTCCGGTACCCACAACCCACCTTATGTGTGCCCACACACACACAGACAAACCCTAATCTGTATCCTTGTGGAGACATGGCTTTGTTCTCGTGCACTATATACACAACAAAGTAAGAAACGACGTTTTAAAAATGCTCCCGTTTCAAGCACATTCACTTTCCTGTGTGGAAGTGTGGACCGTTACGTCCCTTACCCAAAACACTGCAATCTGCGACGGATTCTTAGGCATCAAAAATCCACCTTTTTTGAGTTATTGCCGAATACCAGGTTCGAGAAATACTTGTGGCGTCCTATACACCTTTAGAATTTCTCTGTGGAGACCTATTCAACCCATTGTCCTATAGGCCTAGGTCTCCACAAGCCACTAGATTCTTGCCAGCACACACCTACCAATGCAACAACAATATAAACGTCAGTGGCCTCATGAGATTTCTGGACATTAGTGGCGTTGGAGGGAGCGCCCTGCTGCTGGATCAGCTTGGCTCGGCTCGGCTTGGCTCGGCTCGGCTCGGCTCGGCTCGGCTCGGCTCGGCTCGGCTCGGCCCGATTGCCTGCTGGAATATACAGGCGGCTGGGGCGGGATCTGATCGCAAAACTCCCGCTTTCTGCTAGTGCAGACGTTAAACCACTCCCGCCCAAGCTGACTGCGGTCAATGTGGTAGATTCGAATCTGCATATAGCAGGCATCGGAGTTATAATAGACTATCTGGGGGATGTTTGTTTGAGAAGCGGCGTATAGATTTGAAAGGGTTCCCCTATAAGGAGACCTGTTTGTGTACAGGGCACATCACCACCGGTGCAAATCCACCTCCGTTGTCCCGACCCCCTTTAAGGGCCACATGCAGTTAGCAGCCATTTGCTCATGCAAATCGTCCATAGCTTCCCCCGTGATCTCCATCGCAATATTTCAACAAACTGCCTCGAACACAGGACGGGCATTAATGTCAATTTGTGAATGTATAGTGCAGCGGAAGAGAGAGAGAGAGACAAAAAAGGAATGATGCCATATTTCATTGTTGGCGTATGACCGATGAAGTGTGGTTACTTTAATGGCCGATGGAACCCCCCCCCCAAAAAAAAACAAAATAAATAAATAAAAAAAAAAAAATCAAGGAGGGAGGGGAAAAGGGGTTGGCTGAGCGGAGCAGGCCAAAATAATGCCCGGGGCGAATTACGACCTGGACGGGGGCGTTGCGTCCCCGAGCTCCGAGCAGTCCTGCTCAACCTGACCGGCCGCTCTTATACCGCCCACGCCAAGCGGACACGGGAGTTAAGAGCCATCTCCAACAAGAAAAAAAAAGCAAAAAAAAAAAAGATCAGGTGTCTGCCCCCAAATAAAAAAAATGGTCGAACAGACATCAAAAGACAAAATGGCGAGTTTCTGTTTTTGTCTTTAATGTTGTCGATTTTGTCTCCCCTATAGGGGTGCATGGGATTTGACGAGAGCTCCTTTTAACAAGGGGGATTCTCTCGTGGGTTTTGTTCTTTCTCGGATTGAGTCGCTCTAACCCTCCGCCCCCTCAGAGGGTACCGGGGGTAACTGCGCATACATAGCTGCTGGAGCTTCTTTACCCTTTTTTAACGCAGACACCAAGTTATATGGGGCTTTACGGGGAAGGTTTTGTTGTCATTTGATGGTGCACATCCACACGTTGAGAGAGAAAGAGAGAAAGAGAGAGGGAGAGAGAGAGAGAGAGAGAGAGAGAGAGAGAGAGAGAGAGAGAGAGAGAGAGAGAGAGAGAGAGAGGAGGGAGAGAGAGAGAGAGGAGGGAGAAGGTGGGGAGAGAGAGAGAGAGGAGGGAGAAGGTGGGGAGAGAGAGCGAGGGAGAGAGAGAGGAGGGAGAAGGTGGGGAGAGAGAGCGAGGGAGAGACAGAAAAGGAAGAGAAGAGAGTGGGAGAGACTAGAGAGGGAGATGGACAGAAGTGGTGAGGTGGTGAGAGAGGGGATGGAGGAGAAAGGGAGAGGGATGGAGACGGGGAGAGATAGAGAGATATTGTAGAGAGACGGAGAAAGAGAGGGGAGGGAGAAAGAGAGGGGAGTGACGAAGAGAGGGGGCCTCTCTTTCCAGCCCTTTAAATTCTTCATCACTGTCAGTTCACCATCTATCTGTATGCGTACATTCATTCATACACAGTGACCAATGAATTTTAAGTGAAGCACGGCATTTCCGTCTACAACCTTTGTTCCGTCCTGCAGTACGGACGAAGAACACACCCAGGCTACTCGGCCCTTGCACTTTCTCCTTCTCTCTATCCCTCTCTCCCCACCTCTCTCCCCACCTCTCTCCCTCACCCTCTCTCTCCCTTTCTCCCTCTCTCCATCTCCCCCTCTCTTCATCTCTCCCTCCCTCTCCTTCTCTCCATCTCCATCTCTCCCTCTCTCCATCTCTCCCTCCATCTCCCTCTCTCCCTCTCTTCATCCATCTCCATCTCTCACCCCCTCCCTCTCCCTCTCTCTCTGTCCCTCTTTCTATCTCTCCCCCGCCTCTCTCTCTCTCCCTCTCTCTCTTTCTCCCTCTCCATCTCCATATCTCTCTTTCTCCATCTCCCTCTCCCACTCTCTCCATCTCTCTCTCCCTCTCTTCATCTCTCCTTCTTTCTCCATCTCTACCTCTCTCTCCATCTCTCCCTCTCTCCCTCTCTCCCTCTCCATCTCTCCCCCTCTCTCCGTCTCTCCATTTCTACCTCTCTCCTCATCCGACCAAGAACAAAAAAAGGGGCTCACTGAAAAGTGTACAGTCGCGAATTCAGACAGGGCCTATAAGGTGCTCCACTCAGGATAGCGTCATCGGTACGGAATAAATGCATTTTGCGAGTCCAGACCGTTTACCTATTTCTCGAGGGACTGGGGAGCCGCGGGGGGGATGGGGGAACGAACGTGCGGCTCTTTCAATCCTTTATTCCAACGCATGAGTCAGTCGATTCGTCCATTCCCAGATGAAATGAACATTGAATTTTAAAAGGACATTCAAGCTGGTGGGGTTTCAGTTTTTTTTTTGGGGGGGGAGTCCGGAGTTTTATTTATTTACGCTTTTAAAAGGCCAAACCGAAAAGGTCACTCCCTCCATCTACCAACAAAAAAATAAAAATAAAAAGTGCCTGCATTTGGGCATAGTCCATCATGCACGGCTTTACTGAGCTACGTATTATTATACGCAGTGGCTGTTGTTACGGCAGTCGTCCGTGTGGTTCCCTGACTTGATTGTATTTCGTCAGCATTGCAGACTGGTTGAACCAGTCTATTAGCTGATAGTCTGGTTCCAAGAGCTAAACATCCTGACAAATACTGTGAAGTCAGGGAACCACACGAACGACTGCCGTAACAACAGCCACTGCGATTATTATACGTGCATAACGGGCAGAGCGGACTGATATGGACGCGCTGCATGGGCAGGGATGTTCTGTGCCGCTTGTCCTTACACTGCGTTCACACTTGATCCCGCAAGGAGGATCAGATCCCGCAAGGGCGATCAAAGGGCGATCAAAGGGCGATCAACGCAAGTGTGAACGCTTGCGCGATCAGGATGAGATCCCGGGATCTGATCCTCCTTTTGGGAAGGATCAGACCCGGGTCTGATCCCGCATGCGAGATCAACATGCAAGTGTGGACGCAATGCGGGATCTGATCCTGCGGTTTACAGCGACCACATCCGGCCCATGCCTGGAAAAACGCACGAAAACAAGACTTTGTGTACATGTGTTTGGCGCGTCACGGCCGTGCTGACGTTCTACTGCGCATGACTAGTGACCTACTCGGATAACCTTTGGAGAGCGTTCCCTCTGCTCGATGCGCGATCAATGCAGGATCAGGATCCAGTGTGAACGCAGCACTGGATCAGATCCTCCGTGACCGCAGGATCTGATCCTCCTTGCGGGATCAAGTGTGAACGCAGTGTTGGAGATCGTCACCGGGCAGGGACCAAATCCATTCCGAAGATCAAGCCAATGTATAAAGAGAAGAGTCCCTGATACTATTCCGTGGCTAGGCTGCGGTTCTTATACCGCGATTCGGTGAACATTTTTGGCCCTTTTCGGCGTCACGGGTTCATGCTCTATCTGGCATTGGGTATAGGCACTGACTTGGACAAAAAAAAATCTACACAGCGTAAACCATCATGAGATCGTGGGTCCAGATACGAAATGACATTGCCTGTCAGCCCTGTCGAGAACTCGTCACCGATTCAAGATTCACCCCGGCACCCGAGACGGAGTAGGTCCAGCAATGTGATTCGTTAAAGACACTGAAAACTAAATGAATAGAAAAAAACACAAATGTATGCGATTGGGATTGGGGGGGGGGAGAAGAAAAAACGTGACCACAGTGAAGAGAGTGTGGATCTAGAGGGGACGGGGGGAACAACTCCCGCAATCATTTGCGCTAAGTCCCTGCATGCCTTCCCACGTTGTCAATTCAATCGCGGCAGGCGAAGGGTAATATTACTCAGGGACTTTGTCAGACTGTTCCTCCCTCCCGAAAAAAAGAAGAAGAAGAACACCCACTTCTCACCCATCCCCCACACACATAGACAGGGATGGTCCAAGGTAATCTGTCCTCACAGTAAAGCCCTTCATTTTGTATTGTATTTTTTGTTGTGGCCAGGTTAAGGTACGCCTTTGAATTCGTCAAGTTCGTCTTAAGAGCAATCCCTCTCCTCTAACCTTTCTCCTCTTGTTTTGCCAAAGAAATCTCTCCTCTAATGATGAAACGTCCTCCGCAGATCTCCCTGAAGGGTAGGGAGGGAGGGAATGGGGGGGGGGGGGTTGAGTAAGAGGCGGCCGCGGGTTGGCCGACCAAGGTTGAGAGGGTGGAAATCTAAGAACTGGGGGGAGGGGAGCTTGTTTTCCCAGCCACGCCGAAGGATTGAGATGGCGTCTTTTGTGATGCGGCCATTCTGGGGACGTGCAATGGATACCCGCAGAAACCGAAGTCTCTTTCGGACTAGGGGGGCGGGGGCGGGGGAGGGTGATGGGGGTGGGTTCTTGGCGATCCTTTTGTTGGAAGGACACAGTGTTATTCAGGACAGGGAAAAGTTGTTTAATTTTCACCTGCCACGCTTGAGCACAAGGAGCAAACCTGTTCCTTTTATTATACGCCTCCCCTCTCAGGCCGCGACGCCTAAAGAGACATCGGCCCGAACAGACGAATTGAAAGTGGACTGAACCGGCATGTGGACTTTGTACGCCCACGCAGCGCACACGGCGGCGAGAAGGGGTAGGCGTAATTGAACGGCCGTTGAGCTCAGTCATATTTACGAAGTTGGGGAATACCCGTGAGCTATTTCATGTGTGATATCTTAGCCACGACTGCGTACAGAACTGTTTTTAAATGCATTTGTTCACGAGCATACATGGAGACCTAAGATTGCCAAGCATACGTATAGCTTTGAACTCTGCCTCTGCCTCTGCATCTGCCGCTCCGTCTCTGCCTCTGCCTCTGCCTCTGCCTCTGCCTCTGCCTCTGCCTCTGCCCCTGCCCCTGCCCCTGCCCCTGCCCCTGCCCCTGCCCCTGCCCCTGCCCCTGCCCCTGCCCCTGCCCCTGCCCCTGCCCCTGCCCCTGCCCCTGCCCCTGCCCCTGCCCCTGCCCCTGCCCCTGCCCCTGCCCCTGCCTCTGCCTCTGCCTCTGCCTCTGCCTCTGCCTCTGCCTCTGCCTCTGCCTCTGCCTCTGCCTCTGCCTCTGCCTCTGCCTCTGCCTCTGCCTCTGCCTCTGCCTCTGCCTCTGCCTCTGCCTCTGCCTCTGCCTCTGCCTCTGCCTCTACCTCTACCTCTACCTCTGTCTCTGCCTCTGCCTCTATCTTACTTTCTCATTCTCTCTTCATCTTTTTTTTCTCTCCCACGGAGGCAAGAGACTCCGAGGGTCGGGGCGATGTTTAGTCTGTCCTCCGTCCAGCCAGCCGCTAATCGAGTAACTTTACCCGGGGAAACCATACAGCATCGATCGCCCGGATCGCTGACTGAACGGAGCCGAGAACGGAGCCAAACTGCCCGGAGTGTCACCGATCTGCGGGCCAGGGCGGTGGGGCGGGTCCGAGGGAGCTAAGAGGGGAACGATTATCGGGAGAGCGGGCTGACATTCCCCGGCCACCGGGGTAAGATGAAGGGACACCCATACCGGGACGTACCGGTGTCTAATCGGTCACGAGACGCTCTGGCCGGAAGTGACCCCGGGATAAAGTGTCGCTATAGATACGGCGGGCTCTAGGAAACTCAGTAAACAAATAAAAAAAACGAAATCCAGCCAGGTGTGCACGAACTTCCTGAACGGGAAAGAAAATCTGTGTTGACCACAAGACCACACCACGCCTGGTCACCACGAAGTAGACAACACAGTGCCTTCCAGCGTCTTCCAATTGACTCCCAAGCCTACACTTGAACTCGCCAACTTCTTGACGCCGGGACGCATGGCGGGCACAACTCCTCCAGCGCAGTTACAGTGCACACGCGCGCGCAAGTGGTTCTGCGCCGACCTCTACCGCTGGTGCGAGCAAGAGGCACCATTATCTCTCTCGAACTCTTGAGCCCGAGTCCACGAGATGATCATCTCAGACAAGATGCTAACTTTTCGACAAGATATCGCGCAGCATTACCGTGATAGTGCTTTCAACCCGAGAGCCAGCTCCCCAGTGGATCGAAACGATCCTTCGACACACCGATTTTGATCAATTTTTTCGCGCCGATTTTCAGGTTTTGTGTCACATGGGCCCTCGGGCCAATTCACGTGGTGATGTGCGCGTATATATGACCTGGGTGAGATGTTCGCGAAAGGTCGCACATCTCGCACGCACGCAATGCCGACGGACGACGACTCGAGACGGAGTCTATAGCAGCGTCGTCAACGAGCTATAGCCAGCGCTGCTCCAACTCGATCCGTGGCAGTGCACACATTAAGGAGCGACCCACGAGCTTGCGCATGCAGGTATAATGCTCCGGGAACAACGGAAGATGCGAGCCAAAGTGCGCGCCTATCAGGCTCGTTTATCAAGCCGCGCGCTCAAAGGCAATCCCGACGGCTGTTCTATTCATTAATCAGGCTGTATGCAGAACTATTATACCAAGAGATAGTCCCCATCACGTGGCCAGGTGCCCCTGGGCATTCCGAATCGTATTAGTCCATTTCTAATCTTGGAATTTCAATTGTGCTTTATCTTTCTGTCGGGACGACCAGCAATATGCAATACACACACACACAAAAAAGGAAAATCAATTTAATCAGAGTGGAGTCATGGGCTCCATAATATAAAACGCGCGGTGTGGAAAGTACATTCTGATCGTCTCTCGGACGCTCAACTCGACTGGGTATCTCTCCCATACATCATTCTGAGCACGGCCCAAACGACTCACACGCTATGTGAGCATACATGCGGTGGTTCGGATGAGACTGCAGATTCCTTTCCTGATCAACTCCGAAGCCCCGAGGGTTGAGCGTCGATGCTCACTGCTAATCACAGACGAGAACCTTAGCCGCAGGGCGTGGCTTGGCAAATGGCCCCCCGTCAACGACTGCTATGAATCGTTGCAGGGTCCAAGATGTTGTTGGTCGGACCGCTGATGCTATCAAACCTGGGGCCGAGTTGAAAAGTGACGTAAGGCCAAAGGGGTGCTGGACCTGGGGAAGACCATGGGAAGACGGCACGATATCGATTTGTCGACAGATGGCCTCTCGTGTCGTGCACAGCTGCGGCCGATTTATACACGAAAGGCGGTCTACCTGTAGCGGCCTCCCCACTACGGCCCAGGCGAAGGTCTACCGTCCGGAATCTGGGCCATGGCTAATTTAACTAAGGCACCTATCGCCTCGGATATTTTGTTGGGGGGTACCACGCCGGAGCAATTTATTTATGCTGCGGGCTTACGGGCCTAGCAAGGGCGCCAAGCACATCGTAAAAGCAGCTTCGACGTGTCTATAATTATCATGGTAGCAGATTCCCATTTATAATAAACACAAAATGTTGTAATCTGCCAGTTACTGACTAAAAATTGACCCAAAATGCAGGTATCGGGAAGGTGGAGGCCGTACATCGTTTCGATCCTACCAGGACCTTTCCCAAAGGCAGAATCAATCAGATCCAGATCTGGATAAATGGAATACGTAAGCATCCCTCTCTCGATAGATCATTTTGATGAAGATCCCCAACGGCAAAAAGCGAATTGACAGACGCAACGCCCGCCCGAAAGTTGCTGTACTTCTTTGCCCGTGTAGTCGAAAGTGTACTCCTGCCACGTGAACAAAAAAAAAACCACACCAAACAGTAACACCGGAAGTCATCCCAGTCCATTGCCGTTCACGCACGGGCGGGGATGGCGCAATGATGTAATAGGAAGTGCGGCACGTGGGGCTTTATATATAGCACCTGGGGATGGAGATACTTTTTTTTTTTCCACAAAAGCAAACAAGACACGAGGCTCGCTCCCTGCCTCATTATAGCATCGAGGCGCGCCCGGGCCTGTCGGGCGCAACGTGGCCCCGTGCCAAGGGAACACGGGCACGAACCAATCTGGAGGACATCCGCACGTGCCAATTGGCGCTGCGGTTGTTTGGCGTGGCTGAGTGAAAGTCATCCGGCCGCACGGACGGCTGTGGCGCGTAAAAGAAAGTCTTGTCAGACACTTCATTTTTGTGTGTATCTTGCTTGATTATACTGAGGATTTAAAGTGTCTTGTCAATTTCACCAAACTCATCGCAACTTACGAGCAATCGCAAGACAATGAATGATGCACCATACCATACCGCCTATCACAACTTAGTTACGGTGCATCGTAAGGCTTTGTGAAATCCAGCCCTGGTCTGTCGAAAACCGTTATTAGACACAAGGTTCAGATAGAAACCAACGCCAAAACCTTTTAACAAATGGTTTCGTTTTAACCGTTTCTCCTTGGTGACCAAAAACAGACTCGCAATCTCCTTACGAACGGAATGATAAAACAGTACTGACTCCGCCATCATGAAAAGCGTAGCCTTCTATTTGCCAGCTCGACCTGGGTCTGATTTACGCACTTCTTTGAATGAAAGCAAGCCGGGATGTCGCATCGCACTTGTACGACTCGCTACTCGGACTCGGACTTGAGTCACGATAGCAAATAACCCACGACTCGGAATCGTGTCACGATAGCAAATAACTCACGACTCGGACTCGAGCCACGATAGCAAATAACTCAAGACTTGGACTCGAGTCACGATAGCAAATAGCTCGTGACTCGGACTCGTGTCACGATAGCAAATAACTCGTGACTCGGACTCGAGTCCGCAAATAACTCGTGCCTCGGATTCGAGTCACGATAGCAAATAACTCGTAACTCGGACTCGAGTCACGATAGCAATTGCTATCGTGAATCGAGTAAGTGACTCGTCCACGGACGCGATCTTACTCACGTGGATCCTCTATGTTTGGACTTGGACCCTGACTCGAAAATGCAGTATTTAAGTTACGATGCCTCGGGACTCAAGCACACACGGTCGCTTGGGGCCGGCTACATGAGCCGTGTCCTCAATACAGCTGTTGCTCCGCGCGTTTCATCCGACTGCCCTTCCCTTCAATGCTGCACCCAGCCTCAGCCCAAGTCCCTTGAATGGGGACTCTCGCCTTAGCCGCACCGAGGGGGCTTCGAGCGAACCGGGTTATCCAAACAGTCCGGCATTAGTTCCCTTCACTGGTCGTCCGTCGGGATGTTTTCCCGCCGTTTGACGTCCAAGTATACAAAATAACAGCGCCGCTATCGACCGGCATATTAAACACGGTGTGCGGGGGTCTGCAAGTGCGCGCACGTGCAGGGGGCCACCGTCTGGCACGGGCTCGATACTATCTCACGCACTAATGGGCGAGCTTTTATGGACGAGAGGATTGAGGCGGGAACCACACCTGGAGCAGATGACGGTGTGAATTAACCGGTTCATGGAAGTGTGCAAATATCCATCGGCCTGAATAGGCCTTACCCAAAAAGTACCAACAGTTCACGCCCACGGATTCATCCTGAGCATTACCAATTCAGTCATTCGGAATGCACATATACCAACCCAAGATTCCTGTCCATTTTGAAGGCCACATCCTGTTCTGAGTCACAGTTATTCACAGCAGCACTGGATGTTGTCAAGATAAATTCTCTCCTTTCTAAAAAAAAGTTGGCGAGGCTCGAGGCCAACGACATGTTGCCGCCCAAGTACACCAATTGTTTAAAAAAAAAAATTGCGAATAGTGTTGGTAGAGAAAGGGTTAAGATAATACCCTTTTAGGGAAGGCCATCATTTAAAGGTTGGATAGCTCAGATGGAAGAGCACTGGTACATTAATCAGGAGGTCTCGGGTTCAAGTCCCGGTGCAGTCAAAGTTTTCTTTGCCGATTTTGTCAATTTATTCAAAAGTTCACAGTCAGTTGTTCCTTTATTTGTTTGACCGTAGCCTAGTAATACTCTTTCCTTGGCTATATGGTGGCGGTTGAGGCACAGTCGAATCCCACTCTAGACCCTCTAGACGTTTTGTCGAACACCTAACACATTTAGACGACCCAGTGAATGTCACATCTATGCTATACACGCCAGCAGCGGTGAATTCCACCTACGAAAAAATGCTTCCAATAATATCTGTGCACGGTGCAAGTAATTATGGTTATCTTGTATTCATCTCTATACTACAAAGTTATCTTTACCTTCAAACCTTGAACTCTGCCGTTGTCTGCACATGTATAAAGAAGTCCCTTTTATAACAGGCAATTTATCATCTTCATCAGCTGTCCGTGGTCGACTCGAACCCGACCCGTCCAGTGTGCAAAGGCACCGGCAGTGTTTTTTTTTTTTCACTAGCGAGCGCGTGGGAGGCAGTGTAATTACTTCATGCCCTGTCATATTACGGGGGGGGGAGTTTGAGGATTGCACAACGGCTGTTACCTGCCGACGGCCGGAGAAAGGCGGGATGCCTGGGTGTCCAGGGTCCTTTATGGTCGTTCCGCCGAGCGAGCAGTCGTTAAAACAGCCTCGCATATCCCTCTTGCACAACTGACAGATTCCCCGAATTGCAATCTCGACGGTACAGTTTGTACAGGGCGCGATGGTTCTCTTTCTTTATACTGAGTTTCAGCTGGGGATCTCTGGGGTTTTTTCAAAAAACGCAAGTCAAACATACGGTATTTACCCGCGCTGATTCCTGTACAGACGTGGAACCCCGTTATACTATGCTACATGACAACATTTACCCGCACGCTGTATATATGCCTGTGGCATGGTTTTACAACTAATTGTTGCTTGCATTCGTGGAGATGTGTGGCAGCTATTGTTTGATCGAATTGGAGCCAAAATCCCTGCAAGTAATGGTGGACTATTGCGGAGGTCCCACCTGATGGCTGGGTAGCTGCTCAGGTGGGAGGATAAAGTAAAGGGATCAAATCCCGTTTGTGTGAATATAGTTTGCTCTTTAACTTTCTGATGAAGGAGCTCAGATGATTCAGTTTCCGCTCTTTTGTTCGTAAAAAAATTTGGCCGAAGGCCCTCCTTTAGTAACGAAGGAATTAAGATCTAATTAATACCGTATTGCCGTGAGTCTCTTATTACAGTCAAAGTCCAATGCGGCTTAATTGCACGGTAAACTCTGGCAGCGGGGTGGCTATCCCTGCAAACGCCATCTGCTTCGGGCCGCAAACAACTCATCGTCGAAAAGACGTGCAGCGACGCGAATAAAATGCCGTCCAGTGGTTCAAAATCAGCGGCTCCAAAGTAAACGCAACTGTTACAACGAATGTTCAACCTCAAATCCTCAATAAACAGGTGCCCGGCAAAAGCGGCAGAGGTGCGTTCGGACGCTAATGGCAATCTAGGCCCTTCTGCTGGGAACCAATTAATTCCGTCTGTTCCGTTTCATTGCTTTTTACCATTATTATAATTTTTGTTTTGTAATAATGTGCACACGGAATGTGGATAAAGGATCAAAGCGCGTACAAAATAGATTATAATTTGTCATTAAACAAAATTAATGACCTCAGTGACATTCGTTTGCCCTCTTGCCTTTCTGCAAGGCACGCAGCTAAAGAGTATACGGTATAGCTTTGGCAGTAGCGTTGGTGAGGACAAACAGTTCAAGAAGAACATTCAATTTACACATCAAGACTTTGATGCAAAGAAAAAACCCAAGACCCTGGCGTATTGATCTAAACATCGTCTTTCTCAAAATGCGGATTCCGGTCATTTAATCGGTAAAAATGTCTGAATATATTGTTGTGTTACTTTAATTCTTTTATCACCACCTTGTATGCCAAAAGCTTAAAAAACCCACATAGGGATTTTAAATGTATAATGTGAAAATTATTAATAATAGAATAGATTTTGAATGTGTGGAATTTGATTAAGATCTCTTTTTGTAAAGCGCATTGAGGAATCTTTGATTCATGATGCGCTGTGCATCAAATGCAGTTTAATATTATTATTATTATCATTATTATTCAACCAAGGGCATTTTAGGATGGCTTTAATAACGCCGTGCAAGTCGGTGCATGCTAGAGTGTCAGCGAATGCTCGGGTATGTGGGAATTCCTTCGTGCCACGAGACCGAAATATGCGTGCCCCACTCCAGGTTAGCGAAGAGCACAGCTCTCACACTCGGAGCTCTCGTATCCGCCACCCACGCACAAATCCCGGCGCACCTCTCTCGATTTCACTCTCCCGGGCTGGTCATCAACCGCCAGCCCCCCTCCCTCCACTCCTGATAAATTTGGGCGGGAAAACGTGGCCCAAATACTGACCTTTTTTTTATCCGTGGGTGTACAGCTAGCGGGCCCCTTGCAATCAAGCGGACATAGGGTTGCGTTTTAATTCAGCGGTCATAGCCAAGAATTGGTTGGCTATTTGGCTTGGGGCTGTGTAAAATGTGTGCATTTCATCACGCAGTGTAACTCTGACCATGCTCTGACCTAGATCAATCATTAGAAAGACCAAACAAATCGTTGGTTGTGATCGCTAAAGCGCACCTCCTAAAGTTAAGCGGGGCAGACAAAAATGTTGTACTTCAAAACAAATTGAAAACAAATTTAAATCATGGTAAAGAAAAGAAGTGACTATAGACCGGGATTTGAACCCGAGGCCTCTGGTTTTGCGTACCAGCGCTCTTTCCATCGGAGCTATCCAGCCCTTAGATGGTGGCCTCCCAAGATAGTCAACTAGTCTTTGCCGGGTTGGGGCGCCAGTCAGAAGCAATTCAACCAATAGCTCTCGTATATCTCCAAGGATCGCCTCCAGGCCCCCACTTTCATTAAGATGCAAACAACCAAAATGAGTCATAAACTCACGCACTAAAAAGGAAATACAATGTATGCACGGATGTAATGTACAGATGTCTCGCCATTAAAAGAACGTTGTGTCATTCTTATAAGAGTGCATATAGTTGTATATCTAATATTAGTCAATCATCAACCTCTGTAAACGATTTATGTCTGTTTACAACAACCGACAGCAACTGTGGCATTCGTTTTGTGCACAGTGCAGAACCCCATTACGTCTACACTCGTTAACAGATGCCCGAGTTGGCGCTCCTGGGCCCAAGGCATCGTATATCAAATACCGTAAACCAAAGAAAACAGCCGTAGTAGAAGGGCAGGTATCCCGCTCGAAATTAAAACGGAGCCGGACGACTCGTGGAAAAGGGGTTAGAAAAGGTAACCTTTCCAAGGGGGATAGGATTTATACAAGCATCATCAGTTAAATTCGCGTGGCAGTCCCCGTGAACTATTAGTAATGGATCAGTAATGGATTAATGGAGTGGGAGGTATTTGGTATTACAAGAGATAATGCAAGTATGTATAGAGGAAGGGAGCAGAAGTAGAAAAAGAAGAAGAAGAGGACGAAGAAGAAGAAAAAGACGAAGAGATGAAGAAAAGGAGGACAGGAAGAAGAAGCAGAAGCAGAATAAGAATAAGAAGAAGAAGAAGAAGAAGAAGACGAAGACGAAGAAGAAGAAGAAGCAGAAGAAGAAGAAGAAGAAGGAGAAGAGATGAAGGAGGAGGAGGAGAAGAAGAAGAAGAAGAAGAAGACAAAGAAGAAGAAGAAGAAGAAAAAGAAGAAGCAGAAACGAAGAGATGGAGGAGAAGACGAAGACGAAGACGAAGAAGAAGCAGAAGAAGCAGAAGCAGAAGGAGAAGAGATGAAGGAGGAGGAGGAGAAGAAGAAGAAGAAGAAGAAGACAAAGAAGAAGAAGAAGAAAAAGAAGAAGCAGAAACGAAGAGATGGAGGAGAAGAAGAAGAAGAAGAAGAAGAAGAAGGAGAAGAAGCAGAAGCAGAAGAAAAAGTCGAAGAGATGGAGGAGAAGGAGGAGAAGGAGGAGAAGAAATACTGTATCAATTCCAGCGTCGTTTTTCAATCGGAATTACTGCTCAGTTGGGACAGTGGCGTCCTAAACCTGGGGACCCTGGAAAGGGAAGACGACACGATATGCCCGCCAGCCAAAGTTTGCCGACGGTATATGGAAAGTGGAGAGTGGAGGGGGGATGTTGGGATACCTAACGGAGAGGAGTTGTGGGGTGGTGGTGGTGTCGAGTCGGGTTACCCGGCAGAGACGGGGACCCAGGCAGGGAAACGATCGATGGACCCCGCCCGCGTGGTCAGAGAACTGATTGCCGAATTTACCGGCTAGTATTCACAGGTGTGTACCGTCCTAGCCTGTGGAGCCGACCTTGCTCCCTCCATGACTCGCCATGAGCCTGTGCCGCGGACTCAGAGGGAGGATGGGCAAGGCAACCGACGACTGTTGCGTGGTCGTGTCGCGCGCGCCGGAGTCCAGGCTCTCCCGTCATCAGTGAACGCGATGCGGCAAGAGCCGTCGGCAGATAACCGCCGAATTAAGAGTCGCGGCCATTTGTTTTTAGCCGGGACGTGATTCACGGTGTGCCGTGTGTCATGAGCCTCCCCATCTCTCCTGTCAAACACGAACTGATCCGTCGGATAAGGTTAAGAAATTAAAGAGCTCGCAGGTTTCAGGCATCGGGCGTTGGTCTATCGTTGCGCCGAATATATGTGAGGGAGAAAGACAGAAAAGACTGGGACTTGTGCCGCATTTCAGACACGGGTGAAAACCAAGTCAATAATTTAGGCATCTTAGTCCAAAGGCGGTGTCTTGTTAAAACCGGCATGGAAACCACAACTAACCACACATGTCTTTTCCTTTGGGAGAATAAGGGCCATGCACAAGGACATTCCACAGCAGGGTTTTTGTGGTGACCTGTGGTATGTGAGCCTACACCCCTGTGGGCACTGTGGTAAATTGCGGTATACAGTGTGTGTCCTGTGCGGAAGGTGCAACGCCATACTTGAGGTGGAAACGGAGTTACGGGGTTAGGGTTTGGGTGAGGGTAAGGATTAGGGTCAGGGTCAGGGTTAGGGTTAGGGTTAGGGTTAGGGTTAGGGTTAGGGTTAGGGTTAGGGTTAGGGTTAGGGTTAGGGTTAGGGTTAGGGTTAGGGTTAGGGTTAGGGTTAGGGTTAAGATTGGGGTTAGGGTTAGGGTTAGGGTTAGAGTTAGAGTTAGGGTTAGGGTTAGGGTTAGAGTTAGGCTTAGGGTTAGGCTTAAGGTTAGGCTTAGGGTTGGGGTATGGATGGAAATCAAGGTCTATGAGAAACCGAACGTATCGCCAAGATGGACTCAATAGGGTTAGGGTTAGGGTTAGGGTTAGGGTTAGGGTTAGGGTTAGGGTTAGGGTTAGGGTTAGGGTTAGGGTTAGGGTTAGGGTTAGGGTTAGGGTTAGGGTTAGGGTTAGGGTTAGGGTATGGATGGAAATCAAGGTCTACGAGAAACCGAACGTATCGCCAAGATTGACTCAATACTGCACAATACTCATACTGCCCAACACATTTTAAATTAACTTGAGAGCCTAGCTACCAATAGCGCTTATGACCGCTGTGTAATCTGCCCAGGAGCAGTTGGGAATTCCGAGTTATGCCATAAATTGCCTTCATATGAGACAGAGAGATAGGGGAGACTCGAAAACGACAGTCGAGAGGAATGGACAAAATCACAAGAGGCACAGGTAACGAACTGAGCGTTGGGCGAGGGATTAGGGGACAAATCCCGGCCGCTCTCCGAAACACCTGGCGTTTGAAGCGAAGGTATCCCCCGTCCCGTCAGGCCGGTTAAGGATCGCCAAGGGGACGGTGTCACCTGTATCCCGAGGGCACGGGGGGAAATTCTGCCGGCTCTTGCGGGACAGGTTCTCCCGTACAATGGCCGGTGACAACGCCAACGGAAGTTGGCCTGCCACAGTGACCACCTGTTCAGACAGTCCAGTTGCAGAACTGGAAAGCCCCACTGCCCAGTTTTGGTTTGCAAAGAAGGGGGGAACAAAGTGGAGAAGATGAAGCTACGGGACACGGCGTTGAATCCAAGATGCCGACATTTCCAGTGTCAGTTTATGGTTCCCGCGGTAAGGGGCTCCTTTCTACCCCCCCTTTTTTTTTTGGGGGGGGGTGGTGAAGTAGTGGTTCTTACATTATTCTCTCCAATCTAATGCAAGTGCGTCGTGGACGGCAAGAGATGGCAATGCATGCAGACGATGTCTACAGTGGAAAGGCTGTATAGACCCATTCGGGGAATCCTTCCCGAAGCCGCCATAGCTGGGGGCGCCGCACGACAACCCTTTGTGTGTGCCTATCAGGTGACTGATACATTTTAGTATACACAAAGGGGTTGGTATGTGAGACTAAGAGCCCCGCATACATCCCCGCGTCCACGTATAGACGGGGTCAAATGGGTCTAAAGCAAGGCTTTATTCACATTGGTAATGATTACAGATACTCGACAGTCACCATGTGCAAGGACCACGGTGGGAAGGTTATTGTTACACATCGCACAGGCATGACTGCGATCGAGTTCCCTCGGCGGTGATTAAACCCTATGTGAACTGGGGTACTTCGCTCCATGAAAATTTTGAGGGGGGCGGGGCTCAGGGCCCTCAACTGATCTCAGAAACGCAATGTCCGATGAACTTGAACATTTGCGTGCTGTTAGATTTCCTTTTTGGTTTTTAATAATTAGATAATTAATAATTCATATGTGTACATATACATATACATTCTCCTGAAGACGAGCAGAGTATACTGTTCTAAACGTCGAGTTCTTCCGGTTCTTTTCAGAACCACACTTACTCACAAAAGAGAATTTACATGGTGTAAATTTATCCTGATATTCTCACCATGCAAACCTTCAAATCTCAATTCATATGTAAATTTTTATGCACTTTTCAGATATTTTCCCAGATATTCTTTCCCAGATTAGAAATCATTCAGATCTGATGTGATTTGATATGCACAGCTAAAACTCAACTTTCCTGCCACAGAAACAGAAAGTCATCACTTTTTATGTCCTTGGGTTTTTCTTGTTCAGTGATGTATTATGTAGACCTGTTTGTATTGTTTTTATTTCTTGGATTTTTTATTGTTTCCAAACTTTGATAAGTTTCTCTCAGAACTATACAGAAGTATAAAATCGGTGCAACATCAATTTCTGAGCACGATTCAACAAGAAATGCTAGCCACTGTCCGACAGTTTTGAATTGTGCACAAATAATGCAGTGATAATAATAATAATAATAATAATAATAATAATAATAATGATAATAGTAGTCAAGACTTGTAATGCGCTCATGTCCACCCTGTTGGGTGTTCAAGGCACATCAAACTTAAAGACAAGAAGTATGAAAGTAATAGGCCTAGAGGAGAACAAATTAGTCAGGTGATGAGCAATTTTAATGACATGCGCATACGAATTGACATGCAACAGGTATGTCCAATATGGACGAATTGGGTATCAAAATGTGCGCAAGAAAAAAGTCATAAAGCGTGAATCGGAAATTCCCAGCGGTCGCGATGCAGTATAATAAAACAATGATCATGGGGGTGGGGGCCTCCCAGCCCCCTCACCCCCATCAGTGTTGATAAGGTTAAAGGCGGAGAAAATCACATGTTTTCGGCACGGAATAGGACGCTGTGGCGCCGGACATTGCTGTCTTGTGCCGCAGTGTCGCCTGTGCTAACACACGGCCGAGCACGTGCAGAAGCGGCCTGTTCAAAATGTCAACAGTCGAATGCACATGGCACGCAGGAGAGCGGGCGGAGGAGGAGGAATCGGAGAAGAGGGTGAAAAAGAAAAGAGAGAAAGGGTGAGAGAAAGAGAAAGTGAAAACGAATCATCAACCAGCCACCCACCTAAAAGTGCGAGGTCTGTGGGATGGATGCGCTAAGTGCCGTGGAAGGGTGGGTGTCATGCGTACATGACCGGTGTATTTGTGTGTGGGCGAATGGGTGAAAGCTACTCTGCTCCCGTCACCTTCCCCACGGGCCGGAAGGAGGAAGGAAGGAAGAGAGGGAGGGAGGGAGGATTGTATGGTTCCTGCCGGGCAATACGAGCCCAGGGATCGGGGGAGTAAGACCACCGGATGAGGATGAGGAGGAGGAGGAGTAGTAGTGGCATTATTCTTCCTTTCAAAGGAATGGCTCGGAATGAATCCCGCCTTTGACCACCTTCGCTTCGATGGGAGACAAAAAGCGGTAGTGGCTCTGCCCACAATGATCACCGCGCCCAACGGAAAATTGCACTTCTCTCTAGTACAGTCACAAAAGAGACAGTCGTCCGCTGCTCAGCTTCAGTCGAGCCGACCGTTGGTTTGTTTATTTGGTTTAGGTTTTTTTTCCCTTGATTTTTAGACGGCATCATGGCCTGAGCGTACTGCATCTTAGGGTTAACAACTTCAGCCGCTATACTTGCGATCACTGTTCGGTCTGGGCGTGACAGCGCAGGTTATGCCTTTGTGAAAGGCCCTGCCTGCTAGTAGTATCAAAAACCTGTGTTACTTTTAGAAGAAACTGGTCATCGTTCTTTGATCAACATCCGAACCCCACTCCACAAAAAAGAGGTACAAGAAGAGGACTCGGGGTAGATTGCAATCGGTCAATGTGGCAATGGATAATCATGGTGAAGATACACCGAGGTCGGTGGCGGTCGATTTACACACTGAAAGCATGCAGTGCAGACAGCTCACACACACACACACACACCTTCATCGCCAGTGAAATTACATTCGTCCGGACAATACCGCACGCGTGCAACCGCCAAATCATGCAACCATGCATGCGTCTACTGAGAATCAGTACGACCAAGGAGAGAGACCGGCTTCCTGACATTTTAATTAATGAAAATGGTCCCTTGTCAGTGGTCAGTGACTGGTCACGTACAATAGACAACCCCCCTTTTTAATTTAGGGGATTTCATCAGCATAATTATTACACTGCTTGGTTGATTGCTTGTAAGCTTGCTTGCTTGCATGTTTGCTAACATCTTTGCTTGCTTGCTAGCTTGCTTGTTCGCTTGCTTGCTCGCTTGCTTGCTTACTTGCTTGCTAGCTTGCTTGCTCGCTTGCTCGCTTGCTTGCTTACTTGCTTGCTAGCTTGCTTGCTCGCTTGCTTGCTTACTTGCCTGTTGGCTTGCTTGCTCGCTTGCTCGTTTGCTTGCTTGCTTGCTTGCTGGCTTGCTCGCTGGCTTGCTCGTTTGCTTGCTTACTTGCTTGCTTGCTTGCTTGCTTGCTCGTTTGCTTGCTTGCTCGTTTGCTTGCTTACTTGCTTGCTTGCTTGCTTGCTTGCTTGCTTGCTTGCTTGCTCGCATGCTTGCTTGCTTACTTGCTTGCTAGCTTGCTTGCTTGCTTGGCTGGCTGGCTGGCTGCTTGGCTGGCTGGCTCGCTGGCTTGCTGGCTGGATGGCAGGCTGGCAGGCTGGCTTGCTTGTTTGTTTGTTAATTGTTTCGTTCTGCGCGATACTTATACGGAGCGGCGATTTTACACACGATCTTGTAGGAGAAGGGCTCCCCCTCCGGAGGGCAGCCTCAAAGTGGGGTAGGGCTTTGAACGCATCTCATAAGGATTTCATTAAGAGGTGGGGGGGGGATGCTACCCAATTATTCGGCGTTCCGGCGCGGATACCCGATCATGTAATTGCCGGTAATCAAGTGGAATCCAGCAACACAAAACGGTAGGGTATCTGCTCGTGTTTCCCCCGTAATGGGTCCATTAAAAACCCACATCCCTTCCCCTGGCCTAATAGTCCCGCTGCTTTCGGCTGCACAGTATAATGCTGACATTAATTGGCCCTTGCCTGGTCTTTTTCTCCTTTTCGTAACGACGATGTTCGCCGTTGCTTTTTGGCCCGGGTTCAATTACGCGCCAAACTGCAGGCTGCACATTGCATTTGACATATTATACGGGTTTATCTACGGGGCTCGTGGAAGCATGCACTGAAGTATTGCGGACAGCGCTATACCTGGATCATCGGGGAAAACAACACTATGGAATGAAATTTGAGGCTATTCGTACGAAAAAAAAAATTATTTTCTTGCAAGTGACTTGCATTCTAATATCGGGTGTTACTTCAGCCTGTAAGCTCAATTTTATCGAGGAAGACTTTTCGCGTTTAAGCCGAATTTGGGTGCTTAAGCGGCTCTACGAAATGAGTCCCAGATATCCATGGCCTCGTTAATGGCGGGCTTTCACCGATACACTGTTGTTCTAGGGAGGAGGGCTAATTGAAAGCGAAGGTGCTGTTTATTTTCATAGCGGGTCTAAGCGTGCAGACTCCTCAGCGCTCATCCCCCCCCCCATCATTCTCACTCAGCAGCGCGTGCGACCCCAGTGGATCCGTTTGCCCCGAAGGCGAGTTGCCCGCACTCAATGCGATCGCTTCATTAACATTCACAATTTGACTGATAATTGGTATACCTATGGTATACCTAAGGGGACGTCGTACATCGGGGCGGGGGGGACATTCTTGATTCTCGGGTAAAGCAGACGTTTTCCCGCCCCTCATGTTGGCCGCACACCTTAGAGGAACGATACACTCCAGCAATTTGGCGTGCGGTATCCCGGGTCTCGGGGGTTCAGATTTGGGATCACTGACAGGCGTGTTTAGACTTCTTTACTTTGGATTGTATCGCGGTTGTTGGCTGGAATAATTATGAGGGAGTTCGGACAGGCTATAGTCTCCCAAACTCAGAAACTGTAGAACATGTTAATGCAAGCAAGACACGGCAAGACAAAGGCAACAAAGTCAATTGAAAATTGGATCAATGGATTGAAAAGCACAACAATTGATCCTATACGGCATATATCTAGATATTAACCCCCAGTCTCATGAACTAGTGTTTCACCATCTGAGTTTCACAAACCTCGAAAATAGGAAAATGCCGAAAATTCAGATAAATCGGTTCGTGGGAGGGAACAAGAGTGTGTGGTACACTGGTTTGGAGTATGGAAACATTAACATAAAACGACGCTTGGATAGGTACCTAGGTTCTGGATGCTAAGAACGTTCAGTTCGCTGATGATTTTGGTTGAACATTAAAAGGTTTGAAGCGAAGTCGTGCAATCTTTCTGCATGGGCAAACCACGGCGTTGCCCGATGTTTGCCGTGGCGTGAGTTTCTGGGAAACGACACTTCCACTGTGCTGTGCACGCAAGGGGCCCGGCCATCGCCCCGTGCAATTTTGCTCAGCTGACTGCACGGCGATGATAGCAGTCGAGGTGAAGTATGAACGCCTCACCACCAAAACGAAGACAGAGAGAGGGAAAAAAATCATACAGGAGAGCACGCACACGTCAACCTCTCGCAGGTCGTCAAATATGTCAAATCAGCCGGCTTGTCTTCGACAAATTGCTCCCCTCCCCGACCACATAACTGTCCGCCCATTAAGCTCCTACGTGTATTTCACACTATCGTGTTTCCGTGTGTACGGCCGAGGGGTGGGTGGGACAACGACACACCGACCACATGTCAGGTACATAATGGAGTTCGGGCTCATCTAATTTGTTGGGGGCGACGCGGACTGACATCGTCCGTCTTCGCCGCAAGTAAGCGTCCACTCATTGGCCGAGAACCTAGACATTTTCGCTCTGGGCAATTATCGGCAGCAATATTATGACCCCCCCCCCTCCTCCCCCCGTCTTCCTAATATGAACTGTCTTTGATTTGCTCAATCAACACCAACTTTGGGCCAGGCTCCGTGTCCGATTCTTAGCTTTGCATGGCGTTGAAAGTTCGCAATAGTTGAAAAAGGCTCACCACTTGCAAACATAATTTTATTGGGGAAATATTTAACCTGCCTTTTTGACTAACTCTTGGTTTGACTAACAGTGCCTCTTTGACTAACTCTTGGTTTGACTAACCGTGCCTTTTTGACTAACTCTTGGTTTGACTAACCGTGCCTCTTTGACTAACTCTTGGTTTGACTTACCGTGCCTCTTTGACTAACTCTTGGTTTGACTAACTGTGCCTTTTTGACTAACTCTTGGTTTGACTAACCGTGCCTTTTTGACTAACTCTTGGTTTGAATAACCGTGCCTCTTTCACTTACTCTTGGTTTGACTAACCGTGCCTTTTTGACTAACTCTTGGTTTGACTAACCGTGCCTTTTTGACTAACTCTTGGTTTGACTAACCGTGCCTTTTTGACTAACTCTTGGTTTGACTAACCGTGCCTTTTTGACTAACTCTTGATTTGCCTAACCGTGCCTCTTTGACTAACTCTTGGTTTGAATAACCGTGCCTTTTTGACTAACTCTTGGTTTGACTAACCGTGCCTTTTGACTAACTCTTGGTTTAAATAACCGTGCCTTTTGACTAACTCTTGGTTTAAATAACCGTGCCTTTTGACTAACTCTTGGTTTAAATAACCGTGCCTTTTTGACTAACTCTTGGTTTAAATAACCGTGCCTTTTTGACTAACTCTTGGTTTGAATAACCGTGCCTTTTGACTAACTAAATATCAGCTGAAGTAAATACAAAAAATGACCTGCAATACATAAATCTAAAAAAAATTAAGGTTCTCCCCACCCTTTCGTTTGCTTCCCTTTGGTCTCCCCTCTCTTCATGTGTACATTCTGCATCCCACTCCCTTCCCTGTGTTCCCTTCCTCTGTCATGTGTGTCAGGGCTTTCCTTCCGTCTGTGTATAATTATACGTCCTTGTCACTTTGCCTTTGAGAAAGGTCCTGCTATAGGATCGAAACGTCATGCCCTGATTTAAATATCAGCTGGTAAGATTACTGGTAAATAAAGTCAACATGACATGTTCATACAGTGAGAAATCGGGCGGAGTTTGGTGCGTTAGAAGGACATTCTAACACCGTGCGCCCTTCGCCCATCGAATCCTCCATAGCCCAGCGTGTCCAGTGGTGAACCAGTCGCGGCATTACCCATACGACGCTGCAAGCGGCAATTCATCGAATTAAACACACGGTGACTTGCTTGAGCCTACCCCTAGAAATTCCATTATGGACGTGCCTGAATATAGACATCACCATCAATGCAAATGAAAAACAAAATCATCAAATCGCCACAGTCCAGTCCTTTGATCTTTCGAGATTAATCAAATACTCAGGGGCCTGTATCGAGAGTTTCATGCGCCCCGTGAGTTTCGTTAAACCCTCGCTTCGCAAACATTTTTATATAGAATTCAAAGAGGTTATTTTTATTTTCCTTTGTTTGTTGGACAGGTTATTTTCATGTTAATGTATTTCATTCCAGCAATGTCAGCGACTGCCAGCCTCACAATATCAGCCTGACGGAGAGGTATCCGGCTAACGGGACCGTCTGCGTGTTTGTTTGTTTGTTTGTTAGTTAGTTAGTTACCGTAGTTGGTTAGTTGGGGTGTTGGTGTGTTCAGTGGGGTGTTTGGTTGTTTGTGTGGTTTTTTTATGTGGAAACATACATAATATATAGAGAGGTTTCGCATTACTACGAATACACTTGCACGGATACTTCATTACTTTGCGTGCTTCTGTGACATGTATCCGTACAGCACACTTGCTTTGCGAACGCGTAAAATACGAATATATTCGGCCGCCGGCCGGTCGAAATTATATAAAGAAACGGATTTTTTGTTTCAATGCATCAAATTTATTGGCTGTTTAAATTGTGGATTAGCCAATTCCACCACAGTTTTGTTCTCGGCTTAATTGTCCTTATGTATAAAACGAATGTCTCGGGTCTACCAGCGAATAAGACTGAAAAAATACACCAAATGCGTGACTTCTGAATGGACTCATGAGCGCCGCCATCTTGAATGGTGGCTCCCTATCAAGTGGCCGGATTCGACACTGTTTGCCAAACAAACATCGGTGTGCGTTCTAACACACACGGATACGGTGACCGTTTTTGTAAGCAACAACACAAAGTGCAAACACACTGACTTAAAACAATATCCAAAATGCAAATCTCCAAAATGTCGAGGGCCTGGCGTTTCGATCCTAGCAGGACCTCCCTCAAAAGGGACAGCGCAAAGTAGAATCTTTGTATTGAAAGTTGAGGAAATTATCAGCAATGGGGAAATGGATATCATTCCGGAAATGAACTCCTCACATCTGCCGTTCCATCCAATAGCTAATTCCCATCGACATTTTCGTGGCAAAGATGTGAAGATGGCAAGACGACATCGCTAAGGCCGTCGCCCTCTACCGTAGAGGAACATTGCCCACTTGAAAGGGTAAAAATCACTACTATTGACTACGGCAAAGAACAAGCTTTCCATATTTTTGTCCTTGCATTCTAAGCTCTGCATTTCCCCCCCCCCCCCAAAAAAAAACACCTTCTTTCTGTTCTCTTACGCCGGCGGTGTCAAATGAGTTCACGCGGTCTGAATCGCGTCAACGCGGGCCAAAGTCACGCTGCACGGGTCGCCCGCAAAATTATTGATGGACGGACGAAAATGCCGAGAGCCATGATATCAACGCACCGACCAGGCCCTCTTCCGGACCAACCCGGGAAGCAATCTCGGACCAAGACAAAAATAAATCATCACCAGGTAGGATGAGTCAGGGGGTCGCTTTCACCGGCATCTTCTTCCTGACACTCCCTTGCAATTCCCCCCCCCCGTTTCGCCCTGGAGTGAAAAATGCGCTCAGCTTTTCTGGAGAAGAAACCAACTTGCTCGCCCCCCCCCCCCAAACCCATCTGAAGAAGACGATGGGAAGAGAGACTCAGTGAAAAAGAAGGGATGATTTGACGGTTGCAGCCAGGTGATTTAGGCGGGGTGGGTTTTTCTAGCGAAGGTGCATGAGCGCGATGGCGATTCCTGCGGGTGATTTTCATCGCGCACATAGGTCTTGATATACACATCCGTAAATTTCCGTTGCTTTTTTGGGGGGGGGGGCCGAACGGCGTGATGGAGTGGGGGAACACATTGGGGATGCTTTTGGAGTCGATAAATAAAAAAGGCGGGGAAGGAGAAAAGAAATGGAAAGCTGGATTGACGAGGAGTCGCTTTAATTCTGGCGGATGATTTAGTGTGTCTGAACGTGCCTGGACGATGGCCAAACATGCATTATACTTGCATCCAGGCACCGTGGGTGGATTTGGCGCTTTTCTTCCCAGGGATGACACCGACTCCCGTGGGGCTTTCCCTGGCTGAATCGGTGAGTTGGTATTGTTTTTTTGGTGTTTTTTTACCTCGATTCGATGAAGCCCCTGCCTATATGACAACTGCACGTGTCGGCCATGGGGATGCGGGGAGGGGCACCGACAAGGCATCGCCAATAAAGCAACGGGACAGGGCAATGCGCACCAGGAGAGAGAAGGAACTCCGAGAAACACGGAAATCCGAGACGGGGATTGTGACCGATGTAAATGGCTTACGCCGTACAGTATTCCAGACTCATTGGCGGCGTGTATGCTATAGACGCACTACAGCGGGAATGAAAAGGGCGAGACGGACGGGTGGACCCGGGCAGTGAGCAACACGTGACGCATCCATAGTACGTTCGACAATGGGATCTTTGGGCCTATTTCACGGAAGATCTGGCTGGGAGAGAGAGAGGGAAAGATGAGATAGAGAGAGAGGGAGTGAGGAGAGAAGGGAAGAGGGAAACAAGTGGAGGTGTTGGAGAGAGGGGGGAAGCGAGATGGAGGAAGAGAGTGATGAAGGAAGAGAGAGGTAGAGAGAGAATGAGCAAGAGAGAGGAGAAATAAGGAAAGAGAGAAAGAGGTAGAACGGTGTTTGAGAAATTGATGGGAAGAGAGAGATGGAGGGAGATAGAAGATGAAGAGAGTGACCGAGCAAGAGAGATTTATAGTAGAGAGAGGGAGAAAGAGAGAGAGAGAGAGGGAGGGAGAAAGAGAGAGAGAGAGAGAGAGAGAGAGAGAGAGAGAGAGAGAGAGAGAGAGAGAGAGAGAGAGAGAGAGAGAAGGGGGTCTTGACTCGAGGCCGGGCGTCATCAAGGGCTTTGTCCGATCGGTCGCACGCACGAGCGCCACCAGGCGGCAGGTGCTATCCCCGGGCCAGTCTGCCCCGTGCCCGTATAGGCACGCCGTCTGCTCGGTGAGAAGTCTCATGCCACAGGGGAGGGCCGTTCCCGACCAGCCAGTGCGACAGCCTGGCGGTATAGTAAGCACGCGCTCGAGCAGTTCCAACAACCTCCGGTATGCCGGTGTACCGGTCTGATACGGGTCCCTTGCTCAGATGAGACCGTCACCATATGGATAACGTCATGCGCAATGCGTATGGTAGTTGTCCATTTTGAAGGCCGTGCTGAGTTGATACGGCCATTGGCAATGCAGCGCTTTCAGGCACGTTCGCTGACCCGTAGGTATTTACCAACAACGATCAGAACGGAGCCTATAGTACCTAGGCCTCGAACTTGCAGTTTTACACTGGGGAAGAAATGCTACAGTTGTTCCCACGTAATGAGGGTATATCGATTGGCTTTATACAATCAAAAGCAAATAGTACAAACTGTGTTCGTTCACGGATAATCATAAACAACATTCACACGAAGGGCGCCCCCAGGTGCTTGGTTCACTGACTCATCTGAGCAGCTGAGAACGTTGCTGCAACGTGCTGAGGTGAGCCAGTGACGTCACGGCTCAACTCAGCACGGGGGCCCATCTGAGATCGTTACACCGACGTATTTACCGTCCTCCCACCACGGGTCACCGAATAGACTGTGTATATAAGTTGACCTCGGGAATGTGCGTGTTACCGCGAGATTCCTATCTTGGGCACCTCGCATAGGAGCTACAGCACGGACCATCGAACTTGTTTGTAAAGATATCTTTGCATCGCGCGCTGATTTAAGCGGATTTAACGGTTTATTAAGCGGTTATTAAACGTGAATTTTATGAATAAATCTTGAAACACAGTGTGTATAAAGTACGGGTACTTCTTTACAACTTTTACGGTAAAATATTAAAAGTATACATTGGCTTTTTCACGTTTGTAACCATAGAACGTATGCAGCAGGAGGGGATCGTCGTGTTCCCAGACGTGCGATCCTCTTACATAAGGCACGTAAATGCAAGTACTGGCTAATGAAACCACGCAGGGTAGTTTGCTAAAAATTTATAATCCGTCCGCGGTCGACAGATACATATATACAGTAGGCCTATCATGTACAAAACATGCGTGCCTTACAAATAACGTAAAACCACTCAAAATCCATACCGTACAGTTTTACACGGCGATTTTCTGACCCGAATGTTAACCACGTCAAGTTTCGGCGCGATATATTTAGTAATACAAATCGCGTGCCACTATCGGGCCGTATTCGCAAAAATCTACTTTTAACCGGAAATTGAAAGTCGGTTTATATTCAATCGTTTTCTCTGCCGTATTCTCATTGTTTGTATTCTTTTTGTTTGCCATAAATCTGGGGGGGGGGGTTGTGGGAAAGGGGCTTTTAACTTTATCTCTTAATGAATTCAAAATTGGGCACGCGTTAATCTCACATAGGCCTACCACCAGGTGGTGCATGCAAAGGTGCCCGGAAGTGTACGGTGACCTCTTGACCAGGAGACATGCACAGTCTGCAGAACGGGGCTTGGTTAACCCTCGGCCTACTTCGTCGTACCACACCGTGGCCGACTCCTAGTCGATCGCGTAAAAACAAACAAACAATATTTCTCATCGGGGTTTCTCTTTCCTCTGTCTCTACCCCCTCCCGCCCCCCGCCCCCCCCCCATCGAACCTTGGGAGGGGAGGAGGCGAGGGAGGGAAATCGGAGCGGGGACTGCCTATCGGATTGCCAGGCAAAGTGAGCTTCGATCTCGAGTGCTATTTACAGGTTCTAGCCCAAGGGTCTGCGTGGCCCAACTGCTTAATGTGGAGGAGGGGGGGGGGGGGGTTGGGGAAACTCGGACATCGGACCGCACCGCTGTACTTGAACGGGCGACTCGGCCACCATGAACGCGCACGACGAAGTGTACTGTACACCGGTCTATAGCCCTGCCTTGGTACAGTGCGCGCGAGGTGCTTTGAACTGTGAGGACGAGCGCGTGCTCGCTGTCAGTGCAAGCATTTAATTACAAGCTAACACAAGCTCCGTGTTGACCGAACATGCGGCCTAGCGCAAGAACGCAAACCTCGCTCGGATACCTCAAGCAGACAAATAGCTCAATTAGGGTCCGCCAAGACAAGAGGGTCTGTTTGCCGTCGGTGTAGCATCTTTGGGGGACGGCTGTGCAATCTTTTTTTTTTTTTTTTTTTACTGCGCCTATGATCCGACCAAATCCGCACGCGCCAACGCATTGCCGCCCACCAGCGAAGCAGCGATGAAGTCAGTGGAGACTCGGGCATCTGCGTGCTTTTGCTTGAGCCGTGAGTGTGAGGGGGGTAGGGGCGAGCACGGATGGGAGGTGGGGGGGGGGGGAAGAGCCGGTTTGGAATCGATCCATGTCTGGCCTTTATCGAGGCAGAAAGCAGGCTAAACCGAAAGGTATAGATTGGCGTATCGGTTACGGGCCACCGCGGGCCGAGGTTTCGAGTGTCAGCGATAGCCGGAGTCGCGATCGAAGCGATCCGCGCTACTCTCTCACTCCCCCTCTCTCTGTCTCTTTCTCCCTCTCCCCCCTCCTCTCTCTCTCTCCCTCCCTCTCCCTCTCTCTCCCTTCCTCTCTCCCTCTCTCTCCCTCTCTGTCTCGCTCTATGTCTCTCTCTATGTCTCTCTCTATCACTCTTTCACTCTCCCTCTCTCTGTCTCTCTCACTCTTTCTGTCTCTGTCTCGCTCTATGTCTCTCTCTATGTCTCTTTCACTCTCCCTCTCTCTCTGTCTCTTTCACTCTCTCTTCCCCTCCCCCTCCCCCTCCCACTCACCCTTGACTCGGGGTACTGTTCCCGGGTTCCCGGCCTCGCATGAATAATCAAGGCATTGGACTGCGTGACCCCCGTCAGGCAGCTATAGATATAATATAGACCGGGACGCGAAACCCAACCGAACGGCTGCTCGGAGGAAGGACAGACGACGAGGAGAAGTGGGTGTGAGGCGGACGGCAGAAGAAGGGGGGTCTATCGAGGGCAGGCCAATTTTGTCCTAATTAAATCTTGATGTAAAAGAGCGAGAGAGTGAAAGAGAGAGAGAGAGAGATGGGAGAGAGAGAGGGGGAGCAAGAGAGATGGGGGGAGAGAGAGAGACAGACAGACAGACAGACAGACAGACAGACAGAGAGAGACAGAGAGAGAGACAGACAGAGAGAGAGACAGAGAGAGAGACAGAGAGAGAGAGAGAGACTCCCGGCACTGTTGACGAGAGCGGAAGAATTAAGCTCCACGCAGCGTGAGAGAGGGGGGCTGTCATCATTCACATATACGTCCGGCTTGAAGTAGGACGACGGACTAAATAATGACAACCACCTCAGTCGTCATGCTAAAGACACGGAGACCCAGTCTGCAAGTCCCTCGCAGAAATATCGGGCTCACTTTGTCCCTATGATAAAGGAGTGAGTATAGAAAACCAATGATAAACTTCTCTGATGTGGATTCCCCCCCCCCTCCTTTTTTGTGCGGCTAGGTTGAGAGGTTACTTCGGGTCAGGCTCCGATGAAGCGTCTAATAGGAAGTGCGGCTGACCCAAGGAACGCCACCCTGTCGTACTGAGTTTCACTCCCCATATCTCCTGCCCGTAAACAACCCCCCTCCTTACCCATTGCCCGTATTTCGTCCCCAATCAGCTAATGTATAGCTGTACACAGGGGTGAGTTAATACAAACCCATTAATAACGCCAAACCCATTAATGAGACAAGCGCCGGCTGAAAACAAAACGGTGTGCCGACGCACAGAATTTATTTTGGCCCGTCTCGCTTAGACCATGACCAGTTCGGTGACGGGGACGGCAGGACATTATTACATAATCTTTAGACGGACAATAGCGGGCGCCAGACTGAAATGCCATGGAGGCTGCCATCTTTGCAAAACTATGGGCGGAAGTAAAGGGCGCCGCCACGTATACATAGAAAAAGCACGTACGTACGCGAGTCACGTCACATGTTGATACAAACGTATGGCGGTGCCTCTTTACTTCCGCCCATATTTTTTACACTAGTCGGGTCCCCCTGTGGCCGTTTACGAAATGAAGGCTTAGGATCGGGCTTAGGCTTCGGTCATAATCTCTTACACGGCATAATGCAACAGGCATCTAGACACAAGCTTTTGGCCCCAATGTTTCCTGGTGAACACTATCTAAACCTATCAAGCCAACGAACTTCCAAGTTCAGCGAGAAACCACAACCTGGATTTCCAGGTTTGGTCGAACGGAGACAAAGCCTGAGCCCGAGCCTGATGCATAGATTCGTGAAGGGCCTATGCCTAAGCATGGTCTAAGGGCCTATGTAGCCTTAAGGTCCTGCGGATCTACCCGCCAGTGATACATCATTTTTGTCGCAGCGCATGCGGCCGGCCGGATGCGCTCGAAGAGGAGTTGATTCAGGCGCGTCCAGGCAGGGTGATTCACGCACGCAATGGTACGACCCCAAGCGGCGCGCGGGCAGGCTGCGCGCCAGGATGCCAGCTAATTAAAAAACGATCTGTGTGTAGAGAAGGGGCGTCGTGGTTGGCGCGGACGCCGGTCTATACGGTGCGCTCACGCGGAGGCACTGTTCAGGTAACAGCGACGGGCTTCATCTCAGACGAGGCTCAGTGGATCCATCGCTTGATATAATCATATAGAGGCACGCAGCTAGAATGATGTTGGAAGGGATCACGTTTGGTTGATCGCTTCATTTCTTATGCAGCCGTTGTCATAGTTACCAAACTTAATACATCGTCATTTTCTTCTCTTTCACCTTCCCCTACTCCCTCTAGATGCAGCTTTTGTCTTCTTCCGGTCAGACTCGTTTTCTTTGGCTGAAGCTGATGGTGCTGTTGCCATCACCATCGTCGTCGTCATCCTTGTCATGGTCATCGTAACCATTTCTAATTCATCATTATCTTCTTCTCCTCCTCCTCGTTCTCATGCTCCTGCTGTTTCTCCTCATTCTCTCCCTCCTCATTACTCCTACTTCTTCTCTGCATCTTCTTCACCTTGTTCGTCTTCTTTGTCTTCTTCGTCTTCTTCGACTTCTTTGTCTTCTTTGACTTCTTTGGCTTCTTCGTCTTCTTCTCCATCTTTTTTGTCTTCTTTGTGTTCTTTATCTTCTTCGTCTTCTTCTCCATCTTTTTTGTCTTCTTTGTGTTCTTTATCTTCTTCGTCTTCTTCTCCATCTTCTTCGTCTTCCTCATCTTCCTCATCTTCCTCGTCTTCCTCGTCTTGTTCGTCTTGTTCGTCTTGTTCGTCTTGTTCGTTTTCCTCGTCTTCTTTGTCTTCTTTGTCTTCTTTGTCTTCTTTGTCTTCTTTGTCTTCTTTGTCTTCTTCGTCTTCTTTGTCTTCTTTGTCTTCTTTGTCTTCTTCGTCTTCTTCGTCTTCCTCGTCTTCCTCGTCTTCCTCGTCTTCCTCGTCTTCTTTGTCTTCTTTGTCTTCTTTGTCTTCGTCGTCTTCTTAATCTTCTTCGTCTTCTTCATCTTCTTCATCTTTTTTTTCTTCTTCGTCTTCATCGTCTTCATCGTCTTCTCCGTCTTCTCCGTCTTCTTCCCCTCCTCCCCTCCTCCGTCTTATGCCATGTCTACAAGAGCGTAGCAGTATTGCAGCCTTAAAGACCTCCTCACTGGAACGGTCGAGCAAAGGTGGCAGTGGGTTCTCCCGCCCGGACGACCGGGCCGCCCCCCCTCCCTTCCTCGACTGTTCCATTCCGCTACAGTCGTTTCGCCGGCAACCGGGAAAGGCCGCGTGCATGCAGCCAACTGGTCTCCCGAGCGAATCGCCCGGGTGATGTTATATTAGATGAGCAAACAAAAAACAACACGCCGCGACCTGTGAAACAGGTCGCAAAGAAAGAAGCCAATTAACGACGCTCGTCCGCAGTCTAGTCAGGCACCGACAAATGGCTGTCACGGTATACGATTGATGAGGGGCTCTCACGAATACACACTGCAAGGCTTGCATGTTTTGTTCTGCTTATGCAGATTTGACCAAAACAAGGCTATAAAGCATCTTCAAGGTTAAGGGCAAGGAAAGAAGGAGATAGGATTGATGGAGATATGAATTGACATTCATAAGCAGCCAGATCATAAGCAGATGGGAAACATGAAAAAGGAAGGGAATTCTGGAGAGAGGTAGAACGTGGGAAGAAGCTGTGACAATACCAATTCAAACCTGTAATAAGGTTCTCGTGAAAACAGCCAAAAATATATGACTAGTCACTCCTTCCACAATCATTATGCGTTAAGGGCAGGGCAGGGGAGGGCAGGGCAGGGGAGGGCAGGGGAGGGCAGGGCAGGGCAGGGCAGGGCAGGGGAGGGCAGGGAAGGGCAGGGCAGGGCAGGGCAGGGCAGGGAAGGGCAGGGTAGGGCAGTGCAGGGCAGAGCAGGGCAGAGCAGAGCAGAGCAGGGCAGAGCAGAGCAGGGCAGGGCAGGGCGGGGCAGGGCAGGGCAGAGCAGGGCAGGGCAGGGCAGAGCAGAGCATGGCAGGGCAGAGCAGGGCAGAGCAGGGCAGAGCAGGGCAGAGCAGAGCAGGGCAGGGCGGGGCAGGGCGGGGCGGGGCAGGACAGGGCAGGGCAGAGCAGGGCAGAGCAGAGCAGAGCAGGGCAGAGCAGAGCAGGGCAGGGCAGGGCAGGGCAGGGCAGGGCAGGGAAGGGCAGGGCAGGGCAGGGCAGGGCAGGGCAGGGCAGGGCAGGGCAGGGCAGGGCAGGGCAGAGCAGGGCAGAGCAGAGCAGAGCAGGGCAGAGCAGAGCAGGGCAGGGCAGAGCAGGGCAGGGTAGAGCAGGGCAGGGCAGGGCAGGGCAGGGCAGGGCGGGCAGGACAGGGCAGGGCAGGGCAGGGCAGGGCAGAGCAGGGCAGGGCAGGGCAGAGCAGAGCAGGGCAGGGTAGAGCAGGGCAGGGCAGGGCAGGGCAGGGCGGGGCAGGGCAGGGTAGGGCAGGGCAGGGCAGCGCAGGGCAGGGCAGGGCAGGGCAGGGCAGGGCAGGGCAGGGCAGGACAGGGCAGGGCAGGGCAGGGCAGGGCAGGGCAGAGCAGGGCAGAGCAGAGCAGGGCAGGGCAGGGTAGAGCAGGGCAGGGCAGGGCAGAGCAGGGCAGGGCAGGGCAGGGCAGAGCAGGGCAGAGCAGGGCAGAGCAGGGCAGAGCAGAGCAGAGCAGGGCAGGGCAGGGCAGGGCAGGACAGGGCAGGGCAGGGCAGGGCAGGGCAGGGCAGAGCAGGGCAGAGCAGAGCAGGGCAGGGCAGGGTAGAGCAGGGCAGGGCAGGGCAGAGCAGAGCAGGGCAGGGCAGGGCAGGACAGGGCAGGGCAGGGCAGGGCAGAGCAGGGCAGGGCAGGGCAGGACAGGGCAGGGCAGGGCAGGGCAGGGCAGGGCAGGGCAGGGCAGGGCAGGGCAGGGCAGGGCAGGGCAGGGCAGGGCAGGGCAGGGCAGGGCAGGGCAGGGCAGGGCAGAGCAGGGCAGAGCAGAGCAGAGCAGGGCAGAGCAGAGCAGGGCAGGGCAGAGCAGGGCAGGGTAGAGCAGGGCAGGGCAGGGCAGGGCAGGGCAGGGCAGGGCAGGGCAGGGCAGGGCAGGGCGGGCAGGACAGGGCAGGGCAGGGCAGGGCAGGGCAGGGCAGAGCAGGGCAGGGCAGGGCAGAGCAGAGCAGGGCAGGGTAGAGCAGGGCAGGGCAGGGCAGGGCAGGGCGGGGCAGGGCAGGGTAGGGCAGGGCAGGGCAGCGCAGGGCAGGGCAGGGCAGGGCAGGGCAGGACAGGGCAGGGCAGGGCAGGGCAGGGCAGGGCAGGGCAGGGCAGAGCAGGGCAGAGCAGAGCAGGGCAGGGCAGGGCAGGGCAGGGTAGAGCAGGGCAGGGCAGGGCAGAGCAGGGCAGGGCAGGGCAGGGCAGAGCAGGGCAGAGCAGGGCAGAGCAGGGCAGAGCAGAGCAGAGCAGAGCAGGGCAGGGCAGGGCAGGGCAGGACAGGGCAGGGCAGGGCAGGGCAGGGCAGGGCAGGGCAGGGCAGAGCAGGGCAGAGCAGAGCAGGGCAGGGCAGGGTAGAGCAGGGCAGGGCAGGGCAGAGCAGAGCAGGGCAGGGCAGGGCAGGACAGGGCAGGGCAGGGCAGAGCAGGGCAGGGCAGGGCAGGACAGGGCAGGGCAGAGCAGGGCAGGGCAGGGCAGGGCAGGGCAGGGCAGGGCAGGGCAGGGCAGGGCAGGACAGGGCAGGGCAGGGCAGGGCAGGGCAGAGCAGGGCAGAGCAGAGCAGGGCAGGGCAGAGCAGAGCAGGGCAGGGTAGAACAGGGCAGGGCAGGGCAGGGCGGGGCAGGGCAGGGGGAATGTTGTCTCACGTCGTCGCTGGGCAGCAAAATTGAGTGGTGTCGTACAGATGTCTCGCCCTGCATGTATATACCTTTCCGGGCCTCCCCATGGGCTCAACGTGGTAACAGCTGCCCCCCTCCCCTCCTCCCTCCCTCCCTCCCTCCCTCCCTCCCCACGCAGGCGTTAATCAGAATGCCGCTGTCTTAGCCTCCATTTAAATCCGCCTGCGAACTCCCAATCAGGCCGCTGTATCGAACCCATACATGCTGCCTCTCTACGGCGCGAAACGAGTCGGCCCGCGATTACATCAATCCCGATGAAACATGGTTCTTTCGGATTTGCGGAATTATACACGCCTCCTCACTGATATGATAGATGTTTCTTGTCTCTTTCTGTTCTTCTTCTTTTCTTGGGCAGGAGGGGGAGGGGGGGGGGGTTTCTGAGTATCCATTTCCATAGTGGAAGCCGTCATGTTTTGTTCCCAGCACGCGCTGAGCGTGCCGAGTTGTCATAAACCCATTCAAAGGTGTGGCGTCACCAATCCCATAGAGCAGTCATTGTGGGGCAGGTCCCGCTCCCCTTAAAGGTAAGATGCACGAAGGGTTTACGAAGGTCAAAGAATCGCTTCCGTTCTTTGTCAAACTCAAGGTAAAGACACGCAACAGTAATAACACACCTCCGTAAATTTCGGCTCAATCCGTCAACCATGTCATGAGAAAAACTTTGAAAACTAACATTTTTACAGAAATACGATAGAGGGCGGTATTTGTAAAAGGAACTCTATTTTCGTTAGAAATTCAGAAACAACCGAATTTCGAGTGCTGGAATTTCACGGCATGCCTGATACCATTACAAACGTGCCGATGAGAACCGGCAAGGAATTTCCCAAATTTGCATCGTCCGGAAATTGGGCACTTTGCAAATGGCGAATACCCTCCCGATCCTTTAATGCATGCACGGCGCATTCAGGAGCCCGAGGGAAATCTGAATGCGCTTCAGACGCGCGGTAACTCAATACACGCCGTACATGGGGGCTACCGCGCGAGACCTTCCCCCGACAATACAAAGACTCGTGCCGAGACGGTGATAGATGACAAGCCTTGTGAATCTTCTGACGCCTCAAAGGAAGGAAAGAAAATATACGTTTCTGGGAATTCTGAGAGGCCGGTAACGCTGATCAGCCCCCGGCGCTCACCTTTAACGGAGCAGCGGAGACGGGCGGCCGGACAAAGCCGGCCCGATTAATCACGAGATGGAGGGAGGAGGAAGATGAATAGGCCGGGGGACGAGGAAGAGGAAGAGGGGTTATGGCGCGGTGGCATAGCTGGCAGGGAAGGAGGCAGGCAGGCAGGGGGAGAGAGGCAGGCAGGCAGGCATGAAGGGAGACAGGGAGGCAGGGAGGCAGGGAGGCAGGTAGGCAGGTAGGCAGGGAGGCAGGCAGGGAGAGGGATGCAGGGAGTGAGAGAGGGGACAATGAGGGGGACAGGGGGAAGGAGGGAGGCAGGTAGGCAAGGAGGCAGGGAGGCAGGGAGGCAGGGAGGCAGGAAGGCAGGTAGGCAGGGAGGCAGGGAGGCAGGGAGGCAGGGAGGCAGGGAGACAGGGAGGCAGGGAGGCAGGGAGGCAGGGAGGCAGGGAGGCAGGGAGGCAGGGAGGCAGGGAGGCAGGGAGGCAGGGAGGCAGGGAGGCAGGGAGGCAGGGAGGCAGGGAGGCAGGGAGGCAGGGAGGCAGGGAGCCAGGAAGGCAAGGGCAGGACAGGACCGGAGTCACTTGCTCTTGAGATTGCTCCGGGAGAGAACATCCAATATGTACACCTCAGCAACGGCACATTTCGCACAGGATTAGGAACGACCTAATCGTAGTGATAGACTGACGCAAATCAGCACAATTTCGAAAAAAGGGCAAACAAAGGAAACTTTGACTGGAACGGGTCTTGAACCCGAAACCTCTGGTTTGGCGTACCAGCGCTCTTACCATCTGAGCTATCCGGCCCTTAGACGGTGGCCTTCCACAAAGATCATCTAGTCTTTGCAAAGTCCATGGGAAAAATTCATTTATTGATATATATCAATTCCTCTAAAGCAATGACAAGTAGACAAGGGAAAGATGAGGTCTCGGTTAAGTCACAGTTTAACCTATGACGACGTATATGATGAGTAGCTACACGTTCTAATTGTTAAAATCTGGACAAAATAAACATCGACCATTTCCATACAATGGTTTATGCCTGATTACGTTAGTGATGCTTTTCGCTCTCTTTTGACCTGGTGCTCCCTTTTTAAATAACGAAAGGGGTAAATCGTTTGCATCGCACTTATCGTAGCGTCACCTGGGAACTAGACTGCAGTTGCACATCTCCCTGCCCATGCATGTTCAGGGATACAATTAAAGGGGCGCCTCAGGGGGGGGGGGGGTGAAACAAACGCGAGTCGCTATCACACGCAGCAAGCGACCCTCCTTTACGGCCACGGAACCCTTCCCAGTCAGAATGGCTGCTGTAATTTAAAGCGATCTCCCTGGGGGATTGGGAATTCATCAGGGGTGATGACTGACATAGCTACAGCGTACACTGGGCACAGAACACATATCTCCGCTAAACATACCGTCGACTGGTTATCGGTGCACATCTCTTGAAGACAGAAAGGGGGGGTGGGGAAACCGAGGGAGAGCGAGAGAAAAACAACCGTCAGATGTAATTATGAGCGCTGTCGGTAAAAGGTGCTCTACGCATGGAAGTCCACTGCCGAACGCCCCCCCCCCTCTCCCCCCACCGCGACTCTCGCATGTAAATCATGCCCACTCATCACCGCCAGATATTCTTGAATTAATAATGACCACGTGACGCAAATAGCACGGCTCACTCGGCCGTGGCAGCTTCGCTGTTGACCCTTGCAAGGCAGCTCGCTTGATTTCGTGAGAAGGGCTCAATTGCGGGAGATTATAATTCAATGTGATGGTCATTCTTGGACAAGAAAAAAAAACATCATTAAATATTTTGTCGAAGAGTATTTGAAAAACAGGGAGTAGGATTTGAATGATCGAATGAATGAAAGCATGATTGAATGACTTAAAGGGCTTATACGACATTGGTAAAGGCCATTAAAACATTCCACAAAAAGCAATACTCTGAAGGTTTGAGCTCAATGGTGATGTGAGAAAGTAGCAAAACGCAAAACAAAAACGTCACGATTTACGCATCGTCCTGTAGTGTACGAAATAGTTTATTACTCGAGAATAATAAACGTTTTGTCGATGTTTGAGTGAAGATTTCTCGAGAAGTACAGCACCGCAGATCGTCAGATGAGGAATCTATCATGACCATCTACAAACTGTGTAAATTAGAAGGAAATAATGTGGTCATCGATATTTCCCGATCTTCCCAGTGTTGTATTGGGCCTTTAATGAATGAATGAATGAATGAATGAACGAACGAACTGACGGAAAGACGAATGAAGGATGAATGAATGAATCTATGAATTGATGACCCTATTAACACAGAACAACGGATGTGTCAATTTATGTGATATTTTGTCATGGTGGGGCTGTAGAGTGCATGCATATGTATCTGTTTGCAGCCTTGGACATGGACGCATTTATTCAAATATCAACGTAAGCCTATATTCAAACACGTGCGGCGATCCGGAGATGGTTATCAGCCTAGCACCTGAGGGGGGGGCCTACTTATACCCTGTCCCCACACGGAGCCCCACTTTAGCAATCTCACTTATTACCGTTCCTCTGTTCGTCTTCGAGGTTACCGAGGTTTCTCCTCTCACATCCGTGACAACACGCAAGCAACACGCCCCTCTATCTCTCTCCCTCTCTCTCTCTCTCCCTCTCTCTCTCTCTCTCTCTCCCCTCCCTCTTTCTCTTTCTTCCCCCCTCTCTCTCTCTCTATCTCTTTCTTTCTCTCTCTTTCTTCCCCTCTCTCTCTTCCCTCTCCCTCTATCTCCCTCGCTCTCTATCTCTCTCTCCCTCTCTCTCTATCTCTCTCCCTCTCCCTCCCAACCTCTCTCTCCCCCCCTCTCTCTCTCTCTATATATATCTCCCCTCCCACTATCTCCCTCATACTCTCTCTCTCTCTCTCCCTATCTCTCTTCCTCTCTCCATCTCTCCATCTCTCTCTGTCTCTCTCTCCCTCCCTCTCTCTCTCCCTCCCTCCCTCCCTCTCCCTCCCCCCTCTCTCTCTCTCTCTCTCTCTCTCTCTCTCTCCCTCTCTCTCTCTCTCTCTCTCTTCCTCTCTCCATCTCTCCATCTCTCTCTGTCCCTCTCTCCCTCCCTCTCGCTCTCCCTATCTCTCTCTCCCTATCTCTCTTTCTCCCTCCCTCCCTCTCTCTCTCCCTCCCTCCCTCTCCCTCCCTCTCTCTCTCTCTCTCTCTCTATCTCTCTCTCTCTCTCTCTCTCTCTCTCTCTATATATATATATATATATATATATATATATATATATATAAATCTTTGAGGTTACCTGGCCAGGCTTGACCTCAGCCAGGCGGTCGGTGGGTGAGTAGAAGAAGACGACGAGGAGACAGCTAGCGAGCTCCATAGCCACATATAATTAGGATGCATAATTTATTGGGTTCTACTTCTCTCTCTCTCAACTGTTCTTCTTTTTTGGGGGGGGGGTCGTCTTATTTTTTTGGGGGGCCGGCAAGTCACTGGAAAATATCAGAGGGTGCAGCGGCGGGGTGATTAAACGAGGGAGAGGTCTGGGCTCATTCGTGCCAGTGCATCTCAGGTGCCTTTTATGGGCCTCCGTGTAGATTTCGAGGGGAGATCAATCATCAAGTCCTCAATTATGAAAGGTTAAATCAAAAGCGCAGAATCTAATCACTGTGGATTGGAGCAATACATAAAAACAACATAAGTTAAATGAAGTGAATGCGAATCTCCAAAAAGAGAGTGCAGTGGGCACGGTTACTGAAAGACCGTTCTCAAAGTAAACAAAAGTCCTGCTGATATACATCCGTCAGAGTGTTGTGTTTCCATTACGCACACTGACACATGACGATAGGCTACGTGCACATCTGTAACAAATGGGAAAGGTCCTGCTATATGATCGATATGTCAGGACCTCCTAATTTCTGATATCTGTAATATGAAAATTGAGTAGGTGGGATTTGGGAAATCTGTTTCCCCTCTCCCTCCCCCTCTCTCTGTTGTTGATGCTATAGCAAGTTTTGCTTTTCGACCCGTTATTCCATAGCGCATAATCATATGTAGCGATCTTCATCACTCCCTTGCCCGTGCGGGTATAGCAGCACGCCGCAAGGAATTAATGGTTTCCATAGCAATAATGACGCAGTTATGGCGTCACCTTCCGCCAGGGGTTGGCTGATTCACTTGGTACGGTGAGGATACTCCACAACCTCCCCCCCATCCCTTTACTGCATGCGCACATGCACGCACACCTTCCGGTTTCGTGTTCCGGGCAGAAACATCCCCGGCTTTCGTGGGGGCAGCTCTCTTATAATAGTGACAGTGCACAGCGGCATCTTATCGCGTTCCTCGTACACTTGACGATGGCCACGGCAATGCCGAATTCTACTCACAGCAGAGCCGCCACACTAACATTCGTTCAGCAGACTAGAATTTCACTTTGGCTGGAGAACTTGGAGAATACTCCTCGACCAGATACAAGAGTCCTATCAACCCTGCGCTGGAAACTCTGGCGAAGTAGGTATGAATGCTCTAACGACCTCGGAGGCAGACAATAGTATAACGGCAATCGGGCGCCTATCAAAACTCTATAGAGAAATAATCAATGCCTCATTAGCGCACAGTCCGACTAATAACAATGGCCCCGGGTCGAGCTCGATCGCACCAGTGGCCGAGCGGGCGGCGGGGGGGATCGATGGGACGTCTATACGGCCGGCCGCTGGCAAGCAATCGCCCACTTCCCGGCGGTCCAGGAGAGTCCGCTTGAGCCTCGATTAGATATTCACAGAGGGGAGGAAGAGGAGGAGGAGGAGGAGGAGGGAGAAGGAGGAGAAGAAGAGGGAGGGGTTGGCGAGGGTCAAGGGTATCGGGGACTTGCAGCGCAAGGAGTCGTAAACCAATTAATGCAAAAACAGTCGGGGTCTGTTGGGCAGTGATTATGAAGACGGATGGGAAGGAGGATGGGAAGGAGGATGGGAAGGAGGATGGGAAGGAGGATGGGAAGGAGGATGGAGAGGAGGATGGGAAGGAGGATGGGAAGGAAGATAGGAAGGAGGATGCGAAGGAGGAAGGGAAGGAGGACGGGAAGGAGCATGGGAAGGAGGATGGGAAGGAAGATGGGAAGGAGGATGGGAAGGAAGATAGGAAGCAGGATGGGAAGGAGGATGGGAAGGAGGATGGGAGGAGGATGGGAAGGAGGATGGGAAGAAGGATGGGAAGAAGGATGGGAAGGAGGATGGGAAGGAGGATGGGAAGAAGAATGGGAGGGAGGATGGGAGGGAGGATGGGAAGGAGGATGCGAAGGAGGATGCGAAGGAGGATGCGAAGGAGGATGCGAAGGAGGATGGGAAGGAGGATGGGAAGGAGGATGGGAAGGTGGATGGAAAGGAGGATGGCAAGGAGGATGGCAAGGAGGATGGCAAGGAGGATGCGAAGGAGGATGGGAAGGAGGATGCGAAGGAGGATGCGAAGGAGACATGGCTGATGTGACCAGCACCATCGCTGACCGTTAGGCGTGACACGGCCAGAGTCTCGGGAACTTACCCTATAACCATCTGACCTTTACCCGAATCAAGGACAATGTTCCCGCTCAATCAATCCTCTCCCCCCTCATCTTCAACGCTGTGTCATGTGTCATGCTCTCCGTGCTCGTGTGTAGGGGGCCGGGAGAAAGCATGCGTGCTGTCTTTGAAAAGAAAGGAAATTGAGGTTTCTCCCCACGCGAAAGTAATATCTGGCAGACAGGAGAGTGTGTGGGTGGTTCTGATACAAGAAAACCGTTGCAATTAATAGACGTTCAGACCGGCATGCTGCCTAGCAGGATGGTAGTCTTTTAACAAGGGCTAATGCTTTGCCCTCACAGTGCTATCAACGGAGTCGCACCGGAGTAAACAAGGAAACAAAGGCACGAAGAGCAAATTTGTTCATGAGATGTTTGATAGCAAGGCGCGGGTAGTCGTGTTACCAGGGAAAAGGGGTTCTAGCTTCTACTTTACTGCTGGTAAACGCACAATACCAGGTGACTACAAGTCGTGAGGACGAGCTCACACGAGGTAGCAATCAACTGCCGTTGGTAGAGTTTTCCCGCGCGTACCGTACCATCAGCCTCAGCCGTAACTGTAATCGTTCGGCCAGACACTGCCATATTTTTGTTGGGACCTTTCTCGTGCACGTTCGTCATTCACGAAAAAGAAAAAAGAATCGCACAAAATAATATTTACGCGCGTAGCGAATATAGAGCGGGCCAATCAAATGGCGTCTACCAACCTCCAGAAGAGGCTGCCACGCCAAAATGACGTCACGGGGAAGAATGTGCTTCCCGAGCACACTGTTAGCGTGACTTGTTCGGCTCGTGCACTAGACTAAGTGTAGAGGAGTTAAGCATTATGAAGACGGCATGTAAAACACGTTTCGGGCAGTGTGTGCTCTGCCCCGAACGTCAGGAGACTGGGCAGAGCACACACTGTCCGAAACGTTGAGTTACCGGCTAGATGTGTTATACATGGTGTCACCACAAACCTTCCGCTTGGTACTTCCACCATGCAAACCTTCCAAACTTACACAGCGTAATCATGTAGTACACGCCTAACACACACGCCAGTTGGTGGTGCACGACACAGTGCACCGCCCCCCCCCCCTTCGACCGTGCACACCGTTATGTGCACATCAAATGAGCCGGAAGCACGGAGACACCTCGTCTCCAATCTTGCGCACCCAGCCATCCCCTCGCCCACCTTCCTCGTGCCCACACATCGCAGCTGGGCGACTCGCCGAGGCCTCGGCACGAGACGGTAAAGCCATCACATGCGGCATCCTTCGTCCGCCTCTACCCTGGTAACGGTGCACAGTGACAGTTGGGAGGGGAGGATGGGGGCAGCGACGGGCCGCCTGAGTTCGTGTGTAATCGCCCGGAGGAGGAGAAGGAAGAGGAGGAGAAGGAGGAGGAGGAGGAGGTGGTGGGGTGGGGGTGGGGGTGTCTCGGGCAGAAGATCTAGCGCTAATGGACCGTATATTGCAGATCGCATCTCGAGGAAAAACATCGTCCTTCTCGTGCGATTAATGTGAAACTCGGGCTCAGACAGGGTAGCGTCCGTGGGATTTCAAGGATGGACGGGTAGCGTGGGGAGCGTGGGGAGCGTGGGGAGCGTGGGGAGCGTGGGGAGCGTGGGGAGCGTGGGGAGCGTGGGGAGCGTGGGGAGCGTGGGGAGCGTGGGGAGCGTGGGGAGCGTGTGGAGCGTGGGGAGCGTGGGGAGCGTGGGGAGCGTGGGGAGCGTGGGGAGCGTGGGGAGCGTGGGGAGCGTGGGGAGCGTGGGGAGCGTGGGGAGCGTGGGGAGCGAGGGGAGCGTGATGAGCGTGGGGAGCGAGGGGAGCGAGGGGAGTGTGGGGAGTGTGGGGAGCGTGGGGAGCGAGGGGAGCGTGGGGAGCGTGGGGAGCGTGGGGAGCGAGGGGAGCGAGGGGAGCGTGGTGAGCGTGGGGAGCGTGGGAGTGTCGGAATGGGGAAGGAATTCTTGATCCGTTTTGTCTGAAGTGCATATCTAAGATAAATCTAAGTTAAATTCCGTATTTTAGACAGTGTAGAAACGTTTCTTCCATGTAACGGGATATATCTTTAAGCGCTATTACAGTATTTCATCCTTTGAGTCCTTCGACGGACTGCATGATGTTGACCCCAAAAAATATTATCAGCCGAGTATATAATCCTCAGGAGGAGTTTCCTTCAGCCTCGGGAATCTTTCCTAATTACGCTGCGGCTCGACCGAACGGTGAAGAAAGTTACTGTGGCTGCAGCCCGGGAATAGCTGGGTCCAGAAGGTATTTATGCGGCAGTTTGTCGCCTGAGCTGATTCCGAGTCGGGCACCAGACCGTTGCTGTTCCGCGACTACAGTATCGATCATGTTTCGCAGCGCTCACGTCTACTAAATCTGGCACAGTGCGTTAAGATGTATATGAACTGCGATACTCTGAATAAGAATTCACCTCTATATACGTTGTACAACACATTGGGCAATTTTTGACCAACAGTTTACCAACGCTGGTAAAAAACGAAGAAGAAGACAACTGGTAGCATTTTGGGGACCAGCAAAAGCCCAACTGCTGGATTGTTATAGTCAAATTATGCCAACATCGATGACAAGAAACATTTGTTTTTAGAACTCGTTTTGACCATCGTTAAAGCCCCTACACAACATCTGTAAGATCGAAATACAGCAATGTTCACAGATTTACATGAAAATTATACAGTTTGAAGATGGTTATAGTAGAAACCTCTCACTGAAATATTTCTGCCTAAAATGTTGTATTTTGGGAGTAATGAGTAAAAGAAATCGTTTACGTCTCACCGAGATCTAAATTGTTTTTCGGAACAGTACGGCGTTGAATGCTGCATTTTCGCGAAACAAATGAAGCGGTTTTCACGATTTTCTCGAGACTCGGTTGGCGGATTGAGCTGACATTTTCACAGGTGTGCTATTTCATGCATATGTTGCATACGAATGGATTATATTCTTTGACCGTGTTGTGTAGGGGCTTTAACTGAGCTGTATTTACAGCTGTACAATGTTCCAAGTGTGTCCTCGTTCTTAAACATGCCTGCGCGATTTCTCTGATAAGATTTTCACCCTTTGGTCCCGCTTTGATCAGATTCGGCCGGCCCTCCGAAACAATTGGATAACTCCGGGTAATTAAGGCGTATCTATTTCCAGCATCGTTTGGGGACTGGCTGTCTGCGCGCAGGCCGCCAGAAGACCCTAGCGACGGGGAGGGTAGGGCGGGCCCAGGCCTTTTCATCTCTCACCGCCAGGACGAATCTGGCTTCAAGGTTGACTGCTAATGAGAAAGCCGTGCTCCTCCACAACCCGAAATCCGCCACCCAAGATGAAGAAGAAGAAGGAGAAGAAGAAGGAGAAGAAGAACAAGAAGAAGAAGAAGAAGAAGAAGAAGAAGAAGAAGAAGAAGAAGAAGACAAAAAAGAAGACGACGAAAAGGGAGAAGGATAAGGAGGAGGAGCAGCAGCAGCAGAAGACTGAAGACGAAGAAGACGAAATAAAAAGAGCAGCAACAAGAATTATTAGGGGGCCTATTTATAATAGAAGCGGAATGTTTGAAAGATAAACAAGATGAAGTAGAATTGTTAAGACGATGACAATGGCGACAATGATAACAGCAACAGCTACGTCAGCATCAACCAAAACACAAAAACCTAGTGACTTTGCTCCCCGCCCATATATAACGACGAGAAATCTGACGGATCTTGTGCAGTAAGACCGGGCCCAGGGAATCCCTGACCAGCCGATTCCTGCCGAATGGTGGCTACAACCCTCGCCTTTTTAAAGCCAGGCATGTTTGGACAACTGATTACCATCCTCAACTCTGTGTATACACAGGGATTGTATGATATCTCGCTCCATCAGCTTCGCTTTAATTGCTCTCTCTTTCCCTCTCTCCCTCACTCCATCTCACTCTCCCTTTCTCTGTCTCTCACTTTCTCTCTCTCTCTCCCTCTTTCTCTCTCTCTCACCCCCCCCCCCTCTCTCTCTCTCTCTCTCTCTCTCTCTCTCGTTCTCTCTCTATCTCACTCCCACCTTCTCTCTCTCTCTCACTCCCTCTCTCTTTCATTCTCTCTCTCTTTCTCTCTCTCTCTCACTTCCCCTCTCTCTCTCTATGTGGGACTCGAGAATGAAACTATCGCGCCTTCCCCGACACAAACAAGGATAATGCAGTACAAGCTTGCCCCCACCCGCTTGATTGTTCTCTCTTCTCGGATCTCCCCCACTTCCGACCTCGCGCGTCCAATGATCTTGCCTCCAAGGTAATCCAGGGAAATGACTTCCGCACGGGTTAGAAAGATGATTTCCATCCAACCCCCCTCTCTCCTCCAAAGAGGATTAACCGGATTCTTGAAGTGTGCCGGGTTCAAATTGGCCCAAAGCTCCAACCAGACTCGAAATCCGATCAAAGGTTTGGGTAGGAGGACCAGCACTTGGACCACGCAGCCGGAGACGGAAACCCTCCCAAAAGGCGGACTTATCCCTTCCCCGCCAAAGTGACTGAGGAAGCTTCTCTCCATGAAAGGCGAAAGAAGCTGAATCTGAGACGACCACACCTTACCAGTGATGAGAGTAGCCTTTGATATTCATATAAGTAGAACCGATGATCGCAAGTCGATGTTGTTAACATTTGTAACACGTTAACAACATCCCACGAAGGTACGGTAATTTGTTCATCCCGTTTAACGAAGGAATCATGCTGTATAGCTTTGGTATATATAGCAGCTCTCCTTGGATTAATAAGCCACTAAAGCACAGAGAAGATAATGCTATAAGTATTATCAGACGCAGACGTGGAGGCCCGCCAGTAATGAGCACTGCTAGGTAGAGCGATTCCGCGCACACCTGCCCGCGACCTGTCCCATAAGCCGCTGCACGTTTAACGCCCAAAGTGTCCCCTCACACCCTTCCCCGGACAGCGCGCTCACGCCGCGGACAGGCTGTTCGGAGTCCCTGACCACACAAAAAAAACACCGGCTAGCAGACGGTGCATGCTGGCGGTGGTGAGGGGGAGAAAAAGGGGGGCCCCATTTCTCCGCGCGGTGACCCGGCTTTCCCCCAGTGCAACTTAGTCTGGAAAGTGCCCGACTGCCATGTAATTAATTGTATCCATTCCATTCCACGGTCCCCTTCCGCCCATAGCCGGATGAAGACCAACCGTACTCGCATTGGGACGGTCGTTTTAGACATGACAGGGAGCCTAGAAAGGTCAACTTGATCTCAGATATAGAATGCTCAATGGACATCAATCTTGTTTAGTGATGCTGCTCATGTATATTCCTTTTTTTTTTACCTGCTGACTCCGATGCTGAACAGGCCATACCCCCATTGAAGTCAAACGTTGCCGAATGACGGGGCAAATTCGACCAATTTTGGTTGGGATCCCTACAACCCTAACCCTATTACCGGTGTAGGATTTACGTCACTGCCCTCGGACCTGAGTCGCCTCGAGCAATACAAAGGTTTACCCGTGAGAGCACTTAGGCTGACGTGGGCTGCAGATGGAGTCAAACCCAGTCTTTGCAGAGATGATCAGCCGTCACACAATTGGATCGAGGGAGGATGCACATTTCGGAGCAGGGGCGTGCCTGAATGCCGCACAAAAGGAGACGGGGGTTCCCGGCAACGCCCTCCGGACGCCGTCAGATGGTGGGTATATAATACGTGATTTCACCATCCTCGACCTTGAGCTAAACGCGGGCACCTGGCTCGCCCCGTTCAAGGGCTGCGCCGGTGCCGTGCCAAAGCAAAGCAAATAGGTGGCGGCCGCCATGCGACCATAGCAGCTCTCACGCCAGGCGGTATACGTGTACCCATGCCTGCGAGCCCTGCTTTCTGTGTCATAATTCTCGGGGAGAAATCCTCACACAGCCCTCACTCGGCTCGTCAATATTTATATCACTATGAATATTAGATGAGCAGGAAAGAAGCTACGACGGAAAACAGCATGACCCCCTTTTCCATCCGTCATTCCCTTTCTCGAATCTGTCTTTCCCTCATTATCTCTCTGTCTCTCTGTCAGTGTCTATGTGTTGTTATGTTTCTGTCTCTCTGTTTCTGTCTCTCCGTGTCTCTGTCATTCTCTCTCTCTCTTTCTTTCTCTCTCTCTCTCTCTCTTTAACTCTCTGTGTCCAAGGAATCCGCACACACCTATAAATATAAATGTTCACGCCATCATGAATTGCGATAGAAATTTTGCCCTATATACACAATAGTAGACAACAGCAAAACAATTTGCAGTACACGACTACCAGCAACAGGCTGTATGGAAATGAATTTCAAAATGTGCGACTGGTCTAACCCCGCCCCCTAAAAAAAAAAAATACGTGAGACCTATACATCTTCCCGTGGTTGACCCCAGTGGTTGAGTGCCCTCCTCGTTCTCAGCGGAATACAGTTCTCACTCGGAGACATCCCGCGTCGGAGGGGGGGGGGGTCGGGGAGGGAGGGGGGGGGAGAGAACGAGGTTAAATATTTATTCTCATAACCGAAGAGGTGTTCTCATACGCCGGGGGCATTGGGATATCAGCATCAGTGTAGATAAGTGTGTGGTTGAAGAAGAAGACAAACATTGCGCTAGCTTTGTCTTCTATACGCTGCTCATTTTTTTTTTTTACCAAGGAGAATTGTTAAAAAACTACATCCCGCATAAAATATGTATAGATATCGAACACAGAAGGGCTGGTGGATTTGGGTCGTTGCCTCCTGTGAGCAGAGCGCATAAAATATTCCCGTGCCCTGCGGGAGACCTTTAGTTTGCCACAAAACTTTTAATTTCTCCGTTGCGATTGCAACAGGGTGATGACCACGGAACACGCTGATTTCATTTGCGTCAAAGATGATGTAATACGATCAACATGTGGCACTCTACCGATATGCGTATAGTCACCTCAGTGCTTTATCGTCTTTACTGACTGCCTAAAGCCCCTACACAACATTGGTCGAGGTCAAAGAATAGCATCCATACGTTGTCTGATCCAACATTTGCATGAAATAGCACACCTGTGAACATTTCAGCTCAATCCACTAACCGAGTCTCGAGAAAATCGTGAAAACCGCTTCATTTGTTTCGCGAAAATGCAGCATTCAACGCGGAACTGTTCCGAAAATATAGTTTAGATCTCGGTGACACGTAAACTAATTTTTTTACTCATTTCTCCCAAAATACAACATTTTACACAGAAATAATGATTTCAGTGAGAGGTTTCTAATGTAACCATCTTCAAACTGTATAAGTTTCATGTAAATCTGTGAACATTTCTGTTTTTCGATCTTACCAATGTTGTGTAGGGGCTTTAAAGACCAACCCCCCCCCCCCCAAAAAAAAGCATCAAACTTCTGACTCGGATCAACATGTAAGGAAACGATTTTCAGAATATGCACACAACACAGGATTGGGTGGATTCCCAGACGTACCCACCATGCGTCGTATTTCTCATTTGCTTCGCTGAAGAGTTTGGGTACGAAATTAATGGTCGTTTTATGCACGGTGACTGTTTTGTAACCATTTCAAAAAAAATCCTGGAAAGGAGATGATGAAAGATCCCATGTACTTCTGCGCCCCAAACCCCTCACAATTCATCAAGTCCTGAAAGGTCACCATTCTCTTCGATAGATAAAGAGAGGGTGACGCCTCCGTGAAAGGCTTTAATCCACGAGGGGGGGGGGAGGAAATTGTATCCGTGAAAAAACCCCGGTTTGCCATCGCAAATGCAGACAACTCAACTGATATGCCAGCCAGCACATTATACTCGCTGGTAAAGTGACTGGCGAACGGGCCATTTCCTCGCTTCCACGGTTTCAGTGTCAATTAGAGGGGCCCTCATGGAACACCCGGACTTTGACGGGAGGCCCCGTGCCACGACGTGCCAGCCCGGCCCGCTGCCAGCCTCACCCGGCTTCATCCATCAACGGGGAATTATATCTGTTAAGTGCCGCGACCGAAGGAGAAAAAAAAGGTTGATTGAGTCCGGCCGATAGGCTGGCACGCCCCGGACTGATATAGGCCCTATCTTTTATTTGGCACGCTTAAAGGTGATGGCTAGAGTCAAAATGTTCAATAAAAATAATCAAGGTCCCACCCCAAAAAGGCGGAGGACTACTGATGACTGGATATAATAATGCAGAAGATTACAAATGACAGCACCACGGATGACAAATGACATGACTGATCATATAGGACAGATTAAAGAAGACAGAAGACAGAAGACAGAAGACAGAAGACAGAAGACAGAAGACAGAAGAAAGAGGACAGAGGACAGAGGACAGAGGACAGAGGACAGAGGACAGAGGACAGAGGACAGAGGACAGAGGACAGAGGACAGAAGACAGAAGACAGAAGACAGAAGACAGAAGACAGAAGACAGTAGACAGAAGACAGAAGACAGAGGACAGAGGACAGAGGACAGAGGACAGAAGACAGAAGACAGAAGACAGAAGACAGAAGACAGAGGACAGAGGACAGAGGACAGAAGACAGAAGACAGAAGACAGAAGACAGAGGACAGAGGACAGAGGACAGAGGACAGAGGACAGAGGACAGAGGACAGAAGACAGAAGACACAGGACAGAAGACAGAGGACAGAGGACAGAGGACAGAGGACAGAAGACAGAGGACAAAGGACAGAAGACAGAAGACAGAAGACAGAAGACAGAAGACAAAAGACAAAAGACAAAAGACAGAGGACAGAGGACAGAAGACAGAAGACAGAAGACAGAAGACAGAAGACAGAAGACAGAGGACAGAAGACAGAAGACAGAAGACAGAAGACAGAAGACAGAGGACAGAGGACAGAGGACAGAGGACAGAGGACAGAGGACAGAGGACAGAGGACAGAGGACAGAGGACAAAGGACAGAAGACAGAAGACAGAAGACAGAAGACAGAAGACAGAAGACAGAAGACAGAAGATAGAAGACAGAAGATAGAAGACAGAAGATAGAAGACAGAAGACAGAAGACAGAGGACAGAGGGCAGAGGACAGAGGACAGAGGGCAGAAAGCTGAAGACGGAAGATAGAAGACAGACACGGGAGACAGAAGAACAACCCTAGATAGGGGTACAGTATGAGAATTGAGCCTCCGAGCCGCTTATTACTTCCCCTTCTCAGGCCTTCACCTTTGCCAAGACTCGACTCTCGTCGCAGATCCCCCTCGCCCTGATTGGGAAGACATGTCCGCCGCGCACTGGGCCGTGTAAGCTGGAACACATTGCCCCGAGTAAACTCGGCACGCAATTATGTGTCGGCCACGCACGCTAATGATATGACGGGGCGAATCTGGGCCCTCTAACAAAATTGGCAATGACCCCCCCCCCCTCCCACCCCCCCCCCCCCCCACCAAATTCAACGTCCCTCCCTCCCCCATCCCCACCTCCATCTCCATCTCCATCCACAGACAGCTGATAAGTGAGATACGGAAGACGTTGAGGCACATCCTCCTCCTCCATGAAACCCTACCACGAAATTTCAACACATTTCAAGTAGTATATCGTACTGACACGTGGGGGCGAGGACACAGAACGGACATCGCACACCAGGCATCCATCTTTTCAAAGTGAGAAATAAGGGTGTAAGACTGGTATCAACGCAGGCGAAAGAGAACCACGCCCAAAGCGTGCCAATAACAACTATGATTGAGACGCGTAGATGATGGGGGCAGCTGCAGAGGAGGACCGTTCTGTTTCCATCTTTCCCTCCGATGGCAGCGAAGAGAGAGGAAGCCACAATCGGATCGACGTGGCCCGAAGAAAGAGACGGCGGCGGGAGCACAATCGATAACACTTCTGATGAGTTCGACATCTGCTTTAATGATGTGCGACGACTTGAGGCAAGACTACAAGGGCGGATTTTCTTCTTCTTTTTTTCCCTTTTTTTTTTGGGGGGGTATCGTTTCGGCCGAGCATTGCGTCCTAATTGATATTCTGTCCATGCATGTCGATGATGCGTGGCGGTGATGATGGCGATGATAAGGTTCACGGTGAATGTTAGCGTGACATACCCCCCAAAAATGGTTATCTCGTCAAATCAGCCAACCGGTTTGGGTTCCGTATGAGACGACGAAGCTCACTATAAGGCTAATGGGGACACGTAACGGACTGCAACGAGTCCAACAGATAGGCAGACGTCTTTTCCCCGTACACCGCATCCACAAACCTCCTCGCCCGTTCAGTTCGAGTCGCCCGTTCACCACACTGCATTTTGTTTGTCTCGAGTTACTCCTGCCGCAAACAGTCGTTTATATGTAACAGCGTTACTACGCCTTGCCTTCGATGAAACATGCATGGGTCTACTGTGGTTTCTTTTATGGTTTGCAAGTTCCAAGTGATTGCACTCAGTAACCGGAGTGCAACAGTGTTGTATTTCTTCAGTAAAATATGATATGAACGATGTGGAGAAAGCATAAACGGAGGAACCACTCACAATGATGAGATCAACCTCTTGCGTCGTACACGTGATAAGCTCGTAGCGTCCGGCGACCTCGCCTCGCTCACGAAGTCGCGGGAGAATAACTATCTTTGGACTGAGAAGGGGGTGGGCGTGGCCACCATCTATCACCCTTCCGAAAGCAAGGTACAAGACACTCTCGAGCATGGCACGGGTGCATTGCGGTTACATTCACGGAGACTTCCTCCATTTCCACGATGTCTCCCCGCGGCGGTCACTACTCATCACTAGCAAGCTCCGTTGCGACCAAATTCACGCGGGCCCGCTGTTTCGTTGCTGTATGCGCACGTACTGTACGTGTTCGCATTAACGTGGTATATGCAGGGGCCCATGTTGACTTGCGCATTTTTGAACGCCGTTGCTACGGTGATAATAACCAATCTCAAGCCGTGGAAACCCTCGACAATGCACGGCTAAGGATATTGTTTTCTCTCCTCAGTGAAAAAGTACCAGGGAATGTTTTGATCCTAATCTACGCGCTGCTCAATTGTAAGGATTATCGTTGCACCATTCTGACAGCGTTATAGTGGAGCTATGTAGTGCGGTCTTCGCTAAGCGCACGAGGCACGTATAGTGGCACAGCGGCTGCTATTCAGCTCTGCCTAGCTACACGCGTAGCAAAAAAATACAAAATATCCGTGGCGGGAAGAACAAAAAATCACCAGCATTGACACACGCACAATCCGGCAACGCTACAGTGGTCGGGTTACTTAATAAAGGATGAGCTTGGAATATGCACGACTCTATAGCGATGGAAAATACTCACATGGAAAGCTGTTCTCCTTCCCCCTCCTCCTCCTCTCCGGTCGACTCCGCGGGTTTAAAGGCGGCACGCACGCACGCACACACACACAAAATATCCCTGGAGGAGATCTGGGGGTCACGGCGCGTGCGGGCCGCTCACTGAGGGAGTGCGCGTATGCGCGCTCAGGCCGGCTGTGTGATATACGGTACGCCTCCCCGTACAGATAGACCTAACGTTACGATGATTGGGAGGAAGATGAAGAGGATGGGTGGATGGCTGGGGGTCCGGCTACGGTGTATCGCGCTTGACCGCGCGCCGTGTATCCAAGCAGCCGATGAATGGGCCGCGGCTTAGGTTTTTTTTTTATCGACGCGTGGGGGGGGGCGTGCTTTAATGATTGCGCATGCTCAGTAAGAAGGAGGACGATTTTTTTTCTTATTATGCGCGCGTTGTTGGGGACGACGCATTCATGATTCACCTTGGTACAGAGGGAGGGAGGCAGGGAGGCAGGGAGGCAGGGAGGAAGGCAGGGAGGCAGGGGGCATGGAGGGAGGAAGGGAGGGAGGCAGGGAGGCAGGCAGGGAGGGAGGCAGGGAGGAAGGCAGGGAGGCAGGGGGCATGGAGGAAGGAAGGGAGGGAGGCAGGCAGGCAGGCAGGCAGGGAGGGAGGCAGGGAGGGAGGGAGGGAGGGAGGCATGGAGGTAGGGAGACAGGGAGGGAGGGAGGGAGGGAGGCAGGGAGGGAGTGACGGAGGGAGGGAGGCAGGGAGGCAGGGAGGGAGGGAGGGAGGGAGGCAGGGGGAGGGAGGCAGGGAGGGAGGCAGGGAGGGAGGCAGGGAGTGAGGGAGTGAGGCAGGGAGGCAGGCAGGGAGGCAGGGAGGGAGGGAGGGAGGGAGGCATGGAAGTAGGGAGGCGGGGAGGGAGGGAGGCAGGGAGGGAGTGACGGAGGCAGGGAGGCAAGGAGGCAGAGAGGGAGGGAGGGAGGGAGGGAGATAAGTAGAGAGGGAGGCAGGCAGGGGAGGCATGCAGGTAGGGAGGCAGGGAGGTAAGCAGAGAGGAAGGCAGGCAGGCAAGCAGGCAGGCAGGCAGGCATGCAGGCAGGCAGGCGCCGTGAGATGTGATGCGCCGACAGGACAAAGACCAACTCTCCACCCACCCCTCCCTTCCCTTCATCCCCGACACACACCACACATCAGTCGCCCAGGAAACATAAATAATGAAAGGCCAATTTACCTGGCTAATTTGATTGACGCGCTCCTACAAAACTACCATCCACTATTCCCAGGACAAATACAAAAAGAAAAATGCACAGCGCATCAGCGCTGGAAATATTAACATTTTTCCCAGTCCAGCATCAATATTGGCATTTATAATATTCCGTAAGCTTGTGTAAGGTAGCAATATTCAACGGACATCCCTCGTAAGGAATACAGAGTGTCCACATCACTATATATAGCGATCTGATTAGATTGGAGCTGAATGCAATTACCCTCTCGAATTCTTCTCATCTTCTTCTTTTTTTTTCTCAAAGAGGGAGCCGCCTTGGCTGTGAGCGTTTCCACTACCGTGTGTGACCGTGTAATGGGACCGTATTAATGACGGGCATTTCAAACAATGTGGCGTGTTCGAGCTCGTTTCCATCAGTGCCAGGGCGCCGGAAAGCCCTATGTAGAGGCACAACAGCTGCACCTCAAGTCCCCTTGCCTTTCCAACTAATTAAATTGAAGCCAGCTAGCAAACCCCACCCCACCTTCTATCTGTCTCTCCCTCTCCCTCCCTCCCTCCCTCCCTCTCTCTTTCTCCCTCCTCTCTCTCACTCACCCTCTCTCGTTCCCTCTCTCCACCTCTCTCACCCACTCACGTTCTCTTCCTCTCCTTTCTCTCTCCCTCCTCTCTCTCTCTCTCTTTCCTAGAGAGCTAGCAACCCCCACCCCACCTTCTATCTCTCTCTCCCTCTCCCTCCCTCCCTCCCTCTCACTTTCTCCCTCCTCTCTCTCTCACCCTCTCTCTCTCTTTCCCTCTCTCCATCTCTCTCTCACCCACTCACGTTCTCTCCCTCTCCTTTCTCTCCCCCTCTCTCTCTCTCTCTTTCCCCTCTCCTCTCTCTTTCCCCCTCCTCTCTCTCTTCCCCCTCTCCCCTTTCTCTCTTTCCCCTCTCCTCTCTCTTTCCCCTCCCCTTTCTCTCTTTCCCCTCTTCCCTTTCTCTCTTTCTCTCCCTCTTTCCCTCTCTCTCGCTCGCTATCTCTCTCTCCACGCACCTTTCCTCATTTTCCTCACAGTTCTTGCAGAGGGTCGTGGCCCCTTCGGTGTTGATTGGATTATTGGAGGGGAGGGGGGAAACTCGAATGCGCAACCGCGATTTGCCGCGCCTGCAGTCTTCACAAACGCCTGGTGAATTATCACGAAATAAAGCCGGAGACAGACTGTGTCTTGGAGGAATCCCATCGAGAGAAAAGGGAGAGAGAGGGAGGGGGAGGGAGTAGAGAGGTGAGGTGAGAAAAGAGAGAGAGAGAGAGAGAGAGAGAGAGAGAGAGAGAGACTGAAACAGAAACACGTGTGTACGTGCCGCAAAAGCCACGCGTAAATTGTGTCTAAAACAAACTGATGTGTGATATAATTACGGACGATCGGGTGCCCTGACAAGCGCCGTGCCACCCACGCGAACAAAAATGGCAGCCCCCCAAAAAGGGACGTCGAGGTACCGGACGCCATGCATGACGCCACACGACCTTGACAAAACATTGTGAACAATGGTTTATTGTTTGTATATGTGCTGGTTGGTTTCCATCATGTTCAAGTATTATAGTGAAAAGCAACTATAGTACGAGATCTTGCTGAGAGCTCACTGCGGCGTTTTTAAGACCACGTTATAATGGGAAGTTTTCAGAGAGGCAAACAGAGAGTGGGAGAGAGGGGTGGAGGAGAGAAGGGGAGGGAGGTGGGGAGAGGAAGAGAGAGAGAGAGAGAAAGAATGGAGGGACAGAGGGAGGGGAGGAGGGGAGAGATAGATGGATGGGAGGAGGGGAGAGATAGAGGGAGGGCGATGGAGGGAGAGAGGGGAAGGGTGAGAGTGAGTGGGAGATACAGGAAGGGAGAGAGAGAGAGAGAGAGCTAGGGAGCGGGGGGGGGGAGAGGGAGAGGGGAGAGAGAGATGGGGAGAGAGGGGGAAGGAGAGACAGAGACAGGGAGCAAGTGGGACATAAACGTATAGGCTGTGGGTATACAACACAGTCGTTGCAAAAGAAGCGGTAGCTAAGGTACAACAGTGTGTGCCAAATGACTAGACGAAGAGACTAGCTGACAAGTGGGCAAACATTCGGCAAATTACGACCCGGTGTAACACAAGCCCGTCCGCAAAGAGAGTCTTGGGGGTTCGCATGTGCATCTGTTAGTCACGCAACGGGACAGACTTCCAGGCGTCGCCGATAACGCCAGAGAAAAGAAAACAATAATATAAACCCTATAACCAGAAGCCAGCTCTGTCTGCGCGGGGTATATAGAACGGACAGCTCGGACACAAATACCGCCGAGTGCAAAATAATAACCTTGGCGGACCGGAGCTGCACTGCTCACGAAACAGTTCCCTCACCTGCCGCCGTCGACTTCTCGACGGGCACCGGGCTGATGAGGGCCGGTAATTTGGGAACGCCGAAGAACAAAACACCAACAACAAAAAAAGGGCCGATGCGAGCTGGCGCTTGGTAACTCACTTTTAGGCCGAGAGCTTGAGTGAGAGTGTGTGGGAGGTGTATGGGTGTGCGCGCAGGGGTGCTTGTTTGTGCGTTGAGGGGGGGGGTGAGATGAAACAGTATCGACAATTCAGCAGGTGTTAGAAGTGTTTCGCGTCCTTCAATTGATTGCCTTTCATCCCCGCTCCTTGCCGAAGCCGCTAATCACCTCCGCGACACATGGAAAGATGCATTCCGCCTCGCTGACACGATCATTATATTTCATTCTGGAATTAACTTCGGGCGGCCGTGACGAAACCCATGCAGCCTCGTAAACTGTGCAGTATTTTTTTTAGAAAAGCGAGGCGATCAGCCTTGGTTGCCTTGCCCCCCCCCCCACCCCGCGCCTGGAATCTACATTGTCGATAGATGGCGCTATACAAAAGCAAAAACAGGTGCTCGCTCGGGGGAAAATGTATTTTGCCGTGTCAGCACCAAGTGTCAGCACCAAGTCTATGGGAAGGAGAGAGCCGCTCGGAAGTGGTTCACATTGATATACAGGACACGGGTTCTGGCGCGGACCGGTCTGCAACACCGCCCTCTTGCGGTGTGGCTAAAGTTATCTAACGCAGTTTTCAGGGGAAATAAAACAAAGTTGTAGCGGTGTTTGTTCGCGTTTCTGATGAGATAAACTGGGAAAGTCGCTGGCATTTTTGCCAGAGGAGATCAGGTGTCTTATCAAAGAGGTTCCGTGAGTTGCTTATTTTCATTTCTACGCGTGTGGGGGTTTTTTTCCAGGGGTTCCAGATTAAAATCAAGATGAAAATGACACATGAGCCTCGGCGAGATGAACAAGGTTCGGCGATGCCGCCTCGAGTCAGGTCAATGTCATCACGTACAGGGCCACAGCTGAATCCATCCTTCCCTCCCTCTCCCCTCCCTCCCTGCTCCCTCTCCCTCCCTCCATCTCACTCTCTCTGCTTCTCCCTCCCTCTCCCCTCCCTCTCCCCTCCCTCTCCCTCTCCCTCTCTCTCCCTCCCCCCCCTCCCCTCCCTCGTTCTCACTAGCTCTCCCTCGCTCTCTCTCTATCTCTCTTTCTGAACATTCCTCCCCACTCTCTCCCTCTCCCGCTCACACTCTCCCCCTCTCTCTCAACCTCCCCTCTCTCCACCTCTTACACTATCTCTCTCTCTCTCTCAACCTCCCCCTCTCTCCCTCCCTCGCCCCTGTCCCTCTCATCACACTCTCCCTTTCTCTCTGTCTCACGCACATCAGCTGCCACTCAGTTATTGATAACATCTAGACAGAAAGCGACATCTAATTAAATTAGGGCTTGATTTATTGATTGGTCCACGGACGGGCGAGTTGGGGCGCGACGCTCTGTCGGGTACACTGCAGGGATCGGGTCGCCCGGCCCGATGCGTTAAACGTTGTACGCAGGTAGACCCTACCATGAACATGTACCGGTACCAAGCACCGCGTGTTTTCTATTGTTGTTTGTCACATCTGCATAATGTACCGCAGAAACCAGCCTGTGTGGGTCACCTACAGTGCGCTGCTATTATTGATAAGAGGTCTGCTCACGTCACTCGCCATTACCGGCAAGTGCAGACGAGCAGGTATCAGAGATGTGAGGGGGGGGGACACCAAGACTTGTCGTCCGCAGTTTGAACAATTTCCGTTCGCTGGCGCGGACCCATCCAAATTACCGCCGGGCACAAAAGAGGGATGAAACGGCGGCGTCTCCCAGCGCTGTGAGCCGATACGAAATTGGCCGGCATTCCGTCGATCAACATCACGGAGAGTCTCGTTTGCGTCTCATTGGCCCCAGTTTGGGTGCACTTTTTCTCGCCGTATAGAATCGCCTTTAAACAGACGAGTGGAAAATAACGTTTACGCCAGACCGCCACCAACAAACACAAAAAAACGAGGCCAAAGGTTGGCCCGTTAAAAGGACACCAGACTCCGACGTCGATTGAGCGGGATTAGCGTTCTTCTTCAGTGGAAGTCCTCCAGCGGTGATCCTCGCTCGCCTTTGTGAAGATTTAGGCCGGGCACAATCCGAGGACCTTTTCACCTGCTGCCGGGAGTAGGAACTCGGAAGGGCGTTTGGGGGGGGGGGGGGTTGGGAGAACACCGAGGGGGAAACCATAAGACACGACACGGGCGCTCGAGATGTCGACCTCCCTGCGATGAGCCCTGCTATACGTGTAACTGATCAGTCATCGGGCGAACGAGAGACAGTAGCAACAGCAGCAACAGAGACGTCAGGGAATGTATTTACCGATGTGATAGGGCCAATACATCCTGGGGTGGATTTCACAAAGCCTCAAGATGCATCGTAACTCAACGTACGATGGATAACCCATCGTAAGTTGTGATAGCTCGTATTGTATCTGAGCATAGCTCATCGTCTTGCAATGATGATCGTAAGATACGATGAGTTCGATGAAATTGACCACAGAACTCATACAGAACTGGCAGGAGTTTTCTGCATACTGCAAATCACAGCCTGGAACAGACTACCAGATGACAGTGCTGGCCTGATTGGTGACGTCCTTCAACAGTCATTCAACAAGCACTTATTGCAGCCTTGGACTCGCGTAGTTAAGGGCTCAAGCAAGTTTCCATTTTAAGCTACTTTGAACCATTGATAATTAGGCCACAAGGCTGTCGTGTACAGCGCTCTCTGCATATACACGAGTTTGATGTTTTTGACGCGTCTTAAGGACTATTATCACCAAAGTGCAAAACGGTCAACGTTCCACCTTGGGAATCGGCACCCGGTGCAAATCGGTGTCCAATGCGCGACTACTTCAACAGCCCGTTCACTCCGTGTTGAGCTCCACCTCGGCCTCATCCAAAAATGCTTCACGGCGTGCCCCCTTGTCCGGTCCTGCCACAGCCGGCATGCCAGGTCAAGTAAGAGCAGCGCACTCCCACTCGGCAACACGAACAGTACACACGGTCCAGACTGGCGCTATGAATATCCTCGACCTCTTCATACAACCAACGGACTTGAAGGCTGTTGCCAAGGACGGCTCGTCAAACACACACACACACGGCCGTTCCTTCAGTGCAGGCGGGCAGACCATCGTTGCTCGGAAACGTCAGCAATTGCGTTCCTTTTTGAGCCGCGTTTTTCGCATACAAAACGCCGCATTATCAGCGAGGGGCATCCATTCATAATTTTTTCAACCAACCACGAGCACGAGTCACTGTTAGGACCATCCAGAGTCAACGCTCAGCCAGTGGTGGCCGCCCTGGGCACGTGTATTGCACGCTTGCCAGCCCAAGTCGAGAAAGTGGGCGCGCGGCGGCTTGGCTCGGCCAAGATTGGTTGCAGCACCGCCCTCTCGCGGTCCATGGCAGCAGCAGGTTCGGCCCGCAATGCGTTTCTATCCGTCCAAAGATGCTCGTACGGCAGATGAGGAATCAGCGAGAAAGAGCTGATTCAATTTAAGCTGAATTGATCCGTGAGGCTATTCTGGGTAAGAGCTCACGCGGTTTGAATCAATAGAATCGTATCTGATCTGGTAGATCAATGCAACCTCACAGCCAGCCATGCCACTGATGACTGGTGCGTCACATGGTCCGCGCTGTCCAATCAAAGGACGTAATCATCCTGCACCAAGCCTTACGATGCATCGTATAAACCCAACTTACGATGGATATAAAACCATCCTTGATTCCCATAGGTCGTACGGTTTCTGTGCATCTCCCATTGCCGTGCGATTGATCGTAAGCTGCGATGAGTTGGATGAAATCGACCCGACTGGTCCGGTGACTTACCTATATAGCCACCTGCCATTTCTGAATGTGATATTGTGTGTGGGACGGGAGACCCGGTGGTTTGGACTTCTAGCCGGCCACAGTCTCCCTATAAGGGGGATGACAGCCCTAGCCTGCATCCTTGTGGACTGTGAAGGGATCTTCCTGTTTCGGTCTTAGGACCTCCGGCCCTTGGGTTTGCTTGTTTTGTATCTGGTGTGCGTTGATTGCCATGCCCACTCCGTCTTATTTCTGTTGTCACATTTCCAATCGAGTGACGGCACCATCTGTTCTTAAGAATTCAATTAGAGAAAAAGAGCAACACTGATACTGCCCGGTCACTGAAGCACTAGGCCTACGAGGCCCGTGGAAGAGGTGCGAAGACGGTTACAGTATGACGCAAAGGTCGCAGAGGAAATCGGCATGATTTCTGCCGGACGATTTTCACGACGATCAGGCCTAAAACATAATGTCGATGGCAAGCGGCTCTAAGTTCTCGCAGGAGAGCAGCGTGATCGAATCCACCTGAGCTGCGTCGTGAAGGCTTAAAAACAAATTAGACCGTCTCTAATGATTGGTGACCTTCATAGTTTCGGCGAAAACAACTGCAGTGGTTATGAAAGGGATCCCGGTGCGCGCCGGCAGTGACAGATTCACCTGCGTGCATGGCCGGCGCCGGCGGGCGCCGCACGGAAAACATCGGTTACCATAGCCACGTCCTGGCGACCTCGCGCCAACAAAACAGTCGATAATAATTGTCCAGACCTATCTACGTGATTTGTGCCAACGTTACACGCCCACATTGGAGGTGGACTCGGCCGCTGGTGGGGGCCAACGGGGAGACTCCCTGGTAAACTGAAAGTACGCCCTCTATCAGAATTATTGAGATCGGAGTTTTTTTTTTTTTTACTGATATTACATAAACGATACTGAACGTGACAGATCGAGCTAGACAGGGCAAGACAGAGGGTTAGGCCATGTGAGGGCCGGGTTAAGACGGGACTGTTGATAGGACGGGTAGCTGTAAATATGGAAGGACAACATAGGATAGAACAGGACAGGAATGGAGTCTGGAAAGGATGTAAAAGACTGGTAGGACAGCACAAAGCAAGTGGATATGACGCGACATAACAAGACACGAGCGGACAGGACACGAGCGGACAGGACATGACGGACAGGACAGGACAGGACAGGACAGGACAGGGCAGGACAGGACAGGACAGGACAGGACAGGACAGGACAGGGCAGGACAGGACAGGACAGGACAGGACAGGACAGGACAGGACAGGACAGGACAGGACAGGACAGGACAGGACAGGACAGGTCAGGACAGGACAGGACAGGGCAGGACAGGACAGGACAGAGTAGGACCGGATGGGGCAGAGATCGGATATAACATGCCAGATAATAAGAGGACGGGACAGGAGAGAACACAGACACGAGGGGAGGGGGGCAGAAAAGGCTTGGGTAGTACAGGACAGAACTGGACATGGCAGAATAGGGAAGGACGAGACAGGGCATAACTTGACATGACAAGGACGTGACAGGCCAGTCTTCACATGACATGACAAAACACGACACGACACGACACGACACAAGTCACGTAACACAACGGGACAGGGAAACAATTATGGACTACAAGAAAGAACAGGACGGGACAGGACACGGCACGACACACGGTGCGAAACAGGAAAGGATAATATATGGGACAGATGTGAGAGCAGGCAAAGAAATGACAGCGCATGGCAAGATGGGACAGGACACGACACGGCAGATCAAATCGATAAGGTACGGCTTCGTGGACGCTTGGGTGGTCGGAGGCTAGCTAGATGCGGCCGTGTCAGACAATCTTTATAGCAGGCACCAAACGAACCCTAGCACGGCAGGCTTTGCTGTCACGGTCCCAATCGTGTTGATAATGATCTCGTTCCTGAAGTAACGCAACCGATACTCGTCCAATGGTTTCACTGGACCATGCGATACTGCCACGATATCGTCAGCCACGCACTGTAATCCCATTAAGAGAGACTGCACGGGCACAGACATGTCGCTGTATCATTTTTCCATATAATCTCCCCCATATCCATCCAAGCAATTCCGCTAATGACGTATATCCCATTTGAGGGCCCGATAGCTGCATTGTGGGTGTCACTCAGGTAATTGGAGTCACACACAAAGTTTATCATCCTGGGCAGAGTTTATTGAACTACCATTCTAAAGGGCATTATTATTTTTATGCTTGTCATCTATAAGTACTTTGCTGGTGTGGGAAATTGGGAATGGTACACAAAAAAAGGATAATTGAAAATTACAAAAGCGCGATGTAGAAGGGAAATATAATTAGGCCAGCCAACCCACCCCCCCCCCAGAATGCTTGGAAGGTATTGTATTTGATTTCATTTCTTGCTGCAGCTTGTCTTTGCTTTGTATACTGCGCAGTTCGTCTATTTGGCAAGCCATTAGCACGGCCTGTACATTCAACTCCAGGCATGCGATGGGCCTTGATGAGCGGGCGCACCATGGTTTCCGGGAAAAGAACGTGGCCGCTGACTGAGATGGAAAATAGGTTTGTTTCGCTGTCTCTGCCTCGTAAGAGGAACGCATTAGACATCAGGGTGAATGAAACAGGTGAAAGCGGGGGCTTTTGACGATTTAAGTGGGGTTTTTTTGGGGGGGGGGGAGACGATCTTATTTGGCAAATGAGTCTGTAGTGTTGTCTGAAGTATTATAATTCGCAGTGGCTGTTGTTACGGCAGTCGTCCGTGTGGTTCCCTGACTTGATTGCATTTCGTCAGCATTGCAGGCTGGTTGAACCAGTCTATTAGCTGATAGTCTGGTTCCAAGAGCTAAACATACTGACAAATACTGTGAAGTCAGGGAACCACACGGACGACTGCCGTAACAACAGCCACTGCGATTATAATTAGTTGGCTCAGGACGACACGCAATTTGATTCAGCTGAAAAATAATTCATATCGGGAAGCATTTTAAGACCCACAGTGTCTGAGCCAAACATCCGGTACGCAAAAATGAATATGTATTCGGTTAGAATGCGTATTATATAATTATATTCGGTTAGAATGCATTCATATAGAATGCGAATTAGAATGCATTGAAGTTATTGTTGATATGTTAATGAGATAACGATCGATGGTCAGAGAGGGGACAATGAATAGGGAGCAAGATGCGCTGCTAGCGGAGAAACGCGCCACTTCACGCTTGCTAGAAGCAATGCAACACGTTATCTATTATGCAGTCTTAGAATAATCTGTTTGAAGGACCTACCATAACATTGCTTTGCTAGCCTAAGAGTGGTGGTCTTCATAGGTCTGTGCATACGTTTCCACTTTTCAAAGAAGTGTTTGTGGTTTTTCGTATCTGGCGATCACCAATTGGTCCAGTAGCAATAGGTGTGTGACGAATACCCACGGTTTAAACCCACGCACGCATTCACGTATCTCCTAATCACAAGACACAACGGTGCAGAAGTACGGCATAAATATGTTCATGCGCTATTGATCAAAGATTTGGAAAGTCCCTAGCCGGTAATTATTGTTGAACGAACTCCCCACCACGTTTCGAGAGAGTGCTTCTTTAAGACGCCAAGCTCAAACGAAGCAGAATTTCCAATGACGGCAACAACACGCTGCAGCTCCCACCACAATATAGGATGCCATTGCCAAATTCGACCAAGCCAGCGTCATACTTGGGAGTGGCTCAACACTCGGTGTGCTCGTGCGCCTTCTGCCCCACCACCCCGTCTACCATACAAGCACCGTTCCCTAGACGACAAAGAGGTTGAAGCGTCTTTTGCGGAGTGCGAGGCTTTGCGCGTGACCTTGGAGTTCCAGTGCTGACGTCACTCGCCCTATAGCTTTAGGGCTTGACACGGTTTCTTTCTAAAGCTCTTTTGAGGTATCCAGGGAGAATTTTTTGAAACGGCCACAAATTCCGGCCTGCGTCGAATCTATATTCTATATTCCCCACCATATGAAAGATATACCCACCATATGATAGATATAGCAAGATATAGCAAGTATGGACAGGTACCTGTTTGCCTGTACCAGCCTGAGTGACAAGGACTAGAATTTCCCGACTACAATTTAAGCTTAGTTTTGCCCTCCGACAAAACAACCGAACAGCAATTGAGGTCACTTGTATGCCGCTAGCAAAATAAATAAGAGCCAAAACATCAATTCGATTCTGCAAATATCGTTTGAGATAATCAATTGATCGACGGTACTTAAAAAAAAAAAAAAAATCTTCATCTTCGAGTTTCCACTCTTTTTCTTGGCCGTGCATACCAAACCAACACGTAAACGAAGCAACCCGAGAATGAATGCGAGACCTAATTCTTCGTTCAATTAAATCGTTTTACTCACAAGCTGCTCGACGGAAAGCCAGGTTCAATATTTTCTCTTCTGAAGACCTTGAATAGGGTTTACATTAGGAGAACGGCTCGTCCGTGCGTGTACATTATGGGCAGTTTAAAAAGCCAATTGGATATGCTGCCTCCTCCGCATTTGCGGTTACCACCGTAGCCTTGATCAAGGCGTTGGCCGACGATGTAGGAATCTAAATCCGTCCCTCAGAAATACATACCGTAGTCTGTATGTTGCTTCGCGCAATACCGTTGCGGGTGAAATGCGGCCCCATTCTCCGCTCATAGTTTGCGCACACCATTCCCCCTGCGGGACCCGTAGCTTGCACGCGTACGTACGTACGTATACGTACACGCCGAGTGCCAGAGGGCTACCAGGACGACTCCGTACAAGCTCGTACGCACGCCTACGCACATTTTACTGTCGTGTATGGGATGGCAGCGGCACGGCATGCGTCCCGCGCACAGATCCGACATGGCAAAGTGCCGTTGCGCCGTGGTTTGCGTGCGTCTGAATCTCTGCCCGGTGCCGTACCGGTACTGGAGAGACCGCCTTGGCACAGGTATACCACCGGAGTCTGTTCACTCCAAACTCGACCTCGACCTCATTGAATGCTACGGCATGCCCCCTCCTCCGGCCCACCGAAAGCTGGCCCACCATGGGTCACTGTCCACTACCAATCAAGAGGTGATCCAAACTCCAAGCGGCCTCATGAACAATGGTATACGCAGTCCAGACTAATGATATGAATATGCTCGAGCTCTACTTACACAAAACGTATACAATACATTATAGAGCTATCGCTGCCAAGACAGAACCCTTTCCACCATTTTGAGTATGGCGTCAAATGCCTCGGGTCCAAGGAAGTCGGCAGTTCCAATGGCCTTTTGCTTGTTTTTATTCTATCGGTCAACATCGGTGGAACGCCATGGTCTTGTTTCGAATTGCTCCCGGCAAAAGTGCGTCCCAAGCGCAGCTCTTTCACGGGCATCAGACATCACGAAGTGGGTGAAATAAACGGGCATCACTGCCGTCAACCATTATCAAACCATTCGCTAAAGTTTCGATGCGACTATTTTGCTACTTTACATCTGTTTCTCTAAAAGAAGATGTCTCCATTAGTGTTATGCTCAAGCTGGGGCGCAAGAGTATCGACAGCCATTTGAGGTTTGCTCGTTGAAGCAAATATCACAATTGGTCCTCGTCGATTTAATCAAATCAACGGAAGAAGAGTTGCACACTGAAGAAGATCACATATACCCCCCCCCCGGGAAGTTGACAAATGCGTCATCGACTTCAGCAGGACATCTTCACTTCAGCGGGGCAGCTTATTGGCCTATTATAATAATCGCAGTGGCTGTTGTTACGGCAGCCGTCCGTGTGGTTCCCTGACTTGATTTTATTTCGTCAGCATTGCAGGCTGGTTGAACCAGTCTATTAGCTGATAGTCTGGTTCCAAGAGCTAAACATCCTGACAAATACTTTGAAGTCAGGGAACCACACGGACGACTGCCGTAACAACAGCCACTGCGTATAATAATAGGCCGAAGCCCTGCCTGAGCTCGGGAGACTAAATTCGGATTCCTGGTATAGTTTTTCATCTCGTGCGCAGAAGGGACCGACCGGCGCTGGCGCGGACTCATTGAGTGATGCGGAACCAAAACAAAGGTGAGACCTCAACTACTGTGCAGGGATCAAGGAACGGGAGCCGAGCGTATCTCCCATGCATATCGACCCAAGATCCAGGGGAGTATCACCCCCCCCCCTCTCCCTCCAAGGCAAATTGACGAAAACGGACAGAAACGGATGGACTCACCGTGCCTCGCGTTCGACCTGTTCACGTGATCTCGGATCGCTCTCTTGGCCTGCTCCATATTCATGGTGGGACCCTGGGACATAGTCGGCCAGCTTGTGGCTGAAGAAAGAAAGTGAAAAACACACGAAAGAGAAGACGAACTCCATTAGGTTAAATGCAAAGTCGAGAGAAGGTGGGGAAATTATCATCGCAGTCGCCTATGAGTAACGGCCGTAGTAATTTGCGTGCACTCGGCCTGCGATTCGCACCGTCAGGCCTACCTAGTACCTGATGACCTTTATATACTGGCCGAAAGGGGAGCATCGCGCTTGGTAGCGGGTTGGGTTTGTTTTGGTTCGTCGCAGAGTGATCAGATATCATGAAGTTCCTCTTAGCGTAGCCATCTATTAATAGTACTGGTGTTGAGTTGCCCCTATTAGATAGCAGCTGTATACAGCTTGCCAGGGAAGGCGCTATTCCTGGCATTTGTGTTATTATTCTTATTCTGATTATTATTATTATTATTTCAAGAGCCATTTCATCGAAATTAAAGAAAGGCTGCATGACTGGGAGTTCTATTTCATGAAACGATTTTTTTTTTAATTCCAAAGACAATCTGACCGGATTTGAACCCAAGATCACTGGCTTAATAACGTACTGGTATACGTGAAGCCAGCGGTCTCGGTCGAAGTTACGGTCCAGACAAATTTGCATTGCCATTATCTACTATTTTTTATAAGGGGGATTGTCTTTACATTGTATTGCAGCACAAGAAAGGGAACACCTTTCTGAGACAAATATACTTTTCATAATGCTTCACTAGTCCCTATGCAAGAAGATGATATAGGCCTACAGGGCTATCAAATAAGGTACAAATAGTATGCCATTTATTCACAGTGTTATTTGTAGTTCTTCGGGCCTATGCCATGGTGAGGTGAATAGATTCTTAAAAGACACCATTGAAAATACGCACACAGTGCCAAGTACATATGTAACCTAGTTCAGGCTCTGCATGGCAAAGCATTTGTTTTTGCTTCTCCGAAATCAAAACTAGTTTCAAGAAATCAGTCGATATAATTCATAGGCCCAAGCAATATGCATTGGCAACCGCAGCAAGTTCACGGAACACACATCCGTGCACACGATACAGAATTGGTGAGACCTGTAGCCTAAGTGTTGCAATTACCGATTCATCGGTCTACAGCGACTGGCCCGTCACGAGACTTGCTCTCGTTCACGTTGAGTGCTTAATGGCTAGCGGTGGAGTGCTGTGATACTTCAGCGGGGGGAAAAGTCAACATTCTACCCACAGCCCCCACTCCCTGTCCGTCCCGCAGACAGCCAGAGCAATATACTCCAGGCGGCTGACTGCCCGGACGGAAGAACCGACTTCCCCGGCATCATCACCTCCCCATCTCCGTTGCGATGGCTTTCCGAAAAAAAAGAAAAAAAAATGCACTCTCGGCCCTCCGTCTCGGGTGCTGCAGCATCGCGAGGTTCGCCGAACGGCTTCGGGCCCGCTGGTCGGCCGGGACGAGTGACCGGTCAGGGGTCGGGGACGGCACCGTCCATCGCGAACTCTTGGCCAAGACGCGCTCAGATCAGCCGTTCGCGAAACATCGGCTCGCGGGTGCACAGCTCAAAACAGGGATCGCCTGGTCACCGTCCTCCAACAAAAGCTGTGTAAATACGGGGCCCGGGTTTTGTTTCCTTGGGGGGGGGGCGGTCTGCCTTTTGCCTGCACTGTCCGATGTTTAGTTCTTACAGTAACAACCTGCCGGGCAGGCTATGTCTCTGAACACTTGGTTAAAGCTTTATCAGATATGAGATATTCAAGATATTCATCGTGGAGGTATCAAGTCAGATTTATCAGATTCTTCGGGAGTGTCTAATTCACTTTGACCACCAAAATCCAACAGTTTAGCCTTTTAATTTAATCTAATTTAATGCTTTAATTTAATAGTGCAACCACCGTTGGGCAAATTGTTAAATAATGCGGATAATTTTTAAACTGTTAGGATAGAGTGCCTATTTGTAAACTGCAGTCGTTCTTTTTTTTATCAAGGGATATATGGAGAATTGGTGGTTTGTTACCCCCTTCCCCTCTTCCATCCCTCCCTTCCTCACTCCCTCCCTGCCTGCCTCCCTCCTTCCCTGTCTCCCTCCCTGCCTGCCTCCTTGCCTCCCTGCCTCCCTCCCTGGCTCTCTCCCTCCTCCCTCCCCCTCCCTGCCTCCCTCCATCCTTCCCTGCCTCCCTCCCCGCCTGCCTCCTCCCCTCCCCTCCCCTTCCCACCTGCCTCCCTGCCTTCCTCCAGTCCTGCCTCCCTCCTTCCCTGCCTCCCTCCCTGCCTGCCTCCTTGCCTCCCTGCCTCCCTCCCTCCCCTCCCTGCCCCCCTCCATCCTTCCCTGCCTCCCTTCCTGCCTGCCTCCCTGCCTCCCTGCCTCCTCCCCTCCTCTCCCCTTCCCACCTGCCTCCCTGCCTCCCTCCAGTCCTGCCTCCCTCCCTCCCTGCCTGCCTCCCTCGTCCCTCCCTCCCTGAATCATGAATGCGTCGTCCCCAACAACGCGCGCGTAACAATGACGTCAGAGACAACCGTGATTGGGGGGGGGAAGGGCGGGAAGGTAATCAAACGCACCTAGATGTATATGGTCCCTGTGTTACAACATTGGCTTCAGATTCAAATTACGTACGAGACAATTGGAAGGAATTGGATTCCCCATAGGCCCATGCGTTATTGCCGCATACGGCGTGCAATACATCGGCCACTTACTACAATTCCCATGCAACTGCAACATTATGTCATGTTTAAAAATGGATGTGGGGAGATGAAGCGGGAAAAGCAAGCTTCTAAACCGAGCATTTGCGTTTCAGGAAGAAAAAAGGGGCTCGATATGCAAGCGCAAATTATCGAACGAACATGACGCATTCGCACGCATACGAATCCCCCCTGGATACGGACAAACCCCCAGACTGGATCAGAGGAAAGAAGAAACATCTGCATCGATTGGCGTGTACGGCGTGCTGCAGTGACTGCTAGCAGTCACACACGAACGCAGGGTATAGGCTGGATTCGAAAGCAGACGCACGACCCAATTACCCACAAGCGAATAAAAAGAGAAGGGCGAGAGTGGATACAAAAAAAACCCGGCTAACTACGACTGATGTATACTTCCAGGTCTAATTTGGGACGGGGAACGGGGATGGGGAGGTAGGCCTATATACGTGTGGGGAGGCTGTGGCCTCCGTCGAGGTAGATGGAGGGAGGTGGGGATTGGTATAGTTATTTTCATGGGATGTTGAGACTAACGGTGCCGGTTCACCTGTCCAAATAGGAAGGAGACGGGAAGGGAGTTACACTGACCACGGCCATGCAACCCGGGGTATATATACGAAAACAAGATGCACTCCAAGGCCTATATACAGAAAGACAGGTTGTCGCGCAAAGAGTACGGGGGAGTTCGGAACCCTGTGGTCATAGCAACGGCAAAGCAGGTGTTTTGTTTCTTTTGGGGGAAGGGTGTAGTGGGGCTGTGCCAGGCATGCCTGCCTATCATTGTCTCCTTCGTGGCGTCTACACTCAAAATCTTTAAACATAAAAAAGCAAAGGTTTTAGCTCAAATGGTAATACACTATTCGTCGATGTTTGAGTGAAGATTTCTCGAAAAGTACAGCATCCCAGACAGTAAGATTTCAACATGACGATTCTATAATGTCCATCTACAAACTGTGTAAATTAGAAGGAAATGTGTGCACATATAGATGTTTTCTTATCTTCCCAATGTTGCACTGGGCCTTTAAAATGATATTTGTTGGCCGGCATTTTTTTTGGTTCGTGAAACAAGTTCCGGTCACACGGGCATCCAGCAGCTCCTTGGCCCGGCGGTTAAGACGCAAGTACCTGCAGGAAGGAGTCGTCGGTTCGAGTCCCGCCCGCGGAGACCGTGTTCTTTTCAGGAATCCAACGAGCACCCTTAAAATGGAGGGAAATGGTGAGCAGGGATCGCAACGAAGTAATGGAAGTTCTTTTTTTTATCAAGGGATATATGGAGAATTGGGGGTTTGTTACCCCCTTCCCCTCTTCCCTCCCTCCCTCCCTTCCTCACTCCCTCCCTGCCTGCCTCCCTCCTTCCCTGCCTGCCTCCATCCTTCCCTGCTTCCCTCCCTGCCTGCCTCCTTGCCTCCCTGCCTCACTGCCTGCCTCCCTGCCTCCCTGCCTCCCTGCCTCCCTCCCTGCCTCTCTTCCTCCTCCCTCCTCCCTCCCTAAAAATGGAGGGAAATGGTGAGTATAGGGATCGAAACGAAGTAATGGAAGTTTGACTCCTGGTTTGATGTTTGACTCCTGGTCAACGAAGAAAAGGGGACAGCATTAAAGCAACTAAATGTAGGCCTATTCCCATTTATGCTGTAAAAGTGTTTGGAGTGGTTGATGATCTTTCTATTTCCAAGGCTTTGACTTCGATCCTGATTTTGGGTTACAGCTGAAAGCGGGGTGGTTAGAAAAGCATGGCTATGGATATTATGGCCAACGGATATGGCTATTCCGTTTGGGGTGCGAGAACGACACGCGTTGATGGGGTTTGACTTCCTCGCGCTGGGGAATGGGCAGAGACAAGGCCTGAACCCAGGCAGGCGTACGTGCATTGGGAGGCCGTATGCAGACTCGTGATCGGCTGCATGGGAGATGAGCTCAAACCAGCCTCGCATGCAGGCTCGCTCAAGCGAGGAAATCCGGTTACTGCAAGAGACACCCCCTTTGCACAAACAACATCCCCGGCCGTGTTTCTCGCTTGCTATTTATGTCTTTTCGATAAAAGGTTTTGTCTGAATTGTTTGTTAAATTGAACGTCAAGATTCGGCCAGAGACCTAACAAATCTATTAAGCAATGTTGTGGCTCAGTCAAAACACAACAATTCAATTTGCCAATCTAATTGGATTAGATTGGCCCCGGGATGAGTTGTCAGGCACTGCATGGTGAGCCTTCCTTCAGCATCGGAGACCATTGGACACTGATGGGGAATTGGGAATGCAGATACGGCAACCCGTCGACGAACGCACAGACTATAGACCGGCACGTCTTCGTGACACCTGCTCCCGTCAGGATGGGACATCCCCCTTCCGTTATGTCCATTAAAAGAGAAGCAAATGTATCTCCCGTTTCCCCATAGGCCCTACGCGTGCGCGTTTGTAATAGTCCTTTGGTCGCTCAAGGGCAAGGTACCGAGCGTGTGAGAGCATTGGCTATGCAGCGTGTATGTGGCACTTGTGGGAAGGCTGACAGCTTCGTGCGACCTCTGGGCCCATTTTGGGGCTGTTGCGACGGAAGACTGAGCCTCGCACGGCGGCTCAAGCCCGTGGGACTCTTCCGTCCGTCTTGGCTTGAGTTCAGACTTCGTCTTTGACATCGTGGCACCCCCCCCTCCCCCTCGACACACCTACCGGCACCATCGATAACAACGGAACCTGGAAGACGAGCAGTACAACATAAACAACTGCCAACAATGGAAAACCGACAGCAGCGGCATAAACCGAAACAACAGCAACAGCAAGGATTGAGACTATTAACATTAACATCAACAACCACAGCCACAACGGCACTATCATAAAACCAGAGGCATCACGACCAACAGCAATGACAGCAGAATCAGCAGCAACAACGGCAAGAAACGCAAGAGCAAGCATCATCAACAGCATAGCATCAACAGAGATGATAGCAACAGCAAGACGATTGAGAGTATTAACAACCATTATAAAAAAAAAACCAAGAACAAACAAGACCATGGGCAATAACAGCAGAATCGACAGCAACGACAGAGTCAACAGCAATGAACTTGCATCATCTACAAGAGCAACACCGACAGACATAACAGAGACGGCAATGAATGAGAAGCATTAAGACAGACGACAGTAGCAACGACAGGAATATCACAACGGCAGCAACAGGGCCAACGCTATTGCTGCAGCAGAAACAACAACAGCTATACGGGCAACGGTATAGCGACACCAACGGCGATGATGACATCAGAAGGAACTAAAAGCAACATAATCGTCGACCTCATCTGGGGGGGGGGGGGTTCTCGAACATCTTCACTGAAATGTTCTTTTTTTTCCTTTACAAAATGACGCCTTTTTCCGATGTTGGCTTATTCACCGTGTTTCCAATGCCCGTTTAATGGTCACTCCGCCAACCACACGACACACGAACGTGACAAAAGTCCAGATGATCCATTTCTCATGCATTCAATTATAATCATTGTCTACGAAGGTGGCCTTTCTGAGCTCACATTACACAAGATAGACTGTGAAAGTTGTGAGATGTTGTAGATGATGGATCAGGATGCACCATCGCCTTGTATTTTAATAGACAGGGGGTAGTCCTTCAATCAATGTGAAAATATGATTTAACAAAGCCTTATGAGACGAGGGATGGGCCAATTTAAATTGAGGTAGGCTGTATGTCTTCTGTGAATCGCTCACCGCCTTGAGATTGAGTTTGATGAAATCGACCGCCAACATTGTGTATGAAGATACCAAACAATCACCGGTTTCTACAAAATATGTATAGTACAGTACCAATTTCTTTTTCATGCAAATTCGACCAAAACCGAAGGAAAGAAAGAGACGAAAGAAAGAGACAAAGAGGAACTCAGGAAAGCTGGAGATAGAAATTGTCATTCCTCTTAAAAAAGGGCAAGATCGTAGGGCGATACCTCTTTGTTCTACTCCTTGGGATAGAATATAGGGTACGGGTGAGAAGAGGAGACTAACAGCCTGGTTGCTCGCTAAAATGTCTTGACTAAGGGGACCAAGTCGGCAAGAGCCGAGGAACAACATCCATGGGAATATCGGTGGAAATATCTGTGTTCCTTTATAGAGACCTAACCCAATTTGTTTTAAGAAGAAGCAGCTTATTACGTGTTAGTGTGTTTACGTACACTGACTACACTGACTACGGTACTTGAAATGCACGGACGGACGTACAGGGCCCGACACCTGACCCCGGCACCCAAAAGAGCCAACCAGTAATTTTGCCAAAGAGGCAGACAGCACAAAAAAAACCGGGCTCGCGATGACGCCATGAATTCTGAAATGCTCCTCGGCGGCATCCTCTCCACACTGGGACTCATGTTTAACCGAGAGCAGCGATTCGGACGGAACTCTTCATTTTGCAACCTACTATTATACAAACTGAGGCTCGGTTTGGTGCTTCATTGTCTGCACCTACACCGCCCTCTATCTCGGCCCTGACCGCACACGGGCGTTGTTTGGGAAGGCGAATCATTATTTGGGACAGGACGCGAGACTGTGTGAAACGCATTTTGCTTGCGGAGAGCAATGAATGACTAATGAAGCTACAGCATACATTAAAGGTATAGCGCACGGCTCGAGTTCGTCTTATTCCAAACAGCGCACAGCGCATTCGAGCTGTTCCATCTGCTTTCCAAGTGTCATATTTCCGCTGACGTCATTATTGGCGGGGAAAAAAAAGATTAAAACCGCCATCTCAATAATTGTGGCAATCCAAGAGATATGGCAAACGTGATTGGTGCAGTTTGTCCTTGAACTGGGGGCGCCCTTCTGAAATTACGTCAAATGCACGAGGTCTACATACTGAACTCATGACTCTGGTTCAACTTCTACCATACACCTTTGAGCGATACGTAATAAAAATCTGCCTTTTCGGAGGGCGATCCGTGATGGAGATTTTTTGTGCCGATTAGAGCGAAGCCTCATCCTGTACATACAGCAACCTGTGTTCTTGGGATTTCCAGTATCAGAGACTAATCCCCAGCCCCAGTAATAACTGCCTGAGCCGCATACCCGATCCGAGTTTTCCAACAACAGAAAAGGCCACTATGACGATAGGGGATTTGATTTTAATATAGGAAGGTTTGCGGTGACACCATGTATCAGAGCATACTGGTCGAAACGTCGAGTTACCACTCGGGTTCTTTTCAGAACCAAACCTCTTCCTTTAAGAGACCTGATACATGGTGTCACCGCAAACCAACCTATATTGATTCACCCACCATGCAAAGCCTTAAGTCTTATTTATTTATGGATTTGATTTTGTTTTTCGGGACTTTTCTTCTTCTTCTTCTTGAAGGTGGGTGATCACTATTTGCAGTAGTGTCTAACTTTAATGGGAAAAGATGCACATTACAATCCTAACACCACCACGGTCATTTTTCTCTCTCTTTCTTTCTTCTTCTCTTCTTCAACCCCCCCCCCCCCTATGTCTCCCCCACTCATGTGCGGCAGCAGAGGGGGAGCATCCCCATGCATAATTCAAGGCGGCCGACGGAAGCCGAAATGTGAAGAGGAAAACAGGGAAGCGGGGTGCAGTGACGACGACGGCCCGAGCGGGCCCAGGCCTGGATAGCGCGCCTGAGCTCGAGCCTCGTCTCGGCCCGAAAAAAAAAAACACCACTCCACTCGCACGGACACAGTGAACAAAAAAAAAAATACACACACGCAAGGTTCGTCATCTATCTGACCAATAAATCAACCGGCCATGTTCTGCCGACATTAATTTTTACGGTTTGAATCGAAACGTACGAGTGACGATCGGGCACTTCCGAGTTACTTTTAAACACCGCTGGGAAAAAGTTTATCAATGTCGCCTCCGGTTTTTTCTTGGTATCGTTTACGATTCATGTAATGTCTTAGTGATTGCTATTGATATGAAATCATTCTACCAATTTGTGAATATCAAACCGTCGTTTTCAATTTCACTTCCATCAATATCAAACTGTGTGCCATTTTTAGTGAACGTTTCATAACCGTCCTCATTTACCTCGATGACAGATATCAATGCAAGTTACATAAAGTTGAAGATATACACCTGGGAGGAATTCCTGGGTGAATAGGCAGACATTGTGGAGACGTAGATTGTGACGGGATAATTGGCATGCCGAGTCATTCAGATAGAAAATTTTCTAAAATTAAGATATGCCAAAAGATGTTTTTTTAAGATATAGGGCAAGGAACTATCAAAAACTCAGAAGCTGGGTGCCCAAACGGAAGGCCGTTCCTTCTATTATAAGAAAACTATATTCACGAAGACCATTATCGTATAGGCATATGTATATCATCACTCTTATTTACCGTTCCTAACATTGAATGTGAATCGGCTGATGCTGCTGTCGCTACAATGTGATGTTGTACCACGTCTTGGCTTTATATTAGAGTTCGGTTACGCCAGGAAATTACTTCGTCGAGAAAGTCCAATAGAAATGTTGCTCATCACAACGCGATCTCATCTCTGCCAATTTGGTAACCTTGCCACCAGCGTGTGGTGTGGAACATCACCGTGGTAACGGACAGACTGCAGAGGTCCCTTGGGCTGACACATATTGATCACTGTTGGCTGAAGCACCTGGTGACTTCACCCGTCCACGGGACAGATAGCGGCGACACCTTTTCTACTCGGCTCCACAGCGAATCACCGGGGTGCCCATTATGACCTTTTCTTTTTTTTCCGTCGGCGAGTGGAGCGTCGGCCTGATGAATAACATCGGGCCCGCTGGAATGATTTCATTTTGTCGTTTCCTGTTTTCGTTCCATCGGTGGAAACTTCCCCTTGTCCTCCAAGGACTATCGCGTTGAAGCTGCGATGCTAATCCTACATTTTTGCAGAATTTACAAATATAATCACAATCTGAAGGGTTACCTTGAAAAGCAAATAATCTCAATTTCTGTAACAGTTTCACCTGTTCATTTTCCAACCTAAAATTGTTCGTGCAGCTCAAACCCTTGTTTTCAAGCCACAAGTATAGTTCAATAATGTTGTTGCTTTAAGATACAATATTTGTAAGGGCTACGATGGGGCTATACGAGCAGCTATATACTGTGCTCTTCGTGGAATACAATCAGGTCAGCGTTGAATCCCGGCGTTGGACCTTCAGTGAAGTCGGGGTTTGAATTCTGCCATACGAGTCGGCCCACAATTAGGTCGGGCATTTAGGTGGCCCGTCTGCATGGGATTCGAAACGGGTCGCCGTTGCATTCGGCTCTGGGCTTACAATCAGAGTGGTGGTTCGTACGCGTGTGCGGTTATAACGATTATAGGTCGAGTCTGGGGTTACACCAACGGGGAAAGACTTACACCAATTGTCGGCACACTACACCTTGTACAATGTTTGGGGTTTCAATCAGGTTGGGGGTTACAATGTTTGCGCTCAATTTACGGTAATGCTTACATTCTGAGTGCACGGCCAAGTTTCCATTTGGGCAGGCGGTCCATTTATCAGTTTGCAGGCAGATAGGGATAAGTTCGCACCTCTCGGGTCACCGTCCAGTCGGGCTGAAGTGGTTTTTGATGCGCGTATTGAGGCTAGAGTTGTGGCTACGGCTTTTGTCTGGGACACCATGTAGGCTGGGACATCTTTGACAATCACGTCATCCATGACTGTGTTCAATTACACCGAATAGATTCAAAATAATGCACAAATTAGCCTACTCGATAAAGTTGCTAAGGCTGTTGAAGATGATAATCAACACCGATATCACACAGAAGATGTGACATGAGTGGGACCTGAGTCCGAGGCCAGCTTGGTATATATTCAGGGGTTTTGAAAATTGCTCACACTGTTTTACTTCCCTGTGATCTCCGAACTGTCTTACCAGGTTAACAACCTAATGTTATTTGCATAATGTCTGAATGAAAATTGAGGTGAGATCCCTGGAGATACACAGCAGTTAATTGGATAGGCCTACATTATTCTGGCTGGCTTCCCAAAGGATTGGATAGCTCAGATGGGCAGACAATTGGCACACTACGCCAGTGGTCTCGGGTTCAATTCCCACCCAGTCAAGCATGCAGTCTTTACTATTTACACAAACATCCTTATTGAATTGCTTCTGACTGGCGCCCCAACCCGGGGCAAAGACCAGTTGACTATTAGAGAAGGCCACCATCTAAGGGCTGCAGATAGCTCAGATGGAAGAGCACTGGTACGTTAATCCAGAGGTCTCGGGTTCAAGTCCCGGTCCAGTCACAGTTTCCTTTGCCATTTTTTCTCTCTAAAAACTTCATTAATTCCAACCAGTATCCACCTTTAAAGCAACGGTGGAATGGTTGGCGTCAGTCAGAGAGCCTGTGTAACAAAGTCCCGTTCCCGTGTTTAGAGGGACCGAGCCCGCCGTGGCCCGTTCATCCAGGCGTAGTGTGAGGGCAGTAGCCCGCCAGGCGGCCTGGCCCGTCCTGTAGAGGAGCGTGTGGCGCTGACTCAACGTGCAATTACACCGCACAAGAGCAGCTGCACGTCACTTTTTTTTAGCTGCACGTCACCGGGTTTTTTTATCCCGGGAGTTATGCAACCCCAAAACATTATACATAGTACGCATTAAAACGTTGGATAGAAACGAATTGGGTAAATGAATTTGCCCATCAATTAGTCTGATTCTATTTCTATAGAATAGTCGATTACGGTAATCGGGAAGACCGCTATCTACGAACTGGATAGCTCCATGCAGTAGATGGTAAGAGCACTGGTACGCAACACCAGTTTCAAATCAGTGTTTCCCTAATTCCTTTAGCATGAGTTTGTATCGGGATTTGTACAGTAGGACCGTATTAACCAAAATTTACCAGTTTGTGATTTGCTACCGTTGACCGAAATGTCACTCGTAATCACATGGCCAGTATTTTCATATAGTGCATGCACTCTGTTTTTGAACATCTGAAAAGTGGCGCTTCAATTTCGGCGACGAAACCTTTTTTTCGTGACGAAGACGATTCCTGGATGAGACGAGGCTTGGTCTGGAGACGGGGAAAGCATCCAGGGTAGCCACTGAGATTAGCTGCATTACAATGACGTGACCATGGGCATTGGCCGACTTATTTCCAGGCACACTCCGTGAATTCGGACACGGTCATCCTGCTCACACAAAGTCCATCTTAGGCGTGACTACGCATCGACTTATAGTCAGTCGGGTGCGTCATATCGTTCGTTAAGCCATTCAATAATATGCAAGAGTCCAGCCGTTCTCAATATCATTTACCCAACGACGCACAGACATGCACACCGTACACGAATAAATGCTTTCGTTCCATTCATCGTTGAGCGTTGTTCAAATTTAATTTAGCACCATGTCAGCATCATCGAGTGTTTCGATATCAATGTGTTGTCGGCCGGGTGCTTTGCTACATTGTAATCCGATACACAGAGGAATAGGGCTGAGAGTGGTTACTTAGAAGTAGATTGCTATACCATGAATCCGTTTATCTTCTCGCATTATTCATTGCTATGCTACAGGTAGGCCTATATAGTCAAGCCGCAATTCCCGACATGGGCTTTTTCTTTCATGGAAAGTGGACGCCGTAAATTGACCAATAATATACATCAAATAATTATGACTCATTTCATTTCTAAATTGAATGCGGTTTAATGTCCGGACATTGGTGGCTGTTATGAAAACCTTTTCTTGGAAAAGGCAGTTGAAGTCTTGTGGTACGTTCGTAGTATACCTTGTGCAGGGCGCGATTTTTTTTCCGTACTACATTATTCGCTATGGGCACATATGTTTGTGCACAAACAATTTACGGGTTGGGGGCAAGGGGGAGGGGAGGGGGTTATACCAGTTGAAGTTAAAGCTAGGGATAGGCTTTCCGCACAGCGAATACAACGTACGTGAACAATCTGAGTGACCTTCATACATTGTTTGTGCACAAACATATGGGCCCATAGCGATTATGTGGTACGGAAAAAAATATCGCGCACAGGCCGCGCTGACAAGAATCCGGTACCCCGTGTTCAACAGCGGTGGAAACGAGCCTTTTGAGTTGAAGAGCCTGCATTGGGTGCGTTGGATTACTGTTCCCAGTGCCAGTCGCGTGTCACCACAAGGTCATGACCCCTTACTCACCCCGCCTAGAAGCAGGCAGTTTGGGGTCTATTAAATCAAGATCGAACCGTAGGAACAGAACGCAAAATGCACCACGTGGAGTTTTACGCATTCGAATCACAAAAGCGCGATAAGGCCTATACGAGAAAAAAAAATGGCAAAGTTTCGAAAGGAGGGGTATCGCACAGTATCAATTGTCAGACTGAATAATGCAATAATGTACCTGACTGGCAGTATGTATACCTGGCTAAAACTGCATTACATTCGATATTCTCGTCTAGTATAGAGATCAAAGCTGCTAATGTGCAGCCTGCAGTCTTCAGTCGTTTGCTTTCCGCGCGTCCTGGCCTGTGGCCATCAACGCTGGAGGTGTCGGGAGAAATGACGCATTCGCCGTGCCCCACCCTTATCCCCCGCCCCCCCCCCCTCCCCCTCCCAGGTCGGACCGTCTCCCAGAATTTCCAGGTCAGAAAATATGGCGCTTGGACGATGATCGCGGCGCATGGCCGGGGAGCTTTAAAGGCGCGTGTGCGGACTTCCCAAGTCCCCGACCATTGAGGGCTCTGGTCGGCGATGATTAGCCAGAATGAGACGCTCGTATCGGGCGGAACTGGGGAGGAAAGGGAGGGGAAGGCAGAAGGGGATAGGCCACACAAAAAAGCAGAGAACTCGTAGCATAATGAGATGTTTTTGGTCCGTTCCTTCGTGGTGGCACGGGACATTGCAAAGACCGTGTCACCCAAGACGATGTGCGCAAAGCAACGCAGAGGCAACCGGCGGGTCCCTCTTTGATTTCCGTGCACATCCAGTGATAATAACCATGCCATGGAATAGGTACCAGACATTTTGATCCACCCCATAAACGGGCATCGATCACTCGCGACGTGAATTACCCTTTTTAATAGGCTATACCTTTCAATTTCGGCCCTAATCCCCACCCCCACCCCTGAAAAAAAGCTGCTCACTCTCGACTATAGTACATAATGTGCATTTACTCCATGGCCTAAATTAAATCATGAATGAATTACTTATGACTAATTGTTAATAAATGACATACTTAATTTGCGCCGGTACAGGATCGACGACCATGCAGAAAGCACTCCCCTCTACAGACTCGGTTTGGTTTACACTGCTGTGAACTGAAGGGAACCACTTAACCCCATACTAAATAACGGACAGTTGTCCAATGTGCACTGCGCGAGCGCCTGGCACCAGTGACTCCCATGTTTGCACTCGCATTTGGCAACCGCTCAGTGTATATTAGAGGAGGAGACAACGAGAGGAAACCCAATTTGTGATATTACAATGGCGGGCAGTGGTTTCGATTCGGACAGTGTGGGCAAGCTATCCAGTTTGTTCATGTATAAACTGATAAACAATAAGGGTCCATGCGACGGTTAAGTGATTCGAAGCTAAAGCCTGAGTAAACGTATATACAGCGCTTGAAAAAGGGTCATTATTTATCATTTTTTGGTCGGTAAGAGACGGTGAATGGTGTTGACAGTGTTGATCAGTTTCGGGGTGGACAGGGAGTTCGTACGTTTAGATACGTTTGGCGACAGACGGTACGTAATACCCTCCAAAGGTAATCGTAATGCAATCCATTCCAGAAACTTGTGCGAGCTTCAAAAGGTGGGGTATAGCAGACTCAGATCTCTGTCTCTGTATATCAGTGAGTGCAATGTGACAGGGCCTCCCTGTCACTGACTGAACTTGATAACAATCCTGATAATAGTCATCTACGTCAGATCTGCCCATTTCTCCAATCAGATATTGTTTGAAAAACAACCTTCAACCTTCAAAATCAACCTTCCCCTAACTGCTGTGAACAGGTTTGCAACAATTGGTTGTTTGCATCTGAATGAAAACGACTTTCTCTCTCGGATTGCGCAATCATATGAAAGCATTGGTAAAAATTAGCATCTTTCAGGTTTACAGTCTGTACCAATATCAATTATTTCTTCATACTCAACGTTTAGACGAAAGGACTACATAAATAGCTAAAGTATTTTTTAAAAAATCACATATTCAAGGCCACATGCCGACTTGCAATGTGAAAATAAAGTGTCACGACAGGTCTACATACATTTTGTTTCAGTCGAGATGGCGCGAAATATGCATCGGCTAGTTGTAAATTGTCACCACGATTTCAGATTACGCCGACTGAAAGACAAATTCAATTCAGCTAGACCAAGAAAGTTGAACACTACTGATATCGCTCTGAACTTAAGAAGACTGGAGCCCACAATTAAAATATTTTGTCCATAAGCCACCAATGCTCTCACCACTGGTATATGTAGCCTATATAGTTCAGGACTGCCATGCAGTTGCTGAAATAGAGTGCACACTTCATGGTTGAGTGGGGTACCGATGTTCGTTTCCCCGAAGAAAAAAAAATCGACCGAGGAAGAAATGACAGCTGCGCTGTAGAATGACCTTTGGGCGGCACACTTCATCTTTGAGTTATCACATCAAGATGTATGCCTTATGCCCCGGGTTGTTTGAGCTCTTTGGGGTGAAGAAGGGGAAGGGAACTTACCGCTAGTTCGATGGGGAGCCAGGGTGGACTTCCCGGACTCTGGTTTGTGCGGCTCCAGCGATTATTCCAATGCTCGATCAACTGCGAAATAAAATGATGGAAAACGGAGAGGAACGCTCAGATGTGGAAATTGAATCTAGATGAAGCAGAAACATCTTCCGAAAGGTTAGCGGGTCGAGTTCGATGCGCTTGCTGGCAGCTCCAGCGTGATGTGTGCTCTGTGGATATGCGTGCAGCGTGTGCAGTGTGCACGGAGACTTGGAGCGGATCGGATAGTCGGCCGGCAGATGCGGTCTGGCACCCCGACCACTCGCAGACGAAAATCACTGGGCGCTTGTCTCTGTTGAATGAATGTTGGCCAGCGTGATACTGAAGCCCCGTGCGATGGCGTGGGCCGGTGTGACCTTGAACAGCGCGGGCCAATCGTGGAATGGGGAAGCCCTATGGAAAGATTTCGCTCCATAGACAACGACACACGAATCTACTTCGTCCCGAAGAACTGTGTGCGAAAGGATGAATAATATGGCCCTGTAGGACGATATCCATCAAATATGAAAGCATTGACTCCGAGGAAAGCTATTGATTTATGATAATTCTAGGCCTGATGTAGGCCTATATGATAATAACGGTCCTGTAGAGTACCGTAGCGAGCTCGGTGAACATCAAAGCTCTGTATAGTGATATTTGTTCATGGACTGGGTGATGCAATTGTATCGTACAGCGTGCGCATAACGAACACCCACTTGTGAGATTCTTTGGATCCAAAGATTTGGATCCAAAGTCATGTGTATCGAATGTGATTCAAAATAGTCCGTCGAAAATAGAAACGGACCTTACATTCAATCCTCCTTTACGCATTGTCGGCCATACAGCCTACTTTTTTCCCTGTTGTACATGCTGAGAGATAGAAGCATGCATCGTCGTGAATATGCAGGTGATTCCTGAATACTTCCACTTGAGGGAAAAAAAGGAGGACAGTCCACAAAAGGGGCACACCCTTACACGTACATTAAATGCACTTAACGTAATTGCATTTACATTTCTTTGAGGCTGAATCTAACGCCCTGTTTCCCGACTCGACTTCCAACCCCTCAACCCCCCCTCCCCAACCAACCCCCGAACAAATCGACAGCTGAATGCGCTAATCATACCAATGGCGCCTCCGGTGCCTCACTGGTTTATATCCCGCTCTCCATCGAGAGACCCTCTCCTGTCATGCTCTGCTTTGTGTGTTGTGTTGTTGATCTTCCTATACCTAGATTCCCTGTCGTGCATGTCTAAGAGGTGGACCCCGATACGCACACGAGTTGTCGTATACACTAGAGATTTACAGCGTATTCTCTACTTTTTTTTCTGTTTCTTCTTCTCCTATGAAAACTTGCACCACCGACGCCCAAGAGTGCCGAAGGAGTGTCGATCAGAGAAAAACCTCACAAACAGAGTCAAATACACAGGCAGCATGCATTTGGTCGACTGCCGTAAGGAAGCGTTGCTGGCATACAGACATTATAGCGAATGAAAAGAGTCGCACTGCGCTGTACTCAACAGCTTCCGAGTCGCCATTTCAGGCAGAGAGACCAAATGGTGGGATAGGCTATGTGTGTCCGTTCACCGACATTTTTCATTACGCAGTGGCTGTTGTTACGGCAGTCGTCCGTGTGGTTCCCTGACTTCACAGTATTTGTCAGGATGTTTAGCTCTTGGAACCAGACTATCAGCTAATAGACTGGTTCAACCAGCCTGCAATGCTGACGAAATATAATCAAGTCAGGGAACCACACGGACGACTGCCGTAACAACAGCCTACACTGCCTTTTCATTAACCGTGCAACCGAGTCAACGGACAATAAACGCAAAAGGTCAACGGACAATCAAAATCCAAGCTGACACAGCGCTGATGTCTGTGTGCCTCGTTGGTACATCCAGACCGTTCATTTCTGAATAGCTGCAATGCTGTGCCAGCACCAACTGTTGCATATTGCACGGTCCGCGTGCAAATTGCCAATTGGGCGGTGTTCGGGCTCAATCCTCATTCCGCATTCTGAGCGGCACCGCCATGGCTGTGGTACGCGTACGACGCCGCGTACACACGTACACACATGCAACAGCGGTCGATCTCACCGAACCCATCGTAACTTGCCATCAATCGCAAGTCGATGAGCGATGCCCAGAAACCATACGGTTTATCACAACTTATACGATGGGTTATCCATCGTCAGTTGAGTTACGATCGTAAAGCCATGTAAAATACACACCAGACACAGCGGAGCGGTACGCGGCAAGTATGTGGCGGTTTTCTAAGCGCCATGATACAAACGCACCCAAATATCAACCACGTGGGAAAAAAAGACAATCCGATGAATTACAATGCATCTACGACAATGGCACATCGACTAACCCGAAGGAGACGGCATGCAATTAAGTGCGCTGCTGGCCAGACACAGTCTGCACGAATTGCAGAAACATCAGATGGCGATCTGTGGTATAATAATGCCTCAGAGGGACTTCCATTCGATGAATATTTGTAACGCACTAAACGACGCTCACTCCAACCGTCTCTTCCGTTGGATAATAACTGCCGCCATGAGCGGCATCAGAAGAGAAAAAAACACAACATTTTGTTCTCCCTGTTTTGGGGGGTTCGAGGGGAGGGAAATTAAAGGCGTCCCCCTTGGGATTCACGATCAATTTAATTCATCCCTACCACCAGCCTCCCTTGCCGCTGCTCAGAGGAAGCGAATGGAATTCCCGACCCAGCGGAATTAACTCCCTCCCAATATTTGCTCAATATCGATTGATTTCCCAGCACGCGAAGCCCCCGGAGCACTGGGCTTTGGACATCTAATATTTCTTCCCGGCGAAGTAAGACAGAGACAAATACACAATGCCCGCCCATAAGTAATTTTTAGGCACGGCTGTGGATCGTGTCCAGGTATAATCGGAGCATGGTGAGGTATAACAAAATTCGAGCGAAATTGTCATGAACCCGCCCAAAAAGCGGAGCAAACCTGTAGTATAATTGTGCACGAAAATAGGTCAATACACGCTTGGACGCAACCTGACGTAAGTGGATTGCCTTTCAAATCATCTCCATGCTTTAACGTTAGTCCCCCAGGCAATCAAGGCACAGCTTGCAGGGAGACCACGAAAGATTGATGGTCGATCACAATCATTTCTGCTCAAGGCGCTTTCGAGAAAACAATTGGTTTGGTTTGTCCATAAACAAAGTCAAAGGAAGACCAAAACTAACTGGAAAATTGCAAACAATCTGAAAAGTCAAATTGAAAAGATGGCAAAGAAAAGTTGGACTGAACCGGGACTTGAACCCGAGACCTCTGGTTTTGCGTACCAGCGCTCTTCCCATCTGAGATTTCCAGCCCTTAGATGGCGGCCTCCCAATTAGTCAACTAGGTTTTCATCCACATAAGTTTTCAACCTGGCTTCAGCAGTTCGGTCATGATGAAGACAGTTATTAAGGTTTTTTTCTCCACAAACCAGATTGCCAGCAGAACTTCTTCCAATTGTTTCTTTTTCTGAGTTAACTGAAAACGTTAACTGAACACGTTCAATGTTTTACGTCTTATACAAGAAACAATGGTTGGCAATCTTGTTCTAATTTAAGCCTGGAGGAAGTTTCACGCTAGGCAGACGTTTGTGCTTTAGCAGCTCTACGAAAGCGCCCTCAAGTTGGGTGTTTTTAACACCTTTATACTACCGTACCGGCTCTGGCTCTTCTTTATAGACCCGGCTCAAAATACGCTCCCTGGGCACAATAAGAAATGATCGGCAAGGCAGAAGCTATAGCCATGCAGAGTCTACGGGCGGTTGGCGTAGAAATTGGAATGGCCCATAAAGATTGGTTCTCCTCCACTTTTGGAAGATTGATATGATATGAATCCTTGCCCTTTCGGACCCAATAGAACCGGGCACCCACTCTTTTCCCCTTTAAAGATTTTTTTTTCGAACGGCTGGGAGCAAGTCTTATTATCAAATCTCTCCATAGGTTTCCACGACTCGGTACCTGCTTGCGTACCGCGTAATATAGTAGTAAGATTCTTTACAGATGGCGTTACGGCCCTTGGTTTTCGTCGGTTTACAAGGGCTATCCAATTAAAGGAATTTGAATTGCTTTCTTCTTCGTTGCTTTTTTTTCGTGCACTTCAAAATGAATTAATTCGGCTTTGGTCGGAGGCGGGAGCCTGCCACCAGTCCCAATATTGAAAATACTGTACCACATAATATACGTATGTTATTATAGACGGTCGACTACTCAATACGATTTGAAGTACCGCATAGAGAAGAAGTAATCTGTGACCTTTACCACTGCGTCCACGAGGGACAATGGGGGGAATATCAAGTGATTAAAATCTTCCTCTCAGTAGCGTAAGGCCTAAATGCATCTATTTTGATACTTCGCTCACAAAGAGACGGTTGTAAGCAACCTTTTGGGGGGTTACCTGTACAGGGAAAGGTCATTTCAGCAGAGGTTTGTTAAGATTTTTGATCGAATGCTTAACATCTTGCGTGTTTGTCACAATCAAACCAAAGACAAACTATAACTAATATGCCACAAAACAATTAAGAAGGAAGAGTGATATTTAGTGTTTACAAGGAAGATGCTGGACCTCCCACAAAATGGATACGAGGACTTAAAAGGGATTGGTGCCTCGTTGGGTCTTTAAAGTATAGAATTTCACCTGCCCACCGACCTGCCCGCCGACCTGCCCACCGACCTGCTCGCGGGCCCGCCCGCACACCGACCTGTCCACCGACCTGCCCACCGACCTGCCCACCGACCTGCCCACCGACCTGCCCACCGACCTGCCCACCGACCTGCCCACCGACCTGCCCACCGACCTGCCCACCGACCTGCCCACCTGCCCACCTGCCCGCCTGCCCACCGACCTGCCCACCGACCTGCCCACCGACCTGCCCACCGACCTGCCCACCGACCTGCCCACCGACCTGCCCACCGACCTGCCCACCGACCTGCCCACCGACCTGCCCACCGACCTGCCCACCGACCTGCCCACCGACCTGCCCACCCTCCTGCCCGTCCGCTTCCTTGCACACCCACCTGCCCAACCGCATGTCTGCCCGCTCGCCCATACATCCGCCTGCCTGCCCGATCGCTTGCTTGTTTTGGTATACCGGTAGCTCTCGTGCTGGATCTTTCTTGACATGATGTCACAGAATGCTAAGGCCAATATATATTTGGATGACAAATCGCATGCCCCTTACAGCTGCCCCCCATGCAGCGTCAGCTCCATAGAAAATGGCGTCACGAGTCGAGTGATGCAGCGCAGGCACTCGTCGACCAGAAGCCGGCAGACCGGCGATCAATGTTAGTCCAGCAAAAGGGCCCCCACTCCTACTCTAAGACTCAAGAGACCTGCGCGCCGGCGTGTTTACCGCTCTTCGCCCGGCCACTTAACGCTCTGGAGTCCCGACACTTTACGGTCTGAAGTCGGTGGAGGGGATCGCATCTCGTACGGGGGACTACAGAATGCTTGATGGCTGCCTGCCTGCCTCCGTCGCTCCCTTTAAGATAAAACTGATAATAATTCAATGTCCCCCCTCATAGGACTCCGTGGTGGTATTGCGCACAGCAATTTAGGTTCGAGATCGTGGCTTGCATTCAGACGTCATTCGCTTTGTAAAGCACGAAATTGGGCTAGGGTGGTTTGCACCATGCGTTAAGTTTCCCTTTGGGTGGACGTTGGTGTCTGTGCCTGGGAAGACCTGACGTTTCGAACAGAGGAGCGCCAAACCGCACGGTCACCACTACGACGTCCGCAAACCGGCACACAGGATCCGACGGAGCGGATATAAACGGACGCCGCAGCGCTCTTTCTTCAGTTGCCTGATGAAGGTTAGCAGTTAGCAACCGAAACGTCGCTTCTAGCAACGACACATCGCGTGACTTTGATCACCCTTCTAATTGTCTACACCACCGCGATGAACAACCCTTTCATTTCTATTGGCTTTAGTTATATTTGGAGTATATATATTCCTATTAAAATCACATTTCCGGTTACCTGTGGGGATATAGGCCAACCCCTACGAGTGTTTAATGCTCCCGTAGTATGAGCGAGATAAAAGTACTAGCGTCGGCTGCATTGGCCGGAAGGTCAAGGGGTCAGAACGTGAGACGAGAAGGGCCTGAGCGAGGTCATATCACCGCCATCGTCCATCCGGCGACTATCAGATGCAATCACTCTTCCCGAGGGTGTGCGACCAATTCATCACGCCCGCAAGACCCTCACGGGTATTATGATAATACAATGCCCCGCCAAGGTAACTCAAAGCCGATGGCTTGTCGTCTATATCTATTTCTGCGCTTGTTCATTAAATCACATGGCACACTTCCTGCACTGTCATAATTATACATGACTGGGGCTACATTATTTTGACACCGGCCATACATTGTAGCAGACTTACGGTGGGCACGGGCGTTCAGAGTCACACGCCACGGACAATACAGTTGCTTCCCCTTTCCGACGGCTTTTTTATACGGAGTCATCTCAGACAATCATGATTGTAAATTCATTGTACGTGATTATATTACAATGTGATTGTGAATTCATTGTACGTGATTGTATTACAATGTGATTGGAAATTCATTGAACGTGATTATATTACAATGTGATTGTAAATTCATTGTACGTGATTATATTACAATGTGATTGTGAATTCATTGTACGTGATTGTATTACAGTGTGATTGTAAATCACGTCCGAGTGCGAGATTGATTTGTAATCTCCCAAGATTTGCCCATGTTACGCCACTGTTTAAGGGATTTACACTGGCTGCCCATACGCCAAAGAATCTATTTTAAGATACTGTTGTTAGTCTTCAATTTCAAATTTCAAATCTCAAACCCAATTGAAGGTCATAATCTCCGTCGTCACCCATGACACATTGATAATGCAGATACGTAACCCGAATTAAAAAGTAACCTTAGGTGACTGATTATTTTCTTGCGCAGTCTCTAGATTATGGAACAGATTACCACTAGATATTAGAACTTCGCAGTCGCTAGAAAGCTTTCAATCAAAAGTTAAAACTTATTTATCTTAAGCACCCTTTTTTTTGTTCTTCCCATACTTGAATCATGTAGCATTATTCAGCAGAGGTATTTAAGAGCTCTTGCAAATAGAGCAGTAGAATATTATATATACATGTACATTGTTTCTGCGCTCATTGAATGATATAAATAAAGGTTTTTGAATTCCAAGGTGAGAATGACTGAGTTTGTTTAAGTTCACCAGCCCTACGTTCCTAAGTGGCTGTATACCATTTCCAGTGTCCACCCGATACGTGTACAGCAGCAATTGTGTGTAAAACAAACAAAAAAATCCCGACCGACGGAGACTGGGTAAATCCCGATCAACTTTGATGAAGATCAACTGTACTCAGACTGCATATCGAATTGATATCTGAATCAACATTGGGACGAGGCTTGATCAGCGGGGGAGTTTGCGGCGCTAAATGCTTCAGGGATGTCTCCCTTATATAGCTTACTACAAACAGCACGCAACTGACGCAAGTGCATGTGCGTTGGGTCCTTGAACTGAGGCGTCGTGAGAGGCCATCAGCCCGCTGAACTTAAGACACGGTCCAGGGTGCGTTGCCGGCAGGGAATCGACTTGCAAGTCACGTAGCCAAAGAATTCAGGTCACATCCATGCAGCCAGCGCCAAAAAAAAAGGGGGAAAAGAAAACGCCACCGTTCCGAGCATCGAACGACTAGCCGCCAAGCGCACCAGTCTGTGTAACGCCGTTTCCGCAGGAAAACAAGGGGAAATTGGAGGTAGAGGAAAGGTTCCATCACTATCGCCACCACAACCACCGTCATTACCACCACCACCGCCACCGCCGCTATCCCCCTCTCATAAGCCCACTACAAAAACCACCTACAATCGCAGAAAACCCCAAAAAACAACGCAGAGCCAGAAATGCAGACGCCGTAATTCTCTCAGAATGAGAAGATGAAGAAAAAAAGAGAAGGAAATGAAAGTCACGTGCTTGAACCCGCACGAGAGAGAGAGAGAGAGAGAGAGAGAGAGAGAGAGAGAGAGAGAGAGAGAGAGAGAGAGAGAGAGAGAGAGAGAGAGAGAGAGAGAGAGAGGGATAGCCGGAACTGGTAAGAATTACTCAGGGTAAAAAAGCAAATTAGGAGACAGAGCACATCTGACGTCGCCTTCGCCCGCGGGGGTCACCATATTTCATGGGGCTGTCGGCAGAATCTGTCCGGAGACTGTACCGGCGTTTCCTCCTCATTATCTCCCGGGGGTCGTCTCGGGTGAAAGACGCCCGAGCCTGAACGGGACATTATTTGCCCCCGGGCATATCACAGAAGACGACGACGAGGAAGAAGTAAAGAGCCGAGGAAGACGAATTAGAAGACGAGGGGGAAATGGATGAGAGAGGCAAATAAGATGAAATAAATATCTCCATCCCGCCGCGCCGAGCTCCTGCCCCGGAGCGACGGCGGACGGACAGGAAGCGGGAGTGTCTCGGGGAGAGCTCGTGAGGTGAGGCGATGGGGTTTGGTGGGCGGGCCATGGCAACCGTGCTACATCCAAGAGCCGCAGGACGTGGCAATGTTGACGGTCAGGCAACGAGCAAGGTATAAGGAACGGAAGTGGCATAAGAAACATGGGGAAAGCGGAATAATGTGGAAGAATTTCACGACTACAGTATACTGAACGACGGAGAAAAGTGTAAATACGTAGCGCAATGGATAACTTAAACAACATAAATAAACAGATGAAATTTCACAGCCAACAACATTTCTATCAAAACAAGATGTATGAAGTTAGTATAACCATGGAGGAATAAGGATGGTATAACTGTATGATTAATAAAAAAAAAAAACTTAAGCAGAAAAAATCGTTGGAGCGCAAATAGGGGTCACTCCCATACTGAACCCCTAGTCATACAAGCATTTTCTTTCGGCTTGGTTTTTTGTATTGAAGTGTTACTTAAGATTCCATTTCCATTTTATTTAATGATAACAACTTCATGACAGACCCATGACCTGTAGATCAGTTGGAATAAGTGCATAGGCTTCTGTAGCAACACTCACGTTGCTATCTTTAAAGGTACACCATTTTCGAAGGACAAATAATCACTTAAGTTGTCAGACCCAACGTATACATTACAAACCTGCCTAAGTTTCCCCTTAACCCGTCAACCATGTGATGAGAAAAAACGTGGAAACGAAATTAAATGCTATCCGGTAACGTTTCTCATTTGTGTTTGTAAATCAACCAATTATTTCCTCTGTCCTGGAAAATGACAGATTTTCGAGAGCTAAAATTTCGCAAAATGTCTGACACCATGACTAACCTCCTGATCAGTAAGCCATAATTAATTTCTCAAATTTGAAATGTCCGGAATTCGGGCACTTTGCAAATGGTGTTTATCCTGCCTTTAAGCGGCTCCGTGGAATTGGCCCCTGGGTGGGATATGTCTGTAGTGCAAACACCTTGTCCTGTTCAGTTCAACAACATGGGGGGGGGGAGCTAAGTAACTGGCCGGTCTCGGGTCCGGCGGAGGACGAGCAAAACACTGGGTGTGCCCCTCAAGAGGTTGGGAACTAGCAATTAGATTTCAGAGATAGGCAGGATTCTCTGCATTGAATTTCGAAAGGCGTCTCTTCAAGCGCGACAGAACGATAGAGTGCGGTGCGTATAATATGCATCAATGGGGGGTCGGTGTCCTGTGGGGACAAAAATCACAATTTCCCCCCGCAAGTATTTACGTTGTATATTGACGCCTTAGCGTCGGTTGAAAACACAACGAAACGTGACGAGACGAGACAAGAGGAAAAGAGGTAGACAAAACGACCACAGACGAGGCAAAACGAAACGAACGGTAAAAAAGAACGAAACAAACAGAGCCGATCCGAACGGAACTGCATCAATCCGAAACGAACTGAACCGACCCGATCCGAACCGAACTGCATCAATCCGAAACGAACAGAATCGACCCGATCCGAACGGAACTGCATCAATCCGAAACGAACAGAACCGACCCGATCCGAACCGAACTGCATCAATCCGAAACGAACAGAACCGACCCGAAGGGAACCGAACTGCATCAATCCGAAACGAACAGAATCGACCCGATCCGAACGGAACTTAATCAATCCGAAACGAACAGAAACGACCCGATCCGAACCGAACTGCATCAATCCGAAACGAACAGAACCGACCCGAACGTAACTGCATCAATCCGAAACGAACAGAACCGACCCGATCCGAACGGAACTGCATCAATCCGAAACGAACAGAACCGACCCGAACGGAACTGCATCAATCCGAAACGAACAGAACCGACCCGATCCGAACGGAACTGCATCAATCCGAAACGAACAGAACCGACCCGATCCGAACCGAACTGCATCAATCCGAAACGAACAGAACCAACCCGATTCGAACGGAACCGCATCGATCCGAAATGCATTTGTTATTATTAAAAGTCAACATTTTGCAGTCCTTTCGTTATCTGGCGCAATCCACTTAAATACAAAATCCTCTCTGAATTCTTCTTTTATAAAGCCTTCAACAATCTCCCACTTTTGAGGAGAAGTGGAGCGTGGCCATAATAACGCCATTTTAATTTTGCTCAATTCACAGGTAATAATTATTATGGTTCCTGGAATTTAAAGTCCCCCTAGTGTAACATTCATATAATGTGTTTTTAATACATTTAATGTATGTAGGCCTATAGCATTTTTTTTTAATTTTGTATCTGTTGTTGTTAATGTTTTGTTGACAATAAAGTTCCAGTTGAAAAGTCAAAGTCTTCCACGCTGTTCTACCCTGTACAAGGCGCTTTGTTTGTGCCCGATTGAACCCTCTTCGTTTCTTTGATGTTGATGTTGTCGATTCAGCCATGGTAAAATGATAAACGCCGACAGCACAGCGAGCAACGACAACATAGGAGGGGGGAGGATGGGTGAGCATAGCTAGCTCCGCATGGACCGCGTCCGTCATAGCCAAAGGGCCCACAACGACAGTATCAAGTACGGCCGTTACCATCACCTCATTGTATACATGCACGTGGTAACGATCCCATCCATCACATTAGCGCTGGGCGCCACAGATTCCATTCTGGTCGGCGAGGAAACGCGCTGATCCCGTTTCTCGTCTCCGCTCGCATTCCACGGCAGGTTCGCCTGGCAGGCAACACTGTCCATTTACTGATTATCGCTGGCACCGCGACCGATATAACACCGTTATCAAGCTTCCCGATACAGGATATTATTTTTTGTCGTGCAATGCACCCCCACCTCCCAAATCTCTCCGCCCTAGCCCTGAGAGTCTTCGAGAAACACGCTGTAGTGTGGCTCAAGACTATAGTCAACTTAATCAGGGCGGGTGAAATTCGTTCGCCGCAAGACGGCCTGCTCTCTACAGCAGGTAAAACACATGTAGGCCCATACCTCTCCTTGTAAAACTGCACCACGTCCTTTCTCAAACTCTACCTATGCTATAGTTTGCATTGGGGGAGTCTTTCCATTAAAACTGTTGCTTGGTCTCATTTCGCATATACTCAAGTTCAAAACCACCAAAGCAAATTAAGGTGCTTATCAAAGTGGCTCTACGAAATTGGTCTCCCCCTCCCCTCTCACCCTGGTCGGCGTAACGTGAGTTTGTGTGCTGGATGTGCGCGCATTTTCTAACCGACTGTGGTTGCTGTGGTTGTTCCCTCTGCTGCGCCGAAATAAAGCGCAATTGCGGCTAGATCCACAACAACTCTGAAAACCTTCCGAAGCAGCAATATTTGCCTGCCCGATCTTGCCAGTCGTGTGAGAGGCCTTGGATGTTGTTTTGTCCAGAACCGTCTGCACGGGGAACAGAAAACGGAAAGAAGTCCCATTCAGAACTGACATTTTCTTTCCTTTTTTTTGGGGGGGGGGGGTGGGGGTTGTTGTTTCCACCACTGCACATACCCTCGGCAGAGCTGACATTTTGTAGCGGATCGATGCAGCGTTTCACCTGTCATGCCATATTGTGCAACGCGGCCCGGGTTCCTGTATTATAAACACCTTCCTTCCCGGACCCTCACCGTTGGGAATAGAACGGCTTCGTCCATTCTGGTTGACGCACATCGATCTGTTGCCTCTTCTCCCGAGTCACGGGGGGCCGTAGAGGGAGATTGGACGGGGCAGGGAGCTAGGCTGCATGTTTGGCCTGGCTGGGCGGCCCAGAATACACCCCGTAAGGGATGAGGTATACCTTCGGTGACCTTTCCGGTCTCCATTCTGGATCGTCACGCTGGCACTCACTCCTGAGGATGTCACTGGAGCGAAGTGCACATCGTCCTGGTACCGAGCATTTCAACGGGCCATTCTGTTGTACGACACGTGCAGACCACTTTCGGCCGTTTGTTGTGGTACACTCACATCGGACAAGGCGGACGCTTAAGTGCGTCGTGGACTTTCACCCTTCCAAAGGTCTAAAGGCTTCCCTTCACCCATCAACAGCATTTTTACAGATCGTGTTTGGTGAATGACGCGCGAAATATCACGTTTTCCAGAGTCATGCTCCCGTTCATGTGCCCGTTATTGTGTTTTCGTATAGGCCTACTCCAGATTTGAATTTCACAAATAGGAACATGATAGTAATCATTCATCATGAATAAGCCTTTCCTTTCCTTCCAACAACTAGTACTTGACTAGTTTTGAATGATAACGTTTTACGGAGGAATAAGTGATGAGATTAAATCATAAAAGAGTACGTGTGGTTCGGGAGGATAAAGCTAGATTCAAACAATTACATCAAACTCCTCCTTGTCAAAAAATACCCTCCAAGATTGTTCTTATAAAGCCATGGATCAAATCTTATGATTCGATATTTCAAAAATCACAATGTCTCTTACAAGCCTCCAGACTGTACAAAGAGACGCATGATGTCATTACACACAGCGCAAATGGTCCTCGTTTTCCCAAACGGCCGCATTAGAATGTTTGAAACAACCAGAAGAGAAAACTGATTTCAGGAAATAGACCTAAAATGCATGTCAAAAGCCAATCCAGAGGACATCAACGGGTGCCCCTAGGCGTCTCATATATCGCTGTTGCCACTCCCGTTATCATACATTGTATTAATACATTGACTACAGTGGGAACAAACTGTCGATGGGGAACTTTGTCCGCGGGCAGGAGATCCATGAGAGAGAGGGAGGCGGTGGGTGAATGAGTGAGAGCGAGAGAGGGGGGATCGAAGGGGGGAAGAGAGGTGGGAAGGGAAAGTTGAGAGAGAAAGAGGAGAGAGAGAGAGAGGGGAGAGGGGTGGAAAGAGGAAGGGAAGGAGAAAGAGAGGTGGAGAGATGGAGAGAGGTAAAGAGAGGTGGAGAGAGAGGAAGAGAGAAAAGTTGATATAGAAAGATTGAGAGAGAGGGTAGATAGAGAGGGAGAAAGAGGGAGAGAGGAAAGAAGGGAGAAAGATAGGTGGGGAGATGGACAGAGAAAAATAGAGGTGGACAGAGAGGGAGAGAGAGAAAAGGTGAGAGGAATAGTTAGAGAGAGGGTTGGAAATAGAGGAGAGAGGGAGAGAGAAGGGGAGGGACGGAAAGAGAGGGGATGGACGGAGAGAAAGGGAGAGAGAGAGATTGAAAACGACTGTGAGAAAGGTAAGCCAATGGATATAAATATAAAGACACTGACGTCATCGGGCGGAGATCAATAATTATATAGGGGAAGCAGTGCATCGGGTAAATTCGACCGGTAACGCCGTCCGATCTCGTATTTTACTGCCGCGTATCACAGCCAGCATTAACCGCACCCACCACAGCCACCTGGTGTCGATTCAAAGATCACCAAAGGCACCGCTTAACATTATTCATCGTGCCAGACGAATGCCCACTTGTATTTTATGGTAAGCAACAACAGGTGAATACTAGTTTAGAGCAACGCATAATGTGTGCCATGACAGCATTTGAGTCATCTCTTCCAAAGGAGATACACAAAAAGCTTGCAAATTGCCAACTGACCTGCAAATCTCAAAAATGAAAGGTCCGGCTAGGATCGAAACGCCGGGCCCAAAGCCTGTTATAAACCAAACTGTATACAGGCAGATTAGTCTGGTACCATTTCTATACTATTTAGATATCGGCAATGTTCACCTTTGGGCATAATAATAATACGAGAGGAATTAACGAAGGTAGCTTCATTCGGAATAAAAGTCTCTGAATGACAAGATCTGTTCACCCATGAAGATAGTGTGTACAATACCGCTATGTGACGCTTCAATGCGCACTGCATTGTTTGTCATTCTGAACGTGATACAGCACATCATGCGCGGAGCCGGTCAACTATGGCGTCTATTTTTCCCCATTTTGTCATTCAATGGGAAATCTAAAAGCAATTTAGAGCGTCTGACATTTCAGATCTAGACAGACCTCCCTCAGAGGCATACTCTGAGCAAAGGTCCTGCTAGGATGGAAACGTCAGACCTCTGCATTTTTTATGTTTTGCTTATGGGCGTTCTTATTAGGTGAGCACGTTTTGGAAATTACTGAAGTAATGCATTACTGAGTTACTTAAAGCCCCTACACAACATTGGTAAGATCGAAAAACAGAAATGTTCACAGATTTACATGAAACTTGTACAGTTTGAAGATGGTTATAGTAGAAACCTCTCACTGAAATATTTCTGCCTAAAATGTTGTATTTTGGGAGAAATGAGTAAAAGAAATACTTTACGTCTCACTGAGATCTAAACTATTTTTCGGAACAGTACGGCGTTGAATGCTGCATTTTCGCGAAACAAATGAAGCGGTTTTCACGATTTTCACGAGACTCGGTCGGCGGACTGAGCTGAAATTTTCACAGGTGTGCTATTTCATGCATATGTTGGATAAGACAACTGGATGCTATTCTTTGTCCTCGACCAATGGTGTGTAGGGACTTTAAGGGACCGTTTACAGTATGCGTGGTTTTGCATGTTTCATCATAATGTTCAAACTTGAATTCCCCAGTGTTATCAACCGCGCTGCTTCTGTACCTCCTAATGATATTCAGCCTGAAGAGATAGGATCTGCGCTCCAATGCATTGAATGCGGAAACAAGCGCTGTGCTGCCACAGAATCAAAGCGGTTTGGCAAACGGAGACGGTGAACAATTTCCCCCCGCCAGGGAACCTCTGTCCATTTCAATCGTTGCCTCGGGAACCGCGGATGCTTCAAGTGAATTCCTTCTAAAACGGCCGGCGGCACTTCGCGTCTTCAAATGCAGCTCACATTCAGAGCGTTCATTTATGATAATGCATCAACCGATTCGAGGCCTCACTTCTTCTGTGCGCGCAACCGCAGTATAGATTTTTTGCCGACTTTAAAGCACGGGCGAGTCCGAAAGTCACACTCGGCCGTATTGCACGTAGACGATTTCTCAGACAAACGGGTGAGGAGAAAGCCCCTAACTCGATTGGCCCGGGGACCACGAGGAGGAAGGGAAATCCACAACATCAATGCCATTGTGTGTGCATTCGATTGGACTGCGGAATAGGGGGGGGGGAAAGCACCTTGGAAACGGTGACGTCATAGTCGGTCCTGACATAGAATCACCTTGGAGATTTGTGTTTCTCTCTTTCTGTCTTTTCTTCCGCCACTTGTGTATAATGGTCTTTAGCAACCGTTGCCCGGCGACGGGGGTCGGTCTCTATTGATTCGCAGGTCGCACAACTTGACCTTGTGCTGCAGGGGTGAGAGGGTGTGGGAGGGAATTGCGCATGGAGAGTTCTGTCTGTGCAATGGGTCTATAGAGACAGTCCGAACTTCAATACAGCCGCTCTGTTCTCCTCCGTCCATATCTTAGTAGGGAGCACTGACCGATAGAAGATTCAATGCTCCCCACGCTAACTTCGCCCTTCAGGGCTTATTATCATTTCAAGCATCAATTATGTCTGTCATTAGTAGCAAGGAAATAATATAAAATAAAAGTCCCCTGCATACTTTAATAGCCTTCAGAGGGAAAACAACTTTATAATAAGAGCGTAGACGGATTTTTTTTTTTTTTAATCTAGGGACCAGGATGTACATAATACATAGGGAACATGATAATCCCTCTTGTAATTCGGTGGCATGGCGTAACCATTTTTGTCCGAGTTCAACCAAGTCGGCGCCTTGATTGAGTCTATAGTATGGACGATCGTCATAAACGCTACAAGGACATTCTTTGCCACGGTAAATAGCCAAAGGAAGAAGTAGAAAGGAAGAAAAGTACCTGAAAGGAAAATCTGAAACGAGATGCAGGATTTTAAAAAATGCATTGCTTAGTGTTTTCCATGAAGTTGGTAAGGTGATAAAACATTGAGCCTTTTTATGTGCAGTATCACCAATGGTGTCCGCAATGCATTACCTCTGCTATTATTGGTAGTATCCTTTTCCACGACACACTCGCAGCCTGTCGTATCTCATTCCGTGTTCTATCGAGGTGAGTATGTTTGACGTGAGGATCCGCGCTTTAAAAGCCCTCCCTTAGAACTCCATAACTCAACGGATGGGGCAGTCACGAAGCATCGCCATTACTGTCACCCGTGCACGGTCAGCGTTTCGTCTCCGGGCCGTCCCCTGAGCGGGCGGCCAGCAATGCGACGTGCCAGGCACCTGAAGGTGGCAAGCCATGCGTGCAAGCTGCCACCAATATTATGGCTCTGCACATCGCGCATAAAATCAGCGGGCAATCTTGCTTCTTTCTGATATACATAGCCCCGAGAGTGAACCGGTCGGTACGCGGTATTTGTGCACGCACGAATTGCAATTGCGGAGCCCGAGGGCGAGGAAATAGAATCGCCAACCCGTCATGGTTCGAGAATGATAACAATCGGGTCAACTGCTGGCAGAAAATAAAAATCCGACGGCGGGCCGAAGGGAAATTACCGCCATTCGCCTGGAAAATACTCGCGGGGAATATACGGACAAGTTGGAGCTATTTTGTGGTGTGAGGATTGCCCGCTCAGAACGGGTTCTTAGAGCGTTAAAGACATATTGTCTATACCCTCACCACCCAAAGTCGTGTAAATCAAACTGAGGCTATATATACGGGCAAGCAGTGATGGCGCCACGTCCCATTCCGTGGATATAATGTGCTGGTAAACCAGCGGCGCGGGCACCAAGGGAAGTTGACAAAGGCGGTTGGGCGATCTCTGAACAAGTTCGGGCAATGACCAATGGTTGACGGATGTTGGCATATGGATACATGTAGAATAGAGCGTGCACACTGCAGTCCATATGCAAACGACTTCAGTGGAATAGATGACGTATATCGTAGGGAAATAGATTGAATGGGGAAAAAAGGGCAATGTTTTGTTTGTTCCCATAAAAAAAGGGGAAAAAAACAAATAAAAGCACATAATATTGTAGACATGCACTGTTTATACGACTGTTCAAAGGTTTCATCCGAGGTGTGGCCAATAATGTCACCAGCTGTTTTGGAAATGTGATTAGTTAGTGTTATTTCGTCCATAGATCACAACACCGCATCCTCTGTTGTAAGTTATGGTGAGGTAAAGACACGAATTCGGGATTAACAAGTTCCCTGAGTGGACAGCGTGGACCTATGATTTTTATTTATGGATGCAATCAACAATCAAAACGACAATACCGTACATATCAAAACTAAGGCTCGAACTTATAAATATTCCCTTTCCATTATTTCTACTAAACAGAGACGGATAAATGAGTGAGACTTAAGGCTTTGCATGGTGGGTGAATCAATATAGGAAGGTTTGCGGTGACACCATGTATCAGGTCTCTTAAAGGAAGAGGTTTGGTTCCTCACGTTCTTTTCAGAACCAAACCTCTTCCTTTAAGAGACCTGATACATGGTGTCACCGCAAACCTTCCTATATTAAACAGAGACGGGTTGATCTCGTTAAATAAAACAACGTAGGCCTACGGGTGGCAACTAGATTGACTATTATAGTTAACCAAAGACTCGACTATATAATACTGAGATCCACTTATTCAATAGTGTGGAAACGCATTTTGTATCGATTCAGCTTGGCTGCAAACAAACGACGTGCCGTACTCCAAAATACATGCTCTGTCACTCTTAATTGACGTCTTAATACGCGTTACCGTTCAGATATTACCTTATAATTATAGGCATCGAGAACGCCGCGCATTTTTAGATTAGTCTCAGACTCAGACTGTGTGGAACCAAAGCAAGGCCCGCCTCGGTGGGACCACGAAGTGTCTGTTTATTGGATCCGCTTTATGGCGAGTCTAAATGGATACCCTAGGCGTAGCACTGACGTGTTCTCTGGACGAATCAGCCGCATCTCAGCGCGAGAGGCGCGTCTGGTGTAAACAAGAAGTGTCCGTTCAGTTCACCCTATACCAGAGAATGTCTTGTGGGTAAACCTAGTTCAGACACCATGGGATTCCCTCCCTACCTTGTGCGTCGTTATTTTGTGCCCCCCCCCCTTGTGTCTTCTCTTCCTTGCACTCATGTATATTCGGATCATGTGGAAATTGTAATAGGATGCCGAATATCGAGCGAGCATCGTGATGGAATATGATTCCAGTGGGGTCGGGCTTGGATGTAACTTTTGACGTCTCCGGTTCCTGTGGGGAGTGGGTTGGGTGTAACTTTCCTCGGACGCGTTGCTATATAGCTTTGTTTTCTTTGGGGTTTTTTGGGGGGGTTCTTCCTTTTCGAATGGGCCAAGCATCAGATCAGAGCAGAGTGCAACATGCAGAGCAGGGAAGAGTAGAGAGTAGAGTAGCCTATATATAGACCTGGTCTGAGCTCGGCAAAGCAGAGCACGGCTCGCAAGAGGATAAGAAAGCCAAAGGCTGGGTATAGGAAAAGTCAAGGATGCATGGATAGGGTAGAGCAGGGTGAAACAGCTCAGAGTAGAGCAGGACGCGCAGGGCAGAGGGCAGGGCAGAGGGCAGGGCAGAGGGCAGGGCAGAGGGCAGGGCAGAGGGCAGGGCAGAGGGCAGGGCAGAGGGCAGGGCAGAGGGCAGGGCAGAGGGCAGGGCAGAGGGCAGGGCACAGGGCAGGGCAGAGGGCAGGACACAGGGCAGGACAGAGGGCAGGACAGAGGGCAGGACAGAGGGCAGAGCAGAGGGCAGGGCAGAGGGCAGGGCAGAGGGCAGGGCAGAGGGCAGGGCAGAGGGCAGGACACAGGGCAGGACAGAGGGCAGGACAGAGGGCAGGACAGAGGGCAGGACAGAGGGCAGGGCAGAGGGCAGGGCAGAGGGCAGGGTAGAGGGCAGGGCAGAGGGCATGGCAGAGGGCAGGGCAGAGGGCAGGGCAAGGGGCAGGGCAGAGGGCAGGGCAGAGGGCAGGGCAGAGGGCAGGGCAGAGGGCAGGGCAGAGGGCAGGGCACAGGGCAGGGCACAGGGCAGGGCACAGGGCAGGGCAGAGGGCAGGGCAGAGGGCAGGGCAGAGGGCAGGGCAGAGAGCAGGGCACAGGGCAGGACAGAGGGCAGGGCACAGGGCAGGGCAGAGGACAGGGCAGAGGGCAGGGCACAGGGCAGGGCACAGGGCAGGGCACAGGGCAGGGCAGAGGGCAGGGCACAGGGCAGGGCACAGGGCAGGGCACAGGGCAGGGCACAGGGCAGGGCAGAGGGCAGGGCAGAGGGCAGGGCAGGGCAGAGGGCAGGGCAGGGTAGAGGGCAGGGCAGAGGGCAGGGCACAGGGCAGGGCAGAGGGCAGGGCAGAGGGCAGGGCAGAGGGCAGGGCAGAGGGCAGGGCACAGGGCAGGGCACAGGGCAGGGCACAGGGCAGGGCAGAGGGCAGGGCAGAGGGCAGGGCAGGGCAGAGGGCAGGGCAGGGTAGAGGGCAGGGCAGAGGGCAGGGCACAGGGCAGGGCAGAGGGCAGGGCAGAGGGCAGGGCAGAGGGCAGGGCAGAGGGCAGGGCACAGGGCAGGGCACAGGGCAGGGCACAGGGCAGGGCAGAGGGCAGGGCACAGGGCAGGGCAGAGGGCAGAGCACGGGGCAGGGCAGAGGGCAGGGCAGAGGGCAGGGCAGAGGGCAGGGCACAGGGCAGGGCACAGGGCAGGGCACAGGGCAGGGCACAGGGCAGGGCACAGGGCAGGGCAGAGGGCAGGGCAGAGGGCAGGACAGAGGGCAGGACAGAGGGCAGAGCAGAGGGCAGGGCAGAGGGCAGGGCAGAGGGCAGGGCAGAGGGCAGGACACAGGGCAGGGCAGAGGGCAGGGCAGAGGGCAGGGCAGAGGGCAGGGCAGAGGGCAGGGCAGAGGGCAGGGCAGAGGGCAGGGCAGAGGGCAGGGCAGAGGGCAGGGCAGAGGGCAGGGCAGAGGGCAGGGCAGAGGGCAGAGAAGAGGGCAGGACACAGGGCAGGACACAGGGCAGGACAGAGGGCAGGACAGAGGGCAGGACAGAGGGCAGAGCAGAGGGCAGGGCAGAGGGCAGGGCAGAGGGCAGGGCAGAGGGCAGGACACAGGGCAGGACAGAGGGCAGGACAGAGGGCAGGACAGAGGGCAGGACAGAGGGCAGGGCAGAGGGCAGGGCAGAGGGCAGGGTAGAGGGCAGGGCAGAGGGCATGGCAGAGGGCAGGGCAGAGGGCATGGCAAGGGGGCAGGGCAGAGGGCAGGGCAGAGGGCAGGGCAGAGGGCAGGGCAGAGGGCAGGGCACAGGGCAGGGCACAGGGCAGGGCACAGGGCAGGGCAGAGGGCAGGGCACAGGGCAGGGCAGAGGGCAGGGCAGAGAGCAGGGCACAGGGCAGGACAGAGGGCAGGGCACAGGGCAGGGCAGAGGGCAGGGCAGAGGGCAGGGCAGAGGGCAGGGCACAGGGCAGGGCACAGGGCAGGGCACAGGGCAGGGCAGAGGGCAGGGCACAAGGCAGGGCACAGGGCAGGGCACAGGGCAGGGCAGAGGGCAGGGCAGAGGGCAGGGCAGGGCAGAGGGCAGGGCAGGGCAGAGGGCAGGGCAGAGGGCAGGGCACAGGGCAGGGCAGAGGGCAGGGCAGAGGGCAGGGCAGAGGGCAGGGCAGAGGGCAGGGCACAGGGCAGGGCACAGGGCAGGGCAGAGGGCAGGGCACAGGGCAGGGCAGAGGGCAGAGCACGGGGCAGGGCAGAGGGCAGGGCAGAGGGAAGGGCACAGGGCAGGGCACAGGGCAGGGCACAGGGCAGGGCACAGGGCAGGGCACAGGGCAGGGCAGAGGGCAGGGCACAGGGCAGGGCACAGGGCAGGGCACAGGGCAGGGCAGAGGGCAGGGCAGAGGGCAGGGCAGAGGGCAGGGCAGAGGGCAGGGCAGGGCAGAGGGCAGGGCAGGGCAGAGGGCAGGGCAGAGGGCAGGGCAGAGGGCAGGGCAGAGGGCAGGGCAGAGGGCAGGACAGAGGGCAGGGCACAGGGCAGGGCAGAGGGCAGGACAGAGGGCAGGGCACAGGGCAGGGCACAGGGCAGGGCACAGGGCAGGGCACAGGGCAGGGCACAGGGCAGGGCAGAGGGCAGGGCAGAGGGCAGGGCAGAGGGCAGGGCAGAGGGCAGGGCAGAGGGCAGGGCAGAGGGCAGGGCAGAGGGCAGGGCAGAGGGCAGGGCAGAGGGCAGGGCAGAGGGCAGGGCACAGGGCAGGGCAGGGCACAGGGCAGGGCACAGGGCAGGGCACAGGGCAGGGCACAGGGCAGGGCACAGAGCAGGGCACAGGGCAGAGGGCAGGGCAGAGGGCAGGGCACAGGGCAGGGCAGAGGGCAGGGCAGAGGGCAGGGCAGAGGGCAGGGCACAGGGCAGGGCACAGGGCAGGGCACAGGGCAGGGCACAGGGCAGGGCACAGGGCAGGGCACAGGGCAGGGCACAGGGCAGGGCAGAGGGCAGGGTAGAGGGCAGGGCAGAGGGCAGGGCACAGGGCAGGGCAGAGGGCAGGGCAGAGGGCAGAACAGAGGGCAGGGCAAGGGGGCAGGGCAGAGGGCAGGGCAGAGGGCAGGGCAGAGGGCAGGACAGAGGGCAGGGCAGAGGGCAGGGCAGAGGGCAGGGCAGAGGGCAGGGCAGAGGGCAGGGCAGAGGGCAGGGCAGAGGGCAGGGCAGAGGGCAGGGCACAGGGCAGGGCACAGGGCAGGGCACAGGGCAGGGCACAGGGCAGGGCACAGGGCAGGGCACAGGGCAGGGCACAGGGCAGGGCACAGGGCAGGGCACAGGGCAGGGCACAGGGCAGGGCACAGGGCAGGGCACAGGGCAGGGCACAGGGCAGGGTAGAGGGCAGGGCACAGAGCAGGGCACAGGGCAGGGTAGAGGGCAGGGCACAGGGCAGGGCACAGGGCAGGGCACAGGGCAGGGCACAGGGCAGGGTAGAGGGCAGGGCACAGAGCAGGGCACAGAGCAGGGCACAGGGCAGAGGGCAGGGCACAGAGCACGGCACAGGGCAGGGCAGAGGGCAGGGCAGAGGGCAGGGCAGACCACCGCAATGCAGGGCAGGTCGGGGCAGCACGTGAGTCGGAGCAGAGCATGGCATGAATGGAATCGGAACGGCAAAGAGCCTGGTCGGGCACAACAAAGAAAAGCTGAGAGAATAAAGTGGACAAATCCTGAATCTCTAAATCGCTGCCTGGCATTGCACGCCGTCAGCACAGTATAAACTCATTAGGTGTAGGCCTACCAATCAAAATAGCACCAGTCTACGTGTATGAGGCTATAAGACTGAAGGCCACTTGGAATATCTATGGTATGACCATCGCCTCAACGTCAATACGACTGCTCCCGACTCTCCGTAATTAAATATCCGCCCAAGGGACATCCAGATGAAGGACCGTTACCCTTGGCCGCGCGTTAACGAGCACTGCCTGAAAAATTAATGATCATCTTGGTCAGGAGTCCGTCATGAGCAAGTTCGATCGACCAACGGACAGCTCGTTTACAGATCACCTAACAAAAAGATTGTCAAAATATTGATATGACTGACGTAACTCAGCCCCCCCCCACCTTGAGGTTTTGTTTGTCAATATGAACCAGGACACTAACCAAATTATATACAGGCAATGTGTATTGCAGTCATTCTCTTTAAAAGGGAATCCACTTTATACGGACAGGACGTCATGACTGTGGCATTGAGTGAATGATTTCGGCGTCAATCATCTGGCTGTCTGAGTGACGGCGCACACAAAAAATGGCTTCACCTCAGACGGTTCTCGAAGCATACCAAGCTCGGACTTATAGGCTCAGGCAACCTCTCCATTCTCCTGAAAGAGAGTGCATCTTCTTTTCGTTGAGGCTAGGGAGGGGGGGGGCTTTTCATTAGTTCAAAACAATAGCGCTTCTTTCAGACTGGGGGCAATCCAAGACAATTTTGCTTTGGTAAAGGATGCCAGCGTTTTATCCACGGAAGCCGTGGTGTCCGTGTGTCTCTAGGACACAGCGGACTCGCGTCTGCACGATTCCCAGACTGACTCTGAGCCACGGTCGAGGGCCCACTCTGCTCCAATGCATAGGCCTAGCAGCGCTGTAAATCAGAGAGTAGAGTGGGTGAAAAACGACTGGTGAATTCACCTTAGAGGGAGGTGATCCATCTGAAAGCCATATACAGCCATACAGTCACAGACAGCATGCAGAGGCCGAGTGCAGGGAGTTAGGTTAGGTACTAGGGCCTATAGGTCGGAGGACCGACACGCACACCGAATACTCACTCCGTATTAGTTTACACTCGAGACTGTCCAATGCTTCTTGCACGGGATTAGGTGCGTGTGGTCATTTGGCAGTGCAGTGGTCGATTTTATCTAACTCATCGTAACATTCGACCAATCGCAAGACGGTGAGCGATGCACAGAAACCATACGACCTATCACTACTTATCATCCATCGTAAGTTGAGTTACGATGCATCACAAGGCTTTGGGAAATCCAGCCCAGACAGGCCTATACTTGCAAAAAGTAATCACAATTCATGCAAAAGCGAACCTACTGTACTGTGTTGATATGCTTGAGCCCACGTCGTTTGCCCTCGAGTTTAGGCGTACCATCAATACTTTATACAGCCCAATTGGTCGATTTCACATAGCAACTATACGACCAATCGTAAGACGTTGAGCGAAGCACTGGCACTATTGCAAAGCCATCGCGACTACGACGGATTACCCCTCGCAAGCTGAGTTACGATGGATCGTAAAGATTTGTGAAATTAATCCCAGGGTGATGACTTTTGGTCTGTCGGGGTACAACTTACAAATCTATAGATGAAGATCAAGTATGCTCAGATGGACGGACTCTCTTGACCAGAACCCAGGCCGGTCAACTAGGCCACTGGTTGACTACTCTGGTCGACCAGCCCCGGGACTTAATTGGATTTCCAAAGCTGGAAGCCTGCGAGTCGTTCCAGAATGTTCGTTACTTTGCATGTGCGTCGGTCATCAGCGGTCAATTTGTGTCCACTCAAGCCCGCCAACTCGCAGCAGGCACCGCCCGCAATCTTCCGCACGTACGTGCTTTACCCTTCCCGAAACTGCAGGACCCGAAACTGCACGACCCGAAACTGCATGGATGTGAGCTTTGTTGGGTGTTAATTCCCCTCCCCCCGGCGGGGGGAGCTTCGTGTAAGATGTTCGTCGTCTTTGAATGGACCTCGTTAATGTGAGAGGCTGCCGTATCGTGCTACTGATCACGGTCCGCGGTTTAGCGGTGATGTCAGTCCCGCTGCACTGCCAAGTCAATGCTTGATTGAACTCCTTTTTTTCGAAATAAGAGAGCAAAAGCCGGTGTCCTGCCTAAAAGTGTCCCTGCCAAATACTGTCCGCTCATTGGCATACTGATCGCTGATTGGTTAGCGTTAGGGATAGAGTTAGGATTAGGATTAGGGTCGTTAGGGTTAGGGTTTGAATTAGGATTAGGATTAGGATTAGGATTATGGTTAGGGTTAGGGTTAGGATTAGGGTTGTTTGGGTTAGGGTTAGCGTTACGTTGCGTGAGTTAGGCCAGCAACCATACACAATGCGCCATACTCGTGTAGTGAGCAACCATACCCCAACCACGGTGGTTGAATGTCATACGTATTGGACCAATCAGCGATCAGTATGCTAATGAGCGGACACTATCTGGCATGACACCGGCATCGAGCTGGCTTCACCGGTATACCATGGCACAGCTCACGCCTGGATCTTGATCGTACTTTTGCGAACCGAGAGATATTATAGGAGATGGCATCAAGACAATGGGCAACAGCCAGCGATCACAAAGCTGGCAGTTTCATGCACAGAACATAATTACACATTGTATACCAACTTCTACCATCACGCGTGTTCGGCGAGCGAGGATGTACCAACAGCAGTCAAGCCCAAGTAATAGGGCTTTCATATAAATATAGGTATAGCTTGCCGTTCAAGGTTGTCAAATCAATTTGCCATTTCTGTGACCAGAGCATTATTTCTGTGCTTTATGTCTACATATTCGTCTACATAATTATAAGCTTCTCGATAAAAATCGCAGGGTTAATACCTAAAAAGGAAACAAAAAGAAAAGTATATAATAAAATGTTTTTAGCTAAGCAGGGTCATCATCGTATGCAAGATGATAGGGACCGAAACATATAGGAAGTGATATGATGCAGATGACAGACGATAGACAAAAGAGGAAAGCTAGTATATAGGTGTTCATATTATGCACAGTAGTGCGGCGCGACTTCGGAGAAGTGCCATCACGGTGCAGGCTTCGTCTCTATCAAGTCAATGACGGATGCACTGAACGCGTACGTACGTGTGCGCACTTACATGTATATGTACCTACATCAAACATGCACACCCACGTCACATGCCGAACTGAATGCATGCCATGTGTCCCCCTGGTTGCTATGGTTATCCCGCGATAGCGCAGTGCAAGCAATAGGCGACCTCGTTCTTCACAATGTGGGAACAAAATTTGCTATTTTGATACCTAATATTCCCGCCGAAGGCATTATTTTTTGGTCAGGGGGGAGAGCTTCAGTCGAGACCATGTTTTAGAGAACGGAAATAGGTCGATCAGGGAATACCATTTTCAATGGACCAAAACTTGTGCATTTCGCGTCAAGCCGCTATCTTGAAGGAAGTCGACAATCATAACCACTGATTTGATTTCAAGGTCAGGGCTAGGGCTGCGGCTGGGGCTACTGCCGATGTTTTCTATGCGCTGCCTAGCCGCGATATTGCCATTGATAAGCAAGTGATTAGGAAAGGATCACAGACGCGCTGTTGCCCGAAGCGACAATGTTGCCTTAATCCAAGACATAGTCCTGACTTGTTACGATTAATTTACCCACCTGGAAAAACCTCTATGAATAAAGTGTCCGAGAGAAATGAAAGCGCTATAGGTACATGGCACAGGAAAAGTCACATGTTTTCGACCAAAGTTCCATCAATATTGTACACGTTTTGGTTCACTGCACACGACAATTCCAACTGACGCACAAATCTAACATTCGTGTTCTGATACGACACGAATGGAATGGCCGACTTCATAGTACAGGTAAATATCCCACTCTAGTTCACAGCAAGTGAAGAAACACTGGAGCTTAACACTGGAGCTAATATCGCACCTCCCTATAGTATCGTATTACCCCACCCCCTCCCGACACAACGTCTTAGTTTTCTTCTAATGTTGCTTAAAAATGTAAATTATAAGGACTGTTATGTATAATAATTATTGAAAATACTATTTCTGATACATGTGTACGTCTAACAATAATCATATTTCCGGTGGCGGTTCCCAAACAGATTGGAAGAGAACACAGAAAGTATTGTTCTTTAAATTAAAAAATAATAATAATACCAAACCGAGGCAAACAGTCTGATACCTCTATCACGTAGAAATCGCCTCTGTTAAATACTGTGCGCACATCAGGAACACCACGCTCAGCATGGACGAGGTGAAGCAGTGTACGCCGAAGCGAGGCCGTGCACAGGCAAAATAGTCTGCCCCCCTCCCACCGCATCGGAATAGATGTCGTGTGTCGAGATGTTGGCAGAGTCAGAAACTGGTCAAAGAAAGCTATTTGGGCAAAACTCTTGCCCGATGCACGAAGCTAGTCATGATTGTATTACATCATCCACGACCGTTGAGGACCCAGCGTCACCCGCCTGATGGGACCGTCGGTGCCATAACGCTTGACTGACGGCCATTCCTCCCCTCCGTTTCCGCCTTGAATAATTCAGACTTGGGCAGCGAACCACCATCAGGCTGTTGCCAATCTCCCCCAAACCCCCAGTCCCTTCACCTCATCTCTTCAAACACAGCACAGAGTAATCATTCGTCAACAAATGCCCTACAGCCCGCCGACAAATAAGGGTCCCTCACAACACATACTTGTCATGGACGGAGACAGGGTATACAGTGGGACATTAAGTGATTTTTACCTGAACAGTCGAGATTCATTCGATTCTTTAAACGACAGGAGACCGAACGACCAACAGCAATATCCCAGCGAACCACGCATATATCCGTAACCTTCGAATGACCACATTACCATAGCAACCCTTCCTTAATATAAACGGTACCAACACAGTCCTCCAAATTCACCCAAGCTGAACACCATCTTGGCTAAACTCGCACACGAGGCTTCGTAAATAACAAGAATTTGGCATTCAAAAATACCTGCAATATATGTGTTATGGTTCAAAAAGGGAAGAAATCAATATAAAAGGAAAGCAGCATCGTCATACATTCAAATAGGAAAGATTATTCATTGGATAAATCTAGAGTCAAAGATAGCCTCTCACGCTCTGAAGGACATATATTTATTAATGCATTACTTCCCAGCAGTAGATCGCGGGCATGGTTTCTTATTCAGACGGCCTTAGTCATATATTTCACTATAGTTTTGATGAATCGATCGTGTGCTCTATTTTCATACAGATTTTGGGTTGCTGCATTTCTGCTCCATTGCTCCGTGGCCTGACGAGTCTACAGCCGTACTACTTTATGGGCCAAACGACGGCCAAGAGGCTGGGTGAATTGATGTCGCCAGGGGAAAATTGGCGATGAATAGTTCCCCAGAACTATCCCCCTCCCCCCCCCAAAAAAAAAGAAAATGGTAATATACTCAACGAGTCAATGTTGACATTAAACAGAGTAGGGTATTTGTTTACATTATTTGTTGGCGACCCCGTATGCTCTTTCTGTCTCTGTATCTATATTCCTAGATCTCTCTCTCTCTCTGTCTCCACCTTTGTCTGTTTCTCTGCATTTCTCTGTCCCTATTTCTGTCTCTGTGTTTCTCTTTCTCTCTCTCGGTCTATATATGTTTCTCTGTACCTCGATCGATCTTTCTGATTCTGTTTATGTGTCAACCAGTGTGTCTGTATGCCTTTGTCTTTCTGTCTTTCTGTCTTTCTGTCTTTCTGTCTTTCTGTCTTTCTGTCTTTCTGTCTTTCTGTCTTTCTGTCTTTCTGTCTTTCTCAGTCTATCAATGCCTGCATGTCTTCCTGCGTGCCCGCCTGGCTGCCTGCCACTCTGTATTTTTGTCTCTCTGTCTCTCTTTCTCTGTAGGTCTGTCTGTCTGTCTGTCTCTGCCTGCCCGCCCGTCCGCACGTTCGCCCGCCCGACAATGGTTTGCGGGATTAGGGTTGAGGAGGAAAACGTCTTGACCTATGCCCATGCGCAGCTTGGTCAAGCTCCTCACCAATTCACGGGGAGAGGGGGGTGCCAGGAACCGGTCTGACACCTCGGCGCTTGTGTGTGGTGGAGGGATGGGATGGGGGTGAAGAGGGGCACGTGTGAGGGCTGGAGGAGGACTGGATCTCCCGGGACCTGTCTGATGACACAGACTCACAAAGAGCGTGCAGTGGAGCAAGACGAGGGCCGCTCTGACGTCATGGCTCCCGCCACCTCCACAACCACCAAACCGGCGACACAGCCTGCTCGTCTGTGCCGGCTTTCTGTTTGTGTGCAAGGGAGAGGAGGCAAGGAGGAGCCGCGAGGATTTTTGTCCTTTTTTTTAGGGGGAGGGGGGCTTTTGAAATATGGAACAGACTGAATAAAACATGCAAAAGCTTTGACTTATTGATACCTCCGGTTTGTCGTCAGTGGTGATGGCGGGGGTACTTTGTTTTTTTCAAGGCGGGTTGGCTGGCAAACTTCATCGGGTTTGCTTCTTTGGTTTGCCAGTTGGCTGGTTGGTCGGCGGATGGGTGGAGGTGGGGTGGGTGCGATTGTTGGTTGGTCAGTCTGTACTGTTGTTCGGTGTGTTGGTGTGTTGGTTTGAATGGTAGGTTTGTTTGTCGGTTTGCTTTTTGGTTGGTTTGTTTGCTGAATGGTCTGTGGGTCGGTGGTTGGTCGGTCGGTTGCTGGTTGGTTGGTCGGTCGGTCGGTCGGTCGGTCGGATGGTAGGCTGGGTTTTGGGTGATCAGTTGGTCAGTTGGTCAGTTGGTTAGTTGGTTGGTTGGTCGGTCGATCGGTCAGTCAGTAATCAATTGTTTGGTCAGTCGGTCGGTCGGTTGGTTGGTTGGTTGGTTAGTTGGTCGGTCGGTCGGTCAGTCGGTCGGTCGGTCGGCCGGTCGGTCGGTCGGATGGTAGGCTGGTTTGGGGTGGTCAGTTGGTCAGTTGGTTGGTTGGTCGGTCGATCAGTCAGTCAGTAATCAATTGTTTGGTCAGTCGGTCGGTCGGTTGGTTGGTTGGTTGGTTGGTTGGTTAGTTGGTCGGTCGGTGGGTCAGTCGGTCGGTCGGTCGGTCGGTCGGCCGGTCGGTCGGTCGGATGGTAGGCTGGTTTTGGGGTGGTCAGTTGGTCAGTTGGTTGGTTGGTCGGTCGATCGGTCAGTCAGTAATCAATTGTTTGGTCAGTCGGTCGGTCGGTTGGTTGGTTGGTTGGTTAGTTGGTTAGTTGGTCGGTCTTCGGTGGGTCAGTCGGTCGGTCGGTCGGTCGGCCGGTCGGTCGGTTGGATGGTAGGCTGGTTTTGGGGTGGTCAGTTGGTCAGTTGGTTGGTTGGTCGGTCGATCGGTCAGTCAGTAATCAATTGGTTGGTCAGTCGGTCGGTCGGTTGGTCGGTCGGTCGGTCGGTCGGTCGGTCTTTCGGTCTGATGGTAGGCTTGGTTTTTGGGTTGTCAGTTGGTCAGTTGGTTGGTTGGTCGGTCGGACAGTCGGTCAGTAATCAATTGGTTGGTCGGTCGGTCGGTCGGTCGGTCGGTCGGGCGGTCGGTCGGTCGGTTGGTCGGTCGGTCGGTCGGTTGGTCTGTCGGTCGGTTGGTCGGTCGGTCGGTCGGTCGGTCGGTCGGTCGGTCGGTCGGTCGGTCAAGGCAATTAACAGGGCAATGCATAAATTCCGGACAAAGTGGTATCTTACCAGAGAGATGGAACGGAAGAGATCTTTTATGGAGAGCAGTTTGTTCGCCTATAATGTGCTCGTGCTCCCAAGCCACCACCCGGTCCCCCCCCCCCTTCACTGGGCGGCGCAGTTTGCCAAGCAGACACACTTAAAACCAATGGACCGGCGGTTATGCAGTCGACACGCGCCTCTGCATGCCTCTCTGGCACGGCCCCGGCCCCGGGGACGGAGAAGGGGGAAGTTTTAACATTCGACGAAATCATTACCAATTCAATAGCATGACCGTTCGCGGGCACCGTTGTAATATGCAAAGGCGAATGGCTCCCTACATTATGCCCGCACCGTGCGGACGTACGAGCGCGTGCGTGCATGCAGTATAGGGCTAGGGAGCGCTCTCCGTGCCCGGGGACGAGGCGGCGACACCTTCCCGAAACGATGACGTGAACAAAATGACCGCGCGCTCGGCTTTGGACTTTACTCTTGGCAAAAGTCTGCTTTGTTTTGGGCAGAAGATACTCCATTTTGCAAAAAAAAAAAGGGGTCATTGGGTGCATTTGCCCTTTACGAAATGAAGGCTTCGGCTCGGGATAAGGCTTCAGGTTTTTTTCTCACCCGTTATGATGCATTTAAGAGCAAGCTTTTAAACACAGTCTCCGGGGTGATATTCTGTAGACCTACATACTTACTAAACGTATTGATATGTTACATTATTACTTTTGACTTATATTCGCCAATGGTATTCAGCCATTCCCAGGGCGATTTGTAATTGTTTTTGTCTTTGACCACGACCAATACCACCACCACCAGGCCTACCACCACCACCACCACCACCATCACAACCACCACAACCGCCATCACCAACACCACCTCCACCACCATCACCACCACCGCCATCGCCAGCAACAACACCACCTCCGCCACAACGAACCACCAACGCCGTCACCACCATGCACCAACGCCACCACCGCCATCACCAACACCAACACCACCTCCACAACCACCATCAACACCAACGCCAACGCCGACGTCAACACCACAACCACCGCCACCACCACCAACACCGCCAGCACCACCACTGCCACCACAGGCGGCGAACAAGACTGCGGAAGCCATTTTGTCGACACATCCGAACGGAGAGGAAACGAACAGGACAGCTTGCCCTCAGAGGGGAATTCGAAAACCCCGAGGACGCTTCCAGCACAACGGGAGTATAGAGTCATCACCGCAAGGCATGGGGACGGTTCCTCCTATCCCGTTGCCAAGCCTTGATAGAGAGGGAAGGCATTAAGGGGTCCCGTGGGTTTGGAAGCAGACTATGAACCGAAACAGCTGCACATCCTGCACTGCACACCTGATTATCACCAGGCATTTTCTTTATAGAAAACACCGATTGTCCCTATACCTTTATCACATGCACAGTCATCAAAGGATACAGCAAGGGGACTCCTCTCCAAAGGCACTTAGAGGACAATGCAGGGGAAATTCGAGGGATCCAAGGCATCAATTCGGTGCGTCGAATGACCAGCGAAAAAGTGCATCCTCACATTAATGGGCAGTTCGAGTGATTTTCAAAACCAAAGGTTCAAGAATCGAACTTTCTAATTCAATTTATTTGTACCAAAAAGGCTCTTGTCAGGTCAGGACAGGCTACTCTGCAGGTCAGAGTGGCTTTCTTCTCGAGTTATGTGTTGGACTATCGACGCCAGTGGGGAAGGGGCTTCCGAATCATGACCCGGGTCTCAATTAAGCTAACTTTATTAAAGCAAAATAGGCCTATAGTGCGTTCACTCCACGAAAGCCGACACCGGTTTCGTGTTCAGGCATCCACACCGTCTACTGACTCCTGGTTTCACACCCGACCCACTTCCAAGAGAGGAAAATGAAAACTATAGCCCTATTGGTAAAGCATACTTATGAGTGGGTCGCGGGAGGCGCGGTTTCTCTAACTATGCGCAACAGAACGTGTACGCGGGAGAGGCTATGTACAGTGCATGTACATTATATGAACAACGTATAATATACGCACGTTCGTACGGGGCTAAACTCGATCTGGGAGTGCCTCTTTGAGAGACTGCTCGAGAGGTCGTAGACGCGTGCTCCAGGCGCTCCTCAACCATCTTGCTCGCGAACCCTTCGCCTACTTGGCGCGCTGTGACCGGCCTACCGAATGCAGTGTGGCAACAATGCCCCGCGCTGCTCACACAAGCACCTCTATCATCACAACACTGCCCCATGGTTAAAGCAGTGCCTAAACGTTACTGTCTATCCTAAAAAAAAAAAATCAGGGGTGGAGTTCATAAAGCCTGGAGCTATGATGCATCGTACCCAAATTCCAATCGATTCCAATCCACCATAAGTTGTGATAGATCATAATGGTCTGTGCGTCACTCATCGTCTTGATTGCGATTGACCGTGATTTACGATGAGTTTGATTAAATTTGTCACAGTCACAAAGAACTGCTCATTAAAGCACACGATTTTAAATAGCCACTTTAAACCCGGCCCACTTCTCACTACACGGTTTTCTGTTTAATAATGCGCCATTTTGAAAAAAAAATCGTTTAACAATCGGGAACGATATACCTGTAAACTAAGTTAAACAAATAAGAGTACCGTACATTAAAATGTACAAGTTAGTCATAACTGGCAAAATCGGATGCCTGCGTGGCTTTTGTCATGCTACATATTGTTTTGTGCTTGGCTGAAAGTAAGTTTAGTTTTAAATCTTGCACAATGGCCCGGTGTATAGGCAACATTGCTGGCGCTCCGAATTCAGAGGTCCCTGCGCGAGGACATGGGACACATGGTTTTGCAGACAACTCCGAGGCACCCCGGTGCACTGCATGTTAAAAGGAGCACTTCGGCAGCGGAAACATTCCCTACAGACCTCCCGATCTGACGGTTCGGGAGTCGGGCGTATTTCTTCCCGAAGACTGCCTGAAACCGGAGCTTTGGGTGCGACCTATATACATGAGTCTATTCCCGTCGGGATTCATGCATGCAGCTTGCGGTCATCAGACGCCGTCCAAATTCAGCAGGAATTACCCGATCATACGGGGGACTGAAGGATGAAAAATTCACGGCATCAAGTGGCAAGATCTCGGAGAAATACACGCAAAAACACGATCTATCCCAAACTCAAAGGGCGAACAACAGCGACCAAGGTACAGGTAGCTAGCAGAAAAGCACATCGCCACACGGTCAGCGTCTAAATGATCACTTGTTATGATTAGATATACAGACCTCGTCAATAGCACCTGAATTATTCATGCTGGCTGATCATTTATTCATAGCAAGAGTTTATATATTTATCTCTTTTTTTTCAGCCATCTTTCCGAGGCGGCTTTGACAGTTCTCAGCAAGACCAGAGATAGCCTGTGCTGGGGGAGGACCATTAGAAAGAACCGCCGGCCACCCTCCCTGTAGACCCTCCCAAACCCTCCACAACCTCCGACACCTCACTCCAAACACCCGCTTAAAATGCCAAGCATGCCACAGGAACCGGGTTTTTATGACCCGCTACGTATTTCCCGCCATAATGTGGGTGGGAGGTAAACACGCGGGCCGTATTGCGAACGGGTGAGCCCGTTGTCACGCCAAATAGTGTCCCCTGCCAAATAGTGTCCCCTGACAAATAGTGTCCGCTCATTAGCATACTGATTGCTGATTGGTCCAATACGTATGACATTCAACCACCGTGGTTGGGGTATGGTTGCGCACTACACACGCATTGTGTATGGTTGCTGGCCTTACACACGCAAAGTTGGGCACTTTGGTATCGTTTGACCCTAACTGTAACCGTAACGCTAACCCTAACCCAACAATCCTAATCCTAACCCTAACCCTAATCCTAATGCCAATCCTGATCCAAACCCTAACCCTAACGACCCTAATCCTAATCCTAACCCTAACTCTATCCCTAACGCTAACCAATCATCGATCAGTATGCTAATGAGCGGACATGCAGTATTTGGCAGGGACACTTTTTGGCAGGACACCGGGCTGTCTCCCCGTTCGTGTGATTTTTGTTTTAAATGTACCCCATTCCCAGCCCCTATACAAGATTCGAAGGATGCACCAAACGACAGAGTTTTAAGGTAAAGCCCGTATGAGCACCATTCCTCTGCAGTGCTGATACTCGCCCATTAATAACCAGGGCACTTTATACGAATCCACGGGTCAGACTCGGACTCAGGCAAAACCTGAAAAATACGAATGTTAAGGTTTGTTGGATCGATAAGTACAGAGCATTCGCCAATAAACTGGGGCCAGACGCTAGTTTGGAGATGCCCATGACATATAACGGGTATGAGAAAAATGAGCGAAGCCTAACCCGAGTACTAAGCCTTAATTTCGCCTTATTGGACTCGGCAAACCTAAGGTACTCAAAGCCCGACCCATATGTCGGTCTTTCCGATGCCTAAGTGTATTTTTCCATTCGTAATTTCTGATGATGTATCTTGATGTCGGGTACCAGGGGAACCGATGATTATAAAAATTAGAGTACCGAGTTCTGGACAACATCCAGCCTCACAGGTTTCAATACCGCAGCATGGGAACACGCTATTTGCAGTATATGCCCAAATAGACTCGACCATTTCCCAGTTAGTCACTTTGTATTGGTTCGGCAGGCGAACCCAATTAATATGCACAGTATATGGCCATAAATCTCATCGTATTAAGCCTGATTGATGGAAATACTGTACCGTCAATTGTAGATGACCATACTACCCCAGTGGTAAACCAATCACGCATTGCTGTAATATATTCAATCGTCCTCTTTTATCATTTTGTTCGTGGGCCGTGCAATGAAACGAATTCTGTACTTTTCGATTGCGCTTATATACTGCTGACAAAGGTGGATTGGAAAGTTACCACTGTCCAATCAGGTGCACGGTCCAGACATCTACGGATGGATTGCATCTTCCTCAAGAAGTAACAACGTAATATCGTAGTCCAGACAACCACGGGATCCTTCACCTTCTCCCCTCCCTCCACCTCCGCTGGGAATGAAACCGTGGACTACATCAGGTGGGAAAGCCGTGCATCGAAATGACACCTTACGTGCACGGTGAGGACTGGGGCTGTGTCCACACTGCCCTGATCCGCCTTTCCCCAAAGACAGTGCGAGTATACATCCGTCATCGAAGGAAGCCGACTCACGCCCGAGATGGAGAAGGAGGGAGGAGGGGAGGGGGGCGTCAGAGGTGGGTCGGGGGTAGAAGGGGGAGAGGGGAATCCACGGGACAAATCCGCTCCTAATCCGCGGGGCTCAGGCTCAGATCCATCCACCACTCATTGATCAATAGCAGGTGGATAAATCACGGACGGCAGGAGAAAGAACCCGAAAGAGGAAGAAGAATAAGAATAAGACAAAGAAGACGAAGCAGACGAAGAAGAAGGCAAAGAAGAAGACGAAGAAGACGAAGAAGAAGGCAAAGAAGAAGAAGGCAAAGAAGAAGACGAAGAAGACGAAGAAGACAAAGAAGAAGAAGAAGAAGGCAAAGAAGAATACGAAGAAAAACAAGACGAAGAAGAAGACGAAGAAGAAGACGAAGGAGGCAAAGAAGAAGGCAAAGAAGAAGACGAAGAAGAGAAGAAAACAAAGAGGAACACGAAGAAGAAGAAGAAGAAGAAGAAGAAGAAGACTTTTTGTTTACTTTTCAAAGGGAAACTTTTTATTTGTTCCTGTATATATTTGTCAACTGTATTTTGTGTTTCATTTGGAAAATAAAGTTTTCCTTTGAAAAGTCAAGAAGAAGAAGAAGAAGAAGAAGAAGACTTTTTGTTTACTTTTCAAAGGGAAACTTTATTTTCCAAATGAAACCCCAAAAAACAGTTGAAGAAGAAGATGAAGAAGAACAACAACATCACCAACAACAATGGTCATGGTGATAATGGTGATGAAGAAGCTCAGGGGGCTGATTACATGTATTAGACCGGCGATGATGATGGTGAACTGATGATAAAGAAGACGACGAAGAAGAATACCGCCGTGAGACAGCATGATAAGAGTCATCTCCCACGAACCCACCAGAAACCCCGAAGGACAAGCTCGCCCACAAAACCCACGCCGGATCTGAGGTCGCCTATCCATTGCCAACCACGTATACCCACCCACCACCCACGCCCACGCTCCGACACAGACCAAGAGCAAAACCATCCTGTTGGAGGGAGAGAAATTAAAGAGCAACTCCCACGTACAAGCTTTTTAAAAAAAAAAGCGAAGACGGTATATTTCATTTCGAAAATAGATACTCGCTTTTTTTTTTTTTTTTTTGCTCTTCCTCTCTTTTGGTGAAAGGTTTCCAAGCTTGTTGGTTTATACTCTGGTTTGTTTGTCAAACTGACTTCATGAATGTTGTCAACTCATCGATGGAAACAAAGGTAAATGAATCGATCGTGAAAAAATGGCAAAGAAAAATGATGACTAGACTTCCGGCATTGCGTCTGTACGCAAAAAGTTTATGGTTGAAAAAGGTCTGTCAAAACAAAATCGAGATACATGCATATCAAAATAAAGATTGGAATAATGATGATTATTGTTCCCAAGATAATTGTCATCAAGAGAGAGTAGAGTGAGGCAGAGGGAGAAAGAGTGGAGTGGAGAAAGAGATGAATGGAGTATGGGGGAGAGGGAGAGAGAGAGGGGAGAGAGAGGGAGAGAGGGGGAGAGAGAGGGGGAGAGAGAGGGAGAGAGAGGGAGAGAGAGGGTGAGAGAGAGGGTGTGAGAGAGGGGAGAGAGGGAGAGAGAGAGGGAGAGAGTAAGAGAGAGAGGGGGAGAGAGGGACAGAGTGAGGGAGAGAGAGGGGGAGGGAGAGAGAGAGGGAGAGAGAGGGGGAGAGAGAGGGGAGAGAGGGAGAGAGAGAGTGAGAGAGGGAAAGAGAGAGAGGGAGAGAGAGGGAGAGAGAGGGGAGAGAGGGGGGAGAGAGAGAGTGAGAGGGGAGAGAGAGGGATATAGGGAGAGAGAGGGGAGAGAGGGGAGAGAGAGGGGAGAGAGTGGGAGAGAGAGAGGGAGAGAGAGAGGGGAGAGAGAGGGTGAGAGAGGGAAAGAGAGAGGGAGAGAGAGGGGAGAGAGAGGGAGAGAGTGAGAGGGGAGAGAGAGGGAGAGAGAGAAGAGAGAGGGGGGAGAGGGAGAGAGCGAGGGAGAGAGAGAGGGGGAGAGAGAGGGTGAGAGAGGGAGAGAGTGAGAGGGGAGAGAGAGGGAGAGAGAGGGGAGAGAGGGAGAGTGAGGAGAGAGAGGGGAGAGAGGGGAGAGAGAGGGGAAAGAGGGAGAGAGAGAGGGAGAGAGAGAGGGAGAGAGAGAGGGAGAGAGAGAGGGGAGAGAGAGGGTGAGATAGGGAAAGAGAGAGAGGGAGAGAGAGGGGAGAGAGGGGAGAGAGGGAGAGAGTGAGAGGGGAGAGAGAGGGAGAGAGAGGGAAAGGGAGAGAGAGGGAGAGAGAGGGAAAGGGAGAGAGAGAGGGAGAGAAAGAGGGAGAGAGAGAGAGATAGAGAGAGAGAGAGAGAGAGAGAGAGAGAGAGAGAGGTGGAGAGAGTGTCCTTTTCTTTTATTTTTTCGAGAGGCAGATGCCAAAAGGGAATTTCTGGTAAATTCTCCCCACAATCCATTATGGATGAGGCTGTAAGCCCATCGCATGAACACGGTAACAGGTTGTGCTGAGTTTTTGTAATTTGTTTTAAAATCCTACCCGTGAGGATGGATTAAAAACGCTGTGAAAAAAAGAAAGAAAAGTTCTACCGTAGTGGACGAGCAACAGAAGCCTGCCACGGGGAGTTATTACCGAGAATAGACTGGTCATTAAAATTAATGGTATATCCCACCTGATTCTCTCTCGACTCTCGCTCTATATCTCCCTCGGTCTCGCTCTCTTCCTCTTTCTATCTCTCTCCCTCCCCCTCTCCCTTTCTCTCTACCCTCCTCTCCATCTTTCTATATATCTCTATCTCTCTTCCTCCCCCCTCTCTCTCTCTAGCTCTAACTCTCCCTCTCTCTCTCCCCTCCTCTCCATCTTTCTATATATCTCTATCTCTCTTCCTCTCCCCTCCCTCTCTCTAGCTCTATCTCTCCCCCTCTCTCTCTCTCACCCTCTCTTCCCTCTCTCCTCCTCCCTCCCTCCACCTCTCTCTCTATCTATCTACCTCTCTCTCCTCCAAGAGGGACTTGAGGGATTGTTTTTCCGATCAGGGTTGGAGGACTAAGATATGTTTGGATTCATGTATATGATGTCGTACAGAGATGGGGATCTGGGCAAATGATAACACTTGCTCCGAACCACATGCAGGGATTGTGTTAGAGGTTTGACGTGACACCACTAAATAAAAAAACACCACTATCGAGCACTGAGATTTGCCTTGTCCCTTTCTCACCATCCTACAGGAAATAAAGCCTATTGTATGCGAACGGGTCGTCCGCGCGAAACCTGAATAAAACATGAAGAATTCGCATTGAGTGGGACCTTGCTTCTGATGAAGCCCCCTTGGCCTGAACAGGAATCGGAAATTTCTTGAATCCTTTTACAGTCCTGAGCAATTTTTTATTTTTTTTTAAACACGACAGGGCAGTATAAATAGTCTCGGGTTACACGTACAACGTTATAGGGGGACGACACGCGAATTTATTTCGGAGAATTCGGTTAAGAGGTTGATCCCGAACACCGGGAGTGGTGGAAAAAGCGGGTCCCGAATCACAATAAGGTTTTAGTGCGTTTCTCTTCAGCTGTGACCTCGCAGTCTCCGCTCGGGTGTGTTTTGATTGTAATTTCGCCTCGCCGAAGCGCGCTCCTCCTCCGCAGCGTTTCTCCGCCGTGTATAGATACGCGGCATGTGTGGCAGTTAGAATGAAAACCGGCCGGCAGTATTTGATCAGCGGCCCCGGTCAAGCCACGCCCGTCCGCCCGTCGGCACGGTCGCCAGCTCGGTAAATCCGTCCGATTACTGTCGACACTGAGCAAACAAGGAATTCGTTTGCTGCGTGCACGTCGTGCGCCACCCGCTGCCCCGTTATACTTGTCCTCCAACAACGCACCGCTATAGACAGTCAGGAGACGACTGTCGCTGTGATATTATTTCAATATATAATATTATTACTCCTGTATTATCATAATGGAATAAACGGCAATGTATGTCAATAGAAACGTTGATTTAGGGAGATTTTCAAGAACTTGAACTTTGCACAATAAAAAAAATTAAACGAGGTTTTGAACATGAGGCATGGATGGATCATATACATGTTGGACATTTTAACCTATTGGATGAGATGACGGTCTACAAATCAAATATTGCCGTACCCACAATCCGTCCTTCGTTTGTTTACGCATCACCCTTAATTTGTAATGAAGTATTCTGACTTTGATTGATACACAAAAGGAACACAGCATTCACTTACATTGTGCCCTGTATAATTACGCAGTGCATAAAACACACGTTTTCGAGTCCTATCCCCATCGATAGAGAGATGATATTGATATTAGTTAAATCTGTATAGGGAACTTTAGTATATAATTAGATGTAAGACAGCGAAAATTGCATTTAACGTATCCTTATTTTGATCTTCACCAATAACAATTCCATTTTTAGCTTTAATGTATAGACCCTAGGACCTATAGTTCTAAGGTACGTACGACTATGGTTTGAGCAGTGTTTAAACATTTAATGTTTTAAAACATTTAATGTATTAAAGCATTTTAATGTTTAAAATCGTTTTATGTTTTAAAGCCCCTACACAACATTGGTCGAGGTCAATGAATAACGTCCAGTTGTCTGATCCAACATATGCATGAAATAGCACACCTGTGAAAATTTAAGCTCAATCCGCCAACCGAGTCTCGAGAAAATCGTGAAAACCACTTCATTTGTTTCGCGAAAATGCAGCATTTAATGCCGTACTGTTTCGGAAAATAGTTTAGATCTCGGTGAGACGTAAACGATTGCTTTTACTCTTTTCTCCAAAAATACAGCAATTCAGACAGAAATATTTCAGTGCGAGGTTTCTACTATAACCATCTTCAAACTGTACAAGTTTCATGTAAATCTGTGAACATTTCTGTTTTTCGATCTTACCAATGTTGTGTAGGGGCTTTAAAGCATTTAATGCTTTAAATCATCACTCAAACCATAGTCGTACATCAGATGTATGTTAAAAGCTAAAACGGAGAGGTTAAACCGTGTTAGTGTGTGTGTAAAAAGTGTTTTCATGAAAGATTTCTGTAAAGAAAAGAATAATATCTTTCGGGTGGATTATCGAGTTTTAAAACGTGGATTTATGTAGTAAGCGATCTGTGAACAAAATAATAGCTGAACTCAGTGTACAAGTTGTGACAGAAGACAACGGAGGGGGTTTTCTTTTTTCTGGGTAGTCTGCGCAGGCGCAAGTTCGTGATTTCGTTGGTTGCAATAACTGCATTAAAAACCAGGACACCCTTCCCTGGTGGGGCCTATTGATCTGTTTGTTTGTCGGGCACGAAACAACATGGACATTCTGATAAGTAAGGACCTCGAGTTTGGAGGCTACTCCAAACCCAAAATTATCATCACTGAATAGATCTATAGTTCCTTTAGTGTGTTATCATCATTCCCGTACCTTGTGGTATGGGCCTTCGTTGTGCTCAATTTGCGTCGGTGCTGACAGAAAAGAGGTTTGCCTTTTTACCCTATCCAAATTCGTTAACGTTTTTTTCCCCGATTTCCATGGACGTATTAATCAAAAGACATGGAAGCGATGTGCTGCCATCGAATCCGAACATTGAAAAACGAATGCAAAACAACAGTCATTTGATTGATGAGAGTGTGATGAAAGCACTTCTCCCTCGGGGGGGGGGGGAGGGGATGGAAATGGAAAACATGAAAAAAATATGGATTTTTGTTTGCACTCATTCAGTGCCAGGAATCGAAGTTCATGCGTTTGTTGTAATGGGTTCAAAACGTTTGCCCATGAACACCTGACAAAAAAAAAATGACTTCGGGTGAGAAAACATATTTATATTTTCTGTTCTGGTTTCCTTGGTATGTATCTTTTCAGCATAATTGCTATGTCTCTTTCTTGTTCTTCTTTACTTTTTGGTGGGAGGGACCATCCTCACGACAGTAATGTAATGAACCAATAATAAATCAGAAGTTACCTCAGCCCGTATAAACGAAAGGAATGGGGAAAAAGGAGGCGAGAAAAACATACCCAACCCCATGAATAGTCACCAGGCAGCGCGAATTACGTAGCAATAATGCATAGCAACGCGTTTCCCCGGCAACGCCGTCCCCGCGGCAACGAAACTGATTGATGAAATAGCGTTATACAGAGCGGCGAACGGGCGGCAGCAACGCTGGGTCCACCTGCCCGCCTGCCGCTGCATTGTGTGCGTTGGTGCTCAGGGTGATGTTGATGATGATGGTGATGATGATGAGGTGGAGGAAGAGGAGGAGGAGGAGGAGGAGGAGGAGAAAGATGGCACCAATGATGATAAGATGACACTATGTCCATGGTGATTTATACCTAGCAACTCAGCAATTTTTCTTTCGGTCTTTCCCAGAACCAAAACCGCATTCTGGACGTCATGACGTTCGAGGCTATAGGAGAAAGGCATAGGAGGAGGGGGGTAAAGATGATTGATGAAGAGGAAGATGAGGACGTCAGCGATGGGTACCAGTTTTCCCCCCACCGAAGAGGGTATCGACGGGTGGACAGGACGGGTGTTCTAAGCATCCCTCTATAGGCGCAAGGGGCTAGAGGGGATTCCACATCCCCGTGCATTACCACGCATCTCCTCCTCCTCTCATTAGCATAACGGGACAAAGGTCAAGACCAAGGGACGCACATGTACGCACACAGAATGGAAGCAAGCAACTCGCCGCGCAGTTCATTCCACACTAATTCATGCGGAAACGTGACGGAATTCGCGTGCGCTACGACACCACAATGGTCTGGCCACCTCGTACAAAAGATTCGCTTTTGGGGGGAGGCAGACTGGGGAGGTCTCTTGCCGGCGCACATCGTACGTATGTAGTGCCTCAGCTTGAGCGAAGCATTTAACTCACTGTTCACGGCCATTACCGTACGGTATCAGCATTATTATGTGCGGGGAAGGCGTGAGGTTAAGGTCGGATCACCGTTATAAGCCTTCAAAAGCCCAATCGATTAAAAAGGAGAACAAACGGAACACCAGAAGTGGGTCCGGTGCTTTTGCACGATTTATCCGATTAATTATTCCTCAGCTCTTTTATTAAGAAAAGAAATCCTTTGGTGATAAGGGTGTCAACTACAAGAGAGAGAATAAGGTCATTTCTGCGTCTTAAAAATGTCAAGAAGCTCTTTATGCGTCACTTCCAGAACTGCCCATCGTCCGAATTGCCACAAGACAAAAATCACTTGGAAGAAAACTGACGAACAAGATGATATACGGTAGCGTCACTACACATTCATGTTCGCCCACACGGAAATGTTGGATTCACTGTGACGAATTCAATCATACTGTATGGAATAAGTAAATTCAAAGCAGATTGAGAGCGTGGGGAAACGAGCTGAACACATGTCTATACAGTCTGCAGGAATATTATAGAAAACTTCATTCCACTGACTCCTAAAAGATGTCTCATCCCCCGTATAGAGCCACCTTGCATAATTGATGGCAGAGGTCACGAGCATCACTTATACTGAAGCTGGATAGTTCGGTCGGCTAGCGATATTCCCATGATCCGCGGTAAATCATGAGAGGGAACAAAAGCACATACAAATTTAAAGAAGGGACAGATACCGTAACAGGGGGAACGTCCGAAAGTCGCCCGTCTGTCTAGACGGGGACCAGGAGGATTTGACGCTGCAAGCCATGACTTTCTTTTCTCGCAGGTATCCTTCCCCCCTCCACTATAATTATACGCATGTCATAAATAAATGAATGGCCGCACGGACAGAAGAGAAGAGAAATCACTGGTCCAGCTGTTAATGAATATTCGCACATAATTATACCAGAACGGGTAACACGGGGCTTACACGCGGTACCTCAAAGGAACAGTATATCCACGAAACTCCTCCACTCCGCCTTCATCAGAATAAGCCAAGTTTCTTTATTTCAGACATTTGGGCATTTCATTTGTTGTTGTTTATCGATTTCCTTATCTCTTTTTTTCACCCTGTGTAGTGGACTCTTCGAAGGCCACATACGATATTTTCGGGAATGGAGCGGATACGTTGCTAGCAAGAGGCGATCATGCTGTTTGGGCCATGCGTAACATGACGCCGGGCCCTGTCACCCGTTCAGGACCAGGTCGATCATTTTCTCGGAAAGGCCTCTGGTGGAATCGGAGCAGCTCATGCACCCTCAGGAAGAACTCTCCCCTCTCGGTGAGGGGTAAGTGGGCGAGCTATGAGAACCGGAACTCCGGCTTTCTGTTTCAACCCCGCAGACGGTACGATAAAAAACAAAACGCTGCCGAGTCCATTTCAAAGACCTGCTCCGCGTCACCAAATACTTGCCTAAGCACAAGAGGTCTTTCTTTGATTAAAAGAAACAAGTTCCAAACTCAAGCGTGGACAATCTCATTATAGCATCATCACGCAGGTCTTCTTCGCTGCAACCTATACTAATTCCAGTTATTTTGTTCTCTTGCTTTCCGCTAACGTCTGCTTAGGATAACCCTCATGTGAAGTGCATGGGGCTGGCGTACTGAGCTTATTCAGGCTTAATGTTTCTGTGAGTAAGCGAGTTGGGCCCCAGATGTCAGCCATGACGTCGCATTGATATTATGCTAAGCAGTCAATGGCCTACAGTCGAACGTTGCTCATTACTGGAGCACGCCCCACACGGCTGGTAACCCGGTTAAACCCGCGGAGACTTTTCGTGCTGAGCAGATTTCGGTTTCTGTCGAAGCTGTGATGTCGTGCCCGATTTTGGATCGCAAACAAACCCGACCCCCCCCCCTGACCTGCCCCCGGGGGTGGGGGAGATGCGTGTTCTCGTTTAACCGGCAATGAGCGTGACACTGAAGCTCCCCCTCCCCTACCATAAACTGCCGTAGAGCGTCGGCGGTGAAATGAGGACTGGCGACACGGAGGCGAAAAGGTGAAACAGTCAAAGACGTTAGCGGGGAGTGGGTGTACATCAGGGGGGAGGTACACATGCACGGCTGGGTGGATAGGGGGAAGGGTCACCTCCATCAATGGCTTCTCATAAAGCAGCGGTCGGTCAGACATGCACGAGTTGCACACAGCCCGAACCTCGTCAGGAGATCCGTCGTGCACGGCCCTGCACTCGGCACATTACACCCCGACCAGAGCCTTCTGATCCCAAGTTAAAACATAGCGTTTTGCCGTTGACCTATACCGTTTTGTTTTGAACGGCAAGGTCAGATGACACACGAATTATATATCTCTGTAGACAGGTGAAAAACAAGCCATACCAAAACACCAACACCCCCACATTATCAAGGAGGCAGATCCGGGCAGATCCCAGTCTGTCCGGATATTTGACGTTTAATGGCTATCTATATAGAATGGCGTCCACCAAATTGGCTATAGGGGATCGAGGCTGTGACTCTATGCTTGCCTCGGTCTCAGCACGGCCATGACTGGTTTACCCCCCCCCCCCCCCCCCACGGTGCATTCAATCATCCAATGAGTGAAAAACTATTAGAGAGACCTCCTCTTCCTCCGTTTATTTCTTGCCAGGAGGTGGGGTCCAGCTCCAATCAATCGTTGAAGATAACACACACGGAGAGTTGTCCGTTTAATGAAAAAAAAAAATTGCAACATTGGGTGGGAGAACACCTGCTCAGTCAAGAACGAAGCCGCTCAATCATACATGCACTCCATCTTTATACAACAAATCTAAGACCAGCATTTCACAGGATGCTATGTTTTCCCCGGTTCCCGGAGAGACAAGAGAGCACTGCCGAGGATTTGATTAAAAAGCCTTCTCCTTACGCGTTGGGACTGGACCGGGGAATTGAGGCGTTTATGCGCAATTGCGTACCCGGCTTAAGATTTTCAGATATAGCTGCAATCCGATTCGTCCATGGATGACATTGATGCCTCCCTGGCTAAGCTTCAACCCACCCCCCCTCCGGTCCGCTGATCCCACACCCCGCCCACCGTACGTACCCCCGCCCAACGACAAGCTTACCCCGATACCTGGCCACATAACGCCGTGCCGCGAGCAGATTAACCCCCATCCCCCCTGGCAAAGTGGCTTACCTGTACCATCCGCCGATGGAGCGCAGTGTGGAAGTGTAGAGGCTCTGTATATCAACGAGCCTGGTTCCTGCGATCCCGTGATAACAATATCACAACCACGGACCATAACAGTTAGCCCAGGCACGCGCACATACACACCACGCGTTGGCGATCCCGGTTTTCCATGTATATATGAAGAAGGAAAAAAAAAACTAAACAAAATAATAACCGAATGCTCTCGTATTTCTGAGCTTCACTGAGACACCGACGACATGACAATGATACTCCGCGGCGCTGGGCCTTGGCAAGGTACAGATCCGTTCGGGGCGCGGCGGAGCCGTATTTGCTGAGGAGGAATACTACGACCGCTCGGCACCGCAGCGACAGAGCAGGGGCCTCCCGGAACATTAATGCCCGTCAGAATTAATGACGTTTTCCGAGCGATCCGCTGTGTGCCCTCCCATTTAGCGCGCTCTGCTGGCGAGACGTTGGGGGGGGGGGACCGGAGAGCGTTTTGTAGCAGTGACGGGCGAACTGCGCGCCAGAGCGATGCCGGGTGAGCCACGCGCACTCACAAGCTAGCGCCACGCACGCACGCAGGCACTCACGCACCAGCGCGCGCGGAATATATCCAGGTCAAGCCGACATGTCTCTCATTATAGTCTTGGGCGTCGACGGCACATTATCGAACGGCGATGTCCGAGGGGAGGGGAGGGGGTAGGGGCGGGGGTTAAACTCCCCCTCCCTAGGTCGGTAATTCAACATTATACACGACCCCAGCCATAGCGGGGGACGTCGGGCCATCAGGGCGATGACGTTTTGCAAATTACTCTCCACGTGTAGCATACTGCTAATCTGCGGGAAGTGACGCCATCAAATGCTCACATCTCTAGTAATTAAAGGTACGCTCGGACTGTGAGAGAGCCGAATGCACAATGCGTACATGCAGCCAAAGGGCCGGGTCATATTTCTTTCTAAATCAAAAGGAGAAATCGCATTATCGGTTGTCGTGTGACCATGGGGGCTGACACTATCAGTAGGTGGCCGTTGGCGATCTCGAATCGATCTTAACGATCGAAGAAAAATGGCACTGTTAGAGACGGTGCAGCATTTCGGGGCAACAGGTGACTCCGGTTTTCGCTATTATTTTTAGCAGTATTTTCTTTTTCGACTTCAAATGCAGACGCGCGGACTTGTTTATTCTAACATATGTGATCCGGCAGAGCATAATGAGAAATAACCCCACTTTTGAGATTTTGAGGTTTTCTAATGATGTGAAAGAGTATACCATTATCTTTCAAATGATATCAAAATACAATATCCTCTAACACTTAAAATTTCCGAAATTAAAAATAAAAGAAAATTGATTTGTAATTGAATTGTGAAGATACTTTAACTTTAGGCGTTGTTTGCTCAAAAAGTGTTTTGGTGGGATATTCCTCATGTCGTTGTGCCGGGTCACATTATGTACAGGTAATCCAATATTGCGTCACAATGCCTTCCGGTCAGGTCAAAACTGTGTGGGTGCTAAAATTAATACAGGCCAGTGCTCATTACCATGTCAAGACTCAATGTGTACGAAAACAAAAGTAAACGAGAAACAAACTGTACCGGTATACATCAATTATTGGAAATCCGTTCAGTCTCATTCAATTCAATTCAATTCAATGGTGGATGCTCTCGACTCAATATACAAACATCGCGCAAAAGCAAACAGTATACGGTAATACAGACAGCTGTGATGATGCTTCAACCAAAATGCACAACTTGGCATTCTTAAAAATATCAATACAGTTGCGAATGTGCGAACAGATAATCACGGCGACCGAAGAGGAAAAAAAAAGATCTATCCCGAGGTAAACAGGTTTTCATTATTAATGAAATTTGTTAGTTCTCGGGCTGTCGACCTGACTAAAGAGTGGACATTTCTATTAATGTGGTTTCTTGATTGTTCAAGGGAGACGTGTGTGGATTGTGATCCCGATAATTCACGAGCAGCATTCGTTGAGACTGTGTAATACCATAGGTAATACACCGACACATGACCCTGGGTATTCCTGGAAACGCCCGCCTATCTTCCCGCCGCTTCGCCGTTCGGCCAAAGTTTGCACTGAGCGCCGACTCTACACAGCCCCAGATGTCTCTAATCCACAGCACACGATCCCGTGCACTCACGTCAGCAGGTCTGAGCGTTTGGTTGGCGCGCGTTTTACCCCCTGTCTCCGGTTTGGGGTTGGCAAGTTTCCAGGGCGCCAAGGAGGCTTATCTTTTATTGAATTAATTAAACCCGTACAGACAAAAATAACATGCATAAACAAAACAATAATTGAAGGTACGGTATTGCTTCTTGGTCACATTCGATCCTAATTTATCTGTTTGCTTTATTAATTTGTTTGTTTCCCCTTTTTGCTTGTTTGTTGGCATGCTTGCTTGCTTGCCTGCTTGATTCCTTGCCTTCTTGCTTCCTTGCCTGCCTGTCTGCCTACCTGCATGCATTGCCTAGCTGCCTGTCTGCATGCATGCCTGCCTGTCTGTCTGCCTAGCTGCCTCCCTGCCTCCCTGCCTACATGCATGCCTGCCTGCCTGCCTGCCTGCCTGCATGCATTGACTAGCTGCCTGTCTGCCTGCCTGCCTGTCTGCCTAGCTGTCTGCCTGCCTGCCTGCCTGCCTGCCTGCCTGCCTGCCTGCCTGCCTCCCTGCCTGCATGCATGCCTGCCTGCCTACCTGCATGCATTGCCTAGCTGCCTGTCTGCCTGCCTGCCTGTCTGCCTAGCTGTCTGCCTGCCTGCCTGCCTGCCTGCCTCCCTGCCTGCATGCATGCCTGCCTGCCTACCTGCATGCATTGCCTAGCTGCCTGTCTGCCTGCCTGCCTGCATGTCTGCATGCATGCATTGCCTAGCTGCCTGTCTGCCTGCCTGCCTGCATGTCTGCATGCATGCATTGCCTAGCTGCCTGTCTGCCTGCCTGCCTGCCTGTCTGCATGCATGCATTGCCTAGCTGCCTGTCTGCCTGCCTGCCTCCCTGCCTACATGCCTGCCTGCCTGCCTCCCTGCCTGCCTGCATGCCTGCATGCCTAGCTGCTTGTTCGCTTGCCTGCATGCTTGCTTGCAACTTCACTATACTATAGGTTGCTGGCTCCCCAGATTGATTGATTAATTGATTGCTTATTCACGCAGTGCCTAATGAAAATCAGGGGGGTAAATAAAGGCGATACTAGTGCGAGTGTTAGGCTGCCCTCTATAGTCCCAAACACGCCAGCTGATAAAATGACATCCTACGTCCAGACCCATTCCTAATAATTACTACAACAAGGCGTGATTCTATAGTAGGCCTAAATGTATCTGGGAAGATATAACCTTTTTATTTCAGTTACACTGATGACTGCTCTTGAAACGTTTGCACTTTACACAGTCCATTAACAAAACTTATGTTTCATTTTGGGGAAACTACAGAATCAAACCGCGTCTGTCAGCAACTTTTCGAATGCCGAATGCGCAATATCAGAGGTCCTAAGATTTTTGGGAGAAATGTAGCAGAAAGCACTTTTCTTACATCAATACCGTTATCAGTTCAACGCGCACAGTGATCTGAACCGACTATCCTACGAAATGCCGAGAGTAGTGGAGGGGGGGGTACGTTTCGTGTGTGATGCGAACACACCAGAACCGGACAGGTGCCCCAAGTTCCGTCAGATGGGAACAATATGAGTGGATTGGAGTGGTCCGGCTACAGCTCGAGTGGGGCCTTCTCTCACCTGTGGGCTCTGCGGCCGGCGACACGTGAGCAGAGCAGAGAGTGTCCGCTGTCCTGTCTGACGAGGGGCCGGCTACGGGAGTATAGTTGCTGGGACCCGGTGCAGCGTTCCCGTGTCAGTTGCCCGGACCTTGTAGGGCCCGAGGCGCACAATCCGAGGGCGTCTCAAGTGTCCAGTCCGAGTTCCACGGCGAGCAAGGGCCGCTCAGGTGGGCAGGTAACTGGGTGTAACATGGGCAGGCAGGCAGGCAGGCAGGCAAGGCGGGTAGGCATTCAGTCTGCGATGAATCAGAGCAAGAACGAGATTGATTACAACCGTTGGCATTGACTCGATCCTCCTTGGAACATCGGGACAATTTTAAAGGGCTTGTCGTCGTGGCTGGCTTGACGTCCTCGCTTGGACGTTTCGCCATGAAAAACCCCTTTTTTATGTGCTCGGGGTGCAAGATTGAGATGTCGCTCAACACAGTTCTATGATATTTATCAATGCATCCGAAGTGGTACTTAGGGGGATTTTTTGTTGTTGAATAGGCTACGCTAATTAGCGGTTTGGGCAGTCTCTGAGACCATGCATGCACAACTGGTGAATGTGCAACGCCATGGGCCACCATGTGGAGTTGAATAGGGACGGAGGCCCGACTTCATTTCAGTGCAAAAGTCTGCAAATTATTTTAGCTTCCGAAGGACGGAGAGGATCCCTAAGCAAAATGACTTTGGGGGTTTCTTTTAAGTTGATTGGTGTTACGTCGCTTGAGGGCGCTGTAAGATGTCAGCCTGGCAAAAGGGCCACTTTTTCGAAACCACAGCCCAACTTCAACCATCAAATTTCTGGCACCCATTCAAGTCGACGCACAGGCCGTCGGCAAAAGGTTTTCAGGTGAAATTGTGTGGGTTTTTATGAACGGGGATTTCCAGCCCATGGGTGATGGAGATAAAGATAGGTCCAGTCTAGATACAGGAACTAATTTAATGGAGCTGCCTACGACGATGAGAACTTGCTTGATAATAAAAATTAAAAAAACAGTTCCCCCAATGAATAGCAAAAGGTGCTTTATGCTGAGTACAGAGAAGTCGAAACAAATGTATAAGAAGTAAGCGTGACACAAATGCGGATGATAATCCTGTTTCACCAAGGAAGACGTTTCACGCTAAGCAGATTTCAATTGGCCTTAAGCAGCTCTATCAAATTGGACCTCGGTTTCCCACCTAGACCTAGCTTACGGCTAGGGCTTTATAGGCTTAGTGGGGTCTCTCTGTTCTCTCTTTCAATGACATTTCTGATCCCTAACATGAGAACATACAAGTTCTCTGTATTCTTAATCATAACGCTTTGCACCTCCCGCACAGGACATACAATGTATACCGCAATTTACCACAACGCCCACAGGGGTGCAGGCTCACATACCACAGGACACCACAAAAACCCGCTGTGGAATGTCCTGGTCCATGGCCCTTATCCTCCCACAGGGTGAAGTCTAAATTTCTACTGTCCAATTTTATTCTATAAATACACTGATTTATATATTTGAAGTGTGAAATAAAAGCATAAACAGTTTCTGTTAATCATTTGTGTGTTTATTTGACCCACGAAAAATGCCCCCGTTGCAGTTTCGGTTGTAGTTCAATTTCCCCGATGTCAACAGATGCACAGGAAAAAGGTCTCGCGAAATGACGTCTGGGCAGCAGACAAGGCCGCAGCACCTATGCAGCACCGCGTAAAGCTTTCAGCGCTATAGTCGTATACACATGTGTATGTGGGACACGGGGCATACACGAACGGACGACACAAGAAGTGGTCGTACGGTTCGGCCACGCGACGCGGATCGCGGCAATTAAGCCTAGACCCATACTCGACTTTGTGAGGTAAAACATGAAAACCACCTTCAGCTTTATCACTTAGATAATATGAATTTTACAATATTCACCGGAGCCCCGTCCCGTTTACGTTACGAGTTCAACCAGTACATGCCTTATGCCCAGCATAGGGTGGCCTGAGGAGCAACGTTACTCATGACTTTTGCGATTGAGCCAAAATAAAACTGATCAAACTTACCCTGATATTTTCGCGTTTGGCGATCGGTTGGAAACAAGTGAAGACTCACACAATCATTGGTAGTTTAACTGCACGTAGCAGCAACACACCAAGTTGGCATGACCAAAAAACTGTAGTTATGGGCCAAAAAGTCACGGAGTTCGTTCGCCTACTTTTGTACACAAACATAGGGCTTTTTGCACGCTGCGCGAAACATCAAGGCAAACATGTGCCTCTATGTATTTCATGACCCCCGCGGAGAAATATGCTAATTAGGGTCAAAATCCACCGGCGGAGCGGCCCGTAAACCCGTTTTTCTCATACTTGTCAAAGAAACCAAACATCGAATCACACAAAATATCATTCACTATTTCATACTTTATTGGTTTATACATGAATAATGCGAACTAAATCATATTTCGTGCTGCCTTTAACTCTAAGGGTTGTACCTTTTTATTTTAAAAAAGCCTGCGGTTGCCCCTGTTAGCACGGTTGTGGGATTTCTATACTATAGTCTAGTAGCGCTTCCTGGAATGGAGTGTAATTCAATCAGATTTTTGTCTGTGAAAGACGACGGCCAAGCCGACTACAAAGCAACACAGTCACGAGTCTCTTCTCTATAATGCTCCCCTCCGTTCAGTACGCGCAGCGGTATTCGCCTGGATCTGAGATAATTCGTGACTACCTTCTTCAAATCTATAGAGGGCGCTTTATACTCATAAGTTGGTTTTTAGTTTGACGGTTTCAATTCTGTCGAAGTTTATGACAGATTTTAGTTGCCTTCATAAAGATTATTGCCAGAATTAGAAAATGGAAATCATATTTTTAACTTGACTTTTGACTAATGCTGTGTCAAACCTTTTAGAAGTGTTGTAATGTTATACTTCGTGTAGATAGAAAGGATGGCATTAAGAGAGGAATTTTCACCACAAGCACTGGGCTGGGATGTAAACACTGCACCTCTGCTGTATGTAACATAGCAGCACTTTGCCACCTGAGTTATTTCTGAGTGGTGGCCTTCTGATAATTCAATCTATCTTTGCTGGTGTGGGGCACCAGTCAGAAGCATTTAACCAATACTTGGTGTTCCATAGCTATATTCCCAAGGATTTAGGAATCGCTGTTTGCATCTAAAAGAAAATGATACCAATGTGATCCCTGGTGATATGCTTAAAAACACAACTTGATTCAGTTGTTGTAGGAGGAACTGCAGCATATGCGATTTCCCCTCTGCCAGCCTGTGTAAATACTAATGCAAATAAGATTCATATTTGCAGCAATCTGACTAGTTTCTGTGTTAGCAGCATATGATTATAGGCCTAGGTGGCCGTTAATGGGTCTCTGCAATAGACATTTATCACATAAATCCATGCTACAGAACTGTTTTTCAATGTTGCAACTTGCAAACAATCCAACTGTTTTTCACTCTTGTTCTGGGGTGTATTTGCAAGATTTATTTTTTTTTGCTGATGAGAATTTCAATATTCATGAACACATTTGTGATGTCATCACAGTGTCGTGCAACAGAAACCCAATTGGTTGTGTAAAAAAGTTTCTGAAACCTGCTGATTTACTGCCAAAATTTATGCTTCTGATCATAATCATTTAGTGAAGGAGTTTTTCATCAAACCTAACCCAGGGGGATTAATTTGCAATTTGAAAGGTAATTTGTTTCTCATGTCTTTTAACTGTGGGGTTCCTGACATGAACTTACAATAGCACCCTCCTTTTTTTAAGAATATTTTTTAAAGATAAAAAATTTCCAATTTCTGACTCCAGTAAGAAAAGGAAGCTTGCCAATATGCAGTTTGTACACTTCAGATCCCTCGATGGCAGCAGAAAATGAGTTTGACTGTGATATTTATTGCAGAGACCCTTTAAAGGTCTGCAGCATACTACAACAGCTTGTGATAGAAGACAAGACTGCCAGAAGCATAATGGATGTCTGTTACTCCATAAGCAGCAAAAATAGTTGATGGATTGTGACTCAATGTATACTTGCCAAGTAGGAGGGTCTGACATGATGCTAGCAGGACCATTCTCAAAGGCAGAGACAGGTGTATACAAGAAGGGTCCGTGCTTGGATCCAAAAAATCAGACCATCTTTATTTTATACGGTAAGTAGTTTGCAACAACTTTGAATATTACTCTGATAATTCAAAGATTGAATGAAGCACTGCCCCACCTGTTTGTTGATATTTGTATTTTGGGGTTATTTCAGTCAGTAACCAGTTTGCAACAACTTTGAATATACTCTAATATTCAAGGGTTATAATAAGAAGTGATGCCCTTCTGTTTGTTGATATTATTTTGCATTTTGGTTATTTTAGTCAGTAACCAGTTTGGGACAATTTTGAATATTACTCTAATATTTAAAGATTATTGAAAGAAGCACTGCCCGTCCTGTTTGTTCATATTTGCATAATTTTGGTTATTTGTGTCAGTAAGCAGTTTGAGACAACTTTGAATAGGCCTACTCTAATCTTCAAAGATTATAGAAAGAAGTGATTGCCCTTCTGTTTGTTGATATTTGCATTTTGGTTCTTTTAGTCAGTAACTAGTTTGCAACAACTTTGATTATTAATCTAATAGTTCAAGATTATAGAAAGAAGCACTGCCCATCCTGTTTGTTGATTATTGCATTCTGGTTCTTTTAGTCAGTAACCAGTTTGAAACAACTTTGAATACAGGTATACTCTAATATTCAAGGATTATAAAAAGAGGTGATGGCCCTTCTGTTTGCTGATATTTGCATTTTGGTCCTTTTACTTTTAGCCAGTAACCAGTTTACGTCAACTTTGAATAGGCCTATATATCACTCTCAAATTCAAAGATTATAGAAAGAAGCAGCACTGGCCCTCCTGTTGATTGATTTTTGCATTTGGTTATTTTTGAATTTTGGTATTTTAGTCAGTAAGCAGTTTGCAACAACTTTGAATATTACTCAAATATTCAAAGATTGTTGAAAGAAGCACTACCCCACCTGGTTGTTGATGTTTGCATTTTGGTTCTTTTAGTCAGAAACCAGTTTCAGACAACTTTGAATAGGCCTACCAGGTATATATTACTCTTATCTTCAAAGATTATAGAAAGAAGCACTACCCCATCTGGTTGTTGATATTTAAATGTTTGTTCTTTTAGTAAGTAACCAGTAATAGGCCTACAGGGGTTTATTTTACTCTAATCTTCAAAGATTATAGAAAGAAGCACTACCCCACCTGGTTGTTGATATTTGTATTTTGGTCCTTTTAGTCAGAAACTAATTTGTAACAACTTTGAATATCACTTTAATATTAAAAGATTAGAAAGAAGCACTGCCCGTCCTGTTTGTTAATATTTGCATTTTGGTTATTTAAGTCATTAAACAGTTTGCGACAACTTTGAATATTACTCTAATCTTCAAAGATTATAGAAAGAAGCACTACCCCACCTGGTTGTTGATATTTGCATTTTGGTTCTTTTAGTCAGTAACCAGTTTCAGACAACTTTGAATAGGCCTACCGGGGTATATATTACTCTAATCTTCAAAGATTATAGAAAGAAGTACTACCCCACCTGGTTGGTGATATTTGTATTTTGGTCCTTTTAGTCAGTAACTAGTTTGCGACAACTTTGAATATTACTCTAATATTTAAAGATTATAGAAAGAAGCACTCCCCGTCCTGTTTGTTAATATTTGCATTTTGGTTATTTTAGTCATTAAGCAGTTTGCGACAACTTTGAATATTACTCTAATCTTCAAAGATTATAGAAAGAAGCACTCCCGTCCTGGTTGTTGATATTTGCATTTTGGTTCTTTTAATCAGTAACCAGTTTCAGACAACTTTGAATATTCCTCTAAATGGCTCTAATCTTCAAAGATTATAGAAAGTGGCAATGGCAGGGTTCTAGTCCCATTCCAGTGGTCTTTGCTTCCCAATTGGTGAAAACTTCCCAGTCACACTACCTGTCTATTGCTTATTTCAAAAGTAAAAGGTTGAATGAATGCTAAACAGATCAGAAGGGGGAGGCTCAATACCATCAGTAATAATTATACGGTTGGTCATCAAACAGTATCATACTGCATGTATCATACACATACTACAGTCATAGAGCATACTCAGTATACTACTAGTCTATGCAAACCAGTACAAGCAAGAGGCACAATTTCTGACTTGTAAAAAAAGGTGTATTTTGGATGGATTAGCCAACACATTTCCTGGCCTGGCTTAATACTTACTGTATAGAGGGCCCTACTAGTGCTAAGCATGTAGTACTAGTACATTTCTGCGGGCGGGTTAGAAGTTCACCAAAATTCTACCAAAGGTTTCGTAATACAGCAGCGCCTTTGTAATTGCATGGTCCCATTATACACACTGTGTACGGTGACGATACATACATGTACACTGTAATAATAATAGTGCTATAGCCCATAGGCTAAGCGCGGGCTATGCTTGGGCTTTCCCAATTGCAGTCTTCAGCTAAACTCAACTTTCTGCTCGAAAAAATACCTATAGTGGGGCCTACTGTACGAGTATTTCTTGTTTTTGTCGAAGTAATACACTTCCTAGAATTTAAATTCTTATTCTTTGTTTTAATTAGTCCATGGAAAATAGGAAAACCAGGGGTATATTGAGCGGCTGACTCACCAATTCCGTGCACGAAGCTGCTCGAAGCAAAACCGCATTCCACATGTGCGGTCAAAGGTCACATTTTACGTTCAGTGACTTTAGTCTCGTTCACTATTTTAAAAGCGCTATCTCATGAACTTAATGTTCATAATACTGTACAGTACAGTACATGTTGCAAAATATTACTTAGTAGGCCTACATTGCAAAGCCACCGTTACTTGGTACTCAAGAAACTCATTAATTAGCCTACAGGATTATTTCAGTTCTGTGGCGAAATGTGACTTTTTAGGCCGACACCTTTGTTTGTCCAAACTACCAAATTACCAAAAGAAAACCTTGAAAATTCCCGCCAAAACTTTCGATTTGCAACTGGCAGTTTTCAAGACGCGTGGTCCACTCCCGTACTCAACTTAGAGCCAGTTAGAATGTTTAAAATGACCAATATATACTACAACGGAAGCATTGAACCCCCAGGTCGTGTAAAGATCACGAATTCGCAGGACACCAAAGTACGTCTTCCTCCCATAAGATTAGTAAGGGGCATAGGAATTGGACGTTGAGGGGATTATTCGGTGCGGGACCGCCATTTTGCGTTCATTATGTTCGATTAGCTTTCCGGTCCACTGTCTATCCCGGTAAGCACCGGGTTACTCTGACGTCCTAATGTAGGAGTCTAATATTGTCCATACAGTTTGGGTATAGGACATGTAAATGCTTCTTGTTTTCATCGTAAATTCGTCGAAATAAAACAAAGATAGAAGTAAAGAGTGGTTGGCTGCCTTGCTCTATCGTGTACACACACCAGTGAGAGTCGCTATTGTAGTTATTTTCGTTTCCAAACCCTCAATCTGATGGATGGCGTCCCTACATCGTCGTAGCAAGCGTGAACCAGTTGCCATGGTTACACCTCGGCCCGTGACGTCACGAAATATTGCGAATTATTACACTTGACTTGTAGTCTTGGCGCTTGGCCGCGGTGAACCACGCACACGTACAGGCAATTTGTGACATCGAGGGACGGTCGCACCTCTTAATTTGACCGATCGAATCGTGGCCTTACGGTGAAATCCAATCTCCATCCAAATGACCGTCTCAATTGCAAATTCATTGGTCAAAGTTGTCAGCCAGAATTGACTGTGCACCCCCCTTTCACGGCCCCACTCCTCGAATGGCATTATTTTACTAGCGCACACTAAAATTCAGTTAGACAATGGAGGCAGAAAACCGAGGGTTAGACACACGCTCTATTCTTTAATCGTCAACTCTTTGACACACCGAGTACTTTTTTAAAAAGGTATAATGATTTATATACATTGTACATCGGCTATAACACCGAGGAAGAGCATAAACGAAGTGTACCGTAAAAGGTAATTGGTTGCACCCTGAAGGGTCAACTTTGCTTGGGGTCATCGAATACACCGGTCACATCATGGTCACATCATGGTCACACCATGCATAAACACACCCACCAACCCCCCCCCCCCCTCAACACACACACACCCTTGGAGACATGGCTTTGTTCTAGAACACTAACATAACCGATCGGGAGAGAAACGTGCACCCGTTTCAACCTCATTTACCTTCCCGGGGGGGCTCAAAACACTTCAATTTTCGACCGATTTTTACCCATCAAAAAATGTCCCTTTTGGAGTTATTTCCAAATATTATTCGTGAAATCCTTGTGAAGACCTATAGGCCTACAGTGACCTTTAGAATGTCTCAGTAGAGACCTATTCGACTTATACTGTCCTAGGTCTCCACAAGGCAGTAGATACATGTGCACATCTCACACTTAAAGTGTCTGAATTGAGTGGACATTTTATAGGACCAATATGATCAAGTCAGCGGCTGCCGGGAATGGCAGCTACGACGGAAGCCGCGTCAAAGTTATTACACCGCAAACGTACACGAAACAAACTAACCATGATTATAATCATAATCTCCAAGCCATGACGTGTAAATGAGAGAAAACATCGCTGGAATAATACCTTTTTTAAAGATAACAATAACGAAGCCAAACCCTGTAAAAGATACCACCGGCCAGGCCATCCGAAATCTAGTTACATCACTTATGAAATTCAGGCTAATGTTAATCAATAACACTGTATTACTTTAGGGGTCTACAGAGTAAACTGCGGTTAAATAAAACAAGAATTGCTGAATCCCAAATGGGCTAGACAAAACACTGCCGTACCATAATACCCAAGCAGTCAAATTAATCTTAAAAGCCAAGGGAGTCAAAACAAACATACCTTCATTAAAGTATCCGAATTTATTTCTGTCAAATTATTAAATGATTCCACGCCTTCAGAGGTACAATGCAACTATTGTACCTAATGAACCTCAACATGCATGATCAATTTGAAAACAGCAAACTATCTAGATTTATTACAGGAAACTTAAATTCCGTACTATATTTGTACAGTGCCAAAATAAGACTTCCAGTGTTATGTAACACTGGCAGGAGAGAGGGAATACCGTACTCTTTTACTGCCATCATGCATACTACAGGCTCTCAAAGATACGTGCAGAAAATTGTTGGAAAATTGGAAAGGAAAAGTAAAAACAGCAACTGATATATAAAGTTACATTTCACAGCTATATAAAAAATATATATCACAGTTCTTACTAAGCAGGAATAAGACAGCATCCTCCATGTTCTTACTAATGCTGCTTACATTTCCTATTGTGATATCGAGCACCCTTTCAGGTATAAACCTTTCAGTCCGATGGATACGGCAATATCAATGATTCGTATGTATCATTGTTCACACACACAAATGAACACCATGAACACTGGTACTGCTAACTTAACATGCACTCCCATAAAATTGGTCTGAAAACCGTTGTTTCGTACAGCAATATTTACTACCTAAAGGTACCTAAAGGTACACTATTTGAGTATATAAAAACAAATAACAGACCGAAATGCATGCTGGGCAATCATTTCAACCATTTCTTCTTTCTAATATTCTGTTCTCACATAGTATCTTTACAATGTACTTAAAATATACATTTATCTTCCAAAAGTGGGTCAAAACCAGATTAATTATTTCATTATTGCTTGAAAAAGCGTTTGAAGGCAAGATTTGCCCACTACCATGAGTATTGCCATGATTATTTTGTATAATAATTGATCTGAGGATTCATAAGTGACTTTTATGAGGTACATGTAATGTACATGTCTTCAATTGGTAGAAGTTATTCAAAAATAATGAATAATTTCACTGTCAATTGCCTACATCACTGCAATTTCTGATTGACCACTGAAGTGTGATTTTCTTGCCAATTTGAGAAATCTCAAAATCGACAATCCGACGTCTTTAGAACGAGAACAAATCAGAACTAATGAGATATTTTGAAGTTCGAATATCTCGAAGTGACGCTATGCGGATCAAGGGCATTGATAGTGATTCACTGATTACACATAGGTTTCATGACGATGATTATTTTGGAATTAGAGATGATGCATTTTGTAAATAATTTCAGATGGCTCGTGGGTCCGGTTTCGGCCGTAGTTGGAGGCCTGTACAGGTTTTTCAGTCACATGCTTTTTTGCTGGTCAGCGTGCAAGTCACGCAGATGTACTTGGAACACACACACATCAGTCATGTACATGTAATGTCCAATGGAAATACTCAGATTGGATATTTGCATGCACCTCCGCAGATTTGGACGCTCCTGCGGACACGCTATTTAGCCTTTGGCGGTCAAGTGACGTCATGTGAAAAACCTGCATAGAGTGTGGTGTCTGCGTGGGTCATTGTCCTATGAATAAGCAGTATGTGAACTCTCGCTGACCCCAGACGTCTGCTGACTGGACCTGGCAGCCAGTTGGACCCAAATGCCAGAGAGTGCCGACCACAGAACGGTCGGACTCCCAACATCGAACTCAGGAGTACCCAAGATACGAACACTGATATTACCGTACTTGGCCTCCCCAAAAATATCTTTTTCTATCAAGAATAGAGTAAAGCTGTTCGGTAACGACTAATACTGTCTCCTGCCTGTTTCCCCAGATACCAGGAGTTCCACCATGTGGAACAGCGGAGGGCTCGTCCTAGTTCACTTTGTTGACAGCATCGATCAGGATGCTCAGATCGCCTGCAAATGAGCAGAGGGAGAAATTCACAAAGCGTTAGAAGATTTCCAGTGCTTACTCGTTGAGTGTATGGCACAGTAACCACCAGTGCACGATTGAGACACCGATAAGAGGCACGGAAGCAGGCAAAGCCAAGGGACAGCAAGGCACTGATTCAAAGCACCAAGAAATTGACACGGGGCACTCAAGCATATGACCAGGAACATAAAGGCAATGACCAGAGGCACTGATGAGGCAATGACCAGAAGCATCGAGGCAATGGCCAGGGCCACAAGGGCAATGAACAGAGACATCAAGGCAATGACCATTTGCACCAAGGCAATGGCCAGGGGCACCACAGAAATTACTAGGCATTACTATGACAAGGGGTACTGAGGCAATGACCAGGGGTACCGAGGCAATGACCAGGGGGCACTGAGGCAATGACCAGGGTGCACCGAGGCAATGACCAGGGGGCATCAAGGCAATGACCAGGGGGCACTGAGGCAATGACCAGGGGGCACTGAGGCAATGAGCGGGGTGCACCGAGGCAATGACCAGGGGGCATCAAGGCAATGACCAGGGGGCACTGAGGCAATGACCAGGGTGCACCAAGGCAATGACCAGGGGGCATCAAGGCAATGACCAGGGGGCACTGAGGCAATGACCAGGGTGCACCGAGGCAATGACCAGGGTGCACCGAGGCAATGACCAGGGGGCATCAAGGCAATGACCAGGGGGCACTGAGGCAATGACCAGGGTGCACCAAGGCAATGACAAGGGGGCATCAAGGCAATGACCAGGAGGCACTGAGGCAATGACCGGGGTGCACCGAGGCAATGACCAGGGTGCACCGAGGCAATGACCAGGGGGCATCAAGGCAATGACCAGGGGGCACTGAGGCAATGACCAGGGTGCACCAAGGCAATGACCAGGGGGCATCAAGGCAATGACCAGGGGGCACTGAGGCAATGACCAGGGTGCACCGAGGCAATGACCAGGGGGCATCAAGGCAATGACCAGGGGGCACTGACGCAATGACCAGGGGGCACTGAGGCAATGACCAGGGGGCATCAAGGCAATGACCAGGGGGCACTGAGGCAATGACCAGGGAGCACTGAGGCAATGACCAGGGGCACTGAGGCAATGAGCGGGGTGCACCGAGGCAATGACCAGGGGGCATCAAGGCAATGACCAGGGGGCACTGAGGCAATGACCATTTGCATCAAGGCAATGACCAGGGGCACTGAGGTAATGACCAGGGGGCACTGAGGCAATGACCAGGGGCACTGAGGTAATGACCAGGGGGCACTGAGGCAATGACCAGGGGGCACTGAGGCAATGACCAGGGTGCACTGAGGCAATGACCAGGGGGCACCAAGGCAATGACCAGGGGGCACTGAGGCAATGACCATTTGCATCAAGGCAATGACCAGAGGCACTGAGGTTATGACCAGGGGCACTGAGGCAATGACCAGGGTGCACTGAGGCAATGACCAGGGGGCATTAAGGCAATGACCAGGGGGCACTGAGGCAATGACCATTTGCATCAAGGCAATGACCAGAGGCACTGAGGTAATGACCAGGGGCACTGAGGCAATGACCAGGGGGCACTGAGGCAATGGCCATTTGCAACAAGGCAATGACCAGGGGCACTAAGGTAATGGCCAGGGGCACCGAGGCAATGACCAGGGGGCACCAAGGCAATGACCAGGGGCACTGAGGCAATGACCAGGGGCACTGAGGCAATGGCCATTTGCAACAAGGCAATGATCAGGGGCACTGAGGTAATGGCAAGGGGCACCGAGGCAATGACCAGGGGCACTGAGGCAATGACCAGGGGCAGCAAGGCAATGACCATGCACCAAGGCAATTATCAGATGCAACAAAAGGCAATGACCAGACATCCTTAGAAGGGAGGCCGATTGGTGGAGGGGAGGACAGAAAAGGGGAATTTGGCAGAGAACACCCGGACACCATCCTGACCTTTGATAGTCTGGGCAAGGTCCTTGAGCTGTTGCTTCTTCTCCAGGACTTCCACCGACTCCGTGTAGGCGTTGTAGCGCACGGAGAAAGGCCTGGGAATGCTGGCCGCAAATTGCCTGCGAGAAGGGAGAGAAGAGAGACAGAGAGAGGACATTACAAAGTAGTTAGGTGGGCCACTTCACAGTTTGATATCCAGGGGGGGGGAATCCTTGGCCTGGTGCCCGGCACCAGAACTGTTGTTTACTTTGGTGCTGCCACACCAAGCACCCAGGCAACGGCAGTGGATACCATGATCCTACTCACTTTGTTAACCATAGACAATTCCGGTTTACAACAATTAGCTGTTTGCATCTGAATGAAAGCGGGGATGTTATCCCTGGGAGATATACAACAGTTAATGGTTGAATTGCTTCTGACTGGCGCCCCCACCCCGGCAAAGACTAGTTGACTATCTGGGAAGGCCACCATCTAGGGGCTGGATAGCTCAGATGGGAAGGGAGAACGCTGGTATGCAAAACCAGAGCTCTCAGATTCAAGTCCCGGACTAGTTTTCTTTACCATATTGTAAATAGGCAGTTCAGTGAAATTCAAGCGCTACATTCATTGCAGCTTTGACTTTTATTGTGTGGATTCCAACCAAAGCGCTGGACAGCTCAACTGCCCGTTTGCCCACACCTCATTTTGTCCTTGGCATCGTCAAAGCTCTCGGCAAGAAAGTAAGTGGGCTGGTAGCTGGTGATCGGATACTTCTGAAGGGCAGTCTTCCCTGGCTCAAAGGGCCTGACTTCGGGCTCGTCCGTCAGACAGTACTGGGAAAGGAACCAAGAAAGTGGACAGATTCTTTATTAAAGACGCAAATGGAGAGACAGACGGATGATACGTTACTCCCTCCAGCAATGAGGAGACGTGTGACAAGGGCTTGTACTTCACTCACGACCTGACGACGCACTCACCATGCCAGACGCCCAGACCAACTCAATGGATTGAGGCTTTTCCCATTCCACTGTACATGTCTGGAACAGTCTTCCTCCTGAGAAATATTTATATCCAGCCTTATCTCTTCCACTCCATGATTTAGTTTTTTTTATCTTTTATTATTAATTCCAGAATTCCAGAATTTGTTAAGCCTCATTCCATCTAGATCATGGCGCTAAGGAACACAAGATAATTAGAAACATAGACACATGAAAGGGAAACAGGATACCATTAAGTTTTCATGTGCTTTTCGGGCCAGCAATTGTGAAGGCTTTGTCTGTGAAAGTGTTCCTAGTTCTCGGCACTGATAGAAGCGTAGCATCACGATAAAAATGCTGATCATCAATTAGGAGCTGATCATCAAGATACATCAATGTCTCCTTGCTTGATCTCAAGAAAAGAACTTTTTTTTGGGGGGGGGGGCTATTTTGTTTCTTTGTTTTAAGCTATATGTAAACCAGACGACTGGCCTGGCGTAGTGGAATGATGTTTTAGGGGCTCTTGTTCACAAAAGCACAGAATATACAACAACAAAAAATGTGAGGAAATTGTCCTTTCAGCGGCGAAAGCCGTGTCACACAGCCTCAACGAAAAGCCCTCTCTGGTCTACATCAATACAACCATAAAGATGTCAGGGGCGGGAACCAGACTGCTATGATACTGCTGCTATATCATGCACTTACCGCTAGCTCGCCGCAGGAGGAAAGGAGGCCGGCACCGTACGCCTTGCGCTGGCCATTCTGAATACACAGGCCAAACTCAATGGTGAACCAGTAGCACTGCAACCAAAGGGAAAGAGGGAGGGAGTGTTCACAGAGAGAAATCACTTCAAGACCAAATAGCAATGGGAATATTGCACTGGTTCACTGCACAGTCTGCCTATTTAAGGAGATATGCACCATTTGTTTCAATCTGATACAAGATGTCTAGTATCCAGAAGTGAGATCTGGGTATAAAGTAGCTACAACTGCAGATGGTCCTATGGGCAACATACCACCTTGGAAAATCGGGGATTATCTCGATCAGCCGATCCCAAACAGCTTGGGATTATTCACGGCAAACCCAGACCGTCTAGCTTTGTCTTGGGGCGATTCGAGACAATTTGGGATTAACACAACATTGGTCGAGGTCAAAGAATAGCATCCATACGTTGTCTGATCCAACATATGCATGAAATAGCACACCTGTGAAAATGTCAGCTCAATCCGCCAACCGAGTCTTGAGAAAATCGTGAAAACCGCTTCATTTGTTTCGCGAAAATGCAGCATTCAACGCTGTACTGTTCCGAAAAATAGTTTAGATCTCGGTGAGACGTAAACTATGTCTTTTAATCATTTCTCCCAAAATACAACATTTTAGGCAGAAATATTTCAGTGAGAGGTTTCTCCTATAACCATCTTTAAACTGTATAAGTTTCATGTAAATCTGTGAACATTTCTGTTTTTTGATCTTACCAATGTTGTGTAGGGGCTTTAAACAACACAAATGCAGATCTCATTCATGTGAAGGGCCTAACATTTCGGTTCAATGCAGGACCTTTCCAAAAGGCCTTAATTCTCAGTAGCCTTGAGAAAGGTTTTCTGGAAGATCCACATATCAGGCCCCTCAATATATTGTCAGGAGGCAGGCAGTACAGGTAAGAGGTGGAGTTTCTCAGAGACTAGACCTTCCCATTCCCCAAGAGCAAAACGTGGGTCAACCGGTGTGATCATCGCACCCATATCAACTTACTGTTGCTAACTTCTCAATGTACTCATCTGGTGCGCCGAGAGAGGCCAGACCTATCTCCTACAAAAACAAGTAAATACAACAAAAAACTGCTCACTGATTAAACTGACCTGCAGTACATAAATCTCAAAAGTTAGAGGGCCCGACGTTTTGATCCTAGCAGGATCTCAAAGGCAAAGAGAAAGGTACTGAAGGATCGAAACGTCAGGCCCTCTAACTCCTAGAAAAAAAGGGAATACAAACAAGGAAGAGAATAGGCATTCCACAGTTCAAAAAGGGATTCAGGAGAATCAGTTTGCCAATATCTGTAAAGTTGAATACAGGGTTTCCACTGGAGTTTTATGAGTCCGAGGTGGCACCCGATAATTTGCTGGACGAATGCTATGAGTATGATGCAAGGCTTGGGCCATGCATTTGATTGTGGTTGATAGCAATTGTGGACCAATGGTGCCCGTCCTTGAGGGTGACCCACAACAGGCAGCCATAAACAAGCACCACACTACTCCTGTCAGTCAGAGAGCAAGCAGTGCATTGTGGAATCACCAAGAACAGAAAGATTCTATTCCAAGTGTATACAGAAGTCCTGCATTGCCAAATAATCACGATCTTTTAAAAAGAAATCGCAAAAATTGGAGTCCACACTGCGATTCAAATTCCATTAATAATCACAATTACGTGTATTGTGTCCAGACACACTGAAAAAGAGGGGTTGGCATCGCAATCCAAATACATGTACAGTTGAACGTTGCTATAACGAATGCCGATATGCGGCTATAACGAACATGCCCTTTGGCTCCCGATTTTTGTGTACAAAATATGTGGCCGCAACTGCTGTAACGAACGACCACTATACCGAACAATTTTTATGGATCCCGGGATGTTCGTTACAGCGAAGTTCCACTGTAATTTTCTTGGGGTAGCAGTGTCAATGGCCCTGTTGAGATGCTCAGACTAAAAAATAAACACTGCCTTGTATGTGCGGCATGGCCTTGTAGAGTCATTACAAATCCGTTCACCTGGGAGAACTGAGCAAAGCTGGGATCGGCAAACAGCGGCACATGTCCAATCAGCTCATGGCAGACATCACTGGGCAGGAAAACAAAAACGTAAACAGAGGGTCACTCACATTAAAGACATCTGTGCGTTGTCAAAGCTTGAGGTGGAAGAGGAGGACTTGGCACGTCAGGACATGCTTTGGATTGCATTTTCTTTGACATAGGTGTGAGAACTTTCACGCTACAAGAATCCTTTTGACACTGTGGGGAAACCTTTGAGAAACATTTTCACTTTGGGGAACAAACATCACTCGTTTGATAGATGTTTCGCACTCTGGGAATTATTTTTCACATCCTTTGCCAAAACAAAAACAAACTTTGGGATTATATGTTCACATTTTGGGAAAGTACTTTCACACAGAAAAGAAATTGTGACAAAATTCACATTTCATTTTTTTTTGGGGGGGGGGCTACCTTTCGCACACTTTTTTGAAGGGGGAAATCGCATTCTAAAGAAATAATCACGTTTCTGAAAAGCGAAACGCATTATTGAAGAAGAATAAAATCAACTTGGGAAAACAAAATTTAACACTTTGGGAATGAAATCAGATTTGGAAAAGATGTGGAAAAGATGTACAAGATGAGGAAAAGATGTCGTTCACACTAAGGCAGAAATACCCACTACAGAAAAAAAAACACTGGGCCCTTTTGGGCTGAGGAAGGTTCCGTACTTACGGCTCAGGGGTGTACCAAGGTTTGGAGCCATGCCTTATGTACTGAGTGCTGTGGAACACACGGAAGGCCAGTCCGGCCAGGAAGTCCCTGGAAGACAGGAGGCCGGCCACCGGACGCAGCTGGAACCCGGTGCAATCTGCAGATTGAATGGAAACACGGCATGGACATTACTGGTGGCCAGTTAGGTGTGGCATCCGGTCCTAGGATTGGGTGAGGTGTTTAAGGCTAGGCCACTTCTATGGCCCCCAATGAAGCAAACACAGTGCAGGGTTGGTGGCCATTTTGGCACGGATCCGTAGAAGAGGCAATACTGATGGATGCTAGGTGTAATATCCAGTCCTAGGATTGGGTGAGGTTCAAGGCTAAACCACCACAATAGCCCCGAATGAAGCAAATAATAATATAAGGGTGTCGGCTGTGGAGAGCTATATAATGGCGGCCATCCAGCACCATTTCGGGTTTTAAGCTTGCTACCTTGCATGGCAGTCTTTGCTGACCAAAAGGTTATGCCCACCGCCGAAAACAGTGGTTGGCGTCAGGAAGGGACATCCAGCCATTTTAAAATGTTGCACCGCTAAATCCTCACCAGTCAGCCCGAAAGCTGAGGTGAGCGACACCAGCCTCCAAGAAAAAAAGGATGGTGCAAGGGAGATTCCTATGCGAGCGAGGTGAATCAGGCCACCACGATTACCGGGGACAAAACCACCTACCGTACTACTTACTACTACGTATCCTACCTTTCAGGAAGTTGGAGACATCCTCCAGCTGAGGGATGTTATCCTCCCGGTAGCCGCAGTTCTCCTGCAGGAGGGGGAAGACGTGGTTGAACTCCCGGCAGGCATGGGTGGGGAAGAGCTTGGTCAGCTCCCTCATCATGATGCCCCAAGTCTTGATCTCTGCCTCCGTGTAGGTCACCTGAGGAATCGGGGTACCGCTACAAGAGAGGGAAAAAACACCCCAAAAACCAAAAGATGTTAAAGGTCAACTGAAGTGCAAAAATTAGAAAATCCTGATTTGGCATTAAATATGTTCATTGGTACATTGTAATTCCAGATCAAACATAAATTTTGTTTTTCAGCCTTATTAAAAGCCTTTTTTCATTAATTAAAATTATGCTCGTAGTTATTGAGGGCGCTGTTCTTTACGTCACCGGATGAACGCAGAATTTTTTTCTCTCCCCGCGAAAGCCGTATGCACTTAGATAGTCGGAGAGGTTCCCTGACGCGTTCAGTAGATAATGCACGTTTTTTTAGCGTGGCACCAGTCTTTTTCTCGGCGAGAAAAACCTGACAATTTTGTTGGCCGAGACGTCTTTCGACAAGCTTTTTCTTCGGAATCAGATGAATTCTAAGTCGATAACAAGGATAGAGATTCTGAAAATAGTTTTCCTATGGCCACAGATGGGAACACGTTTCCAAACCATACACGTATGAGCCCGGATGGTCTCCGTGAAAACAAGCTTCGAAATGGACACTGCACTGCACGATTTGACGGGTCGGATTATTTCGGTCGTGTCAGCGTGATTTTTGACGTCAAAATGCGGCTTATTCTAGGATAGTCAGGGAATAAATGAATGTTAATTCCACTGCTGCAATCTTCAACAACGAATCTGGTTGGCGTGTCACATGGTTTGTCGATATTTACTCCCGAAATCGGTTCTCTTGAGAAACGTGCACTGACTGTTGGTACAGTATATACGAATGTACAATACAATAGTTCCCCGACAAGAGTAATGGACCGAGTCTTCATCCGCTGACGTCACCAAGGACGTCCTCCACGGGGGCGTGGCTGCTCCCCCTTCCAAACTTAAATAATTTTTCAAAACTCTTTCCCATAGTTTAAAATTCAGAAAAAATGCATGGATGTATTTTACTGACACCATAGTATTATTTGAAATAATAAAAACGAATTCCGAAATGCATTGCAGTTGACCTTTAAACGAAAAGGTTTGGTTGGATTTTTACAAACACTAGCTATGCGGTCAATGACAGGCAGACTCGTATTCCAGTCACACTATGAACACCTTAACTGTGAAAATGGGGTGAAAATGTCATTTAAGCCGTGAAAAGAAAACTCACTGTGTTTTCACCCCTATTTCATGGCACACAGTTAGCCAAGTCATGTTCACGGTGTTTTCACCAGTGGTCTCCAAGGCCACATTCCTGGTGCTAAATGGCTAGAGGCAATTTAGAATTATCTGGGAGTGATAGTTACAAGGACACCATTCAGTACCTCTATGGGGGCTGGTGGTCCTATAGCTACTGGTAATTAAATTAGCCATCCCTCAAGGCTGGAGCTTGCTACCCTAGATATTCACGGATTTTTTCACGGTCTCTTTAGTGACCAGAAGATGTCCTTATCAGATCAGAGAAGCGATTATTTTCACGGTGAATTCACTGTAAGATGCACCGTGAAATCACAGTGACTTTTTAGTTTCACGGCAAAATGACATTTTCACCCCTTTTTCACGGTTTTGATGTTCATAGTGTCACACGATCGATATCCGAGTTTGAGTCAGAGTCCAAGTCATCGCTCTCGAGTCTCCAAGTCCTTGTCCCCGAGTCATCCAGGCCGAGTCATGAGTCCCAAAGGTCAAGTTGGAGTCACCAGTCACAAAGGTCACTTCCGAGTCACAAGTTCCCTTTGAGTTTCAAAGTTTTTCTTGAAAACCATTTATTAGTAATAATTATATGCCCACTCGAACAGTATACCAAATGAAAATGGTCATGTATTGTTGTCGAGAAAAACCATTTAAACCGATCACGAGACCTAATATGAAGCTGTTTGCTGGTCATTGCAGTCTACATATGTATCCTAGCGTGCACACAAGTGTCACAAGTCCCAGTGAGTATTCTGAGAACATCTTGGTTTTGAAAAACCGGTAGGTGCCTTCCCTGCTGAGGCACTGTTTGGAAATTGTACATGCATACAAATAACGAAAATCGGATACGATGCATGGAATTCCAGTGCATGGGAGATGGTGATTTATCTCTTCTGTCTGGCATCTGCTGAACCCAGCAAATAATTATAAATGACTACTTGGGAGGCACCTGTTCACCCGTTATACAAAGGGACCATATGTACAGTGATCCAGAAATGGCTGCATTCATGTTAGTGAAAATGGTGGGTGATCCAGGAGGCTTATTAGGGCATGGTCAGCTCCGCTGGTAGAGAGCACTGCTGCTACATGTACTTTAGACTAAAGGCCCAATACAACATTGGGAAGATATCGATGTCCACAGTTTTTCATCTAATTTACACAGTTTGTAGACGGTCTGGAACGCTGTATTTTTCGAGAAATCTTCACTCAAACACACACAAACAAAAATCAATTTTCACGACAACTGTACAAGATTTGAATTCCTATTTGGTCAACGGAAATCTGACGGCAAACAAGCGGTGCTAGATTATAGTAAGGGTATTTTGACCTACGGTATGCCAACTGTTCATTGGATACAAGTTGTAATGTATAGTACATGTACACAAGGTTCCACAATTCACTATGTGCGATGTACATGCATGTACATGCATATGTACAGTATGTACCGTACATGTACATGTGGTATACACGTACAATGTATGGTTTATGCACAGACCATGTGGAGATAAACAGATGGTTGTGGTAACACTGGATGAAATTTATCTGCACACACCGAATTGCGGGATGAAACTTATTGATTTTCTTTTTTCGGTAGCATTCGGTAACACAGGGCCCGGCAAATAATCATGCATGCTGTTTCCAAACAAATGCACAAAGAAATGCGATGGTTTGGATCGCATTTCAAAATTATTAGAGAATTTAGCATTCACACATGAAAAACAAAAGAAATTGCTTTTTGAATCACGCTTTTTGAATCACGCTTTCTGAATCACGCTTTTTGAATCACGCTTTTGTAATCATGCTTTTTGAATCACGCTTTCTGAATCACGCTTTTTGAATCACGCTTTTCTAATCATGCTTTTTGAATCAAGCTTTTTGAATCACGCTTTTTGAATCACGCTTTTTGAATCACGCTTTTTGAATCACGCTTTTTGAATCACGCTTTTTGAATCACGCTTTTTGAATCAAGCTTTTTGAATCACGCTTTTTGAATCACGCTTTTTGAATCAAGCTTTTTAAATCAAGCTTTTTGAATCACGCTTTTTGAATCACGCTTTTTGAATCAAGCTTTTTGAATCAAGCTTTTTGAATCACGCTTTTTGAATCAAGCTTTTTGAATCAAGCTTTTTGAATCACGCTTTTTGAATCACGCTTTTTGAATCACGCTTTTTGAATCACGCTTTTTGAATCACGCTTTTTGAATCACGCTTTTTGAATCACGCTTTTTGAATCACGCTTTTTGAATCACGCTTTTTGAATCACGCTTTTTGAATCACGCTTTTTGAATCACGCTTTTTGAATCACGCTTTTGAATCACGCTTTTTGAATCAAGCTTTTTGAATCAAGCTTTTTGAATCAAGCTTTTTTGTGCTAGTGTGAATGCTCTATCATCAAGGACTGGAGCTGTGTGCTAAGGGTTGGCGGTGTGCAGACCATAAAGTTCCCAGTTTGGGGAGATAAACAAGTGGTTGCGGTGATGCCAGATGTTTATCTGTGTGCACTGAATTGCGGGATGCAACTTATTGATTTTCTGCTTTCTACTGCATTCGGTAACACAGCGCTCAGTAAATAATCATGCTATTTCCTAAATGTAGCTGTAACTGGAGTAGTAGATAGTTGGTTTTAGCTTGTCTTTATAAATAGCTCCAAACAATTTTGATCTTTTCTGAAGGTTAGGGTAAACGAGTGCATCTGAGTAAGTCACCATTTTTCGAAGGTTATTTTTCAAGTGGGTAGACTTCATCACAAGGCATCATGATCCATTGTGTCTCCACTTACGGACTCTTGACTCCAAACGAATGACTTGGGAGTCCAACTGGACTCAATATCTTGTGACCCGTGTACAAGTGTGTGGTAGCACAGGAGCCATACTTACTATTTGTATTTAAAGGCAATGTCGGCAAACTCCTTGCGCCTTGCCCGATACACCTCATCTGTAAAGCCCTGGAGGGTGAGAAGGGAAGGGACTACATCAGAGAGGAAACGATGACAAATACATGAAAGATTCTCACACAAAATCATGTTACACACAAAACAAAACAAATCGTATTCCTTCAATCGGTCAGTTTCACACCAAAAAGAAACAAAAAAGAGGTTGCAAGAGCTCTGCTTACTGATGTTAACAACCAAAATGTACCGGTAATTCTCCAAAATCGAGAAGGCCTGACGTTTCAATCATGGCAGGACCTTTCTCAGAGACAGAATGATTCTGCCCGAGAAACAGAATTATTCTGCTGGGATCGAAATGTCAGGCCCTTGTTTTTAAGATGCAAAGCACTCTCATTGTTTTTTTTAACGTAAGCATTAATGTTTCAATTCATAAAGTAAAATTACATTGAAACATTTCCTCATTGGAGAGGAAATGTTCACATATTGTCTGGAACACATTTTTAAATTCTGGGAGAAAGAATTTTCCATTCATTTCCATAACATTTTCTTAAAACATTTACAGTGTTGTCTGTTCATCTGTTAATACTGTAAATCAATCAAACAAACACTTTAACATGGTTTATGTCAAAGAATAGCATTCATACATGTACATGTACGTTGTCTGATCCAATGTACATGTATGCATGAAATAGCACACCTGTGAACATTTCAGCACAATCCGCTAACCGAGTCTCGAGAAAATAGTGAAAACCGCTTCATTTGTTTCACGAAAATGCAGCATTCAAGGTACTGTCATGAACAATCATTTAGATCTAGAGGTGAGACGTAAACTATTTATTTTACTATTTTCTCAAAAAATACAGCATTTTAGGCAGAAATATTTCAGTGCGAGGTTTCTACCATAACCATCTTCAAACTGTATAAGTTTCATGTAAATCTGTGAACATTTCTGTTTTTCAATCTTACCAATGTTGTGTAGGATCTTTAAGCCTTAATGGTATCTGGGTGTCCATATTTTTAAGTCAAACAAAGCGGGGGGCGTGATCCCGGCCTATAGACATACGGTACGACAGTTAATGGATAAAATGAATGCTTCTGACTGGCACTCCCACCCTGGCAATGACTACATGTACATGTAGGTGACTGTTTTGGGAAAGCCACCATCTACTGCCAGTGTAAGGGCTGGATGGCTCAGGTGGTAAAAAGCTCAAATCCCTGTCCAGTCCAAGTTTTCTTTGCCATTTTTTCGACATTTTTCGTAAGTTCCCAGTCAGTTATTTCTTCTTTATTTATTTGACTCAAGTTCAAATATTGACTAAAACTACATGTACATTGTATGACCCATAGAACTAGGCCACATTATACAGTCTGTGAATGGGAAAACCTCTATCCCAATATTGCTCATTCATCCCCCAAATATTAACTTGCCATTACATATAAATGTACACGCACTATTCAAAGTATTAAAATCACCAACTGCACACGAATAAGAAAACAAAAACAAAAACAGTGAAATAGGAAGCTGCGAAACAGAAGCAGCTGGGATATCTGAGTTTAAATTTCACTGCCAACAATAATGTAGAAGTGGTCTTGTTCACAAGCGTGACCGAGAAGCTGCTGGTGGTATACTGTATACAGATGCATTGTGTGCCCGTTTGTAAAAAAAAAAAAAAAAATTGCCAAAAGCTGTTCCATTCAAACTGCAGCAGCCATGGGGCAAATCCAACCCACTACACATGTACTGTCTGGTTGGTGACAATGCAAGTTGTTTTCACTTGATTAAACTGGGCAGGCAAACTGACTACGGACTACAACTGCATGTTCAGGTGTACATGCATGTCTACTTATTTGAGGAACATCTATCCAATGCCTTGGAGGGTTCCATGTAAATGTGACTGGGTCTGCAAAAAAGGCCCTCAAGTCTAAAAAAATTGGTTTAAGTTATAATCGGTAAGAGCATAAAATATGCTTTATTTTGAATCAAAATTGTTGATGCAAGTTTGATCCCTGTAGCAATTTCCATTCCTGAGATGTATCAAAGTTCATCTAGTGATCTCTGTCATTGAAAATGAAATGCCTCATGGAGAAATGGCTACCGGTATTCAAAACTTTTACTGCCGGATAAAAGCAGCAAGCGTGAAGCTCACAAAATGCTATTTTTTCATCTTTATTGATGAAAAATAATGGTTCCTCCAACTGATTATGAAATAATAAGCTGCGTTTCCATTGGACTTTTTTGGTCAAAGTAACCGAGACGATGGTTACTTTTCCCATTTTAAGTCCAGTGGAAACGGCCCAGTTAAATTTCCTCTCGGTTACTTTAATCGAGCTAAATAGCTACATTTACCGGCCAACCTCTGCCCAGTTAAAGTGACCAGGTAAGTTATACTGAGCTGATTAGTCCAGTGGAAACGCACCACCCAGTGGAAACGCACCGACTCGGCATACATGCACTGTGCACAAATAATTTTTGCCAGGTCGGTTACTTTAACCATCGTCTCGGTTAAATTTTAGTCCAGTGGAAACGTGGCTTATAGACATCAACAGTATCAAAACATTTTAAGGAAAAAAGCCACCCCTGCGGTTGGGTAAAAAAGCTGATTGCGCACGCGCACAAAGTCATGGAGCGACTTAAGGGGCCTTTTTGCAGAGCAGGGGTCGATTTCACAAAGGTAGTCCTAACTTAGGACCAGTCTTAGTACTTAGGACTAGTCCCAGTCTTAGGATCGATCCTAGCTAAGACCGATCCTAGGATCGATTTCACAAAACGCGTCTTAAGTAAGACTAGTCTTAACTCATTGTTATTTTGATGAAACCGAAACCAATTTATTGAACGAGGCTAAAAATATTCATACGACGGCTGTTTTATATCTGTTATAAAGAAACGAAACGCCGACGAAACAGTCGTCGGGAATTATGAACTCACGCGCACAGTAAACATGGCTGATTGGCGAGTTGACGGGTGGAACTTTTTGGCTCCAAACAATTTTGGAAATGTCGTCTGCAAGACTGCAATCAAATAACACGTAAGTTTTATGGTATTTTCGCTAGTTGAATACTCAGCAGTGTACTAGTACTAAGTAATAGAGTATTACTATTAGCAATAGCAGTGTTCTCCGTAGTGTTGATCGTCATGCCTAAAGCTAAAATTGACCGTAAACGTTCGAGCAATTGGACATATGAGGAAATCTGTCTATTGACAGATTTTGTGAAGGTTCACAAGCACAAGCTTGTAGGCACATCTGGAAAGGGCAGTGCAAACATAGAGAAAATTAAGATCCACTACTGGAAAGAAGCAAGTGCGATGCTAGTGCAGAATGGGTGTAAGGAGAGGCCGTGGGACAGGATTAGGAAGAAATGGAACACTGTCAAAAGTGATGCACGAACCTACCGCAGGGATTGCATGAAAACAGGTGAATTTAACAGAATTAAGCTGTAGGGACTATAGTGTAGGCTATTTCATATTTGTTTCTGGATAAGTTGCGTAACTCACTATACTATAGCTGTATAGCCTACATGTTTATGTACATACTACTTTACTAGGCCTAGTAAAACTACTATAGTACTACTACTACTTCTAGTACTTGTACTAGTACTAGTAGTAGTAGTACTAGTACTAGTAGTACTAGTAGTAGTAAGTAGTAGTAGTAGTAGTACTAGTACTAAGTAGTAGTACTACTACTAGCTAGTACTACTACTAAGTACTAGTATCGTGGGAACCCCCATTTTCGACGCTACACGTTTTCGACGCTTAGCCTTCTAACTCACATCGCACGATGAAAACAACTCCGTATAACGATCTCAGACTTCGTATCTTACAGTTGGTTTCCTGCTCTTGTCCGTCACCGAAAATGTGGAAAGTTAAGGCTTTTCCAGTAGGCCGAACTCGTCTGATTCAAAAAGTTGCTATTTTGGGGTCTATTTTCCTAGGTACAAAATTGGCAGTTGCTTCGAAGCTCCAGTTTTCTTTATTGTTGGTCCTAAAACAAATCTGAGTGTACCATAACAAACCCCAACATCCGTAGAAAAAAAAAATATCACGCAACTTGAGGCAGTCCGTTCTGGGTAAAAACTATGGAGGTTCCTATAGGGCGTCTCGCTTATATAATTTTTTAAATTTTTGTTAAATTATTATTTAAAGACAAAAAGTAACAAAAAAGAGCATGTTCTATGTGTATTATTTAATTCAGGTGGAGGCGAAAGACCAACCCCAAACCGAGTATTTGACAAGGTGTTGGAGGCACTGTCGCCAGCAGCGAAAGATGGCATTGTCAGCCAAAGTGACGGGGAAGCCAATCCCTTAGGGCTACCATCTACATCCACTGAGAACTTAATGGAGTTCCTCGAAAATGGTAATTACAGAAATACTAATAGAAATATTTGGTTTGAGCTCTTTCTAAGGCTTTATCTATAAATGTCATGCCTGTAATGCTAGTTACAATTATCTTTAGTGCAATTCTACTTCTAGGAATATTTTCATGATTTGTTTAGAATGGAAAAGATAACTTTGAGGTATGTTACATGCAGGTTAAATGCTTCTGACTGGTGCCCCCACTCCGACAAAGAATAGTTTACTATTTGGGACGCCACCATCCAAAGGGCTAGAGCATCGGTACAGTAATCCAGAGGTGTCGGTTGGAGTCCCGGTCCAGTCAAAGTTTTCTTTGCCATTTTCAAAAACTATTAAAATCTTTCCCAGTCAGTTTCAGTATTTGTTTGTTTATCCACCAGGTTTTTTTTTTTTACAATCACATGACCAACAATCCACTGGCATTATAATTTTAGACTCTACCCACTACCCACTACTGTCAAAATGGAAATTTATTATTATACAATCAGCAGAAACTGAAATAAGGGACAACTGTCAATGAGGAAAGAAATGATTCATTATTTTCCTTAATTGTTTTTCCTCAAGCAATTATGCAAGGGGACATCATCAGTGACGAGGAGGAAGAGGACGACCTGGCAGTTCTCCCTGAAGAGACTGCCTGCATGCAACAAATGCCATGTTCAGCCAGCCTCCCACACATCATTTCCCCCCAACATTCTGTCTGCCCCCCAGCCTCCAGCAAGCCACATCAGAGTACTGTTATGCAGCTGGAAAGGGAGAGGCTGGAGTTGGACCGAGAGCGATTACAGCTCGATAAGGAACACCTTCAAGTTTTCACACAGATTGCTGGATCTTTGAAAGAAATCAGTGAAAACTTGAAAGTGTTCCTTACTGATGCTCAGTTTGTAATTGATAAATAATTTAAATGTTTACTTCAATGTGTAACCCGGAAAAACGAACCACTCAAAATAAACACATCTCTTGGGGAACTCACTTTAATATTATCAAACTAATTTCTGGTCTCATTAAAGCAAAGCTTGTAGGTAAGAGACCCCCTAAGATAGAGTACTTACACAATCATTATTAATGACAATTACATTGAAATAATAATAACAGGGGAGAGCACAATATTTAAGTTGCTGATTAAAGGAATTAAGTTGACAACATATAACTAGACGAGGGACAAACACTACAAGACACCAACAAGAGGATGTAAATTCAAACCAAATAAGGGAGGGGACTACTAAGAAGGGTCTATATTATTTTATCAAGAATGATGAATCACTCGTGAAAATAATTACTCACAAGCCACAGTTTAAGTCGTTTCTTGAGGATGAACACATTTATCTAATTTAAATTTGTGGCTTGAGGAGAAAGAGCCAAGCTGGAGTGGGTAAATATCAGAGACCTTAAGCGTCGAGTAGTTGTAAAATATTGGATCGGAAGGACTACAAAAATGAACACCGTTAATAATTCTAAGAGCCTTTTTTTTGTAAGACAAGGATTCTATTTAACAAATATAACGATTCTATTTAACAAATATAATGATATACAAAAATGTTGCAAACTGCTTACTGACTAAAATTACCAAAATTCAAATCTTAAAATTTAGTGGGCCTGACGTTTTGATCCTAGCAGGACCTTTCTCAAAGGCAGAGTGACAAGGACAAAACAGATACATGTACACAAAGGAAGGGGGAAGAGAGTGAATAGGACACAGATGAGAAACAAAGGACAAAGAGTAAAGCTGGTAGGGAGAGATCAAAGGGAAGGGCAAGGAGTAGGGTAGGGATTAGTAAGAAGAGGGGGAAAGATCAAAGAGAGAAGTGTGGAGAAGTGAACACAAAGAAGGATTATCATAAATATAATATATTATTGTTATTATATAAAGTATATTATATATTATTACATTATTATATTATTACATCATTATATTATTATATTATTATATTATTATATTATTATATTATTATATTATTATAATATTATATTATTATATTATTATATTATTATATTATTATATTATTATAGAAATAACAAATATGATATTTATCATTGTATTGGAACACTTCAAAAAAACTGGTTAATTAACATTTGCCTATGAAGCACACCATCATGAATGGGTCCTTCATATGGAAGATGGTCATCATCAGCTTCGACTTCCCCATCAAAGTGTAGCTCAGGTTCCCGAAATTCCTTAGATAAATTAAACAGCACACAACATGCTTTGATGACCTGGCAGGCCCTCTGTGGTGCTACTCGAAGGCCATATGATAAGCAGGGAAATCTTCGTTTTAGCTGGCCAAACATTTGCTCTATTTTGGCCCTTGTCCTCCTGTGTGACCTGTAAATGTTGAATAAACAAGTATCATATTTATAGAAAGGAAGTGTTGCACTACTTTCAATATTTAAATTCAAGCTTTTTTGGTCATTGGTGAACTATTAAATGGGTCTTATTTTGTTGTGATAAATTTCAATCATTAACATTTAACATTTAGTCAAATACACCGATAAATGATACATGTACGGAATCTTACCTGTTGTAGCGTCTGTCTGCATTTGTCATAGGCTCTGTCACTGGTGTCATCAGCCAAGGCCTCAGAGCGTATCCAGTGTCCGCAACTAATGTTCCTTGGAGTCTGCAAATTATATAACAAAATATGGTACATGGATTTGGTAGCTCTAAATACTTGCACATGGGCAAACATTCATATACGTATACGACTGTAGTAACCTACATGTGCTATTAAATATTTCCATAAGTGTGGGTCTATTATTGCTCAAAATTGTTGTCTCCAAGTATTGCTTATTTGCTTTCTTCAACTACATGTATTTTGTTATGAATAATTTGGAAAAAGTAATTGCACTGTATTATACATGTACGTCACTTTCTATTAAAAAGACTGATCCAACTCCCATTTTTCATTGTTGACACTAGCTTCCTCATTAAAGCTTTTTTATTGAATGAAGTGTATGATCAAACAAATTATTTATTTCAACAAGGCAGTTTTTTTTGCTCGGTAGTTGTCGAAATGGTACAATGTAGGAACTGGACATTAAATTGTATCTTCTTGGATGATCAGACTAATAATTAATTCTGATCGGTTGAATAGCAGTGGGATAACAAACCAAAACTGCTATGTGTAAATAACATAACATTCTGAACTCTTGCACACTGGTCATCATTAAGTAATGCTCTAAAATTGAAACCTGTGTTGCATGTGAAAGAGCATTGGAAACACTGGAAAATCAATTGGTTATCAAAAGCACGATTGTGGAATAAGAAAACACTTTATTTTTCCACATTCCACTCCCACTTGTGTGGACATAAGACACGTATGACAAAAGTCGCTCAACTGACTAACCTTCCATCGGTAAACATTTGTCCGAGCAGACTTCCATGTAGAACAGCACTGTCGTGTGTACTTCCGGCCCATCTGGCTACCACGTTGGTGACCCGGAAACCAGCATCACAAACAGCCTGTACGTTGATGCTGTGGTAACCTTTACGGTTCACATAAAGGTGTTCGTCATCTCCAAGTGGAGCTCCATATAGACGTACATGTGTACAATCTATAGCTCCTACCACGCCTGGAAAACCAGCCACTGCATGGAATTCCTGTTTCACCCTCATCATGTCTTGGACATTGACGGGGAATGTGATGACCTCATTGGTCAATCTGGAGATTGCCCTCGTTACCCGAAGTACAATCCTGCATACTGATGCCGTACTTATGTTGTGCAGATCACCTTCTACCATGTAGAATGCCCCTGTGCCATAGAAGCGGAGTGCGGTCAGCAGCTGGATGAGTGGCGGTATGGCATTGTTACGCTGAAAGGATTTGTAAACAAGGAAATGATGATTATTCAGTCTTACAATTTAAAAAGAGTAATTTACAACAAATGTTGCAAACTGCTTGCTGACTAAAGTGAACAAAAGTCAAAACTTAACAATTTAGGGGGCCTGACATTTCAATCCTAGCAGGACATTTCTAAAAGGCAGATAAAGGCTTTGAGAAAGGTCCTGCTAGGATCGAAACGTCAGGCCCCCCTAAATGTTTTAGTTACTAATTTAAAAAGAGAAGTTTCAGCACCCTAGTTCTTAGGTCTGGAGTGAGGCCAAGCCAATGTGTGAAAAGTGAAAATAAAATTGGATATGGTCAAGCTGCATTACCATAGCTATTCTCATCTGATGACGTTTTGAAGCAGAAACTGCAATGTACACATGTATTACAAAAAATGCCCCACTGCTCATCACAATACATGTACACTTCCGGCAACAATGCCGTGAATACGTCTGACGTAAGGACAAAAATAGGCATGAACTCTGGGATTTAGGCCTGGTCTTTGGTATGGCTGGTCCACTCTGAATTTACGGAGTTAATCTGGTTAAAGTCCGGTTCATAGTAGGCACGAAAATGAAAGCCAATTCAAATTTGTGATGTTGCAAGTTTTTGCATTGCGAATTCGCAAAAGTTGAACTTGTTTAAACTCTGGCGAATCTCGCAGTGAACTGCTTCATGACGGCAAATTCTCAGCGCATTCACTTTTATGACTTTTATGAACTGGCTTTTACTAGGCTTTAGTATTTGCCATTTGGCTATCAAAAAAGTAAACTAAAACTAAAAATTGGAACTAACAAAAATTGGGGGGGGGGCCTGACGTTTCGATTCTAGCAGGACCTTTTTCAAAGGCAGAAGGCAGTTTTGAATTTTGGTCTCAGTCTTTTACTTAGTCTTACTCTTATCTTAGTCTTACTTAACTTAGTCTACTCTAGTCTTAGCATGGGTCTTACTCTTCTTAGTGTTACTAGAGTACTACTAGTACTAATACTTTATAGTAAAACTACTAGTACTAGTTCTAGTACTCACTACTAGTACTACTGTACTACTACAGTACTACTACTAGTACAGTAGTAGTACTACTCATACTATTTACTATAATAGTACTACTACTAAGTACTAGTCAGCAAGCAGTTCGCAACATTTTTTGAGCATTTTACTGACAAAATTCCAATCAGATGTTCAGCAAATACAGCTCAGTAATCGTTAATGATCAACAGGTGTTAATAAAACAAATAAAGGTCACATAGCTCTGTAATTGTAAACACGAGAATTGCCAGGGTTCGTCCTCTCTCCGCCCTACTCCCAGTCCCAGGCAACACGGATGTAAAATGGATGGTTCGTCTTGCAAGTTGCATGCACTTCCCTAGCTAGCCCGGCCTGAGTGACTAGAGTCGAGAGTGATAACGATTTTACTGTGTAACCATCTCGGAAGACTTTCCCAATCCCAGTGCCAACTACATGTATTTTGCTAGCTGTTTTTTTAGCCTGTCACTGTCACTGTTTCTACGATAAAAATGACCGCCAAACGACGCGGGTCATGAATGGGGGGTCATTCATTGTTTACACTCGCCAACAAAGTGACTCATGGTGGCGCTAAATAGAATAATGATCGCTTGGCACACTGAGGGCGGCATTTAAAAAACTATTTTAATCTCACCGCGACAGACAGCCGCCGTTTTCTTTAGTTTTATTAGCCCCACTTATATAGTAGGCCTAGTAAATAACCGTATATAATAATAACGTCAAGGTAGAATATTTACCCGTGTTTCATGTTGAATCTGTCGACCAATCCTTTCTAACAGTTCCGTTATCCCAAGTCGTGTGAAGCGATATCTTCTTGTTATTTCTTCGTCCGTAAGATTTTCTAACGGGTTTCGCCTATCCCTAAACAACCGCTCTCTTCGCAAAGCTCGCCTTGCTTCGTGGTCCGCCAAAAGCAAAAGCGCCATGATTCATGGAAAGCGGGAGGCAAGTGTAACATTGGACAGAGTTTATTACACTAATTCAATAGTTAAGACTACCTTACACCAGTCTTAAAGTTAGGACTTGTTCGGCGCCGTTGCCATGGAAGTTAGGACGAGTCTAACTCGTCCTAACTTTTGTGAAATCGATCTTTATGAACTTAAGACGGGTCGTAAAGTTAGGACGAGTTACTAGTCCTAACTCGAGATAGGACTAGTCTTAGCGCTTTGTGAAATCGGCCCCAGGTCACGTATACACAGCGTGGCTAGATTTCAGTTTGATAAATTCATTCAGCCCTAAAATGAAATACAAAAGTGTAGCAAACTGCTTACTGACGTTTCAATCCTAGCAGGAACTTTCTCAAAGGCAGGGTGACGAGGACAAAACAGATACATGTACACGAAGGAAGGGGGAAGAGAGTGAATATGACACGGATGAGAAACAAAGGACAAAGAGGAAAGCTGGTAGGGTGAGATCAAAGGGAAGGGCAAGGAGTAGGCTAGGGATTAGTGAGAAAAGGGGGAAAAGATCAAAGAGATGAGATCACATGGATGAGAACAAAGGACAAAGAGGAAAGCTTCATTCGGCCCTGTGTCTCTCTTTAGCATATTTACATAATGTACATCATCAGGGGCTTAAAGTGTATGTGTGACCCGGCACAGCATAATGAGGACTAACCCCCACTTTTGAGATTTTGAGATTTTCTAATGATGTGAAAGAGTATACCATTAGCTTTCAAATGATATCACAATTATTTCCGTGTGAACTTTGTTGTAAATAGCTACAAGGGGACTTCGCTCGTTCATTTGGTACCAGACACAATATAGCAGCACCATTCTAACTCCTCAAAAGCGGCCATTCAAAAAGGCAGGAACTTTCCATTTTCATGAAAACAGTACACAAACACTCCCCCGAAATCCTCGGTTTTTTTCAACATTTAGAAACGAATTTCGGAAAAATCCTTTGGACATAATATACTCCAATACATTAACTTTCCGAAAATACAAAAACAAAAACAAAAAATTATCGAATTGAGAAGAAACTTTGACTTCAGGCGTTGTTTACTCGAAAAGTGTTTTGGTGGGATATTCCTCATGTCGCTGTGCCAGGTCACATATGTACATGTACACTGTTTGTAAAGTACTATACATGTACCTGTGCTGTTATTGAACATGAATAACAATCTTTGTCCAGGCCACTTTGGGAACTGACCTGGCAGTGTTGTTAAAAGTACGTGATGCATGCATTAATTCCATAGTGGTTGAGCTCACTGTTTCGTTCTTCCTGTCTGGGGAGTTTCATTCCCACAACCATTCTAATTGTGAACTGACGAAGGGCTGTTTTGGGTTGACTGGAACAAGCTGCCATGAATTGGACTGGCTGACTCAACCAATTGATGTGAATTTTTTTTTTTGGTAAAAAAGAAGAAGATAAGTCCGTACCCAATAGTGATGACTAAGTGTATTAAAGCTATTGGATATCCCGAAATGGGCCACCAGAGTTAAGGCTATGGCAGTGTCTGTGTGTAAATGTACATGCGCTTCCAATAATAAGGCAATGCCCTAAATGAGCTTCTAGAGCTATGCCATGGCTATGTCTATTTTACTGCACAGTATCCCAATCAACAAAACTACACACAGCTCTAGACAAGCCTTGTCCAAAACCGGCTTTCAGAGCTACAGCTATATGTCTACTGTCAGTGTCAACCATGGTGTAACCCAGTAGAGACATACAATCAAGCACAGCACTTCCAGACAGCCAGAGCACGAGCGGTGCATTGTGGGATTAAAAGAACCGGTGCGATTAAGCAGAGCATGCAAATAAAAGCAACCACCGGTATTTGAAAAAGTCTCTCTAATAGTGGAGTCCGAACCGCGATTCAAATCCCACTAATAATCGCGTTTATTGTGTCTACATTCCCTAAAAAGTGGAGTTTGGAACGCGATTCAAATCACCTTTATCAGGGACAGTGGGAACGACCCTATAAAGACCTCATTTTTCACAGGAGAAAGTGGGGGGGTGGAAGATAAGTTGTCTCACTCACGGGGTGGTCTGAATCCAGCTCTGATCCGTAGCTCAGGATGTTGTTGGCAAATTCATCGGTGTCCTTCTTCCTTCGCGGGAACCAGGGAACTACATGACAAATACATGAAACACACACACAATATCATGTCACACACAAGAAACCAAAGCTCAAGATTCAAAGTAATGTAATCCCGCAATCACTAATACTACCCAAGTATTTCTCAATTAACAAAAGTAACACCAAAATCATGCAAGAGCTCTGCTTACTGACGTAAATCACCCAAATGCAATTCTCATAAATCTCGAGGGCCTGATGCTTCGATCCTAGCAAGACCTTTCTCAAGAGCAGAGAAATACTACAAAATGATCACTAGCTACTAAATTGTAATGTAGAATGACAGAGGATATACAAGTCACTGACATTTTCAAGGGTCTCATGTGAGAATGAGAAACGTTCAGCTAGGACCAAATGTTAGACACTAGGGCCGTTCCCACTACGAAAGTAATCGTGGTTTGAATCGCGATTCAAAAACCGTGGGTTTTTTTTTTCGTGTACACACAGGTCAAATAATCGCGTCGCAAATAAATGCGAGCCGATTGCGGTTAGCGTGTGGTTGCGCTGCTCAAGCGGGAATGGCGGGACTCGCTGACGAATGTAAACAAACCCTGTGCTGCACTTCCTGGCAGTAAGCTGCTGGCGGGAGATGCCATGCTAGCGCAATGCATTGTGGGCTTAAAAATACCGGTGCGATTTGAGCGGAGCATTCCCACACACATCGCGTCGCAAATAAACACGAATATTTGAAAAAATCACACTCTTAGTGGAGTTCAAATTGCAATTCAAATCCCACTAATAATCGCGATTATTGTGTCCCCACACGCAAAAAAAGTGGAGTTTGAATTGCGGTTCAAATCGCGATCCAAATAATCGCGTTTATTTGGTGTAGTGGGAATGGCCCTAATGTCATTTTTTTAAATTATCAACAACAACAACACAATGAAGAGGGATCTGTTTATATCTCCTTGTCTGCAGGAGTGATACATGTAGGTGAAACTTCCAGAAGGATTACTCAAATTTGATCTAGGAAAAAAAAGGGTTTGCGACTGACATCAGAGTAGCACAGCTCAAAAACTCAGTCCACACTTTAGTCCACAAAACAAAACAAAAATGATTATCGGTGATCATTGGAGTTCTTCAAAATGTCATTTTCTGCAGTTTCACATTGCAGCAACTGCACTGACATTTACTGGTTCATGTTGACTTTTCATTCAGTGGAAAGAGACTAGAGAGTGCATTCAAAACTGCTCAGTTTGAGCAACAAAATATATGTAACTCAGGCCTATCTACGTGTATTTCTTTAATTTCCATGTTTGTCATTTATATCACTAAATATTTGGCGATATTTCTTTTATTACTGTGAACCCCAATGCATATTTTCCAATCTATATGCAAATTATGATGCTCATTGTTGGATTTTACTCCGTTAGATATGAACACAAACAAAGTACAGGCTTTCGGTCATGTGTTTATCAAATGGGTTCAAACACATTCACTTGCCTTTAAAAAAAAATAATGCCTAATAGTAATGCCCACAATAATGCTTCCATGATAGCTTATCATTTACATGTAGCTTTGCTTATCAATAATCTGTGTCACTGTCAGCTGTGTTGACTTTCGCAGAAACCCATCACTTTCGTTCGGGCTGTATCACCGGTAGCTTGTTAAACTGGTCTGTGCTATAGAAATTGTATTACCAGTATTCTAATCCATGCTTAACTGTCTTGTAATGTTGCCAACAGTCAAACTGCTTTTAACACTCTTTCTGGGGACGTATTTGTAAGTTTTCATTTTGCTAATGAGAATTCCAATAACCATGAGCAAGTTTGTGATGTCATCACAAGATCATGCAACAGAAACTCAAATTTAAGATTCTTGTGGGGGGGGGGGGAATTGAGTGCTATCCTATAATGATAAAGGATTGACTTGCTCCTAGCTCTGGGACTCTCTACCCATGGGAGCAGGACAGGATTATGACCTTGGGGCCCGCACGCCATAGGATGGTCTTTCACAGGGGGAGTAGGCGTACCCTTGCCAACTAGCGACCCCTTGGACTGTTGTCCTTTGGTTGACTGGTTTTGGACCAATAGCGTTAAAGTGAAATTGATGATAAGCCGGGAGCAGAAGTGGTAGATCTTGTTTCCGGGCCACCTTCCTTTGGGCCCGAATGAAGGAAAAACTCACTGGGAACTTCTTACAATTTTTTTTTTTTTTTTTTTAATTGTTTAAAAGCTCCCAGTTCGTTTTTCCTTCATTTTGATTTAAAGGGTCTGGGGTTAATAGGAAGGGGAGAGCATTGGAAACATGGATGATGGACAAAGGATGAAAGGAGATGCGATAGGCTACTGGTAGGGTGAGATCAAAAGGGAAGGGCACGGGTTAGAGCAGGGATAAAGCAGTAGAGAAGGAACATACAGTTGAAAGAGAAAGAGAGAAGTAAAAGAGAGACGTGGTTAGGTGAAGCACCAAGGCAATTGTATTCATCAGAAAATTTGCATGGCCTCGGAAAATTAAGGCAGCAGGCATGTGTGCAAAGGAACAAGGCATCTATATATATGTATGTATAAATGGACTACTGTGATGCAGTAGATGTACAGGTGTATGTAATCTTATCAGATCTTCAAACAAAAAGTGCCTTACTCAGCACAGAGGCGTGTTCCAGTGGCAAGCTCAGGAAAACTGTGGAGCTTTGAGTTCTAAGCTTGACTGGAAAACAGTTTTATTTGTTTTTTAGTGGGTTTTTTTAGTGGTTTTTTAGTGGGTTTTTTTTTAGTGGCTGAATTACATTATCCTCGACACAAACATCATATTACAGTATATCTTTGATACAACGAGGTACATGTACCCGCTGCTATACATGTACATTATTCAAATCTACCACACACGACCTCGATCAGCTCGGTAGTCAAGTGGTTAAGATGTCTGCACTAGAAAGAAGGAGTTGCGGGTTTGAATCCCGCCCGAGCTGCCTGAAATGTTTTCATCAGGCATTGGGCAAAGCACTGGGCACCCAGTGATCATTGCGTCAAGCAAGGCAAACCCTCTTTGAATAACATACTCCTCAATGCAAAGATCATGTTATATCTGTGATGGTTGGAGAATGTTCTCACGATACTGTCGCAAAACAGCCAGTTCAGTGTGCAAACAAACTGCACAATCACTGTTAATAATTCATAATTCAAAACACTCATTTCCCACTGACTAGACCAAGCTGACAGCGAGAAATTCAAGTGTACACATGTACATGTAAGTCTACATCAGCTGTTGTATTCACTAGGATAAAAATCTAGACAGCATTTATTTGGTCATCCCACACTGCAGCCATCTTATCACATGGTGCCTAGACTCCACCAGTACGAGATCAAATGAGGAACTGAGCGCCAGCTGGCCAGCACCTGACTGTTTCACATTTCCTCTTCTTTCTCTGCGTTTCAATTTTCATTTAGTTTTCCCTCGATACTCGGGGGACTTTTCCTTTTTTGGGGGGGGGGGGTGGGGGTCAAGCACCGGAGAAGCCAAGATGGCAGCCGCATGAGAACGTTCAGTCTCCACCAAACAACTTACGTTTCTCAACGTCACCTTAACGTCGGTCGAAACAAGTGCAACAATTTGACCGTGTGCAGAGGAGTGCAATTATCCAACGGCATGATGGGAAATGCCGCAAAGCATGGTGGGTAATGCGAGGAGGTCATGCAAAATGGCAAAATGAAAAACAAAAGAAATTCACACACTTATATATATATGAAGAGAAATTTGTGCTTTGTCACCCCCTGAAGCTGATGAACGATTGTACACACCCTTGTCTCACTTAAACCATTGCCACCCTAGCAACTTCTACAATACTTAATTGTATAAAGAGCACTGAGCAAATGGAAATTTAAGTGTGGCAAAATGGTTTCCCCATCATTTGGTCTGGTTTCATCAGCAATGAACTGTACGTTGGGAGCTCATATTTCATTTTGACCGATACAATCCATCAGCACTGCCTAATCATTATACTGATCAGTGACCTAAACAAAACCACAATGCAGGTCGAAAGTCAGCATAACATATTGCCCAACATTTGTACAGTGTACTCTATGAATTCAACTCAATGTATTCACTTTGGTGGCAAAGAAGATCATTAAACAGCCAAGTGGAACATTTGACAGTCAAGTGGATCATTTGACAGCCAACTGTATCATTTGACAGCCAAGTGGGCCATTTGACAGCCAAGTGGACCATTTGATGGCCAAGTTGATCATTTGACAGCCAAGTGGGCCATTTGACAGCCAAGTGGACCATTTGACAACCAAGTGGACCATTTGACAGCCAAGTGGGCCATTTGACAGCCAAGTGGACCATTTGACAACCAAGTGGACCATTTGACAGCCAAGTGGACCACTTGATGGCCAAGTTGATCATTTGACAGCCAATTAAGTGGGTCATTTGACAGCCAAATGGATCATTTGACAGCCAAGTGGATCATTTGACAGCCAACTGTATCATTTGACAGTCAAGTGGACCATTTGACAGCCAAGTGGATAATTTGACAGCCAAGTGGATCATTTGACAGCCAACTGTATCATTTGACAGCCAAGTGGACCATTTGACAGCCAAGAGATAATTTGACAGCCAAGTGGATCATTTGACAGCCAAGTGGACCATTTATCAGCCAAGTGGTTCATTTGACAGCCAAGTGGATCATTTGACAGCCAAGTGGACCATTTAACAGCCAAGTGGTTCATTTGACAGCCAAGTTGATCATTTGACAGCCAAGTGGATCATCTGACAGCCAAGTGGATCGTTTAACAGCCAAGTGGACCATTTGACGGCCAAGTGGATCATTTGACAGCAAGTGGAACATTTGACAGTCAAGTGGATCGTTTAACAGCCAAGTGGATCATTTGACAGCCAAGTAGATCATTTGACAGTCAAGTGGATCATTTGACAGTCAAGTGGATCATTTGACAGCCAAGTGGATCATTTGACAGCCAAGTGGATCATTTGACAGCCAAGTGGTTCATTTGACAGCCAAGTGGTTCATTTGACAGCCAAGTGGTTCATTTGACAGCCAAGTGGTTCATTTGACAGCCAAGTGGATCATTTGACAGCCATGTGGATCATTTGACAGCCAAGTGGACCATTTAACAGCCAAGTGGTTCATTTGAAAGCCAATTTGATCATTTGACAGCCAAGTGGATCATTGACAGCAAAGTGGACCATTTGACAGCCAAGTGGACCATTTGACAGCCAAGTGGACCATTTGACAGCCAAGTGGTTCATTTGCCAGCCAAGTGGTTCATTTGACAGCCAAGTGGTTCATTTGACAGCCAAGTGGACCATTTGACAGCCAAGTGGTTCATTTGACAGCTAAGTGGATCATTTGACAGCCAAGTGGACCATTTCACAGCCAAGTGGACCATTTCACAGCCAAATGGGTCATTTGACAGCCAAGTGGACTATTTGACAGCCAAGAGGATCATTTGACAGCCAAGTGATCCACATACATGTGTAGCATCATGGAACCACTTACAAATTTGAATGCGCATCACATCACACACCAATACAAACATGTGGTGGTGCTCTTAACTTCCGCCCATACTTTGACACTAGTCAGGTTTACAATGGCATTTCAGTATCCTAGCTTTATTTATAATAGATGCAGACCATTTATAGGTTATATACGTCTATGCTCAAGCCCTACTGAAGTTCACACATCTTTGGAACACCATTCATGATAAAGAGAGGATCTGGAGCATGGGTTTTTAGGGTTTTTTTTTACTTGTGTTTTCGTCCTGGGAGCGGGACAGCATGTGCACATATTCAGCTTTGTCCTTGAGCTTCTCTAGGATTGAGTTCAGCTCTTCAGTATTCTCCTCGCACACCACCAGGAACTCGTAGCTCCCCTCCTTGCGCTTGGACGGGCGCGACTCAATCTGGGACAGGTTGATGTTGCTCTCCTGCCAAACCAATGGGGTCACAGGTTAAGGGTCAGAGGTTGGAGGGTCAAACCACTAGGAGAGTCAAATTACAATCATGGGTCTATTCATAGGGGTCAATTTTCAGTGGTTAAATGACTGGCTTAAATAAGCACCTGAATGCTAAGTTCTCAGGTTCAAGTCCCAGTCCAGTCAAATTTCCGTAGATTGTTTTCTAAATTGCTTCAAAAAATCCCAGTTAGGTTTTCTTAGCTTTCATTGAAAGTGCCAACATGAAAACAGCAATTTCCGCCTTCAAGACAACAGAAGACACTCTGTTTTAAACAAGTCTTCAATATCTTCATTTCCATACGGGGGAAAGTCATTGCATTGTTATGCATTTGGGAAGCGGAGACGAACTGGGAGACCAAGCCTGATGAGAAGAGTGTTCGCCACGTGAGCCTGCAGCAATGCAACTTGTGCAAGTGACATGATTTGGACCCTTATAGATACTGTAGTCAAGCTGGTCATGGGGTTCTTAACGGCTGTGTCACACGTGGCAACTGGTGCAGGCAACCAGCTGCTCAGGGCAAACCAACTCCACTGCGTCTGCATGTAAAGGGAGCACTTACTAATTTGTGCGTCAGCAGGGCAAGAGATATCGTTCCAACTCTTCAGTGTCTCAATGTACATATAAGCAACATGAACTTTGCCTTGAATCTGCATGTCTCCATTACTAGTCTCAAATCGGAGTGCCTGAAATTACCTGCCTGCACATTTCCCAGTGTGACAATGCCTAAAGGGATAAGGGAGTGTACATGTACGGTATGTCATGACTAGTACATACCTCAAACAGTTTGAGAGTACGGGCCAGACTGCCGACCTCTTCCTTCAGACCGAACATGAGAGACGTCTTTCCATTCTCCTTGTCTTCTCCCCCTTTGCACTTTTTCTGTCGGCGAGAAAGATGCGTCACATATAAATTATTCAGAATCACTTCAGATGTCTCCCTGGTTTCTTCCACAGACACAAAATCCGTGCACCACCTTCAATCCCTCCAAAAAGTGCAAGTACATTAGCATAACAAGTACCGGGAAGTACGGTAATTGTTGCATGTACACGTACCATTTCGGCCAACTTACATTGTAACAATAAAGGTTTGCGGTGACACCATGTATAAGGTCTCTTAAAGGAAGAGGTGTGGTTCTGAAAAGAACCTGAGTGGTAACTCATACCTCTTCCTTTAAGAGACCTTATACATGTACATGTACATGATGTCACCGCAAACCTTCCTATATTGATTCACCCACCATGCAAAGCCTTTACATTGTAACATTGGTTAATTGGCACACAACTTGCAGTAAGTCCTTCGGTAAATACATTAATTGCGTATTTGGTATGGCATATTCAATGTGCACTGTGGTAATCCTAATATTCCCTAATGGCCCTACAGAGAAAAGCTCATGGATGGAATTAAAGGTTGGGTACACCATTTGCCATAAGATTCACATCCATGAAACTAACCTAGCATGTATAATTCGGATTCCAATTATTAGGTTAATGAACCTTAGAAAATAAATACCGGTACCCCTGTTTTACATTATTCATTGAAGTTTCAACTTTGTTTTACTTCCCCAGGTTTTAATCATAATAATATTAGTAATAACATGAAATGTATCTACAGCATCAAATCCACCCAAATTGGCACTCAAGACATTTCGCACTAAAAGATTTAATCAAAAATCAAAAAATACAATAAAGGTCATTATTATGGATTCAATTACAAGAAAATAAATCTTTAACTGAATATAGAATAATTTGCTTAATTATAATCCATATTAATTAGTGAAACTGAATCATTGATCAAGGTGAACAGTATCGGATGAATGATATTTTCTCACTGTTCAAGAATGTAGGCCCTATGGTTCATCTGAGAGACCTATTGTGTTCAAGCACGTTGAGATTTTAGCCGTGTTTCCACTGGACTCAAATTTAACCGAGACGATGGTTGAAATTTCTTTGGTCAAATTTGACCATCGTTCCCACTTGGACTTTTGAGTCAGTCAATTTAACCCAGATGATGCTTGTTTATATTGTTTCCCTGCATGGGCACCCTCAAGGAAACACACCCACCATTTCACCACAACTGCTAAACCACAATCGGCCTACATGTACAGTACATGTACTGTATGTAAACACGGCCCCCCCCCCAAAAAAAAAAAATGAATCGTTATTCAAATCAAGATTACTTTTATAGTGGGAACGTCCCTAATGATAAATTAGCCTGATGAAGACACATTGTAGACCCTCCACTGTAACCACCATTTTATCAGTCAACAATCAGATAGATAATTGACCACAAAGTCTGGGTCCTGTGGTCGGTTTTGCTACAGTTGTGCTAGGCTACTGCCAGCAACTGGTCATAAAACTTAATGGTACCCATTAATTATATGGAGGGTTTGAGGCTGTTTGGGTTATGTACATAAAAGAAGATTCATGAAAGTAACAGTTCCAAGTAATGCAAGTGACTAATGTAAGAGCATGGTAAGAGCTTTACTGGAGGAAGATATAAATTAACAGTGATGCAATCTCACGAAACATGAAACTCAAGACATTAGATAATTGTGCCTTGATTAACATCCCTATTTCTGTAGCGCAGCATTTCTGAGAAATGACTGGCTACTCAATGCCTTCAGCATCTGGTCAACCATGGGTCAACCATGGAGGATTCCTCCATGGGTCAACTACAGTAAGTCTAACAAAAAGTCAAAGTGGTCTCGGCAGTCGGCTTGGAGCTCGGAGGAACCCCCGGCTGCCAAGAAAAGAAGGGATGCCCAGATAAAGAAGTCTGACTTGACAAACACCAACTACGTTTTGGGAAAGTGTTTGAAGATATTGGCAGAACTCTAAGGAGGCAAAGGGGCCTCCAAACTTTCAAAGGTAATGGCGATGCCTTGCGTCACTTGCTTCACTTGCACTGGCCTGCCGAGTTGCATCGCCTGCGAGCCTGCTGTGCTTGTTTGGGAACTGAATACAGGGGCACAGCAGTGAAAGCAGGACTTCTGCTGCTGCATGGTCGTTTCTGGGTGCCATAGGTACAGCACATGCATCAGTGCACTATTCTTGTGCACAATTGCAAGGGCAAGCCCCTCATTTCCCCAGCCGACCTTGCTGGCACATATGTCGCATGTTGTTGTGGGCTCACCCTGGTAGTGGTACCGGTTAGCAATGAAACTCTTCATCAATGTCATACAATCATCAGGAAAGTTTCCCATTGTCATCAGTAAGTACAACTCAGCTACATGTACACTAGTAGGCCTATACATACATGTATCTGTAATTCAGTATGTATCTGTAATTCTGTATGTCTCGACCGCTAATTTTGGGGGCGTCTTAAAAATGTTGGTACAGTAGGCCCAACAACCAGGAGAAAATACTGTACATATAATACTGTAAAGAATAGTGTAATACTGTACAGAAAATATTGTACATGACTGTACAGGTACAATGTACGTGTACATGTGTACATTGTACATGTACAGTACATTTGTACGTACATTTATACACCCTGTATACATCTACATGTACTGGTATAGTACATGAATGTACACTGCCGTGCAAATGTTATTACGCACCCACAACAAAAATATGCTTCGTGTTTTTTACCCGATTAAATAATGGAATCACTTTAAAAATCATACCTGTCTCGTGAGTGGTATATTGGAAATTAGCGATATTTTATTGACACAATTATGCTTTCAAAAAATTTAGTGGGCCTGACGTTTCGATCCTAGCAGGACCTTTCTCAAAGGCAGAGTGACAAGGACAAAAAAGCTTTGTCCTTGTCACTCTGCCTTTGAGAAAGGTCCTGCTAGGATCGAAACGTCAGGCCCACTAAATTTTTTGATTTACTTTTTGGTAATTTTAGTCAGTAAGCAGTTTGCAACATTTTTGTAAATCACAATTATGCTTTATGTGTTCAGAATATATCAATATCCAACATCATAATTCCATCTCCCGCCCCATGGTTTAAATGCACGCGTAATGATATTCATGAGCTCATGAATATATAATGAGGCAAATCAAGATAGCGGTTTAACGTTGCGACGAAAGTGTGCCGCGAAGTTGCCCTTTTCACACGTAATTCAGAAGGTGTTTGTTAGTGGAAATATGATTATTACTGATTAAAAGAATGACTCCAGGCACAGGTTTGATAGTTTATTTAACTACTGTGATTTTTCAAAGTGAATTCTTAAGTTGAAAATGTTGCCGTGGGTGCGTCATAACTTTTGCACGGCAGTGTAGTACTGCAGTGCACACAAACCACAGTGGACAGCAGTGAGTGTGTTACTTTTACCATGGTTTTACCCAGGATCAATATTACATAATAGGCCATAACAACCAAGGCTAACCTTTAAGCAGAAAAAAACGCCTCGGTAGACTTTAGCCATTTTTACACAAGCTTTGAAAACACGTGTCTGCAAAAATTGGGGCCGGATGTCTGATAAAATGGTTGCTTGAGATTTCATCACAGACTTTTACTTTTAGACATTACAACGCAGCGCGGTAGTGATGAACGTTCCTCATTTTTCGTCATTTGCATGCGAGGTCAGAGGTTATATTCATATATTGCTGGTACTGCGATACCATTTGCACGGTGGAAATTGGGTTAACAGTGTTGCTCACAGAATAGCTTGTCAAGCACACATTACATGAATTGTTCTGCTGCATAGACATACTACATGTGTACTTTACTAGTTCTGGAAATGGCAAAGAAAAGTTCTAATCATGATGGCCATTTTCATGAACAATTGTGCACGAAGTCGGAATATTTATACTGGTATGCGTTTCATTCTTGCTGACACATCATTATTCAACAATTACTGACCGCTTTTATAGATTTGTGAGGCGCCATTTCAGGAGCGTAAAGGCAACAACACCAACAAAATCCTTGCGATCGTCACGCGGGTGCAATTTACACAATTGATCTCGGTGTAGTGATCTTGTTGGTGTTAAGAAGGCATCTACCTATTGCTTACGATCTTACAATAACCTATGTTTGGAAATTCCTAAGGGTAGAATGTTAAAAACAATGGGGCATAGATCTTTTCTTTATGCAGCCCCTGAATTATGGAACAACTTGCCCGCTGAAATCCAACAATCTCAGTCTATTACTATTTGTAAGTGTAAAATAAGGACTTATCTTTTTAAATTGGCTTTTAACAACTGTAAGTAATTGTTTACTCTTAAATTTTTTGCATTGCAAATTGAAATCACCCCCACATTATTATTTTGGTTCTCTTTCTGTTTGTGTTTTAACTTGGTGCATTTTTTTTTATTACTGTTTGGTTAAGTCATTTTGGGATAATTTTTTTTTTTTGTAAGTGGTTTACATGTAAGTCAACCCGGTATTTTTAATGAAATTTTATGTAATGGCCGTACTATAATTTTCATGAAGACCGCGCAATATAAATGTTAATTTATTATTATTATTATTATTATTACTTCATCCCACGGACGTCGCATCAATGCAAAATTTTAGAGGAGGTCTCGATCCCTGTCAGTGTCACAAATCGCACGGGACCCATGCGATTCTGTGAAGACCCATATGCGGTCCCGTGACAGGATACACTTTTACATGGTATCCATGTGTTCTTGACAGCATTGTGATTTCTTCGCACGGGGTCACAGGGACCCTCATTTTCTGCTCTCGTGTAAAGAATGGGCTTCAGATGAGTTTGTGGCTCTCCTGGGAGCTTCACAGGAGCAGGTTTACACTTAAATTTCAATGGGGTCACTGGGTGGGGCTATGTATCTAAGAAGATGAGGAAGGAAACTGCACGAGAATGGGCCCTTTAAACCCGTTGAAGCAGACAGATGATCAATTGTATCAATATGTATCAACATGATGTGTACATACGTGTGAATGTGCACTTGTAGCTTTACAAGTGCCTAACCTTGATGCATCCTGCTATCTACTGGTACAGTATGTGTTCACTGCACACTGTGTGTAACACCAGGCAGCCAATCAGGGTCATCCATTGGGGTCACACCCAGGACTGGCCCTTATTATGCTAATAAGTAATGAGGCCATGACAGTCTTGCAAGCAAGCTGGGACAGTGCGTACAGTATAGTAATGTACATGTACAGTACAGTACAGGATATGTGTACTCAGGTTGTACATGTGCAAATAGTACAGATGCATGATTCATGAACATGTACACATGTATCCATGAACTATAATTACATGTACGTATATAATATGTAAGCATTAGATCTATATGTAAGCAGTAAATCTACCTGGAGATTTACACAATTGTACATATCAGTGTACTAAATTACTGTGTTGTGGATTATCTGCATACTTTGTGCATGACGAGGCACAACATGGCAACATAGCCAGTGGAATATTTAGTGGAAAAGTTAGCTGCACATCTTCATGCACCGATGTTACACCGATGTTATGAAATACATTTCATTGGAAATTTATTTTCACTATTAGTAATAGATTCCATGAAATTGGACCCACAAAAATGCATGCCCTGTGACCTACACCGTGACAAAGCATTATACAATGTCCTGTGCATTTCTGCATTCATGATCTAGGATGGTTTTGCGCATGAAACAGTGCTACGTTTTGTCTCCAAATCTGAGTCTGTGTTTTCAGCACACCCTTGGCAGTTCTTTAGACTTTGCTCTTCTGTTACTGTTAGCCGAAACTCCAATTCGCTTAATTCTTTTATGAATTGATAGAAATGTCACTTTCCGCATTGTTTAAAACTTACGCAGTGGCTGTTGTTACGGCAGTGGTCCTTGTGGTTCCCTGACTTCACAGTTTTTTTTGTCAGGATGTTTAGCTCTTGGAACCAGACTATCAGCTAATAGACTGGTTCAACCAGCCTGCAATGCTGACAAAATACAATCAAGTCAGGGAACCACACGGACGACTGCCGTAACAACAGCCACAGCGTAAAACTTAAATTTCAATATCAATCTATTATATCTACATTCTTCTTTTTTCAGTGCAGAAAGGAGAAATACTAGGGGCTTTTAATCGTTTTTTTCAAGATGACCGCCATTTTAGTTAGAAATTCCTGAAACCATTACTCATTAGCAAATAGCATTAGCATTTTCCACTGTTCAAAATTTAAAGTTGGACAAGAAAACTGAACATATTTAGTGTCATTAATGTTGCAATGCAATGAATTTGTGGACTTTTTCGGTGGTTTTATACTGCATTTTTCAAAAATAAAAAATGAAAAGAATGAAAAATCCAGGCAACCCCCAAAAAAGGAAGCAGGTGGGAACAAGAAACATCTTGTTTTTATGAATTTGCCTAAATTTGATATAATCACAAGTATACCTTTGCAAGAAGTAAATATACGCATTATTTTCACATGAAAATGCAGGGGGGGGGGGTCAAATCCATGGGCCCTACTGACTGTAAGGGTTTTGTTGTCCTCTTTTTACTTCAAAATTTTCTGCTGACTGTTTCTTTTCTTTTTTAAAGAGGTTTCTTGCTTAGTCTTAGTCTTAGTTAGAATAGATGCTGTTGTGACAGTACTTCCATATTCTGGCAACCCCCAAAACTAGCCTTAAAAATACAAATGTGATGATTATGCACAATTGAGTAGCTATCAAATAATAGGAGTTTTTTTTGACCCAAACAAAATGGAAGTATTTGCTTGTTGACAAACAGAAACACGTCCCATAAGTCCCCTATAGATGCTACACACACAGGGGTGACACCATGATGATGGTGTCAACAATCGAACCCCTCTTTCTTCCGTGATCAAACCTGAACCACAAATCATGGAACTTAGTATAGAGTGGATTTCAGAGAGTCACATTGCTACTAAACTAAACTGGTTGTCTTCGCGAAAACCCAGCACCTATTTCAGCGTCCACTGACAGAACCTGATGACATAAGCCCTTTTTCTTGTAAACATTTCCAATGAGCAAGACCGAATCCTGTGGTACTGTAGTGTAGTACTAGTAATACTGTAGTTCATAAATAAATTATAGCCTACGCACTTACATCGCTCTTCAGATCCGAACCATTCGAATCCAAACACCGCTTCTTTGCCAGTCCAGCATCCATGATTATTGTTGTCAGCTCAACAGCTGCCAGTGCCAATTGCTGGGAACGAAGCGGCAATTGTAGACAATTTCCTCGGTCGCAATCGCCTGACGTCGTGTACTTTAGTCAGGTTTTTCGGGTGAAACTCTGTACATGTACGTTAATGTATAACATTACCGGGTTATGTATTGATGCACTGTACAGTATTATGATGTACATGTACAGTGTGTACATGTACGTACGTCAACACTTTGACCAGCCTATCATAATGTTCTTCTTTTGCAAAGTGGGGGCGCTATTTATTTTTAGCGGTGGCCTAATTTTAACGCCGCATGCATGAATAGTGCGGAGACCTGATAAAGTTCAGCAGGCACGTACATGTACACTGTACAGTACATGTACACATGTACAATGTACATATACATGTACTTATACATGTACTGTACATAATTATACATGTACATGTACATGTACAGTACATGTACTGATACACTGCCGTGCAAATGTTATTAATAACATTTGCACGGCAGTGTACATGTACATGTACGTCTGACCCCAATGCCATTGCTAAGTTGGTCAGGTCCGTTAACCATATAATTATAGGATGCCTACTTCTTCGAAGTGGGGTTATCGTTTTCAATGACTTAAATTTCGTGTTGGCGTCATTTGAAATCCGGCGCGTTTTCATTTCAGTCGAGCAAAAATAAGTTAATAATATTATAATAAAAATAATTATGGCGCTCTACAGCAGCTACTATAGTACTAGTGAGTAGTGATGTAGGCGCATTTACTTTTATTTTTTGTTTGCGACCGCCTAGACCTTTGTGCATGTGCTCAATTATACCACCTCCAGTGGTGGGGCTTCACGTGAGAATTTGATTTCGAATAAGCAATAATTAATTCACTTCGTTTTATGACTTTCTCAATTCCTTTTTTGACTATTAATTTTGGCATAGAGGTCAGTTGCTCAAGACTTCAGCAGAAAACTCACGTTTTCTCTTAATTAGTGGTAATTTAGCTGCACAATGTCCACGTACAATAAATATTATAACTATAAGCAATACACTTAAAAAAAGAAATTAAATAAACCGATTTTCTGTAGAAAGGGGCTGTCTCCAAATTAAAACACTTTCTGCCGTGCGTACGTGAGCCTTCCTTTTTGCTCGGCCTATGTCACAGGGATATCGGATAGGTCCTACTATGGAGGAATTCCTCCATGGTCCTACCGACTTCGAGCAGCACCTGCGGCCAATCAATTTGAGTAATTAGTTGTCGACCTCCCATGCAGTGAGTGAGTGGAGAAGAAGCCCCTTTAGAAGTATAACATAATGTACTGTTTCGAACTATTAGGCCTAGTAGCAGTACTATAGGCCTATACTGCTTGTAAGAAAAAAAAGACTATGGGGCCTTCTCGAACCATGGAGGAATAAGAGTCTCTTCTTATTCCTCCATGCTCGAACAGATCGGGCTTTGTCAAGTTAATTTACTGACGGAATTGGCATCGGCAAAACATTCTTTCTAAATTATGTTTAAAAAAAACAGTATATTATTATCGGTGATGAGGCGGTACAAAACGGACATGTAGGTAATTAGCTAGGCCTACTGCATAATTATATTAGTACATGTATGTATTAGTATTAGTACATGCATTAGTATTAGTACATGTATTAGTATTCTCTGCCTTTGAGAAAGGTCCTGCTAGGATCGAAACGTCAGGCCCACTAAATTTTAGATTTACTTTTTGGTAATTTTAGTCAGTAAGCAGTTTGCAACATTTTTGTATATCACAATGTACCGGTATTACAATTTTACATGTACCTGTACATGTGTGTGTACAGTACATGTACATGTGTGTACATGCATTACTGTACATGTACAACATGTACAGTTCATGCATTACATGTACTGTACATTACATGTACAGTACATGTACATTGTACACATGTACAGTACTGTACATGTGTACATTACATGTACACATGTACGTCTTTTGCACAACCTGATAATCATAAAGTGCGCCACCAGGCTGTACATGGTGTAGACTTTTCGTTTCACGTGTATCTTATTATTATGGCCGTTTACGAAATGAAGGCTTAGGCTCGGGCTTAGGCTTGGGACATTTTATCTTACTCGGTATAATATCACAGGCATCTAAAAACAAGCGTTTGGCCCCAGTTTCTTGGTGAACCGATCAAGCTATCTCACCTTCAAAATCGGAAGAAAAAAAAACAACGACCTGAATATTATTTTTCAGGTTTCTCCAGACGGAGACAAAGCCTGAGCCTGAGCCCGAGCCTAAGCCTTCATTTCAGGAACCAATGAAAAAAAATTCCCATCATGCAACGCTCACATATTTTGTTTTTCCAAAATGGCGGCGGGCACGAGAGACGCCGTCTCGTCCGAGATCGACGGAAAAGCAAACGAAAACACGGTGAAAATCATCTGCCTCGGCGACTCGGCCGTGGGGAAATCCAAGTAAGTGTATTAATTGTAACTAAGACTTGTGGTGGAAGGTGTCCGGAGTGATTTTCATTATCGTTGAGATGTTTTTTTAAGGAATGTTTTTAAATGTCAACCATGTCAACCAGCGTTGCTCTTCGCGTCACTTTACTCGTTTACGTTACTAACGCGTCGGTCAACCGTGACACTGACACTGACATAGTGACAGTGACACAGGTATCGTGGGAACTCCAATTTTCGTCGCTTGCCCTTCTAAGTTCTAACTCACATCGCACGTTGAAAACAACTCAGTATAACGATCTCAGACTTCGTATCTTCCGGTTTGTTTCCTGTTCTTGGCCCGTCACCGGAAATGTGGAAAGTAACTTAAGAAGGCTCTTCCAGTAGGCCAAACTCGTGTGATTCAAAAAGTTGCTCTTTTGGGGTCTATTTTCCTAGGTACAAAATTGGCAGTTGCTTCGTAGCTCCAGTTTTCTTTATTGTTGGACCTAAATAAAATCTGAGTGTACCATAACAAACCCCAACATACGTAGAAAACAAAAATATCGCGCAACTTGAGGCAGTCCGTTCTGGGTAAAAACTATGGAGGCTCCTAAAGGGCGTCTCACTTTTAAATTATTATTTATTTTTATTATTATTTAGAGGCATAACTGTAAGTGTAACGGCCTAGTGATAGGCTTTTAAAAAATAATAACAAAAAATAAAAGGCCAGCTAGAGAAAGTACCACGAAGGAGTCAATCCAACTTCCCCATCTCAAAGTGGCTCAGGGCAATGGGAGAAAATTAGCAGTGTCGAAAAAACTGAAAGATGAACAAACAAAAAAACATACAGGGAAGAATTTTACAGTGCCACACAGCATTTTGAGTTATTTTAAGAATTTATTTTGCGTCTGTCTGTACTGGGACACCTTACTAAACACCACTGTCAAAAATAGGTCACGATGCTTACTGCGCGATGCGCCGTGGACATGAACAAAACCGGGTTATCTTACGGAAATGACAGGCTTGATCAACATTCTACATACCCCCAGAACTGTGGGGTTCTACGTCGTCCGCTGCTCTCCCGACCGGAACCCCACAGATAACTATGCTTTTTTCCCATAGGCTTCTGTGTAACGTTCACAAGTGCTGTGGCATAGGGATCAGCAGGTTCAGCATAACTCATAAAATACTGCTCCATTTGGCCCAAGATTTCTAGCAAATGTGGTTTACATACCACGCACCTGTGTGCAACTAACTGTCCATGTGGCGAAAATGTGTCGATTTCCCCCAAAAAAGGGGCGAAAACCTCCCGGTTCGGTTGCAAGATTCAAACGGCAGCTCCGTTACTGGCAGTCTGGTCCCCTCTAGTACGGTATAGCGGCTAGCTGTGAAGACGAATGTCTGCTACTGCTACTGCTAGTCCGAGTAACTTGGACCCGACAAGTCACCCTTTTTTTATCGAATTTTGAAATTTTGAGATTCGGGTGACTGTAGTCTGTACTGTAGGGTCCAAGGATCATGGCTATGCTGCATCGTGTAATGTCATCTTTGAAAAATACCCCCGACCGAAATCCCCAAATTTACCCCAAAAAACACCCGTGAAACCGTCCCACACGCCCATTGAGGATTCAGTGAGAATTACAGATTCCAAATTTCCAATACTGGTGATTTTGTTTTACTCACGTTTGGGAAAAGAGAGAAAAATCCCCTCAGTTGACCGAGAACGGGTCGACGAGCCGAGTTGGGGTGGCCATCTTGGATTTGAAAACTGGATGGCATCACCAGGTCCGGGTGCGGAGTGGTCTGCGGAAGTGTGCGCGCGCTTGCACGCGTTGAGCCCTACGACTGTTTCCTGCAGCCGGCACCCGTGCCACAAACAGTGCAGTGTTTGTGTAGCCTGTACTGTACGCTGTAGTACATGTATTATGTAATGATGTACGTACTGTACATAATGCATGTCTAAATTAAAGTTCATGGTTGTGAAATTAGTTTTCATGAATAATCCTTATTTCAGTAAAATTAATATTTAAAATTGTAATGGGTTTTTTAATAAAAAAAATTAACAAAATTACTTTGGAACAGATGTTACTTAGTACCCCTAGAACTGTAGGGTCCTACGTCCACTGCTCTCCCTACCGGAACCCCACAAATAGCCGTGCCTTTTTTCCCATAGGCTAAGTATCGTGTAACGTTCACTTATACTGTGGCATAGCCATAGGGCTCAGCAGGTTCCTCATAACTCTTAAAATACTGCTTCTTTTGGCCCAAGAATTCTAGCCAACGTGGCTTACATGATACTAATTACCTCTGTGCAACACTGTCCATGTGGCGAAAATGTGTCGATTTCAAAAAAATGGGCAAAAACCTCCCGGTTTGGTCGCAAGATTCAAACAGCAGCTCCGCAACTGGCAGTCTGGTCCCCTGTACGTCTTCGCAGCTAGCCGCTATACCGTACTACCAATCGGTCGTTGACTCATCTCTGTTTTTCCCAGGAATTTCTCCAGATAGGAAGATGGTCCTTTTTTTTAGAAATGTTTGAAGCTTTGTGGAATCAACTTTTATGGGAATGGAATTGACCCATGAATTTGTGAGTCGCATTCCCAGCTTGGAATCTCTAGTACCTGTATTCTAGAGGTCACAGAACAATAGAGAATAAGAGAACATGTATATACACATACATGTATGTGTTTTACAAATATGCTTGACTGTATTACCCATTCACTTCTTGTAAACACTAAGGGGCAATAATACAAGTTGAAGTGAAGCAATGGATTCCATTCCTATTTGTCAAGGACATTTCATTTGCAAGTGTGACTGCTGTGATGCATACTATGAAATGGCTGTTAAGTACGACTAACCAGGCTGTACTGTGCATGGTCGTTTTATTTGTAAATTGTAAACCAGTTATATGTTTGTGACCAGTTAGTTACATGTACCGGTATGTTTAAAAGCAAATCTCAAAATTTAGTGGGCCTGACGTTTCGATCCTAGCAGGACATTTCAATCCTAGCAGGATGTTTCGATCCTAGCTGGACATTTCGATCCTAGTAGGACATTTCGATCCTAGCAGGACCTTTCTCAAAGGCGGTGCGTCCTGGTCACTCTGCCTTTGAGAAAGGTCCTGCTAGGATCAAAACGTCAGGCCCACTTAATTTTGAGATTGGCATTTTGGTAATTTTAGTCAGTAAGCAGTTTGTAACATTTGTCATGTTTAAAAGCAAAATTTAGTTTTCTGTAGATTTTTGGTTACCTTCATACATGTACAGTGTACAGAAACATAATTAAGCCACATATTATTCAGTATTCCAGCTTGAACTAATTTAATTTGGTAAATTTTAATAGAAGAGGTATAATTTTACTGTTCAGAACATAATTGCATTATAAGACTTCATGAACACCTCTTTTCTTGAGGCTCCTGTTTCCGTTTTTGCTGACCCAAAAGGGAGACTTCCAGGATAGGACTTCTGATGAAATGAACAAACATTTGGCCATTGCAGAAATTGCAGTTGGCCAATTTAATCCATTGCAAGGGTGATTGCTATTTCCGTTGTCAAGCTTGGCACTGGCCAAAAATCACGCTGACACGACCGAAATAATCCAACCCGTCAAATCGTGCAGTGCAGTGTCCATTTCGAAGCTTGTTTTCACGGAGACCATCCGGGCTCATACGTGTATGGTTTGGCAATGTGTTCCCGTCTGTGGCCATAGGAAAACTATTTTCAGAATCTCTATCCTTGTTATCGACTTAGAATTCATCTGATTCCGAAGAAAAAGCTTGTCGAAAGACGTCTCGGCCAACAAAATTGTCAGGTTTTTCTCGCCGAGAAAAAGACTGGTGCCACGCTCAAAAAACGTGCATTATCTACTGAACGCGTCAGGGAACCTCTCCGACTTTCTAAGTGCATACGGCTTTCGCGGGGAGAGAAAAAAAAATCTGCGTTCATCCGGTGACGTAATGAACAGCGCCCTTAATAACTACGAGCATAATTTTAATTAATTAAAAAAGGCTTCTAATAAGCCTGAAACACAAAATTTATGTTTGATCTGGAATTACAATGTACCAATGAACATATTTAATGCCAAATCAGGATTTTCTAATTTTTGCACTTCAGTTGACCTTTAAGGGTGGCCCAAGCAGGGAGACAAGCAGGGCACTTCCTGTCAGTCAGAGCACGAGCGGTGCTTTGTGGAATTAAACCAAAAAAAACATGTTGCGATTCAGTGCAGCATTCCCACACACACACAAAAAAGTCTCACTCTTGTCTTAGTGGAGTTCGAATCGCGATTCAAATCCTATTAAATACGGTAATCACTTTAATTGCGTTCACACTATACACATGCCACTGAAAGTTACCGCGTGACCGCGGAAGAAAAAGTCCCGTGCGAACACGCCTTTAGGTACAGGTGCATGTACACAGATGGTCACAGCTCCGCTCTCCACCAGGAGACAAGGAAAGAGAGATACATGTACCCAGTGCTGTATGATTGAATTAAAGTGATGTACTTTGTACACATTGTACACGTACATCTGTATATGTTTGTAGTGTGCATTCGATCACAAGGGAATTAGAGCATTAAGTGGATACACTATTTATATTCATTCTAGCTCATAAAGTCATAAACAGGATTTCGATTTTTTGTTGGAGAAGGAAAATTATTAAAAATGGATTTTCCCAAATACTCTAAATGCCTGACTCTTTATGTGTATGTCATGTAAGTCTACTGTACGTGACCACTGCACCTGCTGAGGCATCACTTTTGTACTTTGTACCGTACATAGAAATAAAATATCAGTTGTACAACCAAGTGATTATGCTCATGAATATTGGCAGATTCACCTGTCAGTTGTCTTATTAAGTTCCGACTAAAAGACTTCACATCACACACTAATGACAAAATGTACCGTACATGTATGTACATGTAGTATACGTATGGATGTCCATGTACAGTGTCCAGCCACATTCAATTGCACAGGAAACCGCAGTGGGATGCAATTATCATTTTTTAAGGTGAACTGGTGAAGCTTCAATTAGAAATGTTGGCTCTCCTTGCATTTTTAATTTCCTACATGGACAATGTGTGCCCGCACATTTCACTCAAGCAAAATGATTGGAGCGTGTGCGCAATCGATAAAGCAAATACATGTACAAATCTTTGGGTTTACTTTAGACACATCAAGCCAGGTGATTCATTGTTCAGGTGTATGCTTGGTTTTCTCTCGCAGACTGAGAGTGGGGTCAATTTGATTTTGTTGTTTTCAAACTTGACTGAGCTTCTTCTCTCTTTTTTTTTTCGTATCACAAAGGGCCAATGCTACTAAAACATCATCTTTGCCTGCCCCCCCCCTTGCATTTCAGAAAACACAAACCGTTTCTGAAGGTTCAGAAAGCAGGTTAAGCTTATGAATGCAGTTGAGCTCACACAATGAGGTACAAATTGGCCCTTCGTGCTGCATGCATTTTGAATGGGGGGAAAGGAGGGGGGGTTGGGAGTCTGTCTCGGGAATAACACAAACCGCCTACATCCTTGACATATCGGTTGCTTGGCAACCTATCTAGACAAGAAGATACGCGTATATCTGGCAAGTGGGTTGATTGCATTAGGCCGGTGCTTTGTCGTGCGTGTAGACCATCACTGCATATTTTATCTCCCCTCCCCTGTGTTCCATCTGCCTCTCTGCACCGCTCTGCACCCAAGCGTCACTCCGGCTTAAGCCGCTTTCCTTTCAAAGTCAGATGTCGACATCACTCGAAGAGCTGCTAACCTGCTGTGCTTATTTACATTGTCATTCCCTGCAGCATGTCTTTTGTCTAATGGCTGCTGTGCCAGCCTCTGCTATTTCTGACATCTCAACGTACTTATCTTTTTTTTTATATTCCAAGCTCAAATTGGACAGTTTATCTATGATGTACCAATTACAAAGCAGATTTTTTTTCTGTAGGTGCGCACAGACAAGCATGCCAGTATACATGTATGCCAGTTTCATACAATGCCATAGTATACCCTTATCAATTTATTTCACAGAAATATATTGTTCTGATTGTTTTAGCGAAATTTGAAAATGATGCATTGTTCAAAAACCCCCGTATGGCGGTCATCGGCACTGAAAAAAAAATATCATCAAACAATTTGGTTCGTTGCGATGGAATTTTGCAATGTTTTGAAGAGAAAATGACAATCAATAAAGTAAGGAGTGTACAGTATCACAAAACTACCTTGAATATGTATTATGTGCCCCGGACTGCTTCCTACTTGGTAATCGCTTGATTATGCACGTTTCAGTTTGCAAAAGGTCATTGTCACTGGCAGACTAGTCAAGATGTTGGCGGACGAGTCAAAATTCTGCTTTACTAGTCCGGCCGGCGAGTAAAAAATAAAGTTAAGGAAAACCCCTGTACATGAATGTACATGTTCAGTATGAAACTGGCATACATAGGAGAAAGGTCCTTCCGTTGAACATGCTTCAGGGGGATTTAAAGCCTCTGTTCCTTTTTTTTTCAGAAACTTGCGTTTCTTGTCTGACATCAGTGAAGCAGTCTCTTTGTACACTTGATTAATTAATGAGAATTCAATATCTGACTATGTCTGCACTCTATTGTGCTAAGCTACATGTAGAAAAGGCATGTAAATAAGATGTACACGTTCATATATTAAATTTTCACAATAGTGTCCATCTGGGTTCTGTAATAATACTAAAACGTTACAAAATTGGGTTGTAACTTGTAACATATTATAAGACCAACTACTGTAGTACCAAACAAAAAGACTGCAACTGTGTAAAGGTCCTACTAGTACCACCCACTGCACTACACCCAGTAATTTAATGCTTTAAGTACAAAAAACTGTAGACTAACAAAAGTAACAATACAGTAATGCATTAACAATTTTACACCATGTACATCTTGTACAATGTACATGTACTGCATGGCTCTGAAATGACCTACTGTATGAATTACAGGCACTGATGGTAAAATTAGAGAAATTATGCATCACCATAGAAACCTCATTATTAAAGTAACATGGTCCTGCATGAGTAGCGTGGTTGGGGATTTCAATGAGTAGTATTGGAACTTAATTAGGATGGTTGATGAGGTGTGGGGCTTTTTGAAGAAGCGAGCAGGAAGCATGAAACCCCTAATGGCGTTGGGTCCTGGGCCCACTGAAGGGCCCCGGAAATGGCCGGAATGTTTCAGACCTGAGATGCTCTCTGGTGCATTTTATAGCATTTCCTGCAAGTTCTCATTGCTTGTATTTTTTTATTTTTTTTAGGAAAGATGGTAAAAAAATGTCGACTATAGATATAATTTATGCCTTTGAGAAAGATCCTGCCAGGATCGAAACATCAGGCCCACTAAATTTTGGTAATTTTAGTCAGGAAGCAGTTTGCAACATCTTTGTATATCACTCTTGATATCAAATTAAATTTTTCTTTTCTTTTCTCTTTTTCTTCAGGTTAGTGGAGCGGTTTCTCATGGATGGATTGTATCCTTTGCCTCAAACTAAGCTGGCTGGTAACTAATTGTTATCGTTATAGCAGTTGCAGGCTGCAGCCCTATACAGTATATTGCAGGCCTTGAATTTGGTAATTTTTAGGGCAAGGCCACTTTGGCCTTGAATGATGCAAAATTTTCGGGGGCACCAAGGCCAGTGGGTAGGGCACCAAGGCCAAAAAACAAAATTGGGAAAGGGCACAGAGGCCAAATGGAAATAAATTGTACAAAGTTATCATTTTTGCATGCCCTGCTATATACATGTACTATGCATACAGTGAAACCTGCTTATTCGGCCACCTCTATAAAAGGGTCTTTTGTCACCTTTCAAAGTCCCCATCGACATTGCAAGTTACAATATTGCGGTCACTGTCCAACGCGGCCAGCGGCCAGACCTCTTGGAACGGCGCGTGTACATTTGCATTGAGGATAAACCTCCACATTCTGGCAAATGAAGAGATAAAAGGCGCCCTCTTTTGGCGCACCAAATCTCCAAAGTCAGAAAACTAGACGTCTTCTATGTTGGTCACACGTTCTTGTGTTGAGGGTGCCGACTATTTATTTCCGATGCATGGTTACATTTTAATGCGGCTGTTGTCGACACGATCGCGCATTATTTTGACTTCTCTGTCTTATCGAGTTGACATCGCTCCCCGATAATCCAAATAAAATACATGTAGTCTAAAAACAACTGTAAATATGCTTACCAATGCAAAAAAAGGGCACGACGGCCAAGGTAAAAATAGGGCACGGCCAAAGTGGCCGTGAAGACGGGGATTTTTGCGGGGCACCTCGGCCAGTAAAGAGGGCAACGACGGCACTGGCCGTCGTGGCCGCCGTTCAATTCAAGGCCTGATATTGTACACAAAAATCAGGAGCCAAAGGGCATGTTCAATTGTTCATTATAGTCAAATGTTTGGTATATCGGCATTTGTTATATAGCGACATTCCACCATATATATAATAAATGTGGAGAGTATGAGAATACAGTGGAACATCGCTATATATAACGAACACTGATATACCGAACATTCGGCTATAACGAACATGCCCTTTGGCTCCTGTGCCGGCAACTGCTATATAACAAATGACGGCTATACCGAACAATTTTCATGGATACCGGGGTGTTCGTTGTATAGCGACGTTCCACTGTACCTTGCATGCATGCATTTTATGAGGAAGAGGATTCCATTGCTCGCATTTGGAGCCATGGGTCTGTCCGCACTAATGGGTTGAAAGTGGTTGAACTGATCATTTGGGGGCTCTGGCGGAATGCAAGTATTAAGGGTTTTTTGGGGTTTTTTTTTCCATTCTGTATGATTTGGTTTCCTGTGTGTTGTAGCATCATTCCAAGTCAATTCTAATTATTGTATGATAGATGCCCCGTTACTTCCCGCGATCTTTCCTTCCTTGATCTCCTTCACTACTGACTGGCTTTCTCTTTCGTCTCTCTCTGGTGTGTCTGCTGGCATATTTCTGTTGTTCGTCTTCTTTCATCTTTAGGTGATACACAAAAATGTTGCAAACTCTGCCTTTGAGGCCCACTAAATTTTAAGATTCTTTCATCTTTGTCAATCATGCAATTCTCTCTAAACATATCGTCCGTGTCCTATCCGTGTCCTATCACTATTGCCCTGAAGAAACCTCCTTCCAGGACTGAGATTTCAGGCCCGTACAAGTAAATTTTGAACAAATGTTTAGATTTTCAGCAAAGCAGTTAATCACATTAAAGAAAATCAGATCTACATGTACATGGACTTGTAGGGCATGTGATCCAAGATGGAATCCTAAGGAATGTCAAGTCGGCTTCACCTTAACCAGAGACTCAATCTCAGCAAACCACAGCAGTTGTCCACGTTTGCCCTGACACTCTTCCGGTACAACACCAAGGTATCTGGCAAGGAGGTGGCCGTGGGTATGTATACCACAGTGTGGGCTTTGTGTGCTGTATATCAACTGGTATCTGGATTTCACTTCAGATTTGACAAGGACTTTCAGCCTTTAGTGGCACACTGGGATTAATGAGAATGAGAGGGGAGTGGTGGGTGGGATTAAGGAGTGGATTGAGAGCTTTAATCCATTCAATCCATTAATCTCTCTCTGAGGGTTGTATTGTTCGTGGGAGCCAAACAGCCCTTGGACACTCAAGCCATCTGGCCTTTTTGTATTGCCTTTGCCTGTTGGTTAGTCTGGTGCCCGCCTCTCATTGTGTGGCGGGGGGGGGGGGGGAGTCAAACAGCTTCAAGAGCACCAGGTGGGGCAGGATTTACTGGCCGGTCTTTCCTAACCCTGCCACAGGGGGAATAATCACCAACATGTCCAAATCACATTCTGTACCTCAGTTACCTAACCATATGTGGCCCGGAGAAGGCTTATCTAGTTCTGCATGCCATGGTTGGGCATTTTTCAAGTCAGTCTCTGTGATGTGATTATGTGGCAGGGATTTATATGCCCAATTTGCATTTTGAAAAGCATGGCAGCAACACAATAGTAAACAGGCACCGAAGTGCTAAAGGAAAATATATTTTTTTCATTTCTTTTTATTTCTTTTTTTAGTACGGTCTCAGACGGTATTTTGGTTTTTCAGAAAGGCTTCGTTTCGGGTTTTTTTACCTTGGTTTTCGGTTAAACCAAAAAAAACCCGCCCAACCCTACTACATACGAGGATTACGGTAGGTTCTTGATAAATAAACCTCTGATCTGCCAATGGAGCTGACTGTATTATTTTTATTTTTGTTTGCCTGTGATGGATCCCTTTAACCAGCAGTCTTGTAGTTTTCAAGTCCAAGTCCAGCCCAATTTTAGCTGCCTGGTCGGACCATTTTTTTGCTGTTTTGAAGTTGCCCTGCAGGCTACAGCAGATTTCCCAAACTCATCGAAACTTAATATAGGAAGGTTTGCGGTGACACCATGTGTATGGTCTCTTAAAGGACTGACTTATGGTCTCTTGACGGCCTGACTTTCTCCTGATGGCGGCCAGAGCATACTGGTCGAAACGTCGAGTTACCACTCAGGTTCTTTTCAGAACCACACCTCTTCCTTTAAGAGACCTTATACTAGTGTCACCGCAAACCTTCCTATATTGATTCACCCACCATATAAAAGCCTTAAGTCTTATTCATCGTAACTTACGATCAATCGCAAGACAATGAGCGATGCGCAGAAACAACACACAGCCTATCACTAGCAAAAGTAGCAATGCTAGGCTCCACATATTAGCATTAGGCCAGGTGTGGATTTCACAAACCCTTACCATCCATCATAATCCAACTCATGATGGATAACCCATCATGAGTTTGGTTACGATGGATCGTAAGGGTTTGTGAAATCCACGCCTGGCCTAATTCTATAATATGGAGCCTTGCATTGCTAGTGATCATGTTCTCGTAGGGAATTATTAACGCAGCCAGCAGCGTATTTGTATCGTTCAAGCTGTCTGTTCTCATTGCAGATTTCTGGGATACGGCAGGACAGGAGAGATTCAGTAGTATGCATCCATCCTATTATCATAACGCTCATGCTTGCATAATGGTAAGTAAGGAATATTCAGATCTCTGCTTGCTCATTTCTGCCTTTCAAAACACACTGCCCTTACATGTTTGATTCAAAACATGGGCAGCCAAAATGGTGCAGTATTTGTGCATTATTTTTCCAAGTTCAACAAGTATGCATACAAGTCTGTCCAATGATACCCATTGCCGCTGGACCAACTATAGGGAGACAGGCGTTTTCAAGTCATTACTAACAGTAATGTACCAACTTTTGTTGTATATTTCTCAGTCATAGTTGGAGTCTTCTTCGTACTCGTATTCCGATTTTATTACCAAATCACACAAAACTCCACAATTCATCAAATTGTTAAAACAGCAGAGGAAATTCTTTACTGGATCGTAACTTGAACCCAGGACCTCTGGCTAAACGTAGTGTTCTGCTATAATGTACATGTACATGTACCAGCGCATTGGTTCCTAAAACCAGATGTCTCTGGTTCAAGTCCCGTTCCAGTCAATTGTCTTTTGCTGTTTTCACAAATTGATTGAAAAGTCCAAATCAGTAAACTCATTCAATGAAACAAAATTGCCTCTAATTAAAAAAAAAAAATTAAAAAAAGGTGTGTTCTTGTTACGTGTGTGGTACTGGGAGTTCTTATCCTATTTTCAAGGTGATGCTGGGGTTCTGTGGTGAATTGGTCGCATTCAGTGAGCCATTGAATGTGCTGTCAATGACCCATTCAAGTGCTGTGTCTTTTGCTCCGGCAGGTCTTCGATGTCACAAGGAAAATTACGTACAAGAATTTGCCGCAGTGGTATCAGGAGTTACGGAACTACAGGCCGGAGATCCCATGTATATTAGCAGCTAACAAGATTGACGGTGAGTACGGGGATCGGGGGAGTTGAGATCAGTGCACTTTTGGAGGCCGGGAAATATCGTATGCAAAAGAAATTGATCCAAGATAACCATGGACATGGTTTCCGTTCCAAGTTACTTAAAGCCCTACACAACATTGGTAAGATCAAAAAACAGGAATGTTCACAGATTTACATGAAACTTATACAGTTTGAAGATGGTTATAGTAGAAACCTCTCACTGAAATATTACTGCCTTTAATGTTGTATTTTGGGAGTAATGAGTAAAATAGTTTAATAGTTTACGTCTCACCGAGATCTAAACTATTTTTCGGAACAGTACAGCGTTGAATGCGGCATTTTCGCGAAACAAATGAAGCGGTTTTCACAATTTTCTCGAGACTCGAGTTGGCGAATTGAGGTGAAATTTTCACAGGTGTGCTATTTCATGCATATGTTGGATCAGACATTGTATGGATGCTATTCTTTGACCTCGACCAATGTTGTGTAGGGGCTTTAAGCGGATGCCAGATAAGATTTGAAAGCTTGCATGGTGGAAATACCAATTATGAGGTTTGCGGTGACATCGTGTACATTATCTCTTATGAGAAGGAGACTGAAAAGACTAAGAGCCGGTTACTCAACGTTTCAGATATTGTGTACTCTGCCCACTGTCAGGAGACTGGTGTGTACTCTGCCCGTCATCAGAGTCTACTGCTGACGGGTACACACTACCCAAAACGTTGAGTTAATACCGGCTCTTTTCAGAGCCATACTCCTTCTCATAAGAGATGATGTACATGTGCATGGTGTCACCGCAAACCTCATGAGCAAGTGGTTGTCACAACCAGCTCTATGCTTCATTCCACTGTGTTTGTCACTATTCTTATGTCAAACAATCAGTGAGAAACTGATTGGGAACTTTTGAACAAATTGAAAAAAATGTGCCAAGAAAACTTTGACTGGACCGGGATCTGAACCCGAGACCTCTGGTTTTGCGTAGTAGCGGTGGAAATTTGACATACGATACTGATACCATGTGTAGTAGCCCGCCAGGGATAATCTAGCCACTGGCCTAATCTGGTTTTTTTTTAGCTCCAGCTATTTTTCAGTATGTGTGCCAAGTCAGCCCACATGCTTTCCTGCCCCTGCATTTTCATTTTCCCGACAATCGTCAGCACAGTAGCAATGGCAGCTCGGCCCTGTTTCATAACAAATGTTTAGAATTATTTCTTCTCTGGTTCATGTCGCTGTGGTCTACCCTTCGGCAGTTTTATACAGTTGATAGGTTTGCCAACAGGAACTAGACTCCCTTTCCGTCAATTTATTTGTCCAAGAATTTCGCTCGCAATAACTTGCATGCATACTAAACATGCTTAATAAGTTTTTGTTTGTTTTTTCCTTGCTATCTCGTCCCTTTAGTCGACTACAATATAACCCAGAAGAACTTCAACTTTGCCAAGAAGTACAAGCTACCCTTTTACTTTGTCTCCGCAGCTGATGGCACAAACGTTGTCAAGGTAAAGAAGAGCGTTCAGATTTCTCGACAGAACCGAGCGTGCTCAAGTTTGGAATGTTTAAGACATCACAGGGTCAATGAGAATGGACTGAATGTGGAACCATGATAGATTTGTTCATGAATCTTGTTAGGGGGAGGGTTACTTAATTTGTTCAGTATAAACAGTGGCCTGGTCTCAGTAGACATTGATACTTCATTTCTTTTTTATGTGAATTAAGGAGAGACATGATTTGGACTGGACTGTGATTTGAGCCCCAGTGTCTAGTTTAGCATACTAGGGCTGTATCGCCTGTGCTACCAAGCCCTTGGTTGGGACCTCCCTGGTAGTCAGTTTTAGCCACATTTCCCCTGGACCCAAAAATTTGTAACTGAGACAATGTCAAATGGTTATGTGTTACCGAGTGGTGCATTTCCACTGGACCAATCGGCCACGTTACACTTTTACTGGGCAGAGGTTGGCTGGTTAAAGTTAAACCATTCAGCTTGGTTAATGTAACCAAGAGGGAGGTTTGAAATGGGAAGAGTAACCATTGTCTCGGTGCATTCAATCCAGCGACTTTGGCTTTCTTGTGCAGATGTCTTAACTGCTTTCCCACCAGGCAGGATGAGGTCGTTTGGTGGATTAGAGTCTGTGTAGTGGCGGCCATCACTTTGCATTATAGATAAATTACCGGTGTATGATTTATTTGTTAGTTATTGAATCATTTACCAGGGAGCATGTCTCTTTTTTTTCATCAGATGCAAACAACAATCAATTGTAAACTTGACTTTTATCAATTTAGGGATCGCACAAAGTGGATGCATCTTTATCAAAAAAAAAAAAAAAATTATATATATTTTTTTTTAATCCAGCTTTTCCGAGAAGCAATCAAGTCCGCTGCCTCATATAAGGCCAACCCAACAGACTTCATGGATGAAGTCATGCAGGAATTAGAGGTAGGTCCCCCCAGGTTCACGCTTCCTAAAATTTGCCCCATATTTTCTCCTTTTCCTCTCTGGGATTTGCCGATTCAGTAATAAATCCGGGGGGGTTTTGCATGAACAAATTCTGTTCAAAGGAATGACCACATTTCCCGATTGTCTCTGCTGGTAGCTACTTGGCACTCAGTATGCCTCTTCACACTGCTCTATCTTCAGGTAATTCTACCACCACTGACAACTCGTACTTATGCTCCCAGCTCACAATTCTCCCAGGATTGGCTAAGCCTTGACTCAGATTCACACTCTTCGCCATTTCCCAGGAAATATTCATAGTCCCACTGGGATTAGCATTGTTACCACTGCTCCCAAATAGTCACTTTTCCCGGATATTGCCTATATCAGGAGAAGCCATTGCAGTGTGTTAAATTCCACCTCTCCCCCCATATTACGAATGTTGCTGCTAGGCACAATGATTGGATATGTACATGAACTGTTATAATGAGGATTTTTAAAAGTATCCGTACTCTAAAAAGGCCTTTTCATGCTACGAAGCTATTTCCCGGGGAATTTTGACCCCCACCTACAGCTCACATTTCACCTATTTTCTCATTCCCATGAAACTGATTCCCTGGGGATTTGCTCTGTCGATTCACACTACCGGTACCAATGGGTTTCCCAGGAATGTTGGGGGTGTAACATGTTCATGCAGCAGTGCCCGGCAGTTGACATGCATCTAATGCCACACGTGTGTACTAACGCTGTGGTGGTCTCTGGGCCAACTTCATAGAGCCGCGTATGCGCCAAAATCTGCTTACCAGGGGTAAGCACAAAATGTCGTGATTCATGGGATGACCCTTACCAACCCATAACGTCACTTTTGTTTCACACTAAAGTAAAGAAGAGTGGCATACAAGTCAAAAGCATGTGACATCGCATCACTTAGCAGTTTGTAATCCCATTTACACGATTAGCAAAATTTCACTCTTAACCACTTCGCGCCGGGACCTCCGAATCCGGAGGTCAATTGGATTGCCTTTGCAACGGGGCCCTCCGAATCCGGGCACCACTATTGTCCACATTCTAAACAAAGACTCTTTTCAGCTAAGAACAAAGCAATATGAATCAGTACAAAGACCCTTTTTGACGCACGTTGCCACATGAATTGCAAGATTAGAAGCAGTAATTGTGCAATTGTGGGACTTTTACTGTGGAGGATCGAGGGATACCGCGCTGCAGCTGAAAGCACGCGGGGCACATTGTCTTTGCATGCCACACAGCCCAACGGTCGTCGGTCTGGCATTGGAATTCCCCCCACATTCTTTACCGTAATCTGTACGCTCGTTTGTGGCCGACCAACTCGAAGATTTGACTGCCTGGGGTGGAGGCTGGAGTCTGCGGTCAGGGATTGTCAGCAGCGTACACGCACCCACACACACACGTCCGTTACGGTCCATTGACGACGCACAAAGGGCCCTTTTTCGAACGGATAATCTCTTGACAAAGGCCACAACGACGTCCGAATTGTGCCAGGTTTTACTCTCTTGTACCCATAGTATACCCTTATTGATTTATTTCACAGAAATATATTGTTCCGATTGTTTTAGCAAGATTTTAAAATGATGCATTGTTCAAAAACCCCCGTATGGCGGTCATCGGCGCTGAAAAACCCCCCGGCGCGAAGTGGTTAAAGGCCAATACAACATTAAATTGGGAAGATCGGAAAACATCGATGTCCACAGATTTCCTTCTAATTGACACAGTTTGTAGATGGTCATGATAGAATCCTCATGTTGAAATCTTACGGTCTGGGATGCTGTACTTCCCTAGAAATCTTCACTCAACCATCGACAAATTTATTACTCGCAAGTCATAAACTATTTCTTACACTACAGAATGGTGCAAAAACCGTGACGTATTTTTTACCTTTTTCAACTTTCTCAGATCAGCATTTGAGCTAAAACCTACGCAGGTTTCCTTTTTTGGGATGTTTAATGGTTTAACACACAAACTGTGGCAATCTTTTGACCTTTACCAATGTTGTATTGGTGCCTTTGAGCGGCTCTACGAAATTGGGCCCAGTTTCTGGTGAGGGCTGTCAGAATGATGTCTGTTTTCCTCGGCAGGCAAGGTTCCAATCGGCTTTGTGTTCTCTCCCTCTTCCCCCCCCCCCCCCCTCAAACCCCCGTGCCCAGCACTTTGACGATCTGAAGTTGTCGCCTGACAGTGGTCTGGACTCGGCCAACAACTCAGAGGGCAAGGAGGGCGAGAAGATAGCCAGTCTGCCGACGACACTAGAGGGCGCTGTGGGGTCGTCATGACAACAGCAACACCGGTTAGGCAAGGGTTAATAATACCTGTACAGAGACTATTTAAAGAACGGAAGGGCAATATGGATTGCCACGGAAGACAGATTGTTTAGGTGTTTGGTTTTTTTTGAGAATCTAGACAAGACTAATTTGGCATAGGAGATTCAGATAAAAATTCAGGTTTTAAGAGAGTTCTTGGAAGATGTACAGTTTTGTATGTGATTGTTCCCCCTGTTTGTGTGTTTATCTAAACCCACAGACCTGGTAAACGAGAGCTTACAAGTGAACCAGGGCTGTTATCCTTACTGCGTCTAGTAGTGGGATGCTGTCGGATGACCTGACCTTGACCGGCTTTTTTGGCCAAAGTTGACACTGCGTTATGACAGCACTCTCCTCCCGTAAACCTCAGCACATACATAGCTGACTGTGGCAACAATTAGTGTGCCTGTCTGTGCACCTCAATCCCTGCCTAGTTAAGGCGAGGCGGGTGCGCGTCCTAAATCTCTGAAGCGCCGTCTCTGGAGACGACGCACGCTCACAGCAGCTGTGCTATACCTGCAGACAGTTTACTGTGGTGACAGAAGTTGATACACATGTGTACAGTAAGTAGAGTCATTCTGCTGTCCAAGAATTGCGGTTCCTCAGTAAAAGAAAGCGTGAATTCTGCTTTGTCACAAGATTTGGAAGAGAAGCATTTGAGGAGGTCTCTGATGTTAAGAGCTGACCTTAGTAGGGCCGTTCCCACTACGAAAATAATCTCGATTTAAATCGCGATTAAAAAACCGGTGGGTTTTTTTGTCGTGTCCACACAGGCCAAATAATCGCGTCGCGAATAAACGCGAGCCGATTGCTGTTAATAGCATATGGTCGCGCTGCGCAAGCGGGAAGGGCGGGACTCACTAACGAAAGTAAACAAACCCTGTGCTGCACTTCCTGGCAGTAAGCTGCTGGCAGGAAGTACCATGCTTGCACAATGCATCGTGGGCTTAAAAAAACTGGTGCGATTTGAGCGGAGCGTTCCCACACAAATCGCGTCGCAAAGAAACGCAATTATTTGAAAAAGTCTCACTCTTAGTATAGTAGAGTCCGAATCGCGATTCAAATCCCAAACTCAATAAACGCGTTTATTGTGTCTCCAAACACAAAAAAATAGTGGAAAGTTTGAATCGGGATTCAAATCGCGATCCAAATAATCGCGTTTATTTGGTGTAGTGGGAATGGCCCTACTGTGACCCTCTTCTAACCGGCCTTAGGCAAAGTATAAATGTGCGTGGTTATGTAGATGCACAACACACTCAAGCTCATGCACTTCAACTGTTAAGGGCTTGTGTGCCTCCTGGTATGTTTTCTGAAGTGTCCAAATCTTCTTGTACACATGCATTGTTTTTTCGCTGCAGAAAGGTACTCAGACATTCTACTGGTAATGTCCTGCCATGCAGTGCCATTGGCATATTCTCAGCTCCACGGTTTATAGAATCCTTTGCACGTGGGCTCAAACAATCTTTTGGCTGATGCGTACAGTATGTACATTGTCCCTTTTTTCCCCGAAATTTTCTCGGCACCCAAGTTTATAGAATCCTTTGCACTTAGGCTCAAACATTATTTTGGCTGGTGTATACGGTATGTAGGTTTTCCCCTTTGCTCATAGAAATTGAAATGAAGTCCTGTTCTATCTGTCTTTCTTTTTTTTCCTATCATCTGCCATTCTGTTTTCTGCTTTTTCCCCTCCCGTGCTTCTGTGAAGTACCACTGGCTCATATGGCCGATCAGGCATTCTGTGCAGTGTATTGCTGGTTGTTTTATCCTTCCCAATGAACCATTGTGTGCACACGTGCTGCTGTCGGCATCGGTCCACAACACTGAAAAGGGATGAGTTTGAACTCCACTAGATAAAAACTGCGGTGTCTTGACTCATGTCAAGCAGTTTTGGCAGTCTTGGTAGAATGGTGGGAAAAGGAAGAAAAAAAATGAGTCTTGATCAGAATATGTGAATGACTGTGGTTTGTATGAAAGACAATTTAGCTCCCCCTCTCATCCTCATATGTTAAAGTGAAAGACAGTATGCACTTTTAATCTGACTCGGATATTTTCTACCTTCTACCAATTTATTTGGACAGATCGAATTACTTGTGAGTGTGATTTTAGAGGATTTTTTGGTCCACGATCGGTGCCTACAATTTTATATAATATGTATATAAGATACGATTAGGATACGATTAAGATACGAATGTTTCATTCTTGGTCTTGATAATTGTAAGTAGCCAATTATTTAAGTTATATTGGACTGTATATTTAGAGAGATGTGCAGTGTTTGACATAGACACCAAGAACAGATGGGCCTTTGATATTTTTGTCTTCTCAATTGAGGTCCGTCTGATTTAGATTTGAACTCTCATAGAAGACGCGCTCTTGGCCCGCAGACGTTTTGCCACTGGAGCTGGGGTTACCAGCCAAGACTGTGTGCAATGTGCTGTGCCTGTGACTGGTATTCGGCCGCCCGCACTGGTTCCCATTAAGAAGTACTCTTTGAGTGAGAAATCCACTGCAAAATTTGGCGTCAGATGCTTGATTAAGCATGCTGAGCAATTAATGGCCTGAAGTACATGTACATGCATTCGGTGAAATACTTACTATGTGAGTGTCTGGTTTTCTGCCCAAGATCAAATTTCTATTAGGACACCCAAGTGTCATAACCTCCTCTCCCTTAGTTTATCTGTGCAGAGTCTAAGTCCCATACAGTGTTATACATTGTGTACATGTACCGGTGCAGTATATTATAACCTATAGACGGACAATATCAGGCACCAGACTGAAATGCCATTGAGGCTGCCATCTTTACAAAGGTATGGGCGCTGCATTGCACGTATATATAGAAAATATCCAGTATGTGCGTGAGCGTTGCCATTTAGTGTCATGGAACCACTGGCAAATTTGAAGGTGCATCACGCCACACGCCATACAAATGTGTGGCAGTGCTCTTTACTTCCACCCATACTTTGATGCTAGTTTGGTCCCCCATTGCGTTATAGTGTCCTGACATTGTTTCTATTACTGATGCTGACTGCTATAGGTTATATTATGACTGTGGTTTTACTGTTCGTGGGTGAAGCTGTTACATGGGAGTCTTTCCAAACCAAGGGGGATGGTTTCATGGAATTGGTTACGACTGGCAAAAAGAAAGCAACCCACAGTAGCAGAAGTGTTCACGATAAGCCTCGAACACGGGTAAGCAAAGCATTTACCAGTAGGTGCTTCAGCACTCGCACAGCTTGTCTTACGAAGAGTTCTTGGTTACAGAGTAAGGACAGAACAGGATGGTTTATGTACTGTAATGACATGTTGGTATCGGCAAGAAATTAGCCATAACTGATTGTGTTCATCGGGACCAAAATTGGAAGGCCTTGTAATATCTCATGCGGCTTGCCAATTAAGACATGGAACTCGAATCCATTGAGTGTGTTACACAGCACACACTAAGGTAACTCACACATTTCGCTCAAAAGATTACTCATTTAGAGAGAGGGTGCTAGTTCTCTTGTCTCCGCACTCCTGAGCACCCTTACCTTGGATGGTCTTGTAGTTGGCATAGTATGTGCATGTAAATGGCGGATTAAAAACAGGGGGAAAGGGATTAAGAAGTTTATCGTGGCCATAGTTGAACAACTTCTTAGCTGTAAGTGCATTGAACTTGGGAGATGCTGCTACTTGTAGGCTTATATAATGATTAATTTGTATTAACAAAACTGCAATGTTGCTGTTTTAGTGCACAAGTGCCAGCAGAAATGTGAAATATCACTGCCCGTTATAGATGAAGCTAGACTAGTCCTTGTCAGTGACCCACATGATTATGATCACGGAGCTGTTTAATAGACCTTGTATAGAAAGTTGCACCGACATGAATTGCCAGTAATGCTAAAGCTGGGTGAAACTAGACTTGTCCTAGTCCATGACCTGTGATCTCTGAAGTGTATAGAACAATAGCCATTGGTTCTTTGCTGAAGGAAAGTACCATTGTGCTGATTCAAGTACCAAATGTGTTAGATACGATTTCTGAAATCTCTTACGAGAACGCTAACTTGACTTACATTAGGGCTCCTTACAGCATTCAAAATTCTACCTGTGATAATACTATTGAAACAATTCCAGATACAAACTTAATCCTCCTCATTATTTTGGTAAAATGATGTCTTCAGTTCAACCCGGTCAGTCAGTGTTTTCAAGATTTATCTTTCCTTTGTACATTAATAGTGACATTTAAGCCAAACATGATTTACCCATTCAAAACAGTACTTAAATCGGATGTGTAATTTTAAAAGTTTGTTGCAGTTTTTCTTCCTGTTTTTCCTGATTTCTGTGGAGTTCATGCTTACTTGCCACTTGGCACATTGACACGTGCTAAATTACCAGTCAGACTGTATATTCTGTTGTTGTTGTTTTTTGGGCGGGGTGGGTCAGTTTCTGTTTTCATTTTCTGTTTGACATTTTAAGGCCAGTTGAAACGGCCCAGTTGAATTTCCTCTCGTTTACTTTAAACCGAGCCGAATGGTTACTTTTACCGGCCAACCTCTGCCCAGTAACAGTGACCAAGGGAAGTTTAACCAAGCCAAGATTAGTCCAGTGAAAACGCAAGACTCGGTAAAACGGGACTCGGTTAAAAGCCACATCTGGCCTACGACATCTGCTTCGTGTCACCCACTAAAGTGTACATGTACGTTGACCTAATCTCGTGCACTGCCGACGTCATTTTGTAACCTCAAAGGTCATGCACAGTGCCCACATTTTACCACCTCGGTTACTTTAACCGTCGTCTCGGTTAAATTGACCGACTCAAAAGTCCAAGTGGGAATGATGGTCAAATTTGACCATTGGAAATTTAACAATCGTCTCTGTTAAATCTTAGTCCAGTGGAAACGCAGCCTGTGATGTCTTTGAAATTGCCCCCCTCTCAGTTATTCTTTAAACTTAAAAAATGTTGCTTAATATCCCAGAGTGTCAAAGTGTTTCTGGACTTTCTGGAAATAAAAGCCATACAAAAATCATGCAGACGGCTTACTGTTTTAAACTACGATCTTCTATCTATCCCTACTGGGTCAAAATCTCCCGGAGATAGATCGTTCTCGACAGCTGGTCCCAAAATGTGGAACGCTCTCCCCATTGACATCGGTTGATTAGTTTGTTAATGGGAGTACGTTAGTCTTGTGACAAGACTTGTGAAATCATCCTCTGTCCATACAGAGCCACCATCTATTGAGCTTTCCCTCTATCTTACACACTGACTGTTCACTTCTGAGATTGCCTCGGTTAAATTTGGTTATTGGTTTGTTTGTTTTTATTTATTGACATTCATTTACTCTCCGTCCAATTTTGTGCTGTTTGGTCTGCCTAACTGCTAATCACTGAGGCATTTTCGATGTTTTGGGTTGTCGTTTTTTTTCTTCGAATGAAGTCAGTGGCGTTGTTTCAAATTGTATACCGGTACTTAAAATAGATGTCCACTGAGTGTCATCAGAGAGTTGGTTTCATATCGTTTTTAAATCTTTTACCTCTGTGTGTGGTTTTTTTTATTCAATGAACTTTGAAGGCAGTTACTTACTACCAACTTGATGAAAACTATTTCTTCTCGATAAGTAGTAGCCTATTTATTGCCACACTGGCTGTACACAGGAGCATCTTGTAGACTAATGACTAATGGAGACATAGGCCTTTCTTCAGGCAATGGCTCTGACTGTGCCTTGGGCTCTGGCTGTGACTCAAGCTCAAAATTGATGGATGATAGACCTTGGGCATCCCTTATTTTAAGCTGTTTAGACATTGTGGTATGAGCGTGTGAATGTGCTGAAACACATGAGGGCGCTTACCGGTAATTGAAGAAAACAAAAAGAGAGAGAAAATGGTGTTTATTGCATTTGGAGAATGTTAGACTGTGTACGAAACGGGTGTCTAAAGCTAGGTCTAGGTCTTCCCTCTAATGGAAATACACGCAGATGCGAAGACAATGGTCCTAGCCTTAGCTCTGGAAGCCCGTTTCGGACACGGCCTTACACCGGAATAATCCATCAGTGTTTCTACAGTGTTTGTTTATGCTGAGCAAATTCAGGTGCCGGGGCAGCTCAGCGAAATTGGTCTCTGTACTTCAGCTACTCTTACTTTGGTCAGACCTTGAGATTTGAATAAGAAAATAAAACAAAAAGCTGTATTTGTTCTCTTGGTATTTTCCTTTTCTTGTTGGTTCTTGACATCCTAAATTATAATAACAATAATAGTACATGAGATTTGTATTGCACCAAGTTCAAATTACAACAAACTCTCAAGGAGCACAGAAAAGAAAACAGTCGAGCAGAAAGAAAAGACGAAAGGAAAGAATGTGGCATGATAATCAATAAACATTACATAACAGTGACTTGGGAAAAGCTTTAAAGGTTTCCTTGCAAGATTATCATGATGACCTCATCAATGGCTCAGTTGTACATTTTGGGAAGTATTTTCAGAAATTTTCAGAAATCTCAAAAAAGGAAAGGGCCTGATATGTCGATACAGTATTAGCAGGACCCTTTGTCAAAGGCAGAATGACAGGGACAAGAAAATCGAGGAAAGCGATGGCGACATGCACGACAGAGGACAAAGAGAAAAGCTGGTAGAGAAAGTAGGGTGAGATCAAACAGCAGGGCAGGGAGAAGTCAGCAGATTTGCAAAAGTTAAAAACCCCAAAAGGCACACACATTGCCTCTCTTGCCCTTAGTTGGGGGACTCCCGAAATAGGCTACTCTCCTTGCCTAGATGGGATTTCAAACAAATAAGGTCCAAACTTTAGAGTGCCTGACATTTTTGCCCCGGGAAGAACATTTCTCAATTATTGCACTTTTAGACAATGAGACGGTTAGCAAAAAAGAATGATAGGACCAGGATTTGAATCCGAGACCTCTGGTTTTGCCTACCAGTGCTCTGACCATCAGAGCTATCCAGCCCTTCATTGATGGTGACCTTCCCAAATAGTCTTGGAATTCTGATTTGGATGAAGTGTGCAGGCCTGAACAGGGTAAGGTGCCTCATTTTTCAAACCAAGCAAGACTAACCTCAACGTCAGAATGAAAGGACAGAGTCAAACAGAAAGGGAGAGATGCGATAGGATACAGATGACACTGAAGATTGGACAACGGAGGAAAACTCGTATAAGTTGTAGCTAAAGACAGGAGAGTTGGAAATCACAGGGGAAGGAAAGGATTAAAGAAAAGGAAGATCAAAGGGGGTCAAAGAAGGCAATAATGTCAATAATGAGGGTGAACCCTAGGTTAGCATATGATAAACCATGGAGGAATAAGGAGAGACTTATTCCTCCATGGATAAACTGTGGTTTGAGTCATTTTGTTTCGCCTTGTGGTCAAAGGATACTTTATCTCTAGCTTTTCATTGCTGTGAGTCTGAGACAGCACCGTTTCACTATCCAGTGTCTACTGAAACAAAGGACCCGGCACTTTGGATCATTAGAAGCAAATTCTGAGCAGGTGGTCATAAGTTAAAGCACAGATCAAGGAAAGTTAAAGTTTTAAAATCGCCTGCATCGATCCCTCACCACCACCACCCACAAAAGAGTGAAGCCCGCGCCGTTTTGTCGTTGAGGGCGCTGTTGGCTAAATGATTGTGCTGTTTTGTGTGTCCGATTACGTCTGATACATTGTACTTGTCGTCTGGAGCTACGAGTACGAGACAGAACGGTGATCATTTCAACTAAATTCAAGGAAAATGGAGTTTTTGATCGGCATACAGGGCGACGGATTCGTCCTCGTCGCCTCGGATATGACCGCTGGACGGAGCGTCTTCCTCTTCAAGCACGGTGAGCTATCGCATTCCAAGGCAAATCCCGGATTTCTTTAACGCGCTGGTTGGAACGGAAGATCCGTTTGTTTCCGACACCGCGCGGTCACGGCGCGGGTGAAGTGTCTGATTATTCAGTAAACACTAAATAGTACAGACTGTTGTTAAACAGTATTATATAATTATTTGTTTGAGATCATTTTGAAGACCAAATTGTTTCGACTACCCCCGACCGAAATCCCCAGATTTACCCCGAAAACATCCGTGAAAGTGAAACCGTCCCACCCGCATTTGCTTTACGCAGTGGCTGTTGTTACGGCAGTCGTCCGTGTGGTTCCCTGACTTCACAGTATTTGTCAGGATGTTTAGCTCTTGGAACCAGACTATCAGCTAATAGACTGGTTCAACCAGCCTGCAATGCTGACGAAATACAATCAAGTCAGGGAACCATACGGACGACTACCCCCAGAACTGTGGGGTTCTACGTCGTCCGCTGCTTTCCCGACCGGAACCCCACTGATAACTAGGCTTTTTTCCCATAGGCTTCTGTGTAACGTTCACAAGTGCTGTGGCATAGGGATCAGCAGGTTCAGCATAACTCATAAAATACTGCTTCATTTGGCCCAAGATTTCTAGCAAATGTGGTTTACATACCACGCACCTGTGTGCAACTGTCCATTTGGCGAAAATGTGTCGATTTCCAAAAACAAATGGGGGAAAACCTCCCGGTTTGGTCGCAAGATCCAAACGGCATACAACAGCCACTGCGTTTGCTTTACTCGCGCTGGGGGGGGGGGAGGAGAAATTTCCCCTGAGGCTCAGTTGATCGAGAAGATGTCTCTCCTGTCCGATAAGCCAAAAAGATTTTAAACTGAACTGATAATGATATGCAAATCAATGACCTTCTGTCTTTTTTGACAGGTCCGGGTGCGCAGTGTGTCTGTGTGAGTGTGTGCGCGTTCATGCATGCATGTGTTGAGGACTTGTGAGGCCGTGACTGTTTCCTGAGCAGCCCCCCAAAAAAGCAATGCCCAGGCATCGCACTGCGTGCTGTGTAGACCAAATTTTCGGGACTCGTGCTGCTTTTGTGTAACGCAGTGGCTGTTGTTACGGCAGTCGTCCGTGTGGTTCCCTGACTTGATTGTATTTCGTCAGCATTACAGGCTGGTTGAACCAGTCTATTAGCTGATAGTCTGGTTCCAAGAGCTAAACATCCTGACAAATACTGTGAAGTCAGGGAACCACACAGACGACTGCCGTAACAACAACCACTGCGTTTGTGTAAAATTGAAGTTCTGTGGTGCCCAACTAACAAACCTCCCACCGGCCACTGCACCGTCGCACGAATTGCGCCGGGTCCAACGGCCGGGCACCGAATATTGCATAGGAGTACCTGTTTAAGTTTAACTAGACTTGCTTGATTATTCCCCCGCCGTGCAGATCAGGAGAAGATGTTCAAGCTGAGCGATAAGCTGCTGATGTTGTGTGTCGGCGAGTCGGGGGACACCGTGCAGTTTGCCGAGTACATACAGAAGAACATCCAGCTCTACAAGATGAGAAATGGTGAGGGAGAGACAGCCATGCCAATACTGCACTTGTGTTCTTTTCTTTTTTTTAACCTGCATAGCCCAAGTGCTTCCCGGCATAGACTTAGTTACAGGTAGCCCGCTGAAAAGTAGGAGCAGGGTTTGCCCTAGTCTGAGTAACTTGGACCCTTACAATCGCCCTTTTTTAAACATTTTGAGGGTTCATGCTATAGTAGGGTCCAAGGAATCCTGCTCGGAAACCCTGTAAGTAACTATGTGTTCGACTCCATGACTTCCCTTGACCAAACCCCCCAGATTTTACCCCGAAAACACCCTTGAAACCGTCCCACGCACCCATCTTTGGATTAAGTGATAATCACCGATTTCAATACTGGTCATTTGTTTTACTCACGTTTGGGGAAAAAGGAGAAATTTTCCCTCAGGTTATCGAGAAGATTCTCTCCCGTCCGACGAGCCAAAATGCAGCTCTATTTTTAAATCGAAATAAAAGCCGATGTATGTGCATACAGTACATTGTACGTCTGGGTTCCGGGGTCTCTAAAGCTGCCACCTCGGGGGCCAAAATCATGCTTGGAAAAAAAAACCCAAGGGCACCTTAAATTGTGCAAAAGGGTTTGTATGTACCGGTATGTATGTATGTATGTATGTAACTATCTATGTATGTATGTATGTAACTCATTGTTTCCTTGCACATTATGTTTCTGCCTGCACATAATTATTACAGTGCTTTAGACTCGTTCCCTTTCCAATCTGAGACCCATGGAAAGTCAGCATAGAGCATCCGCAATACGTCGAAATGCATCGGCTGAGCATTGAACGGTCGATTGCCAGCTCAGACCCACAAGGTTCCCAGGGAATTGAGGGAAATCCTGGTAAGGGGTACCTTGACATTTCCGTAGATGATTTCCAAATGAGATCACACTGACGGTACCATCTTCCATTCCCTTTTTGCTGCAGGGTACGAGCTATCCCCACATGCTGCCGCAAACTTCACGAGGAAAAACCTGGCGGACTTTCTGCGGAGTCGGGTGAGTACAAAATATCCATGTGACTGTAGTCAGTGTAGTGCCTCTGTGCATGCTTATTGTATTATTATCACCCCCCCCCCCCTCCACTCTACTTTTGAGTACTTAACCTTTTATCTGGATTACTCTGCACCATACGACCGGCGGGCCGCACCATGGTTTAATATGCAGGGAAAACCCCACTCCATGGTAGCACGTCCTCCGCTACCTGGCCGCGTTTTTTTTCCTAGGAGGGTTAGGGCCAATTATAAAATATCTTAAATGGGCGTGTTGAATTGTTTTTAACGAAAATTACAACAGAAGAAGATTACGACAAGCCCGTTTATGTTAATTGCCCCTAACCCTCCTAGAAAAAAAAATTACGCAACCTGGCCTGCACCAACTTGAAAATGCTTGCACGCTGTCTAATGTGGTTGGTTTGGCAGACACCGTACGCAGTCAACATGCTTCTGGCCGGGCACGATGACACGGATGGCGCCTCACTCTACTTCATGGACTACCTGGCCTCCCTGAACAAGGTGCCCTATGGAGCCCACGGCTACGGAGCCATGTTCACCCTCAGCATCATGGACAGACTGTACCGGCGAGGTAGGCTACCAGACCCATGGATGCCCAGTGACAGGAGAGCTGTGTCACAGAGTGAAATATACTGCAGCGAGATAATCTCCCTTTTTGTGTTGAACAACATTTGGAGGGCCTGTGGACGATTTCACCAAGCTCATCATAACTTTTATGATCAATCGCCCGACATTGAGCGCTACACAGAAACCCTACGGCTGTATCACAACTTACGATGGGTTATCCACCGTAAGTTGACTTACGATGCATGGGAAGGCTTTGTGAAATCGACTGTTGACGTTGCGATCCTAGCAGGACCTTTCTCACAGATTTTGCCTTTGAAAAAGGTCCTGCCGCGATCGAAATGTCAGGCCCTCCAAATTTTGATATTCGCCTTTTGGTCATTTTAGTCAGTAAGCAATCTGCAACGTTTTTCCATATTCATTTTGTATTTACTAAAGAGAAACAGAGTTTGAATTGGCAAGGGCCATAGCAGTAAAAAAAAAATAATGGTTTGTATGCAGGATACAGGTTTTTATTTAGACTCGACGGGCCCTCATGTTAATCTGAAGTACACAGAACCTTGCAGGCTTGCCCAAGCTTGGAATACCATGCGTTGAAAAATGAGGCTGCCAATCGAAGATTTTAATTCACTGAAACAGAAAATGGCACAAAACTTTGAAACTTTCACATGTATTCTGAAGAAAAAAAACCTGTCATATATTTTTGATATAGTGTGTGCTAGTAAATGGTAGCCTGCTTTTATAGCGATTCTTATAAAATTGGAAGGACAGATTATCTGATCCTAGCAGGATCTACCAAAACTTCAGACCCTCTAACTTTTTCAGATTTGTAAATCTGAGGACATTGTGTTGTCAATATGCAGTTTGTAACGTTTTTGTACTACTTTGTAATTGTTGAAATCCCCTCAAAATCCTAGAACTTTTGCACAGAATCAGGCTTTATCAGGGTTTTTTCCCCCGCAACCAAGGAAAAGGAATTTGTACTGACTTTTTTTTTCATTTTGTTCTTCACAGATCTGAAGCAGGACGAGGCTTTGGAGATCTTAAAGAAATGCTTAGCAGAGGTTGGTGTTCCAAACAATTGAAATAGAATTTTTAAAGAATTGACATTGTGATCCTAGCCGGACCTTTTTCAAGGACAGATTCTGCCTTAGAGAAAAATCCTGCAAGGATCGAAACATCAGGCCTTCTAGATTTTGGGGATTGGCTTATGATTGTACGGAGTCTGTTTTTTTACATGAATTTCTGTCCTTCCTGTCTTCCCTTAGGTTCAGAAGCGCTTTTTGATCAACCTCCCGGCATTCCAAGTCAAAGTTGTGGACAAGGACGGTATACACTCTCTGCCTGTCATCACGGCCAAGTCACTTTGAGGTTCCGGAGTCACTCATCCTAAGTTGTACCGTGTAATTAAAACAGACTCTGCCTCTGTCTCTCTCTCTCTTACCCTGTGTCTTCGATCAACTGTCCGTGCCCCCCATCAATCACCGCAATACACTAGGGGTGGATTTCACAAAGCCTTACAATGCATCGTAACTCAACTTACGATGGATAACCCACCATAAGTTGTGTTAGGCTGTATGGCTTCTGTGCGTCACTCATCGTCTTGCGCTTGATCGTAAATTACAACGAGTGTGGTGAAATCGATCGATGGGCTTCCTGGCGATTTTAGCTTGATCGTGGACACAGGTTAGGAGAGACAGTGCGTCTCGGCATCTGACTTGGAGAGCGGCCTCTGTTGCACCCCTGTCCGAGCAGCGGATGCCAGTAGCAAACGGGTGGCTGCGCACCTTTCTCTCTCTATCTCTCTCTCTGCTGCGTTCTACATCAGAGAGACGGTGGGGCTGGGCCCAGAACACGCTCGTGCCAACTGACCCATTCTACCTGGGAGCTCGGTGTTGTTGACTCTGAAGGCCATGTGCGATTTTCAGTTTACCCGAAGATCAAAATTCCGGAGGGCCTGATGTCTCTATCCTTGCAGGACCTTTCGCCAAGGCAGGAGGTCTGGCGATCAGTAGACTTTTGAGCAACACTTTACAACACTGTTTCCCCTGCAAGGCAGCCCACCTCATGTAAAAGTGAACAGATTTTTTGAAATGAAAGATTTTTCCTGATATTTGCAGATGAATGATGTTTCCACATGCACGTGTACCAGTGCTTGAGACTCATTCTTTGTCCAGTCTGTGACCCATGGAGTATTAAGCTAGCACACCCACGGTAATTATACCAAACACAATGCACACTGGTCTGTATGAGCTCAGTGAGACCTGACTCGTCTAACCATCATATAACGGGACCCCAACCCGGCTCTAACAGTTGAATCGCTGCAACTGTGTGTCGCAATCTGAAGGTTGCAGTGGCTTTTAATGGGGGTTAGGATGGTCGTGACTTCCGGCATGCTTAGCAGTGTGAATACAATCTAGTCTGGTTGCCGGCTACTGGCGGGCTACTTTTCGGTGCCCATGGTGGCCACACAGTGTTTTTCAATAATGTGCCAACATTTATCAAAACTCGCCAAACAGTCGGGAACAATAAATGCCTGTGAAATCAATCAGCAAGAGTACACTATGATGTTCAAAAGCGAGTCCAACCTGGCACAATCTGACGTCTGTGTCATGCTACATGTTGTTTTGTTGTAGGGTGAAAAGAGTCTTTGTTTAAAACTTGGACAATAGTGGCGGCCGGATTCAGAGGGCCCCACTCATAGGAAGACCACGGGTGCTCCAGATTCGGAGGTCCAGGCCCGAAATGGTTTATGTCTGGTTTTGGAGTTTGTTGGGCAAATCGCAAGTGTGGTTTTTTTTTACACTGTCAACTTAGAACTGCATCAATCTGCTAATGAAAAAAACAAACACATGTTGATGCCAGCAACATTTGAATGCTTCTCTCAAATAGTTCTCAGGTTGATGCCAATTTGTTGTCGTTAAACTGCCCTGCACTTTGAATGTAGGATAGTGTGCAGTTAACATTGTACAAAAAAAAATAACCCTCATACATGTATCTGTCCGTCAGACAAAACCATTAAAATCTTTTTCTCAACATACTTTGTCCCATTGTCTCATGGTTGTTAATGAGCCGTATGATTGTTTTAATGAACACATTTGGTCAGTCGGCATTTTAACATTTACAAATTCGAGGATCTGAAAAACTTACTTAATGAAAATATTAGCAAAGAAAATTTGACTACCAGTATTTGAACCCTAGCTCTCGAACCACCCGAGCTATCCAGCCCTTGGGTGGGACCCTCGCAAATGCTTAACCATCTTCGCTGGGGGGGGGGGAAACCAGTCAAGATTTAACCACAATTTAACCATAAACTACCCTATACATCTCCAGGAATCACACCCCACCTCATTTTCATCCAGTTGCAAACTGAGCTCCAGGACTATTGACGAATATTATACTGACCTCTCTATACTAGCCTCCCGTCTGCTTAGTGTATGTGCTATGGCAGTGCCCTGATATTGGTGATCCCTTTCTCATTTGATTTGGAGCATACCCAGGAGAGCCTTTTTCCCGAAGTCAGTAGTGGACCTGACGTGTACATCCGAACTGCACTTTTCCCTTCGGCCCCATTTCTGTCAATTGCATTGTGTGCGTCTTTAAGAAAGCAAGCAGTTTGGAAGATTTCTTCCTGTGAAAATGTTTCATCTTCCATTGAAAAGTGGACCATCTTAATGGCCTCTCGACCCAAGAACGGAACGCAATGAAACAGAATGATGTAACTGAAGATTACTGAACAGGGGTATTCAAATCTGTGTTTTTGCATTTGAAATTGGTGGACGAAGGTTTGCATGGTGAAAATAGCAGGATAATTAGGTTTGCGGTGACACCATCTAAATTCTCTTCAGTAAAACGCACTCTATATCACAGCCTTCTCGCGCTCGACACGAAATTGACTGTTTGGTGTCGCCATGGTAACTCCCGCTGAGCTGGACTGTTTCACCTGAGGATGGTATTTACTTTTATTTTATTTTTCAAATTGAGCTGGTGACGACGTCAACCATTGTTGATTTTCATTGCACTATAGGCCTAACCCTCTCCAAAACTTCAAAACTGAATCCGATGAAACGTGAAACTGCAGAATGCGGTATTCAAATCAGTGGTTTTGTATTTTAAATTGGCGGACGAATCCTCTTCAGTAAACGCACGGCATATCGCGCCGACATGAAAGTGACTGTTTGGCGTCGCCATGGAAACTCCCGCTCAGCTCTCCTTTTTTTTAATTATTATTATTATTATTACTACGAGGTCTAGCCTATGTGGATTTAAGGCGGCGGCTTGTGTTTGCAAGCACTCCCACTCTGACGAGTAACTGGCATTGACACATGGTCATGAGCATGCGCACTGCTTGGAGCGAGACGACCTTTCCCGTGAAATATGCAAATAAGAGCTGGCGCATGCGCTTTACTAAATTGGTGGGCAAACGAGTGCGCGTTGCGTGCAGGTTTCGAAATACGCGCGCAGGAGACGCTGAATAGCCAATGACCGCACGCCAAACTGTTAGTGAGAAGGAACGCGCGCACGCCCGTGGAAAACTATGATTGGTTGGCAGCCCGCTTGCCCACCAATTTAGTTAAGCGCATGCGCTAGGTCTAATTTGCATATTTCATGGGAAAGGTCTATTGAGCCGTCTCGTCCCGTTCCGTGTGGAGAATCACAGAGCGTTGAAGCTTGACTGAAACAGTCTTTAAGGGCCGAATGTTGGTCAAGTCGTCCCCGAGTCAAGTCGTCATTGGGAAGTTCGATGTCCACAGATTTCCTTCTAATTTACACAGTTTTTGCGTGCGTAGAGAACGGACTTCCTTGTTGCAGTGAGAGAGTAATCGCTTGGTGTACAGCTATACATCGACGAGACGTCGTATACGCACACGGCGGCCGTCATTGCCGTGTATGACCGACATTCTGTCACGGCTTGTTCGGTTGCGGACACTTCTTTCCAAAGACGACGACGACAATGCTGCGGTGCGGCCCCTTTGTCGCCTTGTACTCGCTCACTGTCGCTTTGTCGACCGCGACCGCCGACGGTCCGTGCCCGCGACCGGCGTGTCCAGCGGACTGGGTGGCGTGGGACATCTCGTGCTACAAGCGACTCGCGCAGCCGCTAGCCTGGAACGAAGGAGTCCAGCAATGTCGAGCCATAGGTGCCCAGATGGTCGCTCCTTCGTCACCAGAGGAGTCCCAATTTCTGTTGTCCGAGATCGCTGCAGATGGTGAGTACTTTTCGATCAATTGCAACGATCTTGAGAAGGATGGCACGTGGGTGTGCAAAGGCAATGACGGCTATTTGCCTTCATGGCACGTACGCGAGCCTAACGGAGGAACAAATGAGAACTGTGCTCTGATGGGCGGTGAGTTCCAGCATGGAGTTATCGATAGCGACTGTAGCAGTGATAGGGTGATAATCTGCAAGAAGGGAAAGCGGCCAGCCTCACTCCGTGACTGGCGTCTGCTGCTGGCTTCTCGCCTGTCCGGCTTCACCGTGCGACAGCTGCCCGTCACCGACCTCCGCGCCTGTGCCACGCAGTGCACCTACGACCCCGTCTGCCGTTCCTTCAACGTCGTGCACTCGACCGGACGAGACAAGACGTGCCAGGTCAACAACGCCACGCGCTCTCAGGGTAACCCCGACCAGTTCCTGACGAAGACTGACATCTTCAGCATCTACGGAGAAAAATAACTCGGGATCTTAGAAGTCCCTCGTGGCAAAAAATGTGCTTTGATTGAATTTATTTCCGGCATATCTTTCACGCTGTGAAATCCTCGTAGAGATGATGACACTTCATTGTGAATAAATGACACTAGGATTCAGTTAAGTTATGCTGACGGCATGGTTAACAATGATTGAATAGCGCTATAGGCCCATTATGGTAGGTATAGCTATTTTTTTCTGTATGATAATTTATTCTAAACCTGTATCAGACAGCTTTTCGAAAGATCAATCAGTATACATGTAGTTGGCGTTCACGTGATACGGCCTACATGACCAACATGAAAATCTCGAAAAGAGGGCCTTACAATATCCTTACAATAGATTATCCTTCAAGTTGAGAAGGGTCCCGCTATAGGATTGATGTCAGGCCCCGTCCTTCGTTGAAGAATGGAAACTGATTTCCTTGTTATATTTGCGATATAGGCTGTTTAAGAAATGAAGCCTTATAAGCTCGCGCAATATAGGCTTCGGTCACATCTCTCTCACCCGTTTTTATGTCACAGGGAAAGCGTTTGCCCCCAGTTTACCATAATTATTAGCTATTTGGTGAATACTCCGTACCTATCAAGCCAACAAACCTTCAACTTCGGCGACAAATATCTTGGATTTTCAGGTTTTGTCAGACGGAGACGAAGCCCGTGAGACCCGAGCCTGATCCGAGGATTCGTAAAAGGCCATTATTTGTATATACGGTAGTTTGCAACATCGGCAGTGTTTCTGTGAAAAATGCATTTTGTTTTTAAATTCACTTCAAATTATTCATCTAAAATTTAGTGGGCCTGACGTTTCGATCCTAGCAGGACCTTTCTCAAAGGCAGAGTGACAAGGACAAAACAGATACATGTACACGAAGGAGTACATGTATCTGTACATGATATCTGTACATGTATCTGTTTTGTCCGTGTCACTCTACCTTTGAGAAAGGTCCTGCTAGGATCGAAACGTCAGGCCCACTAAATTTTAGATTTACATTTTGGTAATTTTAGTCAGTAAGCAGTTTGCAACATTTTTGTATATCACTTCAAATTATTCATGATAGATAGAAAAACGCGTACGACGGACCTATCATGAAAAAAAAGAAATCCTTCTGGGATTGGAAGAGACTTCTTTTTGGACCGTTTCGAGGATTGTTTAATTTGAGCCAGTGACAACGTCAACCGTAACTGATTTTCTTTGCACTGTGACCCTCTCCAGAACGTCAAAACAGAATCCGATGAAACGTAGAACTGCAGAAAGGCCTATTCAAATCGGTGATGTTGTATTTTAAATTAGTGGACGAAACCTCTTCAGTATACGAACGCTATATCTATAGGCATGGCCGACATGAATTAAAGTGACTGTTTGGTGTTGCCATGGCTATTCCCGCTCAGCTCTGAAATATATATGCAGACCGACGTATGAAGCTCAATATTTTATTGTATGTTCAATTAGGGGGTAGGGGTAGGGGTAGGGGGTAGGGGTTAGGGGTAGGGTAGGGGTAGGGATAGGGGATTGGGGTAGGGGGTAGGGGTAGGGATAGGGGATTGGGGTAGGGGGTAGGGGTAGGCGACAGTCTTACAGCGTTTCGTTCATTTTGCAGGGAAACAGTTAGCTCCGCCGTGGCCAACAAAAATCGCCCATTGAAACGTGTGGGATTCTATTCGGGGATTGAGCTTCATACGTATGCACGTATATAATAGTTCTCAGCTCTCCTTCTTTTATTATCATTCAAATTGAGCCAGTGCCCGAGGGCAATCGGTTTCATTTTTCCTGTCACTCTTTAGCGCTCTCCGAAATTTCTCAATTAGCTAATTATATTAGCTCCCAATGCAAATACGTTTGCCTTTTAAATTGACAATGATCTTTAATAGGAGATCTGGCCAATTAAGCGAATCGTGATTGGCATTCGATTGATTAAATTGCCATTTTTACAAAGCGTCCATGGTCCGTCAATCATACGCCTAATGGTTAATATAGCTCGGCAGTAAGTTACTGCATGACTGAATAATTATTTCTACCTTTAGGGCCACGCGATCGATGAAGTTTAGCTGTCGGTTACACTGTCTAGAAACCTTTAATTTCAAACCGAGATACAAAATATTGTTGTGTATTAGTCATCCCTGAACTATCTATATAATATATAAATGCCTATGTATTTTCATAATCACCCTGTAAAAGTAATAAAACTCGAAGAGTGAAAAGGAATTCGGTTCCCCATTTCTTTTCATTGCTCGTATTGGACAAGGTTGAAACCAGGTTTCGAAAAATTCGAAATGGTCCATGCACAAAGATTAGTTCTTGCCCTGAGGCATTAACGGTTTCTGTGTATACTTACCGGTAACCTTCACCGAGGATTGATTGGTGATTTGGTGGTTTTTTTTTTTAATATTCTGTTCGATTCGTGTACTGGTGGACGGTATCGGTTATTCCTTTGAGGAATAAGCCTATTAATTAAAGCAATCATCATGGGCCTTGAATTGCTTGCAGGCCGCTATCAGCGTCGTGCCCTTGGAACGACATAATGGATGAATTAGGCCCCCTAATGGTCGGCATGGTGTACCAGTTGTGCAGCTCCATGGGTTTCAACATGCTCGGACAGTGCGGAACAAGCGCGCTCGCTGTGCGTGTGCATGATAAGCGGCACGGGTACTACCCGTTACCAAAGCATTGGAGGACTAGGCAGTCATTCGATCAATGGTGCGTGAAATTGGTACGCGCACGTCACTTTTACTGTCTACTTCAGATGATGATGATAATAATAGTGAACATGCACCGTGTTCATCACTATGGATTAGTTCTTTATTTCACCGCCCAGATGAGGTCAACCACAACACAATATCAAGCAAAACACACAAACAAAAACAAACCGACAGAAGAACCACGGTAGTGTGCCGCTAACTCGCACGAAATGCAACGGAAATTCTTCTTCCAAGTATTGTGTGTACCTCACAACTGCAAAAGCTTTCTCTGTAATTATCACTCCCCGAAAGCTACAACAGTATGACCTTATACACTCGACGGGGTCACGCATAGGACTACATTAGGTTCAAGAGACCACTAATTTAAAGGAGTAATAAGACTATTTTTTTACCCTCAACAAAAAATGTATCACTTTTTAGTCTTAAACATTTTTTTACATATAATTTCATAGAGTCAGCAAAGTTTGTTTACCAAATACTGCAGACATGTTAGTGTAAAATTTATTTTAGAGAGGATATTTTGAATAACATATTTCCGTGAAAGATTTTTCTGGGTAAACTTACTCGGTGAAACTGGTAGTGGTAGTACAGCACACTATAATAATAGGTCTAGCTATTTTTAACAATTTAATTTCCTGACAATGAGTCTTTGAAGGGCTTTGAAAGTTTGAATAAATCAACTGTATATACTGCACAAAAAGGGTTCATATTATTTGGGGGCTTTAAAAGTGGCCCTGTTTGGCTGTCGAAATGGATTCGACCTCAATATGCAGCCACAAAATCTTTGCATCAATTTGTTGGGCTTACGTTACGGGTGCGCATTTTTGGGTGTGTTTTTTTCTATAGCCTAGGGTTAATTATCTGACTCAGCTAACAGCGCAAAAGTTAAAAAAGAATCTGAGAGATGAAGATTGGAAGCATGGTTGGAAGTAAACTTGAAAGGTTGCCACACACAAGTGTAGAGAAACGTCGCTGGATGGGAATTAATTTTGATCTCAGTGATACGCGTACGATCCAATGGAGCTTGGTTCATCGCAAGAACTCTATAGAGGGCGCCATTGCAAAAGGACCAGCTGATCGTCAAGACGAGCTGTACGTGCAAAGCTGCCACGTCTGGTCTGAGTGACTGAGATAATACGTCCCTTTTCAAGCACGCATTAGCAACATACACAGCAGTCATGCTGTATAAAGGAGTCATTCTGATCGGAGGGCCACAGAAAGGTTTGTCAACGTGTTACTTGCAATACTGATAGCTCTCATTTAGCTCTCATTAGGCCTGCAACATCGGCCAAGGGAAAGTGATGCAGGACGGTGTAAATTGACAACTGAGTAACTTGGGCTCAAAACGCCGTTTTAATTACAAGCTGATCTTATGGCATAATCTTTGCTGTGCTGCATGCTGTACATACAGTGCACGGCAAGATTTAAGTTTTTTGTACCCACCCTCAAATATCTGGGAAAAACCTCTAAACCCAAATCAAAGTAACAATTGTAATGTAGACAGCATGTATGCATTGTCTGGCACAACCACTTCACTTGCCCAAAAAATGGATTTACAGTTTTCCCAAAATTCATGAAATTGGGGCGCATAGGAATAGTGAAATGCATGCTCTGTACACAGTGCTTGCTATAGTATGACTATGACTTATGAGTGCTAGTGCTGGCACTGCAGACCGTCATCCAGTTGACAAAATCATCATTTTGGGGAATATTGTAAGTGCAATTTTTTAGCAAGTACATGTATTTGTGCCAGACAGTGTCATTTCTCTATAATAGTTGCTCTATTGTTGATTTAGGGTTTTTCCCACCCTTTTACGGTGAGGGTTTTAAACCAAAATTTTTTCCACTGCACCCATGAATACAATGTATAATTTCTGTGGCTTTATTCAGGTTTCACTCTTGTTCAGAGATAGTCCAATTAACTTGGACCCGACAGGCGACAAGTCACCCTTTTTGTATCGAATTTTGAAATTTTGAGTTTCGGGTGACAGACTACAGACTACAGTCACCCGAAACTCAAAATTTCAAAATTGTCGGGTCCAAGTTACTCAGACTAGTTCAGAGACAGCCTGGGAAAGATCCAAGTGACAAATCAAATCGGAATAAAACCGCCTGAAAACATTCAAACAAATTATGAAAACTTCCCAGAATTAAAGTCATTTGTAAAACGTTTTACTAACCGCTTGCCGACTCCAATACTAGAATGGCCCAAACATTGAGGACAGGGTTTGCTTCTTTTCTTTTTTTTCTTAGCATGATCTTTCTCCAAAACAGATTGAACATAGATTGAAAATGTCAAACTCTGCCAGGAGTTGAGTGACATTAACATTTTTTTATTTTTATTTTTTTTTGGGGGGGGGGGGTCTTGTCATGTCTTTGTTTGTGTATTTCTTAAATTATTGCATGTATGCATATTTTTAAACTGAAGTTAATACAAAAACTGTTGCAAACTGCTCACTGACTAAAATGACCTGGTATACATAAATCTCAAAAGTTTGATGACCTGACGTTTCGATCATAGCAGGACCTTTCTCAACCTAGGCAGAAAGGCCCTGCTAGGATCAAAAACGTCAGGCCCCTCTAACTTGAGATTTATATCTTAAAACTGTAGTCTGTACACTTGGCAAACAATTGTCATGCTGTCTGCAGCTCATGACAATTAAAGAAAGCTAATGTAATCTTACCCTTCCCCTCACAAAATTTAGTGGGCCTGACGTTTCCCTCCTAGCAGGACCTTTCTCAAAGGCAGACCTTTGAGATAGGTCCTGCTAGCATCGAAACGTCAGGCCCACTAAATTTTGACATTTTGCATTTGGGTAATTTTAGTCAGTGAGCAGTTTGCAACAGTTTTGTATATCACCTTCCCCCCTCACCCCTTCTGTGTGCTGTTTATGCCCCCGTCCATCGTTCAGGGACCCGGTTCAGGCCGCTGTCGCTGGAGTTCCCCAAGCCGCTGTTTCCCGTGGCCGGGTTTCCCATCATCTATCACCACATTGAGGCCTGCAGCAAGGTGCGCCCTGAAGCCCAGCAGGCTGAGTGGGATTCGAACCTGCCACTCCATGGTGCCCTTTTCCAAAACCAACCTCAGGCTCAGGCTCCGGTTCTTTCATTCATTTTTTAGTACAAGGCATGAAAACGGGAGGCCTTTTGGCATCCTTTCTGAATGTTGCACTGCATTTTGAACAGGAACCCAAAAGCTTCAACTTCAACAAAGAGCTCCAACCTGTGTTTTCAGCGTTTGGATCTGTAGCAGAGACGAAGCCGAAGCCGAAGCCTAAGCCGGGTTTCGGAAAAGGTCCCTGCTCTCTAGTCCGAATGAAAATTGTATGGTTAAATTAATCTGACTGGCGCCCTGACCCCGGCAAGGACTAGTTGGTGACTATTTGGGAAGGCTGCCAGTCCCTCTGAGGGCTGGATAGCTCCCATGGAAACGGCGCTGTCACGCAAAACCAGAGGTCTCTGGTTCACAGGTGTGGTTTCTGTGTATCTCTCAAGGGGCAAACGTGCTGACAAACCGCTTACCAGTAGTTCTTATTCCCGGCAAAGACTAGTTGACCATCAAAGGGCTGGATAGCTCAGATGGTAAGAGCACTGATATGCAAATACAGAGGTCTCTTTGTCCAAAAAGAAAATTGTATTGTTCAAAATGAGACTTTCCTCAAGAAAAGACTTTTAAAGGTAAAGATTTTTTTTATTTTTTTTTATTGAAAAATGGCAAAGAAAACTTTTACTGGACCGGGATTTGCACCTGAAACCTCTGTTTTTGCGTACCAGCGCGTTCTTATCATCTGCTCTATCCAGTCCTTAGATGGTGGTCTTCCCCAAATCCAGAGGTCTCGGGTTCAAATCCCGTTCCAGTCAAGGTTTTCTTGCCAAGTTTTCAATTGGTTCCAATTCTATGTTGTCAGAGGCGATTGCTAATGAATATGTCCTTGACGTCACGATGCCAATCCTCCAGTCTGCCTTTGTCCAACTGTAGGTGCAAGACTTGCGCGAGATCCTCGTGATCGGGTTCTACCAGCCCAGCGATGCCCTGACCCGGTTCCTGACCTCTGCGCAGAGAGAGTTCAACATCAACATCAGGTCAGGCCAATCAGATGCTTCCTCGCCGTCCACGACTTGAAGCAGGCTTTTTCTTAGATGTAACATGATTTTTGGGTTTGCCCTGCTCAACGTACTATGCAGGCAGGCCAATCCCTCATTGAATTACATTCTCCTCGAGGCTGGATGCAGAACCAAAAACGCTGATTTTTGGGTGATTAAGGCGGCTCGTTGAAATTGGTCCCAGGTGATGAATCACAGCTTTTGATAGGAGCACCTTGCCAACTCACACTTGACTTTTGGTTCGCACTAAGCAAAGAAAAGTTGCGTACAGTTCAAACGCAATTGACATCAAATCTAAATGTGGTTTGTAATCCTGTTCACACAAGGGATACTTTTCATGCTTAGCTGATTTTTCACGCTTAACCACCGCGCCGGGACCTTCAAATCCGGAGCTCCATTGGCTTGACTATGCGACAGGGCCCTCCGAATCCGGGCACCACTATTGTCCACATTCTAAACAAAGACTCCTTCCAACTTAGGACAAAGCAATACGAATCAGTACAAAGACCCTTTTTGACACAAGTTGCTACATAAATTGCAAGATTAGCATCAGTAATTGTGCAATTGTGGGACTTTTACTGTGGAGGATCGAGGAATACCGCGCTGCCACTGAAAGCACGCGGGGGACATTGTCTTTACATGCCACACTGCCCAACGTTCATTGATCTGGCATTGGAATTCCCCCTCACATTCTTTACTGTAATCTGTGCGCTCTGTGGTCAGGGATTGACAGCAGCGTACATGCAAACACACACATCCGTTACGGTCCATTGACGATGCACAATGGGCCCTTTTTCGAACGGATAATCTCTTGACAAAAGCCACAACGATGTCCGAATTGCGCCAGGTTTTACTCTCTTGTACCCATAGTATACCCTTATCGATTTATTTCACAGAAATATATTGTTCCGATTGTTTTAGCGAGATTTGAAAATGATGCATTTAAAAAAAAAAACCTATGGCGGTCATCAGCGCTGAAAACCCCCCCGGCGCGAAGTGGTTAAGCGGCTCTATGAAATAGGTCCCTGGGGATGACTATCCCGCTCCAGATCCACCGGACTGAACTCGTGCACGTTTTTTCTTTTCCTCGGCAGATATTTGCAGGAGTACGCCTCGCTGGGCACGGCGGGCGGGCTGTACCACTTCCGCGACCAGATTCTCAGCGGGCAGCCGTGCGGGTTCTTTGTCTTCAACGGCGACCTCTGCTGCAAGTTCCCCCTGATTGAGATGCTGGACTTTCACCAGCAGAGAAGCAACGGGCAGCACTTCACCTTGCTCGCTACCGAGGTAGCTGCACGATGACGTTGATTCCCTCTCTCATTCGTTCATTCATTCGCCTCATTCGCCTCATTCGCCTCATTCGCCTCATTTGCCTCATTCGCCTCATTCGCCTCATTCGCCTCATTCGCCTCATTCGCCTCATTTGCCTCATTCACCTCATTCGCCTCATTCGCCTCATTCGCCTCATTTGCCTCATTTGCCTCATTCGCCTCATTCGCCTCATTCGCCTCATTTGCCTTATTTGCCTCATTCGCCTCAATGTTCAATTTGTCCAAAGGAAATGTGGACGTTTGGATCCCAGCAGAACCCCTTTTTCAACCCCCTGAGAAAGGTCCTGCTTAGATCAAAACATCATGCCCTCCACTGCATTTTGGTTTAAACGGCCACTGCAACGTTTATGTAGATTTCTTTAAATGATAACTTTTTGGATGTATTTTAACATAGCAAACCTGCCTTGGTCAAATATTTTTTTGGTTAAAGCAAGACAAGTTCAGCATTTGATAAAGGTCCTGCAAGGATTTAAAAGTCAGGTCATCCTAATAAGCCTTGTTCAAGTGACTCGGACTTTATAAAAAGGTTTGACTCACTATATTAAACCTCCCCCTGCCTCAGACAGCATCCAAGAAGGGGACTTTCTCATTAATGGTGGAGTCTAAATCACGATTATAATCCCACTAAAACTTGCGTTTATTGCGTCCACAAAAACAAGTGAATTTTTTTTTTGGGGGGGGACAGTGGAAATGGCCCCACTATTACATCGATACTGTTACGAGTGTTACCTCACTCATAATAATTAATTCGTCATTCATCAAGGTCACTGTTTTTCCCATTGTGAATTCAAGCACGAAATTAGCTCTCATCGAATATCCTGCGGATTGCTTTAAAAAGGAAATCAAGGACCGTGTCCGATGCAATGCAATGCAAGGGCATCTACTAACACCCTTGCTCTGAATTATCCCAACAAGGCCCCCAAGAGCCAGTCCCTGAATTACGGATGCTTGGTGAAGGACCCGGCCACTCATGAGGTAAGCGAAGCCAGAGGTGGACCCAGCGGGGGGAAAGACCCCCGCCTCACTTTGCCTCGCCAGGCGAGCACCTCAGCTCTTTCCTCGTTATGTGCCAAAGTGTTTTCCCAGGGATGTCTGTCACGCATGCATTTTGATACGATTTTGGTTTCAAATCAAAATTTCATCCTGTGGTGCAAGTCTTGTATGTACATGTAGACACTGACTTTGTACCGAAGCCTTTCAGTTCACGTGAGGTCACCACGTGGATTTATTGGTTTGGTAAACTTACCTCACCTGATTTCCATTACCACTACGTAAATATGGTCAGCTTGTTGCCCTGTGAGACAAAAAATACTATTTTATACTAGGTATTGTCACAAACAAATGATCACAATACACTGCTGACCTGGGTTCTATTTGACTTGGATATGAGTTGACCTCGTTTGGAAAGGATTGATCTGGGGCAAGTTTATAATGGTACAAGTTGACCTTTGCATGAGTTTATGTGGAAAGGAGTTGACTTGGGTATGAGTTGAGGTCGTTTGAAAAGGATTGATCTGGGGCAAGATTATAATGGTACAAGTTGACCTTTGCATGAGTTTATCTGGAAAGGAGTTGACTTGGGTATGAGTTGACTTGGCTACAAGTTGAATTGGTGATGAGTTGACCTGGGTACAAGTTGACATGGATACAAGCTGACTTTATTACGAGTTAGCTTGGTTAAGAGTTGACTTATGACGTATGACGTATTTAAGTTGACTTGGGTACTTGTGTATGATTTGACTAAGGTGTAAGTTGACCTGAGTATGGGTTGATATGGGTATGAGTTAACCTGGGTAGGAGTTGACTTGGGTACATGTTGACTTATGTACAAATAGTCTTCCGTAATTGGTGACTTGGGTACCAGTTGACATGGGAACCAGTTGACTTGAGTGTGAGTTGACCTGGGTAACCCTGGTAAGTCAAACAGCGCCCCCAACATAGGTCCCCGTCCGGAAAAGAAAATCCATCCATTCCCTTTGTGCAGAATGTCTTCACCTCCGTCTCAACCCTAACCCTGACCTCTGTCCACAGGTGCTGCACTATGTGGAGAAACCACAGACCTTCGTCAGCAGCATCATCAACTGTGGCCTGTACCTCTTCACTCCCGAGATCTTTGAGCACATCTCGACGGTCTTCAAGAAGAACCAGGCGGACATCTTCAAGTGAGCCTAGAAATTGGTTGAATTCGGCAAGAAGCATGTTGGCAGTGGTCAAACTAACTGGCAACTGACATTTTCCTCATGGTTGTGATATCTGTCCATCTTGTCTCAACCTGAATCATTGGTGCATGAACTTCAAAGTGTAATCCTCTCTGTACTTCACCAGTCATCACCTGTACATCATCAGTCAGCCATTAGTTATTCAATGAGGGTTTGCCCTGCTTGATGTAAGAAGCTCTGAAAGTTCAGCCCGATGCCTGATGAAAAAAAAAAAATCAGGAAGCTCTGGCGGGATTTGTACCAGCGACTCCTGCTATCTAGTGCAGACATCTTAACCGCTTAAACGCAAGCTGCTTTAGGTGGATTTTAATAAATGTATAGCGGCGGGTACCAAGTTGCATCTATAACATGTTATATCTATTCCCACAATAGCGCAATTGGTACTACAAACATATTATATCTATCATATCAGCCATTTGTTAATCGTTGGTTTTCTGCGAGTTGAAATGACCTGGTATTTCATTTCTCCTTGCTCGGTGGCAGCTACGATTCCTTCTCCACGAGCAGGGACAGCATACGCTTGGAGCAGGACATCTTCGCGCCGCTGGCGGGCACCGGCAAACTCTTTGTCTACGACTGTGAGGAGCTGATGTGGAGCCAGATCAAATCGGCCGGGTGAGTGGACACTAATTCATTAATAGCAAGTATAATTGAATTAGCCGCAGTAAACCTGTACAATAAAGGGACGATGTAGACGGAGAGCTAGACGAGCAAGGTCAAATGTTAAAGATCGGAAATCTCCGGGGAAATTCACTTAAGATTAACCCTAACCGGCATGGAAACCACAACTAACCACACATGGTTTTTCCTTTGGGAGGATAAGGGCCATGCACAAGGACATTCCACAGCGGGGTTTTTGTGATGACCTGTGGTATGTGAGCCTACACCCCTGTGGGCACTGTGGTAAATTGCGGTATACAGTGTGTGTCCTGTGCGTGAGGTGCAAAGCGTTAGGGTTAAGTATAAATTAGGGTATAGTAATCATAATAAAGTAACTTACAAATCATTCGCAGTCGAGTACCATAACGCACACTCGAAAATGGCTAAGGCATACTGTGGTCTACGGTGGTTTACTGCGAAGGTTTACATCAGATCGATTTGAAGGCCAATACAACATTGGGAAGATCGGAAAACCGATGTCCACAGATTTCCTTCTGATTTACACAGTTTGTTGATGGTCGTGATAGAATCCTCATGTTGAAGTCTTACGGTCTGGGATGCTGTACTTCTCGAGAAATCTTCACTCAAACATCGACAAATAGTTTTATTACTCGCGAGTAATAAACTATTTCTTACACTACAGAATGGTGCAAAAACCGTGACGGTTTTTTACCTTTTTCTACTTTCTCAGATCACCATTTGAGCTAAAACCTTCACAGGATTTCTATTTTGGAATGTTTAATGGTTTAACACACAATTACTGTGGCAATCTTTTGACTTTTACCAATGTTGTACAGGGCCTTTAACCGGGGTGGTGTACTGGACAAAAACAGGAACTAAAATGCCCACATGCCACGAAAACACGCTAAAATGGGCCGCCACGCCCGTCAACGTGATCGTGGACCAATCGTGCGCCTTCCGGGGGGCCATGTTGATATCAAAGCGTGGGTCCACTCAGATTTGGGCCGCGGAGGCGCAAGCCAATCGTTGACTCCGCTGAAGGGCGAAAACATGGTCAGTGCCGACGGGACCTTGGATTGGAATTGCATGTCTGGTTCTGCTCATTCTGTCGTAGGTCAGCCATCTATGCCAACAGCCTCTACCTCGATCTCTATCACGACACTCACCCGGAGAGACTGGCCAGGAGTACCGCCGACGGTCCCAAGATCATCGGGGACGTCTTCGTCCATTCCACGGCCCGTGTGGATGCCACGGCCACGGTAAGTGCTCCCCGAACAGCCTCGCTGTAAGTCAGACAGAAAAGCCCGTCACCCACCCCCCCCCCCCAAGAGCTGTCTTTGTTTAAATGCAGTGGCTGTTGTTACGGCAGTCGTCCGTGTGGTTCCCTGACTTAACAGTATTTGTCAGGATGTTCAGCTCTTGGAACCAGACTATCAGCTAATAGACTGGTTCAACCAGCCTGCAATGCTGACGAAATACAATAAAGTCAGGGAATCACACGGACGACTGCCGTAACAACAGCCACTGCGTTGTTTAAAGCCCCCTACTCAACATTGGTAAGATCGACACACAGAAATGTTCACAGATTTACATGAAACTGTGAAGTTTGAAGATGGTTACGGCAAAAACCTTGCACTGAACTATTTCTTCCTAAAATGCTGGATTTTGGGAGAAAAGAGTAAAGAAATTGTTTACATCTCACCCCTAGATCTAAACGATTTTTCGGAACAATTGTTGCCGCTAATCTAGCAGTTCATTTGCTAACTTGTGTCTCAAAACGGATCTTTGTCATTCTTCGTATGCATTTGTTAGAGGCTGCAAAGAGTCTTTGTTTAAAACTTGGACAATAGTGGTGCCTGGATTCGGAGGGCCCGTTACATAGTGATAGCGGATGCCAAATGGGGTGTCCCCAGCACAAAGTGATTAAGCAGCTCTGACTTGGGGGGGGGGGGGCCAGGCCCTCTGTGTGTTTGAGATTTGTATTTTCGTCGCTTTAGTCAGCAAGCAGTTTGGGATATTTTGAGTCAAAACTAGCCCCCTGAAGTAGAGAGTGAAGAATCCGTATGGACATTGTTGTGAAACTGTTTAGTGTATAACGGTATATCTTTGTTGTTGCTTTTTCTGCCCAGCTGGGTCCTAATGTAACTGTTGGTGCCGGAGTTATCATAGGGCCAGGAGTACGAGTCAGGGAGTCCATCATATTGGAAGGTGCCAGTCTACAGGTGAACTAACAATATTCATGTTTTTCCTATCTATAAACCGCTTTGTGCTGGGCCAATGGCCATGACCGACATACGGTTTTTTCAACAATGTGCAATTTTCAAAACTCGTAGTCAATCGGCAACAATAGATATCTGTGAAAGGAATCAATAAGAGTACACTGAGTGTACAAGTGAGCGCAATGTCTGTGTTGCTTTGATCATGAGATTATCCGCCCGGAGAGAGGGCCCGCTGTGCAATGGAGCATAGTGCTGCTGTGGGCGTGTGGCGTTTAGAAGGAGGATTGTAGTTGTTCCATAAGTAATGCAGTCAAGATCTGAAACACTGTGGGGGCGCCAGCCAGAAGCACCCCAGAAAAGACTAGTTGACTATATGGGAAGGCCACCATCTAAGGGCCGGAAAGCTCCGATGGTAAGACCGCTGGTACGCACATCAGAGGTTTCGGGTCACTGTTCAGTCTCACTTTTCTTTCCCATTTTTCAAAACTGTTTGACATTATCACTGCTGCATTTGTTACACTGTTATCCTTGCAAAGCAACAGCGGAAACCAACCTGAAAAATGATTCCGCTGTGTAACCCGGCGCATGAAGTTTCATTGTGCACAGTATGAATATTACAATGGTTGAACCAGAGAGGTCAGAAAACTGTGGCACTATTAGTCTGAGAAAAACCTCGGGCATAGCACCGTGCTGTGGGTAGAGTGTATCCCGAAAATTCTCGGGCTTAGCAGTGGAAGTCTTCAAAGTTCCCAGTCAGCTTTTCCGTGATTTCTTTGACTTGACTAGGAAGTAGTGTGAAAAAAAGTAAAGAAAAAAAAGAATGAAGATATTAATGTGATTTTACTTCAGCGTCTCCGAGGCGTTTTTGGCCTTTGGTTTTAAATAACTTTGCCTAGACTTTTAAATGTTCATATTAATTGATATTCATTTGTTTTAATGAACATGTAAATTGTATTCACAATTCTGCCACTGGCGGCGAGGAGTACAGTTTTCTTTTTGAATAAATAAACCATTCATAATAATAATAATAATAATAATAATAATAATTTTATAAAGTGTGCTCTGTACTGGTTCTGTTGGGAACGGCCAGGATCACAGCTGCATTCTGCACAGCATTGTGGGCTGGAACAGCACGGTGGGGGCCTGGTCCCGGGTGGAGGGCACGCCCAAGGGCCCCAACCCCAACGACAAGTTTGCCAAGATGGACAGCGACAACCTCTTCGACGACCACGGCCGCCTGACCCCAGCAATCACCATCCTTGGTGAGTGCACACACATACCCGAATCTGCGTGTCCTTGTGGAGACATAACATGGGCTCGTTTCTCTTGCACTAAGACAACCGAGCGAGAAACAATGTTCTAAAAAAATGCTCCTGTTTCAACAACATTCACTTTCCTGGGTAGCAGTTTGGGAAGTATACTATGTCCCTTATGTAAAACACAGAGATAGAGGTAGAGATCGAGAGAGAGGTGGGGAAGAGAGTTTGAGAGAGGTGGAGAGAGAGGAGAGAGAGCCGAGAGAGAGAGAGAGAGAGATAGAGAGAGAGAGAGAGGGGGAGAGAGAGAGAGAGGGAGACAGAGAGAGAGAGTGAGTGAGTGAGTGAGAGGAGGAGGGAGAGAGAGAGGGGGAGAGGGAGAGAGAGGGAGAAAGAGAGAGAGTGAGAGAGTGTGTAAGTGAGGGAGGGAGTGAGTGACTGAGGGAGTGAGTGAGTGAGTGAGAGAGAGGAGGAGGGAGAGAGAGAGAGAGAAAGAGAAGCGACGGATTGCGACATTCTTACCCATCAAAAATCTCCCCTTTTTGAGTTACATGTATTTCCAAATGTCGTGAAATCCTTGTGGAGACCTATACACCTTTATAATTTTCCCTGTGGAGACCTATTCAACCTATCGTCTTAGGTCTCCACAGGGCACTAGATTCACGACCTGGGTCAGTCAGCTGCGACTGGCTCACGCTTTACTTTAGGTGTTGGGAAACTAATATAACTACAATGGTGACTCTCACTGGTGTGTGTGCACGATTCCGCAAAGCTGCCAGCCACTCTTTATTTCTTTATTTCAAACCACTTCCTGACTAAGATGATCAAAATGCAAGCTTCAAAAATTAGGAGGGCCTGACATTTTTATCTGAGCAGGAACTTTCTCAAAGGCGGAACTTTTCTGCCTTTGAGAAAGGTCCCGCTGGGATCGAAACGTCAGGCCCTCCTAATTTTTTAAAATATATTTTGATGAATTTACAATGTACGATGGTAACTGAAGGAGTTACTGGCTTTTTTTCAGAGCCACACTCCTTCTCAAAACAAAACAATTTTGGTCCTGGTCCAGACAAAGTTTTCTTTGCCATTTTTGCAATACTGTATTTCAAAAGATTTCAAAACAATTTCCCTGTCAGTTTTTCCTTTAGTCTGATTTAATGGGAGACATTTTGGCAGAGACCAGGATTGAAGCCGAAACCTATTATTTGATGTTCTAGTGCTCTACCACATGAACTAACCAGCCCCAGGGAGAGTGGCAATCCTAAATAGCCAACTACCATTGCCCGGTCCAAAGAACATCACCACCAACTGCTGTACATACATCTCCAGATACCTCACATGTTCTTCATTTAGGTGCTCACCATAATTAAGGCTTGCTTTCACACAAGCGTCATTTCACTTTTGTCCTACCTCAGTGAAGAATATCCATTCATCATACTGAGTTATCTCAATAAAAAAAAAAAGATTAGACGGCAAGCCAGCAGACATGATTTACAAAAGTAAAACCTATTGCGGTTTATCATTTTCATCTAATCAGTCATCTTTGGCTTAATGTGTTCATATTATCTCCCCCCCTCTACCTCTCCCTCTCCTCCCCTTTCCTCTCTAACTTCCCCTCCCATGCCACCTCTCCCTCCTCTCCTCTTTCCCTCTCCCTCTTGCTCTCTCCCTCTTTCCCCCTCCCTCTTTTCCTCTCCGTCTCTCATTCTCCCTCTTTCCCTCTATCTCTTTCCCTCTTTCCATTTCCCTCTCCCTCTATCCTTCTCCCTCTTTCCCCCTCCCTCTTTCCCTCTCCCTCTTTCCCTCTCCCTCTATCCTTCTCTCCCTCTTTCCCCCCTCCCTCTTTCCCTCTCCCTCTTTCCCTCTCCCTCTCTCATTCTCCCTCTTTCCCTCTTTCCATTTCCCTCTTTCCCTCTCCCTCTTTCCCTCTCCCTCTCTCATTCTCCCTCTTTCCCTCTTTCCATTTCCCTCTCCCTCTATCCTTCTCCCTCTTTCCCTCTTTCCCTCTCTCCCTCTCTCCCTCTTTCTTTCTCTTTCTCCCTCTTCCCCTCTCCCTCTCTCTCTCTCTCCCTTTCCCTCTTTCTCTCTCCCTCTCTCTCTCTCTCTCTCCCTTTCCCTCTTTCTCTCTCCCTCTCCCTCTGTCCCTCTCCCTCTCTCCCTCTCCCTCTCCTTCTTTCCCTCTCCCCCTTTCCCTCTCTCTCTTTCCCTCTCCCTCTTTCCCTCTCCCTCTTTCCCTCTCTCTCTTTCCCCCTCTCTCTCTCATATCCTCCTCCCCAATCCTTGTGGTGTATCCAGGTCGTAACGTTTCCATTCCTCCAGAAGTAATCATTCTCAACTCCATTGTGCTTCCCCATAAAGAGCTGAGCTACAGCATCAAGAATCAGATCCTCCTGTAAGGTGTCTTCTCTTGTCTCTTTGCCAAGCCTCTCTCCCCCCACAACTACAAATACCCCGCTCTGACTACCGGTAACAGGAAGTGCTGTGCTTGTTTATAGGTCTCCCTGCATGGGCCACACTAGGGCAGTTCCCTACGAAAATAATAAAACAAAATTGGGTCGTGTTCACACAGGCCAAATAATCGCGTCGCAAACGAACGCGAGCCGCTTGCGGTTAGCATGTGGTCGCGCTGCGCAAGCAGGAATGGCGGGACTCGCTGAGGAACGTATAAACAAACCCTGTGCTGCACTTCCTGGCAGTAAGCTGCTGGCAGGAAATGCCATGCGCGCGCAATGAATCGTGGGCTTAAATGAACCGGTGCGATTTGAGCGGGCCGTTCCCACACACATCGCATCGCAAATAAACGCGATTCTTTGAAAAAAGTCTCACTAATAGTGGAGTCCGAATCGCGATTCAAGTCCCACAAATAATCGCATTTTATTGTGTCCCCACACGCAAAAAGAGTGGAGTCCGAATCGCGATTCCAATCGCGGTCCAAATAATCGCGTTTACCGGTATTTGGTGTAGTGGGAACGGCCCTACTGAAGGCCCTACCTCCTTGCTCTATGGACAGACACACTCACCGTTTGACCGCAATTGCTAACCACAATCAGCTCGCGATCTTTTGTGTCGCGATTATATGGCGTGTGTGCGGTTTTTGAATAGCAATTCCAATCGTGACTATTCATGGTAGGAACAGCCTCATACTATCTTTGCCTCGGAGGTGGCACCACTCAGAAGTATTTAACATGAAATTAATACAAAAAAAACTTAAAATTTAGTGGGCCTGATGTTTCGATCCTAGCAGGACCTTTCTTTCTTTTAGAAAGGTCCCGCTTGGATCGAAACGTCAGGCCCTCTAACAACTTTTTTGAAGTATTAAACCATTAACAGCTGTATGTCCCCAGGGAACACTCATCCCTACATGTACCTCTTCCCATTCTGTTGAATAATCTGTTGAATTCTCTCTCTCTCTCCCTCCCTCTCTCCCTCTCTCCCTCTTCCCCTCCCCTCCCTCTATCTTCCCCTCACACACACTCTCTCTCTCTCTCTTTCTGTATATTGTGTTGTGAATCCTACAGGTAGCAATGTAAGCATTCCGGCTGAAGTGATGATCCAGAACGCCATTATTCTGCCTTACAAGGAAATCCGAGGAACTTTCAAGAACCAGATTCTGCTGTAGATGTGTGACTGGCCCTGCTCCAACCAATTGGAACAAATCACCAATTCACCGTGCAACTCTGTGCTTTTGACCAGAAAAGGAGGAACTAGTACACGTGTAATGGGTGATTTATGCCTGTAACGCCTGAAATTGGAATTTGACTCGAGAGAGGGAAGTTTGAAATCAGACATAATCTGTACTTTTTTGAGAAAACCATTTCTTTTTTCTCAGATTGAAAATTCAAGCAACCAATGTATGCAAACATTATCTCTTTCAAAGCGTTGAATATCTTCATGCATCATGCAAGTTTGCAGACACAATCCTAATAATATGCTTACTCACTCCCAACATTTGTTTAGTCATTTTTTTTTCAGGTTAAGCTTTTGGATTTTGTTTTAATCAATCTGAGAGAGGATCAATGATACAAAATGTGCATTAATTGTCAACTCTTTTGGGCCTTGCAGTATCAGAACTTAACCACTTCGCGCCGGGGGGTTTTTCAGCGCCGATGACCGCCATACGGGGGTTTTTGAACAATGCATCATTTTAAAATCTTGCTAAAACAATCGGAACAATATATTTCTGTGAAATAAATCGATAAGGGTATACTATGGGTACAAGAGAGTAAAACCTGGCACAATTCGGACGTCGTTGTGGCCTTTGTCAAGAGATTATCCGTTCGAAAAAGGTCCCTTTGTGCATCGTCAATGGACCGTAACAGACGTGTGTGTGTGGGTGCGTGTACGCTGCTGACAATCCCTGACCGCAGACTCCAGCCTCCACTCCAGGCAGTCAAATCTTCGAGTTGGTCGGCCACAAACGAGCGTACAGATTATGGTAAAGAATGTGGGGGGAATTCCAATGCCAGACCGACGACCGTTGGGCTGTGTGGCATGCAAAGACAATGTCCCCCGCTTGCTTTCAGCTGCAGCGCGGTTTCCCTCGATCCTCCACAGTAAAAGTCCCACAATTGCACAATTACTGCTGCTAAGCTTGCAATTCATGTGGCAACGTGCGTCAAAAAGGGTCTTTGTACTGATTCATATTGCTTTGTTCTAAGCTGAAAAGAGTCTTTGTTTAGAATGTGGACAATAGTGGTGCCCGGATTCGGAGGGCCCCGTTGCATAGGCAATCCAATTGACCTCCCGATTCGGAGGTCCCGGCGCGAAGTGGTTAATGCTTATAAATTATGGTAAACCCTTTTTTATCTTAAAAATTTAGCTTTTGTATTTTCAAGTAGCAATTACCAAGATAAGTCCCTTATATGGCCTGCAATTTATTTTTGCAGATGTGAAATGGTTTCAATCACTCTTAATGTAATGCAACAATGTGTTTAACTGCTTACTAAACAAGAGTGACCTAACATACACATGTATAGAAATCTGAAAAAAAGGCAGAATGGCATTGACAGAAGTGGAAAGAGAGAGAAGTTGGTTCTGTAGCCGCCTCATATTCCACTTTCAATGTTTGGGGGTTTGGGTAGTTGCCTAATTGGTAGTGCTGTACACCTGCAGCCATTTTTAAACTTGCTCGTTTGCGTCTGAATGAAAATAGGGGCATGATCCCCGGGGATATACAGCAGTTGATAGTTGAACGCTTCTGACTAGCACCCCCAACCGGCAGAGACTTGTATTTGGGAAGGCCACCGTCTAAGTGGATAGCTCAGATGGGAAGACTTAGCGCTGGCACATAAGACCAGAGGTCTCAGGTGCAAGGCCTGGTCCAGTCTAAGTTTTCTTTGCAATTTCTCACAACATCGATACACTGTATTTCTCATCCAAAAATCTGTACGTGTACAGTCATGTACCAAGTCACAACTGTTATCATTGGTTACTGGTTGGTTATTTTGTTATCTAAATGATTCGTCGAGGTAATTCTCATGTCATTTACAGATGATCCGTGATTGCAGTTTTATACCCGAGTCAGCTGAGATCATCACTCTCCTCTCAGACATGGGACCGTAGTTTGTAAAGGATTCAAAATTATGTACGTGTATGTACTGTATATTTGAAGATTATATCTGACACATTTTTTGTGTCAGAATTGAATAAATGAATTTGCTTATGGGAATCTCAGTAGTACCTTGTGCATTCCATGTGCAATGGCACTGAACGAATGTAGTATTTATGGGGATTGGGGAACGAGTTTCAAAGTGAATGCATCCACCTCCATATCTGAAGAGTCCTATAATGCCATGGTTATTTTCTCAGTGCTGTGAAATGTTAACTTCCATCAATTTAGTGCAACCAAAGGTTTTATCGGTCTTCCTTCAAATAGCACAATGATCCGATAAGGTTTACTGAATCAGAAAAGGTCACTAAACTGCTATTGTGAGAAAATTTTGTTGGATCCTATCTTGACAGGCCCTACTCTTCATTGTAATGTACATTTTACATGTACCCTGCACAGTAGACACATCTGAAAATTCTGAATGTGTTTATCTTCATATCAGAATCAAATCAACATTGGCTAGTATTGAATTCTTAAAGGGCTGCTGCAGTCAACGTTTATCACATAAATCCATGCTGCAGAAGTGTTTCGCAATGACGCTAACAATCAAACTGTTTTTCATGCTCGTTCTGGGGGCGCATTTTTGCAAGTTTTCAGTTTTTATGCTAACAAGAATTTCAATATTCATGAGCAAATTTGTGATGTCATCACAGGAACCCCCTAATCCTGTTGATTTACTGTCGGTATGTATCTTTCATAATCGTTTAGTGAAGGAGTTTTTTTTCTTCAAACTTAATCCATAGGGATTAATTTGCACTCAATTATTAATGTTTTTCTTATGTTTTTTTAAGTGTGGGTTCCTGACATGTCCTTACAATAGTGTATTTTTATTAGGATATTTTTAAAGGGACTCCCCTAGGAAAAAGAAGCTTGCCAATATGTTTGTACACTTCAGATCCATAGATGACGGCAGAAAATGAGCTTGAATGTGATATCTATCGCAGCGCTGAACCCATGATTTAAAGTCGGCTCTATGGGCCATACTAATAAGTACGGGACTGGGAGATTATTTATTACTCAATTGAATGCTGCGGGTAACATCCCAATTGATGCATTTAGGAAAATTAATGTACTTCACAGTAAAGTATTTAAATAGGCCACAAACAAAAGGAATTCTGTCCAGACAAGTATTTTTGAATGCCATGCTGACGCTGTATTTTATTACAAATTCAACCAGGCCATCCACTATTTTGTTTAACACTGTGAAATCAGTCCGACAACCTTCAGCCATCAAGACGGTCTGGGGCAGGAATGCTGCCAAGTTGAGTAAACCTCAGCAGGGGGGGTGGAAAGGTGTCTCGTTCCATCCTCAGAATGCCAAGTCGGACTTCATTCGGGCCAGTGTCTCGCTCAGATGTGAAAAAAAAAAACGACGTCGTGAGAGTGGGGGAGATCTTGTCAGAGGCACCCACAAAGAGTTCCGGCCAGTAGGGAGTCTGTGTGCCGAGTACACCGTTGACAGCCTTGGGAGCCCAGCGTTGACGCTTCTGCAGTGGAGGCCAAGGGGGTCGCACGTCCCGTTTCGGTCCCGAGGATCCATCTGTGGGTGGGTGGGCTGGAGAGGCCACCGCCGTGTCAACAGTCGCGCACATCCGAGCAGTCCATCTACTTGGACCTGGCACGCATCTTTCTGCGCTTGCGCTTCAGTCTTGGATGAAAAGAAACAAACAAACAAGAAATCATAAGCTTGGGATGTAGCCATGTCGAGCACAAACTTGAAAAACCTTGCATTATCTCGAAGAATGTGCAAGGTCCCTTAAACTTAAGTTAAACTTGAGAAGTTGAGGTTTGCTAAAACTCGGGCCTTTGCTTTTTTTGGGGGGGGGGGAGAAAACAAATGATTAAATCAGTTTCAATAAAAATGTGCTCACCTTCGCATACGCTTCTTCTTCCACTGTAAACAAGAGAAAAATACAGGAAATTAGACATCTATTGTAAGATTAAACAATTTCATGCAATACTTTCAAATTCAAGTTACACGTATTTTCTGCAGGCATGATGAACCTGTGACGCCGTTCACCCCCATGCTTGCGTACAAAGTTTGTTTTCAGGCGTGCCTAAATGTTCACCTTCGTTTAAGGACAAACCAGGCTTGAACACATTTTTAGCAATGTAGGGCAGTCAGTGTGAGATCATTTGAAGACCCTCATTTTTATATCGTGGAATCTGAGACTAATTTGTAAACGTGTAAAAAAAAAATCATTCAACTCAAGTGCGCTATGTGCGCGTGTAATGTACAAAAAACAACCACTGAAAATGCACTGGTAACAAAAAATACTTTAAATTGCGGAATAAAAGGCACTTTCTGAGAAATCTCACCTTATCCCTCATCCTACTACTTCTTTGATGACTGCAAAAGACTTTTCAATAAGATTTGTAGCTGGATGCCTCTTTAAAAAGAGGATTTTAGTGGATTTAGATGCGAAGGTCCATCCGGACCTCGTCAGCTCGTCTAGAAAAGGACCGTCCTTGAATATGAAAAGAACGCATGCGTGTTGACCTCTCTAAAACAGCGTGGCCACAAAATATGGACGGCAAAATGTTACAAAAACATAAATGAAGTAATGAGGTTTTTCAAATAAAAAAATAACATAAACATTAAATATCTATCTATTTTTGCCTAACTTTTGAATAATGATTAGATATAAGGTGGATTTTTTTGTGTGATAATGTATTTAGTATAAATATAAGAAATATATGAACTAGAATGTTTTTTTGTAACATTGGCTCATTTTATCAACTAAAACGATAAAAAATCGAAAGAATAAAGATTAAGAATTACATTTGTACCTATTTATTTATAACATTATTCAATCTAGGCATTTCATAAAATAGTAAATTTATGTGTGACCATCACATAACAACAGAAGTAGTTCTAAAATTGAAACTGTAATTATGATAAACTGTAGTTTACTGATCGAGGCTAGGGATCAGGCAAGATGGCGGACTCCGCGGCGGCGTTAAATTCGTTGACCGCCAGCAAAAGCGATGAAAAAACATTCGATAAGCAAACATTAGCAGCCGTATTACAGTTTCTGAGAAAGAACAATCTTAAGGTAAGTGCATATCGCTTGGACACGTCCGAGCCTCAATCTGGTTGGTTTTAGGAGGAGCTTAAACGGTCTCAAAACACCTTGGAAAGTTGTAGGGAATATTATATGTCAATGTGTGTGCAATGCAATGCAGGCCAAGTGTGTGTACAGTCAGTCAGTGTACCCCCAGAACTGCAGCTGTAGCTAGTCCGAGTAACTTGGACCCGACAAGTCACCCCTTTTTTATCGAATTTTGAAATTTTGAAATTTTGAGATTCGGGTGACTGTAGTGTAGGGTCCAAGTCAAACAGTGTCACAACAACATGAGTAATGTGTACAAACCGCCAAAAAACATTTCGACTGAAAAACTACCCAACACATAGTCCGAGTAACTTGGACCCGACAAGTCACTCTTTTTTTATCGAATTTTGAAATTTTGAGTTTCGGGTGACTGTAGGGTCCAAGAAAATAAGTGTCCTAAACCTGATTATATGTACACACCGCCAAAAACCATTTCGACCGGCCGACACAAACCCCCAGATTTACCGCCGAAAACACCCGTATCACCGTCCTACGTGCCCATTTTTGGATTCAGTGAGAATCAAGGATTCTAATACTGGTCATTTGCTTTACTCACGTTTTTGAAAAAAGGCAAAAAATACCATCAGTTGATCGAGAAGGTGTTTCGTTTCGCCAGTGCGACAGCCAAAACAAGGAGGCGGCCAATTTTTTTCTATAAATAGCATTCTGACAGTTCCGTGTGCGCAGTGGGTCTGCAACCGTTGAGCCCGTGACTGTTTCATGGACGCAACGATACATTCAGGAAACAGTCGTGGGCTCAACGGTTGTTTCATCAATCGAAGATGGCCGCGCGCATAATTCAGAGCGGTCACAATTTGCCGTGAATGTGCAAAGTTTTCAACGGAATATTTCCTGATTTTAACAAATTCGATCAACCCCCCAAAAAATACTGTTTGAAAGATAAGTATTTCCTCTACAAAACGATGTCGTAAACGGAACTTTTGGAAAATCTAAAAAGGTAAAAAAAAAAATAGATATAAATGAAAATCGGAACGTTTCGCTGGCCACCCTAGTACTGGTCATTTGCTTTACTCACGTTTTGGAAAAAAGGGAAAAAATACCCTCAGTTGATCGAGAAAGTGTTTCGCCCGTGCGACAATCAAAACAAGGCGGCCATCTTCTCTTCAGTTCTTAAAATAGCATTCTGACAGTTCCGTGTGCGCAGTGGGTCTGCAACAGTTGAGCCCGCGATTGTTTCATGAACGGCGCAAAGCATGCAACGATACGCAGTGTGTGGTGCATAGCAGTGTTATAGCTAGGGAATTTTTAGTGGTGGTTCACATTTCACCAACAAGAAGTCGCTCTCGTGAACGAAGCCTCACGATTAGCGACTGCGGTCAAAATGATAGCAACAAAACTTGTATTACATGTACTGTTAAATTAAATTAATGAATCACATGAAAGTGATTAATTAATTAATCAAATTAACTTTACTGCAAGTTTTGTTGTTAGTCATGTACAGTGTATAAATCATTAATAAACAAGTAAACTGAACAACAAAACTTGAAGAATAATGTACATGTTTGAATTGACTGTGTGTGCACTCGGTACATGTGCAATGATTAGTAGACTTCCGCCAGCCCTTACAGTTGTTTTCTAACAAATAAACTAATGTTTATTACAGTTACACTAGCGATGTTTCAAGTATCGCGGTCAACTAAAGTGTATTTTCTAGAATTCTAGAAAATTTGAGAAGGATTTTAATTTTTCATTCATTTCTTGAGATATCGGAAGTTGAAATCTTCAAAATCGCTCCGTGCGGCCGCGGTAGATCGAGCCAAAATGATGGAGAAAAAAAAGAGAGTCAAAGCTAGCGTTTTTCGACCGCCGTCCAAATTTGGCAATTTTACCCTCAACTTGAAGCCTGTATTCTCTGCTTTTTATTCATACATATTGTACCACTATCAAAATTAATAAAGAAGGGAATAATATTAAACTACGCGGAAACACCATTCGGAGACAAACGATGAAAGTAGCTTATTTTAGTTATGACCGATTTCCATTCGCAACGTTACCAAGGTTGGCAACTGGCAAGTCTAGGTGTGGTTTCCACCTCTAGGTAAAGCTATAGCGACACTACAGGAGCAGTAGGGCCGAAACCAGCCTACGCGTGGCACATGTGACATGACACATTACGTCTTTGCACCCACTGTATAATGCACAGTGCACGTGCACAGCGGCCACATGGCTGCATACGAGTTACGACTACGATCACGCTGCGCTACTCAAGCCTGATCGGAACTTCCAGAACAAGTATTAGCGAGACGGTTACGCTACAAAAAAGTACAATTTATTTTACTACCGAAACCAAACATAGATTGGGGTAATAATGCGGTGAACATACATGTAGTGCCGGTCAGAAGCATTGTTTTTCACCAGGAGTGGTGGACGGAAATTACCCGTGGTGGTCGGCCCCGTCCACCGCCGACCAGCGTAGCTATAACACTGGTGCATAGCAGTAACTTCAAATGTTTCTCGAAAATTTCAAGCCTACATGTTTTGGATTATTTGTTTTCAGGATTTAGAATAATAGCTTATTTAGAGGTTTCAAATAAGATGAAAGGTTCACAAATCACCATGTGATTTCATTCTAAATCCTGAAAACAAGTAATCGAGAAGATTCTCTCCTGTCCGATGAGCCAAAATGCAGCTTGTGTATTACTAAGTGAAGCCTACATGTAGATCTTCTTGTGTGATTTGAATTAATATGCGGGTCCAATCTTATCAATTCTTGACCTCCTTTCATGAAATTTGGCAGAATAAAAAAATCAAACTAAATTAATCTGAAACTGTAGTTATATTTGTTTGGAAGGAAAATGTATATTGTGGCAGTTGATCGTTGCATGCACACTTTATCTCTGGGTCACTCTCATCATCTGAGCTATCCACCCCTTAGATGGCAGCTTTGATGATAGCCCATACTCCAGAGATCTCTGAATCAAGTTTTGACTCCCCCCACACTGCTACAGAAGAAAAGAAATCAACTATTATTTTTGTGTCAGAAGAGATTTCAGAGTACTGTGTATTCATGGTGGAGGTATCATGTCAAGCGTCTTCTGATGATGTGAAGCGTTGTGTTCATCGTTTCTATGCAGAATGCCACATAATCACAGAACCTCACAAAGATTCTCACCGTCACGTGACGTGGCGTTTTTGCAAACCACCGTTGACGTTATTTGTGTGTTCATTTGAAACCAGGAGACAGAGTTTCTGCTCAAGAAAGAAGCCAATGTGAAGGATACCGATGAAGCAGTGGCCACCAGCACAGACCAAGAGGTGACCTCTGTCTTGTCAGCATATAACAGGTAAGGGCACCAGTGAGGGAGTGGCTACCAGCACAGACCAGGGGCCAAATTCATAGAGCCGCTTAAGCGCATAAAGTCATGAGCCGTAGCACCCCCTTGCTTACCCCAACTTCACTTTTGTTTCATGCTAAGCAAAGAAAGTTGGGATACAAGTCAAAAGCAATTGACATCGCATCGCAGGGCAGTTTGTAATCCTGCTTACACAAAGAAGACTTTTCATGCTTAGCAGATATTCAGGCTTAAGCGGCTCTATGAAATTGGGTCCAGAGGTCACCTCCAGCTCAGCACATTCAACCAGGGCCCAATTTCATAGAGCCGCTTAAGCGTGAAAATCTGCTATGCAGAAAAAGTCTTCCTCGTGTAAGCAGAATTACAAACTGCACTGCGATGTGATGTCCATTGCTTTTGACTTGTTTTCCACTCTTCTTTACTATACGTAGCGTGAAACAAAAGTGAAGTTTGAGTTGGCAAGGGGATCCTGTGGCTCATGAGTTTCTGCGCTTAAGCACATTTTGACGCTTAAGCGGCTCTATGAAATTGGCCCCAGATGACGTGGGCCAGACTACATTGTAAGCCGTCTTCAAAATGGCCTCAAGATGTCAACTTAATCCATTGTGACTTTGGGACCAGATGAAGGTCTGATTCCTAAACCACTTTGTGCTGTCCTCTGAATTTGAAGCGCCGGTGGTGCTGCTATGCTGTGAGGCCCTCCGAATCTGGGCACCACTATTATCCAAGTTCTAAACAAAGACTCTTTTCAGCTTATAATACAAAACAAAATGTCGCACAACAAAAGCTGGCCTCATAAGCAAGTTCAGTACACACTACACATTCCAGATTGGTGTTCAGAATACAATATATGCAGGCTTTGACAGTGAATGGTTTTAGATACCAGCGCCCTCTTACCAACTGAGCTACATGTATCCAGCTCTTAGTTGGTGGCCTTCCCAAGTTCCCAAATAGTCAACTAGTCTTTGCCGGGGTGCCAGTCAAAACCATGTAACAATTAACTGCCGTACTGTATATCTCCAGGGGAATTTCTACTGTATTAGAAAGCAAAGAAAATTTACCGGTTTGTGTTAATTTTTGTCATTCTGGTCAGTGAGCAGTTTACAAAGTTTTTGTATCCCTTATTCTCACAAGCGTGCGGAAATGTCAATGCCCAAAAAATACTTGATATCCATTACACTAATTTGTTTACAGTTCGGGCATTGTTTGAGCTTTGAGGAAGTCGGCATCAATGATCAAGAAGACATATTCTTCCTTTTGTCATGGATCTGTGAGGGATTGATCATGCTTTTTCTCCCCTCACTTAGTGATGGAGACCCCTGCATGTATGAAGAGTTCTACCGCGGCTTGCAGAACCTCATAGAGTCCTCCCTGGATTCCAGTAAGGTATGAATTGGAATTATCCAATTCACTTTGTACCCAAAAGTCACTTTGCGTCTGAATGAAAGAGGGGGTGTGATCCCTGGAGATGTACGGCAGTTAATGGTTGAATTGCTTCTGACTGGTGCCCCCACCCCGGCAAAGACTAGTTGACCATTTGGGAAGGCCACCATCTAAGGGCTGGATAGCTCAGATGGTAAGAGAACACTGGTGCACAAACAAGAGGTCTCAGGTTCAAATTGCAGTCCAGTCAAAATTTTCTTTGCCATTTTTTCAATTTGTTCAAAGGTTCCCAGTCAGTTTTTCATCGATTTGTTTGACATGTCTTAAAAGATATTAGAGGGCCTGATAGTGGGGAGAGAAGTAATATGATACAGAGGAGTAGAGGACAAAAAAATTAACAAAGGTTAATTGACTTGGGGGATAGGAAAGGCTGTGTAGAATTGAGGAGTTGGTCACAAAAATCTCTCATTTTATATTTGGTGACGCTTTGCTTTAAAGTATTTGAATGCATTTGTGAAAGGTCCCAAAATTCACACCCTCTTATTTTTTTTAATGGTTTTACATTTCTCAGCTTTCTAGTCAGCAAGTCATATGTAACCCTTTTTACATTAAACAAAATTCTGCTTTTGAGAAAGGTCCTGTTAGGATCGAAACGTCAGGCCCACTAAATTTTGAGATTAAACAAAATTCCAAGGAAAAACTGACTTAGAACTTTTTAAACAATTTTGGGAAATGGCAAAGAAAACTTTGACTGGACTGGGACTTTGACTGGCCTGAGACTTCAGGTTTTGTTTAACGGCACTCTTACCATCTGAGCTTTTTTATCATTATTACTTTCTTTTCACTAGATAATGGCACTGACATACGTGTAACTGCAGTTGTATTGCATGGATTTGTTTTGCCATCCACAGAGTGAACTTGCACAAGTCCTGTATCCAGTCTTTGTTCACATGTACTTGGAACTTGTTTACAATGGACATGAAAACCAAGGTAAGGTACTCTTGTAAAGACAAATCATTGCTGTAAGTTTTGTTTGTTGTTGATGAGCCATTTAAACCTTAAATTTTCTTAGTACTGCTTAACAACTTCGCGCCTGGTGGTTTTTCAGCGCCGATGATCGCCATACAGGGGTTTTTGAACAATGCATCATTTTCAAATCTCGCTAAAACAATCCAAACAATATATTTTTGTGAAATAAATCGATAAGTGTATACTATGGGTACAAGAGAGTAAAACCTGGCACAATTCGGACATAGTTGTGGCTTTTGTCTAGAGATTATCCGTTCGAAAAAGGGCCCATTTTACATCGTCAATGGAGCGTAATGGACTTGTGTGTGTGTGTGCGTGTACGGTGCTGACAATCCCTGACCGCAGACTCCAGCCTCCACTCCAGGCAGTCAAATCTTCGAGTTGGTCAGCCACAACTGAGTGTACAGATTGCGGTAAAGAATGTGGGGGGAATGACAAAGCCCGACGACTGTTGGGCTGTGTGGCATGCAAACACAATGTCCCCCGCGTGCTTTCAGCGGCAGCGCGGTATCCCTCAATCCTCCACAGTAAAAGTCCCACAGGTGCACAATTACTATCTTGTAATTCATGTGGCAACTTGCGTCAAAAAGGGTCTTTGTACTGATTTGTATTGCTTTGTATTGTCTTTGTTTAGAATGTGGTGCCCGGATTCGGAGGGCCCCGTTGCATAGTCAAGCCAATGGGGCTCTGGACTCTGAGGTCCCGGCGCGAAGTGGTTAAAGGCAAAGAAAAATTGTGTGCGACCAAAATGATTAACAGTTTGGGAATGATGCTAGCCCGGCGCCCCTAAAATATTGTCTAAAAAAATAAGCCTTGTTTTTTCTCTCTCTGGCCGTAGGCAAGAATTTCTTTGCCTCCTTCAGCCAAGACCAGGAGGAATATCACCAGGACGACCTCACTCAACTCTCGTCTGTCACGAAGAAAGACCATATGGTACACAATGAACTCATGGTGAACTATAGGTAAGTCATTTCAGAATGACTGCTGTCGTTGTGTTGTGGGATTGATCAATGTAAAGTCTGAACTAGTTGCCGTGGTTGTACTGACGTGATGAATTTGACAGTGTATGGTCCTGCTAGGTTCAGTCAGGCATACAGTTTGCATCTCTTTAACATTTTGAAGTTAAATGTGCAAACGAATAGATACTTGTTAGCCTCGGCCAACATTATGATCGGTTTCTTTTGTATTTCAAGTGTCATTGGCTGCTGATTGATTAGCATGGATTTCATGGATGACTGAATTTCTCAAAGCAGGCTTTTGACTTTGTCGTTTGACAGGACCAGCAAGTATGTAATTCGCATGTGCCGTAACTCGTACCAGGCCCTGAAGAGGCAGCTTCACGACAAGCAGAACACCATGGTGCTGAACATTGTCGAGGAGCATCTGTTCATTGACGGTAGGTTGGACACTCTGGCCCTTTACAAATCCATGGATCGGTCCCGGGCTGAGGCTTCGTCTCCGTCTGGCAAACTCCTGAAAATACAGGATGTGATTTCTCACCGAATTTATGAAGGTTTGTTGGCTTGATAAGTACAGAGTATCCACCAAGAAACTGGGATCAAACGGTTGTTTCTAGATGCCTGTGACATTTATATGGGTAAGAAAAATATGCCCAAAGCCTAAACCCCGAGCCTAACCTAAGCCTTTGTTACAAGTCCAGATTTTGGTTGTGGGTTGAACTATTAGAATAGGGCAGACACAAAAAAGGGAACTTGGAAAGAACGGCGACAGACAAAGGTTGTAACATGAACAATAATGATTATTTCTATACCGGAACTAATTACGACATCTTCACAACAAAACAAAGATTAGATACAATAAAACAGTACAGAACAAACCAAAAACAAGACTGTTGGCCGCTGTGGAGATTTGGCGTGGCGGCGCGGTGACGTGGTGGTGTGGCGTGCATGACGGATTGGGGGTAACCTCATGGTTTGTGAATACAGGAGTCGATCTTCTGGCACAACCAGGTCTCAATTTCATAGAGCTGCTTAAGTGTGAACATCTGCCAAGCATGAAACGTCTTCCGTGCGTAAACAGGATTACAATCCACAGTGCGGTGTGATGCCTATTGCTTTTGACTTGGTTTTCCACGATTATTTACTTAGCATGAAACAAATGTCATTTTTTTTTTTAATTGGCAAGCTAGTGCTACGAATCATGCCCTCAACCCTGATCCATCCGTAGCCCATTGACCTTTGAATATCACACTCTCCAGTTTCCAGTGAATGGTCGTTTCACAGAGGGCAGGCAATAAGCCACTTTGCGCCAGTTCCTCCGAATTCAGAACACCGCTGGTGTTGCCATGGGATGGGCCCTTTAGACGGTGGCCTTCCCAAAGAGTCAACGAGTCTTTACTCGGGTGGGGGCACCGGTCAAAAGCAGTCGACCATTATTGGCCAGAACTATTGACCCCCCCTGGTGTTATATTGACTTGCCACTACCATTGCTATTGGCCAGAACTATTGACCCCCCTGGTGTTATATTGACTTGCCACTACCATTGCTATTGGCCAGAACTATTGACCCCCCTGGTGTTATATTGACTTGCCACTACCATTGCTGTTGGCCGGAACTATTGACCCCCCTGGTGTTATATTGAGTTGCCACTACCATTGCTATTGGCCAGAACTATTGACCCCCCTGGTGTTATATTGACTTGCCACTACCATTGCTATTGGCCAGAACTATTGACCCCCTTGTGTTATATTGACTGGCCACTACCATTGCTATTGGCCAGAACTATTGACCCCCATGGTGTTATATTGACTTGCCACTACCATAGCTATATATTTTTGTTAAATTGCGGCAGTTTTTGACGGAGTGCCGCGCAGCAAGCAGCAGATAGACGCTACCGCGGGGGGAATGATTGGACAAGCAAGGAGAGACGGTGAGTTACAACGGATACGCCGGAATGAGGGTCCAAAGAAGGCCAGAGAGAGCACCCACCATTGCATTTTGTGTTTGCACTGAAGCAGTGTCAGCGTTCACGGAAACCCACAGAATGCGCTCACTGTTGCCTCTTGTGGAGTGCAGCAGAGTCACGGTTGACATGATCTCGCACAAATATAGGCACTGTTTGCATCTTGTTGAGTGCAATAGGGTTCGGGTCCACTGAATGCCACACTATTCACCCACTGTTTGCATCTTGTTGAGTGCAATAGGGTTCGGGTCCACTGAATGCCACACTATTCGCCCACTGTTTGCATCTTGTTGAGTGCAATAGGGTTCGGGTCCACTGAATGCCACACTATTCACCCACTGTTTCATCTTGTTGAGTGCAATAGGGTTCGGGTCCACTGAATGCCACACTATTCGCCCACTGTTTGCATCTTGTTGAGTGCAATAGGGTTCGGGTCCACTGAATGCCACACTATTCGCCCACTGTTTCATCTTGTTGAGTGCAATAGGGTTCGGGTCCACTGAATGCCACACTATTCGCCCACTGTTTCATCTTGTTGAGTGCAATAGGGTTCGGGTCCACTGAATGCCACACTATTCGCCCACTGTTTCATCTTGTTGAATGCAATAGGTTCGGGTCCACTGAATGCCACACTATTCGCCCACTGTTTCATCTTGTTGAATATGCCAGGTTTTAGGCCACTCAGTTGACTCAATTCTGGAATCCCTACCAAACTCTCCATAACATCTCCCCCTCCCTCTCTCCACCCCCTCTGTCTCTCTATGTATATATCTCCCTCTCTCACTCTATCTGTCTCTCTCCATCCCCTCTCTCTCGCTCTCTCATTCTCTCTCTCCCTCTCTCCCTCTCTTCCCCCTCTCCCTCTCTCCCTCCCCCTCTCTCTTTCCCTCTCCACCTCTTTCTATATCTGTCTCTCTACACCCTCTCTCTCGATCTGTCTCTCTACACCCTTCTCTCTCTCTCTTTCTTTCTCTCTCTACATGTCTCTCTTCACCTCTCTCTCTGCCCATCTCTCTCTCTATCTGTCTCTCTCCACCCCTCTCTCTACCTTTTTCTCTCCACACCTTTCTCTCTACCTATCTGTCTCTCTCCACCCCTTCTCTCTCTCTCTGTCTTTCTTTCTCTCTCTACATGTCTCTCTCCACCTCTCTCTCTCTGCCCATCTCTCTCTCTATCTGTCTATCTCCACCCCTCTCTCTACCTTTTTCTCTCCACACCTTTCTCTCTACCCATCTGTCTCTCTCCACCCCTTCTCTCTCTCTTTCTTTCTCTCTCTATATGTCTCTCTCCACCTCTCTCTCTGCCCATCTCTCTCTCTCTATCTGTCTCTATCCACCCCTCTCTCTCTACCTTTTTCTCTTTACACCTTTCTCTCTACCTATCTGTCTCTCTCCACCCCTTCTCTCTCTCTTTCTTTCTCTCTCTACATGTCTCTCTCCACCTCTCTCTCTGCCCATCTCTCTCTCTCTATCTGTCTCTCTCCACCCCTCTCTCTACCTTTTTCTCTTTACACCTTTCTCTCTACCTATCTGTCTCTCTCCACCCCTTCTCTCTCTCTCTTTCTTTCTCTCTCTACATGTCTCTCTTCACCTCTCTCTCTGCCCATCTCTCTCTCTCTCTATCTGTCTCTCTCCACCCGCTTTCTTTCTTTCTCTCTCTATCTGTCTCTCTCCACCCCTCTCTCTCTCTCTCTACCTTTTTTTCTCCACACCTTTCTCTCTACCTATCTGTCTCTCTCCACCCCATCTCTCTCTTTCTCTCTCTATCTGTCTCTCTCCACCTCTCTCTCTCTCTTTATCTGCCCATCTCTCTCTCACTCTCTCTACCTGTCTCTTTCCACCTCTCTCTTCTCTTTCTCTGCCTGTCTCTCCACCCTATCTCTCTATATGTATTGCTCTTTCTCTCCTGTTGATTCTTCTCAGCCAATAAAGGCAGGGTGTATTACGGCTTATTGAAGGAGCCTGAGATTGCTCTGCCCATAGAGGAGGAGGATGAAGGTGGAGAGGAAGGAGACAAACCGAAGGTGAGCCAGGATTTCTCCAAACCTCTCAAGGGCAAAAAAGCAAAACCCCAAAGTGTGGGTAATTCATTTGATCTACAATCTGAACAAACGAGCGTTGTATAAAGGCCGTTGTGATTTGAGGTATTTCCCCGTGAATAGGTTTGTATCAAGGGTTGAGGGTTAAGGGTTAAGGGTTAAGGGTTAAAGCAGGGTTCATGTGGGTCACTCTTGAGCATCCTGCTTGCATCGCTTCCAGCAGAGAGTGTGTTCATTTGGTGCACTGACGGCAAGGTGGTTTTCCTTGTTCACAGCGAAAGCGGCCCAAGAAAGATTCGGCGTCCAGCAAGAAGAACAAGCCCGACCCCAATGCCCCGCCAGTCAGCAGAATACCCCTACTCGAACTGTAAGTTCTCCCCTACATGATTCCCGGCAAACTGATCCGTAGTGCGAAATATCCGCTAAATCGTGGACCAAGTCTAGTGATTTCAGCAACAATCCAGTGTGGTGTGTTGACTGCTCTGCATTGGCTGTCGGGAGGCTTTCTCTTGCACAAATAAGAAAAATGCTATTTCACTTTAACATTTGACATCTAATTACAACACGTTGGGTGCCCTGCAGAAGGGCAGACGGACAAAAGAAGGTCACTAATGGGTCAGATTTTTAATGACGGTATTCAAATAAACAGAGCTGCATCTACTTTGTGTGATCCCCGATCTGCTGTATCCATGTATCTGGCCTGTTACTCTGTTTTGTTGTTTTGGTTTTTTTTAAAGAAATTTGGCCCCCTTGCAGAAAATGTGTCTGTCATTTCGGGTGACCCTTCCATTTCTGTAAGACCTTGCTGTTCTTCATTGCTATCTGCAGGAAGGACTCGGATAAGATAGATCGAGCTATTGCCCTGCGGGAGTTGTCCAAGAGGATACGTCTGGGACCCGACTGCCTCCCATCCATCTGTTTCTACACCTTCCTGAATTCGTTCCAAGGGTGAGGACTATTGACCGGAACTATTGACCCCCTGGTTTTATATTGACTTGCCACTACCATTGCTATTGACCAGAACTATTGACCCCCATGGTGTTATATTGACTTGCCACTATCATTGCTATTGGCCAGAACTATTGACCACCCTGGTGTTATATTGACTTGCCACTACCATTGCTATTGGCCAGAACTATTGACCCCCATAGTGTTATATTGACTTGCCACTACCATTGCTATTGGCCAGAACTATTGACCACCCTGGTGTTATATTGACTTGCCACTACCATTGCTATTGGCCAGAACTATTGACCCCCCTGGTGTTATATTGACTTGCCACTACCATTGCTATTGACCAGAACTATTGACCCCCCTGGTGTTATATTGACTTGCCACTACCGTTGCTATTGACCCGAACTATTGACCCCCCTGGTGTTTTATTGACTTGCCACTACCATTGCTATTGACCAGAACTAGTGACCCCCATGGTGTTATATTGACTTGCCACTACCATTGCTATTGGCCAGAACTATTGACCCCCCTGGTGTTATATTGACTTGCCACTACCATTGCTATTGGCCAGAACTATTGACCCCCCTGGTGTTATATTGACTTGCCACTACCATTGCTATTGACCCGAACTATTGACCCCCATGGTTTTTATATTGACTTGCCACTACCATTGCTATTGGCCAGAACTATTAACCCCCATGGTGTTATATTGACTGGCCACTACCATTGCTATTGGCCAGATTTCTGTGATGATATCTGAATCATGTGGTAATGACCAGACCACCGTCCATTGATTTGTTTCTATACTTTCCTGACTGTATTCCAGGGGTAAGCTGGCAGAACTATTGACCCTCATACCTCATGGTGTTATATTGACTGGCCAGATTTCTAGGATGTCTGAGTAATGTGGTAATAATCAGACAACTGTACATTTATGTGGTTGTTTATTTGTTTCTTCCTGTTGTGCCAGACAATGTATACTTTAGTTTATACTTAATAATACTGAATTGGGCCAAGGTGGTCTATTGTGAATTTACGTGTTTTTTTTACCCTTTTACAGTGAGGTTATTAAACTACAATTTTGCCAATTCTTTTATCCACCAGCATTTATATACCAAAATGACATGAAATGATGTACCATACATGAACATTGTTCAGTGATTGCAATATGCACGAAAACATTTTCACATACAATTACGGTTCAACGTTGCTATAACGAATGCCAATAAACTGAACATGCGGCTATAACGAACATGGCCTTTTGGCTCCCGATTTTTGTGTACAATATATGTGGCTACAACTGCTCTAACGAACGACCACTAAACCGAACAATATTCATGGATCCCGGGATGTTTGTTTAATATGGCGACGTTCCACTGTATTAACGTTGCCTCTGCATAGATAACTGCACTCCGGTAGTCCGGTTATAGCAAGTTTCTGGTTACAGCGGTAGAATCGCTGAAGTCCGGCAGACCTCGTAATAACGCAAGTCGATTGGGGACTGGCATCTCAGTGGAAAAGACATCTCTTGCTATAGATCGCTTGCACCGGCGGCCATCTTTGGGGGCCTAGCCTTTGTTCCTCTTGGAAAGGCAAGAGTCTCTTTGTACCTGCATTGTCACCGAATTTTAATGACACTAGAAGGCCCAAAAGACGGCCGCCGGTGCACAGAATCTATTGCCCAAAGCTCACCCTATATTTTGACTCATCACAATCCTGTTGTTGTTGTGGGGTTTTTTTTCTGTTTCCTTGGGCAGTTTGATATCTGTTGATATTAGCGACGACTCCAGCCTAATGGTGGCTGGCTTTGCCGATTCCTGCCTGCGGGTCTGGGCCCTGACCCAGCGCAAACTGCGCAACATGAAGCCGGGCCCCGAGCTGGTCACCATCGACAAGGAAGCGGACGATGTGATGGAGAGAATCATGGACGACAGGTGAGCACACTGAGCACCACTCACTCTGCTGTCTAGGGGGTTAGGGTTAGATCAACTCACTTCTCCGTCAAAGTCATATCAGAAACGGTGCCAACTGCTTTCTGATCTAAACGACAGAAATGCAATTCTCAAAATTGTAGAGAGTCTGACGTTTCAATCCTAGCAGGGCCTTTCTCGGCCTTTTTTTTTTGTGGGGGGGGGACGTTTTTGTTTTCCGTCATCAGTCTTTGTAAAGATACACACGCTTTCCACCATTGTCAGTTTCCATAAAAACCTGTCAATCTTCATTGATACGCTAAGTAAACGCATTCCTCTGTTGTCAATCTTCATGAAGATGGAGATAGTTATTAGTTTTTCATTTGATCATGGTTTGTTGTTGGATAGGCGGATGATGATTCTCGAAGATATATTTTAGGCAGTTAATGGTTACCCCGGTAGTTGCTTCTGACTGGTGTCCCCCAGTCCTGACATTTTTTTGCCGTGATGGCAAAAAGATCAAATAGTTGTCGTCGTGTCGAGCACTCTAGGTCAGACTTGCCTAGCTTGTGAGTTGTGACTCAGACTGGGACTGGAGTTAAACTCGGGTCTTATTTTCTATGAGTCAGACGTAGACTCGGGTCACGACAACAAATGATTTGGACTCGGAACTTCTGAGTCGAAAGTTGGACTCAGACTCGGCTTGCGTGACTTGCAACGAGATGAAAAGATAACTGGTTTTTGAGACACTTATGCACGCTAAGACAGACTGCAATTACTGGTACTAACTGGTGGGTTTTTAAAGACTTGTGGCCACGTGGTCTGATCTAGTGATTTTTTCCCAACTGTTTACTTGCCGGTTCTATTTGATATACCAAGGTCGTTCCCACTACACCAAATAAACGCGATTATTTGGATAGCCATTTGAATCGCGATTCAAACTTCACTCTTTTTGCGTGTGGGGACACAATAAACGCAATTATTTGTGGGATTTGAATCGCGATTCGGACTCCACTAAGAGTGAGACTTTTTCAAATAATCGCGTTAATTTGCGACGCGATGTGTGTGGGAACGCTCCGCTCAAATCGCACCGTTTTTTTTTTTAAGCCCACGATGCATTGCGCAAGCATGGCATTTCCTGCCAGCAGCTTACTGCCAGGAAGTGCAGCATAGGGTTTGTTTACGTTCTTCAGCAAGTCCCGCCATTCCTGCTTGCGCAGCGCGACCACATGCTAACCGCAATCGGCTCGCGTTTATTTGCGACGCGATTATTTGGCCAGTGGGAACACGAACACGGTTTTTGAATCGCGATTATTTTCGTAGTGGGAACAGCCCTATTGTTTGAGCATGTATTCTGTGATTTGATGACAAGTTTGTTCGAGAGTATTTTGGGGAGGCGTTAATTCCCCACCGTGTTTGGCCCGTAGGACAGCAGGGGATTGCCGGACTCTACTGGGCCACAGTGGGCCTGTCTACGCTGTCAGCATCAGTCCAGATAGGTCCTACATCCTGTCCAGCTCTGAAGACGGCACAGTCAGGCTGTGGAATATGTACACCTTCTCCAACCTGGTCTGCTACAAAGGCCACAATTACCCCGTGTGGGACGTCCAGTTTGCGTAAGTACAACCATATTCAGTGAGGTTTTTCAGTGAGTTATCCTGTATGCTCAGTGCTTTGCCCGTCTGCCTGCTGAAAAAAAAATATACAGGCAGCCCGGGCAAGATTCGAACCTGTGACTCCTTCTTTCTAGTGCAGACGTCTTGGCCAATTGACCACCGAGCTAGTCGATGTCGTATAGTGGATTTGGATCTGTGTAGGGGTGTGTACCACGTTGCATCATAGATACAATGCGATACTGCATTGAGGAGAATGTAATTGAGAATGTACGTTGGTGGGTCTTCGTTGTAATAGCCCATTTGGCCATAGAAGCCTTGCATCAAGCTACTTCATCAAAAAGGCAATTGAATATGAAAAAGATGTGACCCACTTTGCAAAAAAGGTACATGTACTTAAGTCGCAATTTCTCAAAGTTTTTCTTTACACACGGATGGAAAGGCCATTTAATAAGCTTTAATTTGATGTCTGTTTGAGGCCTGCAGCATATTGCATGTTCGAGTGATCAGAAAATTTGTACATTCATTCTCAGAAATGTTTTGGAAATGAATGATGGAGAAACAAGCCATTCAACAGAATAAAATGAGAATTAAACAATTTAGCAGAAACTTGTTGATATTCTTTCATGAATTGAATTCATCATTTCTGATTATGGATATTGAAAATATAGGTACATGTACCGGTACATGTAAAGTACTATTAGTAGTTTTATGAAACACTTTTCTTTCTTTTTTAAATTAGGATTTTTCACCCTCTGTATATAAAATGGTTCAGTACACGAGACCGCATACGGGGACTTTTTTTTTATATGAGAAACTCAGAGCATCTTTGTCAACTTGTTTCAGTGGTTCTTGAGATGAGACCTGTAAGAGATGATTTATTCTGTTTCGTGTCTTGTCTTGCTTTTCCTGGCCCTTAGACCCTATGGCCACTATTTTGTCTCGGGCGGTAACGACCGAACAGCGCGACTGTGGACGACCGAGAACTATCAGCCGATCCGATTGTTTGCTGGGCATTACTCCGATATCAATGTGAGTACAAATCCAGGCGGAACAATTCAGGGGGCCTGACGTTTCGATCCCAGCAGGACCTCTCCCAAAGGCAGAATCAGACAGGCAAGCCTCTCAAATGAGGCTAATGAATCGGTAGCCAAGAGCTCTATGGGTCTGTCTCTGCCATATGTGCAAATGAGATCACACGGACAGTGCCTCAAGGAAGTATGAATGGTACATATGTATTGTCACCATCCAGTTGACATGACTTCGACCGGCTCGTTGGTCCAGTGGTTAAGACGTCTCGACTAGGAAGCAGCAATCGCAGGTTCAAATCCCTCCTGAGCTGCCTGTATATATTTTTTTTCCAGCACGCAACTGAGCAAAGCACCGAGCATACAGTGTTTGAGTAAAGCGTCAAGTAGGGCAAAAAGCTTTGTTGAAGTATTTTCATCGTTGTCATTTAAAATGTGAAGGTTTTGCATGGTTGAAATATCAAGTGGGAGGGTTGCGGTGACACCATGTATGATTATCATCTTTGATAAGAGAGGGAGTATGGCTCTGAAAAAAAGCCGGTAATGCAACGTTTCGGGTAGTGCGTACCAAAGATCTTATAGCGCGCTTGCGCGCAAGATAGCCTAGTCTTGCGAGATCACACGCATCCGGGTGAAGTACGCACTGGGCGCCATTTTAGTCAGCAAAATCGCACACATTCTCTCCATTTCGTGGTCACATCACATCGAAAGTTATCACATTCTGTTCACACATTCTGTTCACGCATCCAAATTCACACATCCATCTAATCTTTGTTACTGTTTGTGGCTCTCTCGCTTCATTTTCGGAGCACCGAAAGCAAACGACAGATTCCGTTGCTTTCTAAAATGGCGTCCAGTGCGTACTTCACCTTTTGCTCGGAGTAATCCATCTTGCGCGCTATGCGTGCTATAAGATCTTTGATGCGTACTCTGCCCATCGTCAGTAGACTGCTTGGTGTCACCCCAAACCACCTACGTCCTTGTCGTCATCGGTGTGGATGTGCCTTTCTCTGTTTTGTGCTCATGCGTATTCTTTGCTCCTGTCAGTGTGTCAAGTTCCATCCCAACTCCAACTACGTTGCCACCGGATCGAGTGACCGGACGATCCGCGTGTGGGATCTCCAGAACGGCAAGTGTGTCCGTGTGATGACGGGCCACAAGGTAAACCAGATGAGGCAGACTCTCTGCCCACTGTTGGCTCTTCGTAAACGTCTCAAAAATTTAATGGGCATGACGTTTCGATCCCAGCAGGATGCCTTTGAGAGAGGTCCTGCTGGGATCGAAACTTCAGGCACACTAAATTTTTTGAGATTTGCATTTTGGTAATTTTAGTCAGTAAGCAGTTTGCAACATTTTTGTATATCTCTTTGTCAAAGTGTTTGACTTCCCTGCCCAGACAAGGTGGACTCAAGTTGTCCTGTTCTTTACAGTTCATCACCTCTTTCACTAATTATCCTTGGAATGATTGGAGTTGTAAAAACTGGACATTTTCCTTGAAAATTGTCCAGGAGACGGGACATATTATATCTATGATACAATGGCGGTACCCGCCACTGCACATAATTATTCAAATCTGCCACATGACCTGGAGACTGGATATTTAATCAACCGGGGTCAAAACGTCACATCCTCGGCATTTTTTAGATTTGCATTTTTGTTATTGAAGTCAGGAAGCATATTTGCGACTTGTTTCTTTTTGATTTGTGTCAATGTAATATACAATTATATGCTTTAGTCATGGCATTTAGGAACTGTACCCACCAGCAGACACATCCACCCTAATGGACACTTAAGATCAGATTTGAAGGTTTGCATGGTGGAAGCACAAAGTGGTGGAGGTAGCAGGTCAAGGGTGCGATTAAATGAAACTCAATGAAGGTTTGCCCTACTCAAAGCACTGAGCACTGTGAGCTCAATGCTTTGCCCGTTTGCCTGCTGAGAAAAGCTCAGGAGGGATTTTAACCTGGTACTAATGCTTTCTAGGTCAGACGTCTTAACACTGGACCACTGAGCTGGTCGAGGTTGTGTGGCAGATTTGAATATTTTGTAGCGGCGGGTACCGCATTGTATCATAGATATAATATGATGTTGACAGTCACACCATGTACATGTATGTCATCTCTTTCAATAGAGTGTGGCTCTGAAAAGAGCCGGTAAATCAACGTTTTTCGGGCAGTGTGTACTCTGCCCGCCTTTCTACTGAATGGAGTCTTTGTTCCGCAGACACGTTGACAATCTCACTTCTTGACCTCTTCTCCGCGTCTCCGTCAGGGTCCCATTCAGGTGCTGTGCTTCTCGCCCAACGGCCACTACCTGGCCTCGGGCGGGGCGGACGGCAAGGTCCTGGTCTGGGAGCTGCGGCACGGCTACCTGGTGGGCGAGCTGACCGAGCACACGGACACCGTCTACGCCTTGGCCTTCTGTCGGGACGGTAGCATCATGGCCTCGGGTGAGCCGCTTTGCGCCGGAGCCTCCGAATTCGGGAGCCTCATTGCCTCGTTGCCAAGCGTCGCGCCCTCAGAATCCCAATACCACGATAGAGGTTTTTCAGTCACGTGCTTTTTGACGGTCAGCGTCCAATTCACGCGGGTGTACGCGGAACGCGCGCGTCTTCGAGTCATCAATGTCCAATGGATATACTCAGATTCGATATTTGCATGCGCGTATTTGGACGCTCCTGTGAATATGCTAATTAGCCTTTGGCGGTCAAGTGACGTCATATGAAAAACCTCTATAGTGGAACGTCGCTAGAACGAATGCCGATATACCGAACATTTTTTGCTTTAACGAACATGCCCTTTGGCACCCGATTCTTGGGTGCAAAATATGTGGCTGCAACTGCTATAACGAACAATTTTATTTAATCCCGGAACGAATGTTATAGCGACGTTCCATTGTATTGTCTGAATTTTTTTTTTTTTTAACCTCTTGCTCTCTGGTCATTTCTCTCAATCAGGCGGCATGGACAACTGCATCAAGCTGTGGGACGTCAAGAAGGTCTTCTCCGAAGTGGAGGCTGAGGACATGACCACCATGCCCAGCATCGTACAGTGAGTCCGCTTCACTTTGGCCCCTCACACTATGAACATCTCAATTGTGAAAATGGGGTGGTGAAAATGTCATTTAGCCGTGAAAAGAAAATTCACCGTGTTTTCACCCCTATTTCATGGCACACTGATAGCCGAGTCATTTTCAAGTTGTTTTCACCAGTGGTCTCCAAGGCCACATTCCTGGTGGTAAATGGCTAGAGAAGTATCTGGGAGTGGCAGGTACCAGGACACAATACAGTACCTCTATGGGGGCTGGACGGTGGTCCCTACTGGTAATTGAATTAGCCATCCCCCAAGGCTGGAGCTTGCCACCCTAGATATTCACTTTTTTTTTTTCGAGGTCTCTTTAGTGATCTAAAGATGTCCTTATCGGGTCAGAGAAGAGATTATTTTCACGTTGAATTCACTGTAAAATGCAACGTGAAATCACAGTGACTTTTTAGTTTCACGGCGAAATGGCATTTTCACCCCTTTTTCACGGTTTAGATGTTCATAATGTCCCACGGTCTGCCCCCTGCGAGAAGAGCTTGAGGGTATCCGCGACCCTTCTCGCCCCACTCCTCCCGTCGTTCATGTGGCCGTGTGGAATTTTGGCGCCACTCTTGACCGACAGGCGGTAACGGCTCCTGATAGGCCAGCTGTTGGCGGACTGGACTAGGGAGGCATGTCGTAGCATTGAATGAGGCCAAGGTTGAGCTCCAACTGGGAGTAAACAGACTGTAGACCCTTGCCATAGATCCACCGGTTTCCTATTTATTCCTCTGGCAGAAGGTTTGAATGGTAAACCATAGGAGTGTACATTTATAAAGTACTTGCCACGTATAAACGACCAGTATTATCATTACTGTTATTGAATTTCTTTCAATGTTTTCCCCCTCCCAGATCCTCCAAGAAGCCGCTCTTACTGGGCTCCTATCCCAGCAAGGAGACGCCCATCCATTACCTGCACTTCACCAGAAGGAATCTGCTCCTTGTCGCCGGAGCCTACCACAGCTGAGCAGTCGTCCAACGAAAGTCCCTCACTGAGATGATCGCCGTTGTTAACTGAACTCAATCACTGACCTCCCCAGGAACTGAATGGATCATTGTCCAATTTGCGTTGCACCCATAGACAAACCTATAGACGGACATTGTCTATTAGGAACGACAACAGGATACTGTAATGCCATGGGGGACCCGACTAACGTCAATCTATTGGCAGAAGTAAAGAGCACTGCCACCATTGACATAAATGACTTATAGACGGTCAGCGTCTATTAGAAACAACATCAGGATACTGTAATGCCATGGGGGACCCGACTAGCATCAAAGTATGGGCAGAAGTAAAGAGCACTGCCACCATAGACCTAACCTATAGACGGTCAGCGTCTATTTGAAATGACGTCAGGATACTGTAATGCCATGGGGGACCCGACTAGCATCAAACTATGGGCTGAAGTAAAGAGCACTGCCACCATAGACAAATATAACCTATAGACGGTCAATGTCTATTAGAAACAACAACAGGATACTGTAATGCCATGGGGGACCCGACTAGCGTCAATCTATTGGCGGAAGTAAAGAGCACCGCCACCATAGACATATATAACCTATAGACGGTCAGCGTCTATTAGAAACGATGTCAGGATACTGTAATGCCATGGGGGACCTGACTACCATCAAACTATGGGCGGAAGTAAAGAGCACTGCCACCATAGACATATATAACCTATAGACAGTCAGCGTCTATTTTATACGACGTCAGGATACTGTAATGCCATGGGGAACCCGACTAGCATCAAAGTATTGGCGGAAGTATAGAGCACCACCATTCAATGTTTGCATTTGCTTGGAATGGATTATTAGTCTTCCGAAGATGGACAAAGTGCAGTCTTCAGCCCTTCCCAGAAACACACACACTCACAATAGAGATTATTTCTTCATGGATCACTGCAGGCACAATGTCATTACCATTAGAATTGCAGATAGTTTATTGCTTGGAAATCATCAATAGATGTTCCGACTCTATGTGGCGACTGTAGAGTTCAGTGACATTGATGCATCGATATTCCAACCAATTCAACCCTGTACGATAAGTCAGCTAGCTTTTGTTTTGATGTAAATAAAATGAATGAGAATTCTTAACTCCTGAAGTTTGACTAGACTGTTTATTGTATGTTGATTGTACTCACAGTTGTCATTTTTGGCGAGCTGCGAAGCAGTGCGAGCCTATGTAATGCGGATGTCCGTCCGTCCGTCTGTTCGTCCGTCCGTCCGTCCGTCTGTCCGGCCGTCCGCATTCAGATGTTAAAGTGTTTTTTTCATTCATAGGAACCCTTCATACGATTCAGTGCTTCTAATTTTTGGGGAATATAATAACATTAATTTCTGCAACCTAAAATTAGAGTTTAGACTTTGATTATCAGGAAAGACAACATAAAAATGTTAAAGTTTTAGAAAACTGTACATGTACATATTCTATGTAATGTCGATGTCCGTCCGTCCGTGTACAATGTACATATTCCAGACTGTACATGTACTGTTTATGTGGGCTCGGATAGAGATTGGCTGGAACTGAGTTTGGTTGCAGTAACTTGCAGTACATGTACATGTATGTAATAAATGTATGAGGAATTGTACATCATTCATTGACTTTACAAAAGGTGTACCGATGCCTTTATACATGTACATATCTGCTCTTCCAACACTGGACCCACATTCCATTATCCCTTACTCCAAGTCCATTGTACATGCAGCTCATTGAATGTGTAGTCATAGTATTGTATCAGTGGAGTTACAATGTATTTACCTACAGGTGGTTACTGCCCAAAGAGTACTCTAAGTTAAATGACTGATATTGTCATGCAAATTGCAAGCAAGTCTAGTGGTGGTCAGTTTTGCGTACCTGTTTTGAATCACACAGGTCAGCTAGCATGGCTAGAACATACATTGTACATGTAATGCATTCCTATCAGTGTGGAACTGCACAGTGCACAAACCTACTTTGGTCATATGCACAGTTCATGCACCAGCTGCTTTCTCTCGATCGTTCAAATAAAATTGAAAAAAAAAACAAAAAACATGATGATTTCGCATTTGCACTAATGTGTTACAGACTTGTGATCAGCTGCCTGGTTGAAAAATGGTAATTACAGTACCGGGTACATACCGTGTACATGTACTTGAAAGTGCTGATAAATAAGAGGAGAAAGTTGGTTTATAATAAATGTTTATGTACATGTATGTTAATTATAACATGCATGATGATTGTTGCTGGAAGCGTATTTCCACATCTTAACATCCTAAACACTAAAATTCTATACATGTATATGTAGCATACATGTATGCAAGGTACCGATGCATTTATAAACTTTTTTGTAATTTCAATTTCATGTGTAATTTGCCTGTGTGAGGGTTCCCTAGCATAATTGATGTGTTCCAGCAAGGAGTTTGATTCCCATCTAGTTCAGTTTGTTTACAGTTAATAAAAAGGCTGCTGCGAGCCATGGCAGCTTCGCTGTTCTAGTTCTGCTTTGGCTTGTGCCAGATCCCATCAACCGGCTCTTTTCAGAGCCACACTCCTCGAAAGAAAAGTGCTACATGATGTCAGCACGAACCTTCCACTTAGTATTTCCACCATGCAAACCTTCAAGTCTTATCTGATCCCATCAATGTTTGAGAAGATCTTAACAAGCCATTGAACAGACCTTTGCGTAAAAACCAAGCCTTCCTTGTTTGATTGTTCGTATTGCAGCCATCATTTTAAGCGGTTTGGGGATGAGCAATCTGAACATTGTCAACACCGACATCAAATCCATGCATGGCACATCGGTCATGTTGGATGAAAGCTGTAAGAAGGGAGGAAGATAATGTTTTGGAACAATTGAAGTTCAATCATTGGAAAGTGTTCCGTATCTGCCCTCAGCAATTTCACAAACTGGCATATCCATCTCACGCAGCACAAAATGATACATTGTTAAAACCAATTTGTAAGCTATTTTCGTTTGAACATGTTGCAATTCTCTGACTGACTTTCATAACCAAAATTCAAATTTCAGCATTTTAGAGGGTCTGGCATTTTGACGGCAGAGAAAGGTCTACCATCCTAAATCGTCAGTTCCTCTACAGTTTCTTTCTCAAAGAAAGGTCCTGCCATGCTAGGTACGAAACGCCAGGCCTTCTAACATTTTGAGATTCACGTATTGTAGGTCATTTTAGTCAGTGAGCAGTTTTGTGTGTTTGCTTACAGTTTTCATATTAAATATTATCATGGCTGTAAAATTCCCCAATTAAACGATCGAAGTGAAGTCTGATGGGGATTCTAACAAGCCATTACCTCCATTCGGACTCACGTGAGATAGTATTGTCTGGCGATTGAGGTGTCGTCACACATTCAAAGATACAAAGGGAGAAGAAGGGCCCCACCTCCTATGTAAAGTGGCCCTTGCTGCTCCGCCCTTCATTGTATTTTTGGTGCCTCGCCGCGTGCGGGCATTCTGATTGTCAGCTTCATTCACACATTTTCTTGATCCACAATCTGTGGTCACTTCTCTGCCGTCATGTTTTCCCCGTCAGAAAGCGAAAGCCTTTTCACACAACTGGAGGGAGACTTGTCTGGTCTCACCCAGGGGGACTCAATCAAGCGCCATGCCCGCTCCTGCTGAAAAGAAAGCCAAACATCAAGCTGCATTGCCGTGGCTGTAAAACTGGGGTTAAATTCCTACAGCCACAATCAACTGCAGAAAAAAAGCTAAGTAATAATTTGCTTACAGGTAGAAAATAGCAATCGAACAAATAAATAAAACCTGACAAACATCTAAACATCTATTTGACATTTTTCACAATTATATAGAAATATACAAAAATGTTGCTAACTGCTTACTGACTAAAATTACCAAAATGCAAATCTTAGAATGTTGTGGGCCTGACGTTTCGATCCTAGCGGGACCTTTCTCAAAGGCAGAGTGACAAGGACAACACAGATACATGTACACGAAGGAAGGGGGAAGAGAGTGAATAGGACACGGATGAGAAACAAAGGACAAAGAGTAAAGGTGGTAGGGTGAGATCAAAGGGAAGGGCAAGGAGTAGGGTAGGGATTAGTGAGAAGAGGGGGAAAGATCAAAGGGCGAAGTGTGAAGGAGTGAACACAAAAGAAGGATTATCAGAAAGCTGCATGGTGTTTAATAGTCATTACCCTTCATCCACATTTTCTCACGGCTTAGACGGACAGCATTACTACGGTGACCAAGGGATTCTATGCCCAGTACACTCATATCTGATATCGAATGATCAGGGAGATTGAAGTGATACCCAACAGGGGTGTCCATTTTACCGGTTTTGATTGTAGACCTATGGCCATTGAGAGTGTTTTTGGTCTCGCCAACATACTGAATATTACAAACTCTACATGAGATGAGGTATATGATGTTAGAGGTAGTGCACGTGATAGAGCCATAGGTCGTGTTGGTAGTTCCAGAAGAATGTCCATTGAAAGAGTCTATTTTCTTGACATTTGTCTTGCAAACAATGCATTTCGAGGTACACTTAAATGTACCAAATTTAGTGGGAGGTGAAGTGTCCAAAGGGGGAACCTCGGCTCGAACAATTAAGTCACGCAGGTTACGGGGGCGCCTGAAAGCCAAAACAGGCGAATTTGGAATGGCATCAGCCAGACGATCTGAAGTGTGGAGAATATGGTGGTTTTCCTTAGTTATCTTCCTGAGAGGAGGAAGAGAAGGGTGGTAGGAATTAACTAAGGGAACCTTGGGATTGTCCTTGGGACCTGGTGGCTTTTGTTTGAGTGCTAGGATCGAAACGTCAGGCCAACTAAATTTTAAGAATTAAAAATAAACCTCAAAAGTAAGAGAGCCTGACAAGTGACGTTAAATAGAAAAACAATAGTAAAACAACAAATAGAAGTATCGCAGCATATCCCAGGAAATTTGCTTCACCAATGAAAAGGTTTTATGTTTCGATCAAAATTGGCCCAAGTGGCAAGGTTACCCCTTGCCATATTTGTCATTTTATGAACCCCAAATTCATGTCTTCAGATTTGCCTGGAAACGGTACAGAGGACTCATCTTCACCCCTTGTCATCTTTATCAATTTTGGACCGAAAAATTATATGTCGTTAATTAAATTTGCTTGAAAATGGCCGAGGAGACTCCTGAGGGTCCGTATAACACATTTTTCTGGTCTTATTTCTGCAATCAAAGCCGCCAGGAAAAAAGTTTGATTTTTTTTTGGGGGGGGGGAGAGGGGGGGGGTCGAATATGGGCACAAAATAAATGGCCAGGGCCCAGGCTAAGCAATTTTTTTTTCCCCTTCAATTTTGGACCCAAAAATATTGCGTTTTCAGATTTACTTGAAAATAGCCGGGGAGATTCGTGGCGGCCTGTACAACACATTTCTGGTCATATTTCTGCAGTCAAAGCACCAGGGGAAATGTTTGATTATTTTGTGTTGGAAATTGGCCCTAATTATGACACTGCTAACCCCTTGTTAATTTTATCTTCTTCTTTTTTACCCCAAAATTATTCCGATTCCATCTCGGAATCGCGATTCCACACTGGAATCGCCGAGGCCTAAATGTGGCCGACCGAATTCTACAAACCACGAATTCATTGAATGCTCGGGCTATTCATTATCGCTACATTGCTACTTTCTAAATGTCTAGCGCGCTTGGTCGCCTTATTTGAATGTCTAAAGATTCAAATCTTGGCTGGAACTCCGAGTAGGAGAATAGCGGGAGTTTGTGGTTTGTATAGAAGACTGCGAACACGCGCATTGCTCGTATCTAGTCAAGCGTGAGGACACCAGGCCCGTGCGACGCCATTCCTGCCTACGTATACGTACACGGAGTGCCGGTATTCCTTCCTTCCTCGTGTTCTATAGATTAGCCCCAGTACTTTTTTATTCTGTTTGACGAAACTGCCATTTTCTGCAACCTTGAGACCTCTCGTAAGACGGCCCCTGGCCTCGCGGGAGGAGAATCTGGTGAGCAAACTTTACTGTTACTTTCGAATTTGAAATTGTGCATGTGGTCATGTGGGCCTATATAGGCATACTGTAGGGACTCTCGAGTTCGTCAAACAAGTTCTCGATGCAAAACTGACGGATTGGTTGTCGTAACGAGGAAGGTTTTCAAGTTCCAAATTAAGCTTTTACGTCCTGAAAATGGCACACTTGAAGTATTACAAGTTTCTGCCAGGGGGCTCTCTCTGAAATAATTGGATGACAAAACAGTGAAATATGTATATATATATATATATATATATATTTATATATATAGGCCCTATAGGCTATGAAAAATAAATCAAAATTTCCTAAAGTTTTTATTATTAATAATAATTATATAATATATAATATCATTATATGATCATAATTAATAATAAAGCTTTAAAAACACATCAGAGAATATATTTATCAATAGAGTATAAGGTCCAAATTAATTATGAAAAATTAGGAGAATCAATGAAAATGAGATTAAATTCTGAGAGGAATTGCAGCAGGATGAATTCTGAAAGGACTGTGAGATTGGGGTCTTGGTTAAAAAGGGGGGGGAATTAGAAGGAAAGTTTTTTCGTTTCCAGACTTTTACGGTGAGGGTAGGCCTATCAAACTAAAATCTTGCCATTTAGAAGAGGGCTCGAGACAAAGGTACTGAATATGACATGGAAGAGAGTTTAAACATCTGGGGAAAAGGCAAAGAGAACGCCAATTTTCCCGCCCGTAGTTCCCATGCGCAGGCGTACAGGTGGTGCGCGGGCCGTAAGACAATGTTACAGGTGCGTAAGATTTGCTTTAAGTGGTATTCACAAAAACACCCTTAGCGAACCCGCATTCTGCGGGCACCCGCAAGTGAAAGTGCGGCGAAGTGTGACCAAAAGACAGGCGATCATTAAATAAAACCACGTCATATACTGTACACAGCGTTCGTACATCTTAAAATTTAGTGGGCCTGACGTTTCGATCCTAGCAGGACCTTTCTCAAAGGCTGCCTTTGAGAAAGGTCCTGCTAAGATCGAAACGTCAGGCCCACTAAATTTTAAGATTTGCATTTTGGTAATTTTAGTCAGTAAGCAGTTTGCAACATTTTTGTATATCACTTTAAGCGTTCGTACATATTAAAGGCCTACACTGATTGTATTACTGCTGAAAATGCAAGATGTCTTACCCACCTGCAAAGTAACGAAAGCCCAATATTTCCCCAAGAGAAGTTTACCGCCTTGTGGAGCCTGTTGAGCGTAATTACGCAGTGAAATAATCAAAATACAGCGATATAGTGACACAAAAGAAAAAACGGGACTGCTGGAAGGACAAAATTATGTCTCAAGGTGAATGCCACGCCCATGTCAGCGCACTGTGGTGGAGGTGAAGAAGAAGTGGGAAGACCTCAAGGGCTGAGCCAAACAGAAAGTCAACAAGGAGAAGCGGCTCCGTGATTTGTAAATCTCTTGGGAAAGCAATATGATTTCCGAACACTTCCTTCGGAGCGCGGTTGCTACTCGAATCACGATTCTTTGAGACCGATGGTTGGCCGATTCCACTCAATTTTGATCCGGAAGACAATATTAATACACTGTTGTGTGTGTATGTGATGGCGGCGGCGCGGTCTGCGGTGCTATATCGTGGGAACCCCCGTTTTCGACGTTACACGTTTTCGACGCTACACAGTAGGCCAAACTCGTGTGATTCAAAAAGTTGCTCTTTTGGGGTCTATTTTCCTAGGTACAAAATTAGCAGTTGCTTCGAAGCTCCAGTTTTCTTTATTATTGGTACTTAAAAAAATCTGAGTGTACCATAATAAACGGGTACAGCTTAGATCTGCGGTGTGCGTGCGTATCATGGCGTGGATCCCTGCCCGGAGCCGTACCTGATGGAAAGACCGTCTTGGAGTTGGACCCAATGCTCAGCCGAATTAACAACAGAAGACAGAATTGCGTTCCCGAATGTTGTGGTAAGTTATCACGAGGCCGGTGGAAGAAAAAGTCGAATAATTACCCTTTATGTGCATTAATTTAACTCTGTCTGAACTCTGCACGTGGGGGGGGGGGGGGGTGTTCTCGCTACATAATTGTTTTTCCCCTCACGTCCTGCGCACATTTTGATAATGATACTTAATTGATCTGTCCACATTGGACATACCTATTCGGTGTTACATGTCAATTAGTAATACTAATAGTTGCCTAGGCTATGTGCATGTCATTCAAAATTTAAATTCATAATTAAAGTTCTGCATTTGCATTGTGCATGTTTGTCAGACAGTGGCTTGCATTTCTTGTTTAATTATGCAGGGACCCAATTAACCTTTGACCCTCTATAAGGTGTCATTTCTATGTTTCTTGGAAATCTTGTTTAGTCAGTAATAAGCAGTTTGCCTATGTTTTGACTTTTGTTGCTTTAGTTTAAAGTGCTATCCCAAAAATCAATTTTGAAAGTTCAGCAAGGTTCAGGGTTAAATTTTGATAGAAAACTTGTCACTAAAACTAAGTGTCATTCCATTTAATAAAAGTGTTATTAAGTGCTTCTGACTGGTGCCCCCAACCTGGCAAAGACTTAGTTGACTATTTGGGAAGGCAGCCATTTGAAGCCCCTACAAACCATTGGGAAAGGTCTTAGAAATGTGTCCATACTTTGTCCAATCCAGCATATGCATGAAATAACACACCTGTAAAAGTTTCAGCTCAATCCTTCAACCAGGTCACGAGAAAATGGTGACAAACTGGCTCATTTTTTCATCAAACTGTCAGTTTTGACTTTTTGAGGATCGTAAAATGCACATAGGTGTATTTTCAATAGACCACTATTCAATTCTGCGTTTAAACCGGCAAATCGCTAGTAAATCTGGAAACAGTCGTCGGTAATTGAGAATGGACCATGTTGGATTTGTACAAACAAAATAATGGTTAGCCTATTTTTTTTTTCCAAAACGTTTTAAAATGACCGTTGAAATTTCATACAAAATTCCCCTTTTCATGAAAATGGCAGCATTTCAAAATTCAAGTGCTAAAAGTTCACATCGATGTCTGATACTGGTATTTACATCCACTTGAGTAAGGTCGAAATTTGGATTTGTGCAAATGGTGTGTAGGGGCAGGTATGCAAAACCATGGGTATTGTGTTCAAATCAAGTTTTCTTTCCCTTTTTTTTTCTAAATCGTTCAAAGGTTTCAGTCACTTTATTGCATTACATGCGTTGCAATTATTTTTTTTACTAGGCCTATTATCTTTTCTTGATTTGATTGTTTGCGTTTCAATTCAATTTTACATTCTTGGTAATCTTTGCAGATTGTTGAGCAAGTTAATTACACAAGAGGACATGCTTGTTTTTTAAGCTCATAACCCGACTCAAATCCAATGAATGTGATGGTGAGTATTGGCTTAGTAAACCGAAAATAATGAAGTTAAATCTTAAAATTTAGTGGGCCTGACGTTTCGATTCTAGCAGGACCTTTCTCAAAGGCAGAGTGACAATGACAAAACAGATACATGTACCCGAAGGAAGGGGGGAGAGAGTGAATAGGACACAGATGAAAAACAAAGGACAAAAAGTGAAGCTGGTAGGGAGAGATCAAAGGGAAGGGCAAGGGGTAAGGTAGGGATTAGTGAGAGGAGGGGGAAAGATCAAAGAGAGAAGTGTGAAGGACTGAACACAAAAGAAGGATTATCAGAAAGCTGCATGGTGTTAGTCATTACCCTCCTGGATGTTGAGACCATGTGGTTGAATAGTCCGAAGACACTTCATCCACATTTTCTCACGGCTAAGACGGACAGCATTACTTAAATTTAAGATTTACATTTTGGTAATTTTAGTCAGTAAGCAGTTTGCAACATTTTTGCATATCACCTGAAATTATATCTTACTTTATTATGGTGTAATATGCAGTTTCCTGCCCTAGATATTCTAAGTCTACATGTTTGATTCATTTTATTATTTCTTTTCATTCATTCATTCATTCATCATTCCCTTGACTGGGTAGTCGTCAGGAGGGGATCTGAGCACAGATGAGGCCGACATCTTTCACCAGGCGGGTCTATCTGTCGAGCACTGCTCTGATGAGGAGCTCAGGCATAGTCAGGCCAGTCTGGGTCTTCACTTTGGTCTGACCAGGATTTGCGTTGATGACCACGCCTGCGCCCACCCTCGACGGTTCCTTGCACGATGGTCTTGCAGAGGCTGTTGTGCCGAGTCACATGACCATACCAGGATGGTTTCCTTCGCTTGGCAGTGGAGAGGAGATGTTCTTTGGTACCGACATGGCTCTCGACCTGCTGCCAGACGAATTTGTGGGTTCTTAGTCCTTGGTATGAAATGTTCAACAGTCGTCTCATGCACTTGCTTTTGGACTTGAAGTCATGAATGCGTCTATCTGTTTCTTCATGTAATGTCCAGTCTCACATCCGTACAGTAATTTGATTTTACTTTTTCATAATCATGATCTAGCTCTGAATAAGAATGAGTAGGCCTACATGTCCATGCTCGTGAGAATGAGTATGCAACTAAACTTGAATATTTTCATGGTGGAATCTCAATGTAAAATGCCTGTAGTGACACCATGTAATTAAGTCCTCTCTTTAAAGGGTAGTATAAAGGAGCTGGTTACTCTGTTTTGGGCAGTGTTCCACAGGGCTCGACCTTAGCACTAGCCCGGCGGTCATTGTCTAGTATTTAGTAAAAACAGCTACGGGCTAGTAAAATAACCCACTTTGCTAGCCCGGCGGACTAGTAAAAAGTAGACAGCGGTGTGGTGGCAAACAATTATGCAGGCGGGGATAAGAAAGTAGAAACTAATAATTTGTTTTACTTGACCTAATAACCTTGTTTTAAATTCAATATCAATTAATGACAGGGCTAGTAAAACTTGCTACGGGCTTGTAAAAAACTCAATTTACTAGCCCGGTAGGCTAGTAAACAAAAACCTTAAGCGCGAGGCTTGCTTTCCACATTGAGTGCAAGTATGTGACAACAATGATATCAACTAAATTTAAGTTTAAACACCTCTTTCATTGATTAGTACAGTACATTTTGACTTAAGTGTAAATTAGGGCCCCAAAATGCCAGAGAGCAGTACCTTTCACAATGCCTTTTGAGAAATGTCCGGGGAAGATCAAAACATTAGGCCCTTTTTGAGATTATTAATCTTGGATTATTTGTCAGTAAGCATGTTGCAATATTTGTGTCATCTTCAACTTGGGACTTGTGTGTTTAATGATGATTTTTCGGGGTGCATTTTGAAATTCATTACCCCCGTACAGTTACGCTGTATCTACATGTAGAATGGAAATTCCCTTCGCATCTCTATCACTGCTTCTGGTTACCAGACCGACCCTATTTCTAGCCTGCGACCCTAAAAGTTTTATCGGGAAACAATGATGATAAAAATTCAATATGTAATAAAAGCAATTTTATCGTATTTTAAGGCTTGACCGCATGCAGCCTCCATAATATGATTGTAAAAAAAAAAAAAAAAATGCCGAACAAAAAGATTCCCTACCTACCTACCCTATTTTGAAATGCCATGTAATCGGAAGCAGAACTATTTTTGTTTTGGCCTAGGTGTTGTTCTTTATTTTCTTTGATTTCTCTCTAGGTGTCAGAGACGATCATTGCTCAATGCTTTGCCCTATTCCCTGCTGAAAAGGATACTGGCAGACCGGATGGGATTCAAATCCTGCTTTCTAGTGCAGACATCTTAGGCACCGGACCATCGAGCTGGTTTAGGTCATGCAATGCTGGCCTGGAACTCAGCCCGGAGCCGTACGTACAGGAGACACTGCTTTGGACAAGCTAGCTCAGCCGCAGAAACTCAACAGTGCCAAGAACGGGTGATATTTTACCAGCCATTCATGCCAATTAATTACTTAGAATTGCTTTCTGGAATGTTGGGGTAAGTGACCAGGAGGCTGGTGGGTTAAAAAGTTCCATGGGACTTTTTCTTAATCTTCCAGTTTATCACCAGTCAGCAGCACTTACAAAACAAACATTGGACAAAAAAAGTTGTGGGGAAAAATTTACTTATATTTAAAGTGTAAATTAAATGGTGTGCCCAACACTCAATCCACTTATATTGAATTTTTTGGAAAATGTTGACAAAGAGTGTTTGGAGTTTCTAATTGAATAAGATAATCCAACGGTTTATCATTGCCATGATCATTGACATCATCGCCATCGTCGCCATCGTCACCATCGTCATCATCGTCACCATCGTCACCATCATCACTGTCATCGCCATCGTTGCCATCATCGCCATCATCACCATCATCACCATCATCACCATCGTCACCATCATCACCATCATCACCATCGTCACCATCGTCACCATCGTCACCATCGTCACCATCACTGCCATTGTTGCCATTGTTACCATCGTCACCATCGTCACCATCATCACCATCGTCACCATCGTCACCATCATCACCATCATCACCACCATCACCACCATCACCACCATCACCACCATCACCATCATCACCATCATCGCCATCGTCCCCATCGTCACCATCGTCACCATCGTCACCATCGTCACCATCGTCACCATCACCACCATCATCACCATCATCACCATCGTCACCATCATCACCATCGTCACCATCATCATCACCATCATCACCATCACCACCATCATCACCATCTTCACCATCATCACCACCATCATCACCATCACCACCATCATCACCATCTTCACCATCATCACCATCATCACCATCATCACCATCGTCACCATCATCACCATCGTCACCATCATCATCACCATCATCACCATCACCACCATCATCACCATCTTCACCATCATCACCATCATCACCATAATCACCATCGCCACCATTGTCACCATCATCACCATCTTCACCATCATCACCATAATCACCATCGTTGCCATCATCGCCAGCGTCACCATCATCACCATAATCACCATCGTTGTCATGATGTCATCATCATGTTTGGTCTGTACCAATTTTAAAGTGTTAAAACACCCTTTAAGTGACAGTCATTACTCATGACATACCGGTATAGCAATTGAGTCCAACTGCCTTGGTTGTACAGTAGTTTATCAGAAAAAACCTCTTATTCATTGATTGCAAAAACAGGCACAAGGATCTCAGAGCATCCACCACCCTCAGTGCCTCATCAAAAAATCTTTTGGAGCATACATGTGTACCTGCAACAGGAAAAAGCAATGTTAAGCTTTGATCCTAGCTGGAAATTTTTTTCAGGGCTGAAACTCTCAGAACCCTAACAAGGCATTGCTCTTTCTGCCTTGGGAAAAGGTCCTGCTAGCATTGAAAAGTCATCAGACCCTCACTATTTTTTAAGATTTGTGTTTTGATAATTTCAGTCAATAGTTTACACTATTTTTGAATTCATCTTATTTGAATATTTACTCAACTTCTTCTGCATTTGAGATAGGTCCTGTAAGGATCCAAACATTTGGCTCTCTAAATAGTTATTCATATATTTTTGGACTTCTATTTTAGTCAGTAAGCAGTTTGCATCAGTTTGATGTAACTGTAAACTACATGTACTATCCCAAATATTAAAAAATTTGGAAGGCTCAGCAACGAGTAATGTTCTATCTACTATAGAAATATAAATCCCTTCAGATTTATATCACAGTACAAAATGAGTACATGTAGGTGGTGTGCTTTCTTTCTTTAAATTCTCTCTAGATGTCAGAGAAGATACTGAGGAAAGTTGTCACTACATAACAGGAGATGGCAGGGCAGACTAAGAACTAGTCTTGATGGCAAATCCAAGTGCTTAAATAGTCTGTTCCTTGCGTCTAATGCCAATGGAAGTTGTGCAAGAGAACAGTATCTTGGATCAGTTGAGTGACAGACACTTTTGGAAGAGGACCTGCAAGATTGTCCAAGCACAAGCTGGGACACAGGATGGCTAGCACACCACATGAAAGACATCCTCAGGATCTTCAAGACTAAGAAACCTTCACCATCAGTCAACTACATGTTAAGTACAATTGTGTTCAAAAGATATGACATTATTTTTGTGTGTGTCAAATAATGTAATTCAATTAGATTTGCCCTACTCAACATAATATGTACTGATTGCTCAGTGCTTTGCATGATTACCTGCTGAAAAAAAATACAGGCAGCTTGCATTGGGTGGGAATCAAATCCACGACTCCTGCTTTCTAGTGCAGACGTCTTAGCCACTGGACCACCAAGCTGGTTGAGGTCGTGTGGTGGATTCGAATCTGTATAGCAGTGGGTACTGTGTGTATGCATAACATTTGCTTGTATTTTGTTCAGCAATGAATCAGGCAGAGCACTTGGTGCTCAGTGCTTATTGCATCTAGTAGGGTAAACCCTGACTGAATGACAATTGTGTTGATTTGTGGGAAAGGGCCGGTGGTACGGTAGGCTATTGAGAGTGTGAGCGAGTTTTTTGCTGAATTTGCTCGTGTGACCGCACCAAGAACCAGGAAGTCCCTGAAGCAGCAGGAGTGGGAACTCCAGTTGAAGAACTCCAGTCCCGACACGGTCCCATCAGAGTTTTGGTAAATCATAATGAAACTGATCCTTCCACGACTCTACGTACCAGCCCAACACTCAGCCTCCACACACCCGTATCCACCCTTACTCATTGGCTGTCCAGGCAATAAGCGTAAGTTTATATTTATGTGACAGTTTGATGCGGAGACTATACCGGGTAGTTGCAATTGGCAGAGACATTTCAAGAAAATGAGCAGATCTCTAAACCTGATCATAAATGAAGTTAATTTGATTTAAATCATTGCAGTTGACTATTGAATTTGAAACCTGATCATGAATGATGTTGAAGAGATTGAAGTCATAACAGTGCATTATTGAATTTGGTATCATTGTATTTATTGATGATAAATCATTGTTCATCTAAACAATCTAGAGGAATGTTCCGAGACTCATACAGATTTTTATTTTTTATTTTATAGATGTTCAAACCCTTGGGCTTTGCCTAGCCTGCCCACACTGCCAGACTGGATCCGCTAAGCGGCAGCATTGAATTGCCCAGTGCCAAAGACCACTGAAATCAGCCGGCAGTTGGTGTTGAAACAACCACGCTCAGGTAGGGAGTTGATTGCCTCCAGCTTGGCACTGGGGCTATGGTACGACGTCTACCAGCTACCGGGCCAAGACAGGATCCAAGCCTAATGCCAATTTCCTTCTAAAAACCAGCAACTTCGATTCACCCATTCCTTTAAATCCTCTACACACCATTGGTAATGGTCTTATAGATACGTATCCATCCTCTGTCTAATCCAGCATATGCATGAAATAACACACAGCTCAATCTGTCAACCATGTTGCGAGAATACTGTGACAAACTGGCTCATTTTTTTATCAAACTGTGTCCGCTTCGAGGATTGTAAAATGCACCTACCGGGGTAGCAGTATTTTCAATAGTGCCACTGTGTATTTAAACTGGAAAATTGGGAGTACCGCAGTAAATCTCAAAACAGTTGTCAGTAATTGATAATGGACCATGTTGAATTTGTGCAAATATGTGTGTAGGGGCTTTGAGGTTGGTAAGCATGTTTTTTTCTCATCCAAAAGTCGTTTAAAAACGACCGTTGGCAATTCATACAAAATACCACTTTTAATGAAAATAGCAGCATTCCAAGCGCTAAAAGTTCCAGCATGTGTGATGCTGGTATTTACTTCCACTTGAGTAAGTTACTTTAACAAAATTTGTCAGGTCAAAATTTGGATTTGTGCAAATGGTGTGTAGGGGCTTTAAATCTAGACTTGGCATATGGATTCTCATGTGTGGCAAATTGCCCCTGTCAAAAATTGTAAACAGAATTGTAAATATCACAGTTTATAAATTATTTCCATTGTTTCTTTTGTTCTTTATTTGGTTGTCAATGCTGTATTGGAAATCCTGACATTGGGTCATCGCTTCAAGGGAAAGTGTGACAATCTTGCAACAACCAAGAGACAGACACTGTTAAACGACCTAACCGAAGGCCTGCAAGATTGTCCAAGCACAAGCTGAGACATTAGATGGCTAGCACACCACATCCTCAGACATCACAAGACATCCTCAGGATCTTCAAGACTGAGAAACCTTCACCATCAGTCAACAGCATGTTAAGTACAATTGAGTTCTAAAGATATAATATGATTTTGTTTGTGTCAAGGAGAATGTAATTCAATGAAGGTTTGCCCTACTCGATGTAATAAGCACTGATTGCTCGGTGCTTTGCCCGATTGCCTGCTGAAAAAATACAGGCAGCTCGGGCAGGATTCAAATCCACGACTCCTGCTTTCTAGTGCAGATGTCTTAGCCACTGAACCACCGAGCTGGTTAAGGTCATGTGGTGGATTTGAATCTGTATAGCAGTGGGTACCATGTGCATGCATGATATTTGCTTGTATTTTGTTCAGCAATGAATCAGGCAGAGCACTTGGTGCTCGGTGCTTATTGCATCTAGTAGGGTAAACCCTGACTGAATGACAACTGCGTTGATTTGTGGGAAAGGGCTGGTGGTGTATTGCTGCACACTATTCCATTTACCGTTGCTATTCTGTCCTAGGCCAAGCACCGCTATGCTGATGGACTTGAGGAGGATGAGCAGGATGATGTTGAGCAGATTTGGAGGATGGAGAGGACTAGGAGGGGTAAGAAGAACGAAGAGCACTAATCTAGGTATGTCAAAGTTTCACCATTGCTTCAAATTGTTTTCTGATTTTCACAAAATGCATCCATTCTTGACACAAAACTAGACAGAGAGAAGCCTCACATCTATTTATATCACTTCTAGACCTTTTGTTTTGGGCATTTTTTTGTGTTCTTTTTCCCTGTTGAAATTGAGGACTTCAAAGTTATTGAAATACTTTAAACATCAACCCTGAAAGCAGTCAGTGATTGTGTCCGGGGTAGACATGACACATTCCTGCAAGTCCCAAATTCTGAAGGGTCATGCGCTGGCCAGGGCCGGCCAATGGTTTCACAACACCGACCATCCATGTTCAGATGGATACCACAAACCGTGCACAAGCTGATCAACCTCTACACAGAAATTGGAGGAATGATTGTTGTAATGAATTAATATAGTAACCACATTGCACCAGAGCACTACATTGTTGAGGCATATGTTGTTCAACATCCTCCATCTTATGATACAGGATGATGGTACAACCGCAGGGCTGGCCTTTCCAAACAACTGCAGATCAGATGATATCTTAGCAGTATAGGCACATCTCAGGATACCTGCACCTTTTGCAAAAGAAGCATATCATTGAGCGGAACAAACATTTTCTGACAGTGGCTCAAGGTCAAAGAAAGATGGAAGACGAGAATGCTTTATAGCCCTTTTCAATTTTTTCAGCTTTCAATTTCTTTCATTCAAATCCTCCAATGGCAAGTATGCTTTCTTATAGGAATCCCCAAACAGCTTGAGAAAATTTCATGTTCCCAACATTTGCTTTATTTTGTTTTCGTTTGATGTTTTTCAGGTTTGACGCTGCAACACCTCATGCAGAACATTCGGGCTGCAAAATGGATAAGTGAATTTTTTTTTTTTATTCTTCATTTTTTTTTTTTCTCAAAATTTAGTGGGCCTGACGTTTCGATCCTAGCAGGACCTTTTTCTCTGCCTTTGAGAAAGGTCCTGCTAGGATCGAAACGTCAGTCAGGCCCACTAAATTTTGAGATTTGTGTTTTGGTAATTTTAGTCAGTAAGCAGTTTGCAACATTTTTGTATATCACTTTATATTTTATTTTGAGAATTGTCCTGCTAGGCTTGAAATGGCAGGCCCTTCTCTTTTGTTGTTTGCATTTTTGTCATTTTTGTCAGTAATTAAGCAGTTTGCCCCATTTTTGCATATTACTCTTATTTGATTTTTTTTCAGTTTGCTTAGATAAGGTTTGGTTGAAATTATCCACACAGTGCAATCTCAGTCTTAGAGAGAAGATGCTGGGTTTTGACTTAAAGTGGGGTTGTAGTGGTCCCGTAGGGAGGATTCTGGAGGAGGTGACTCTCTCATCTTTGGAGGGGGCCTGGTGCATTGGAGCATGTAGGCAGGGGGACTGTGGCACTGTTGGAGAGGGTGGTGATGGGATGCTCACTCAAGTGTGTCACCGGTACGTGCACTGTGCGAAGGCTTGCAGCCAGGACAGTGCCATGGGTACAGAGTGTACCCATAGGTGGGTTGATTGGGGGTGATTGAGGGTGGTGTGCAGGGTGGATGGTCCTTGGCTATGGGTGACCAAAGGACTGGCTCTGGAAGACTTACCTTTGCCAGGGAATCTCTTGTGGAACAGCTTCGTGTCTTGGTGGAACTGTGATGTGTCTGGTAGATCTCACCAGCCTCGCAGGCATGTCCATCCATGATTTCATGAAGCCGTCATAGCCATGGGATGCATCACAAGGGGGTTATACGGCATGTCTGTTAGAATTAGAAATGGGACATGTTATTAACACCCCTTTTGATGCATTATAATTTCAATCAGGGTGGTTGTGCTTTTTATTGGTCTGTATTTCTGGTGAGAAATAGTGAGCTCTGCGAGATCTACTTGCCCGTCAGCTGATGGTGTGGATCTTGTTTTTAAAGTGTGTCTTCTTGATGGAACAATCTGTTTTAAGGGTTTTGAGGGCCATCTGTCTTCATCTCACATGAAACCCTGATATCATCCTCCTTCTGTTATTCTTCAAGTCAGATCTGACTCCTTTAGCCAAACTGCTATACAACTCTCTTACATTTACTCTTCTAGCTTCTTTCCGCGCACTGCCGCACTGTGGAATTCTCTACCTGCAAACTGTTTCCCCCTTTCTAAATTCAAACGAAACATAAACGCTCACTTGTCTTCCTCCTGATCTATTATGCTCCTGATTCTTTTAGCCCTTGTGTTGGGCTACATTCATAGAAAAAAGGGCTGCATTTCCTAGCCACTTTCGCAAAAGCTCCTTCATACACTCAGAGCTACCATGTCCTGATAAAGTAATATGGGGACCAGTGAAATTATGCCTATGAAACTGTTTGTCCAGTCACAGTGAGGAAAAAGGATGTCAGTAATATTCTTCTTCTTTTGCCTTTGAGAAAGGTCCTGCTATGATCCAAAAGTCAGGCCCTCCTAATTTTGGATAATATTCTTCTACCTCATTTCTTTTCTACTTTCAAGGTGTTCGCACCATTATTCCTTTGAGTTCCTATAGTGCTTCTTTCAGACTTTTTAACTCTTGATATTCTGTCCCCAGCTTCCTTAGGGCACCACAGTCCTGTTTTTTTCTGTCTTCTTTCTGTCCTAGTATAACCCAGCTCTTGAAATCTGCATCCTCCACTGTGCTACAATTACCTGTGATAACTTTGTAGTAGAATTCCCAAAATTTTACATGTATGTGTGGCACAATACCATATTTGAAGCCAATATACAAAGCACCATGGGGACTGTTCATCATAATTATGTCAATGAAAAGGAGTGTCCAATCACCCTGAGGACAACGGATTTCAGAAATATACTTGTTTCTTTTCTGTCATACTTTCAAGGTATTTTGCTTCTATGTTAGACTCTTTCTTATTCCTTTCTCTGTCTTATTCTTGTCTGTATTCTTCTTTCAAAAAAGTCTCCTTGCTATAATTTATGTGCATAGCTTCTTTGGGCCAAGAATGGCCTAGACTAGAATATCCCAGCTCTGGTGTGGTTCTGTGGAGAGGATTTTGCTTTATTCTCAAGATGAGATATTTAGGTCTGTGCAGACATGCATTGCCTTCTTCATCTGATTTCAGTTTATCGTGACTTCATGCACAGCTGCACAGCCAAAGTATGGTACTGGGCAGTCAAACTCAATTAGCCTTGTGTGTATTTCTCTGTTCTAGATGGCTGGCCATCTTGAACAGAGAAACACTTATAGAAATTGTGGTTAAGCAAACACTTCTTCATCGTGGTATTCATTCTGACCTAATTATGTAACCATTTCCGGTTGCTTGTTGTAATGTTTTCATTTATTCATAATCTATTCGGTTGCCTTTCTGAAGCAGTCAAGCCTGATTGTGTCATACACTATGTACAGAGAAGATGTAAGCACTGGAAAATGTGTCATGCTGCTAACTACATACCATAATATTGTAACTGGTGGTATCCTGAACATGACACTTAATGAGTACTTGATCTGAATAGGAAGTGCGGACCAGCCCCACCTAGTGGTAAGTTGGCCTTAATGCGCCTATTTGGTAAGGAGTAGTCAAGGCAAGTGTCAACAGTTCATTTCACTCTCTTGGGCTTGGCCACAATATTTTGTAACTATGGTGGCGTTTATGTTGACTAATTGTTTGCTTGATATAAGCTTCAAAATGGCAAGATTTTTATTGTATAAAATGATGCATTTATGTAATTTTGGTACATGTTCAATAATTATGGAAAAGCAGACTTTCATTTGGGAGTGGAGAGCCCAGAATTCATCTTACAGACAGTTTCAAAAGACTGGCATCGTACCACCAGTGGGATCTTGTGTATCTTTAGTCCAGCATACATGTAAAATGCATGCAAGCACATGATTGTTGTACTGGTACATAAATTACAATTTAAAAATTCAAGAGTAGCAGCACTTGTTGAATGGTCACAAGCATTTTTGGTGCAGCGCTTTTCTAAATTTCTCATTCCAAAATGATTTTATTAAGGTACAGTAGTGCCAAACCTTGGATCTCAGAGGAAGAAACATTGACTGTGGCAGTGTTGGGTTTGGAAATTCCAGACCTTTTAAAAGTGGATACAATTTAAAAGATAGATAAAAAAATTACAGAGTTGTCAGCCACTGTCAGCATGTACAGCTCAGACAAAACATCTTTGAGCTAAGGTCTAGTAGTTGAGGAATTGGGGCTGACAGTCCTAGACTTGTACATGTAACTCATCAAGGGACCCAGGTTGAATTTGGAGTACACACTGTCTGAACAGCGTGCAAATAAAACAACTTCATAATTATCTGAAGGTGTTATCACTGGTCAGTCTGTATTGCAAAAAGGACACAAACTGAGCCCCAACACTGTTCCACAGCATCATTAATGTGTGGAAGCTGTGCTGTCACATACCATTGAAAAGTGAGGAGACACCAGTTTGGGTTGTTGCCAAGTAAAACAAATGTATACTCACTGTTAGATACGGAGGGTCTGGCTGCCATGATACGAATGAAAACCAAACAGTGTTTTTGTCTATATTTCCAGATGAGCTAATTTTGTTGACCTTTCTTCACAAAAGATAGGCCACTCACCAGTTATTCTTGCCTTATGTTAAGAAGATCAAATGTTTATAGACTGGTTAGCTTTGGTGGTTTGCTCTTTCTTGGCTCCATGAAAACAATTCCAAATAATTAAAAGTGATTCCTGAAGTTGAAATATTTAGTGTGTTGCATTTTCCATATAAATCTAGAAAAGATGACCTTTCATCACTCCTGTTGAGAATCTAATTAATATTCATTTCAAATTTCTTGATAGATTTGGGTTTCTATTCATTTTGTTGAATACATCTCTAAAATTCCAGAAACCCTTTTCTACAGGTTGGAGCTATGGCATGCAAAGTTGGCATTTAATCCGAAATAGAAGTATCTCTCTTTCTAAGGAAGATATTCTCTATTACTCAATCAAATTACTCAATCAAATTTGGCTATATAGATATCTCTATTTCTTGATTAAATTTCATTTTTGCATGCCATTTGGAGCAATGCCACGAAAGATGTAAACTTTTGTCAAATTGTTGTATACTTTCAACAACATTTATTTAATTGTTGCAATTTGTTTATTGAAGAAAAAGGTTTGCAGTGACACCATCTCTTTATTGGAGTGTGTGGCTCTGAAAAGAGCTGATAACTCAACGTATCGGGCAGTGTGTAGTGTGTACTCTGCCCGTCGTCAGGAGATTGCTGGATTCCAACTATCATCAATACTTGTTTGAGCAGTTGGAAGGAACCTCCATGGGATCGCTCATATCCCTGGTTCAGACCAACATTTCATGGAGGAGTTTGAGCAGACTGCCATCGCTATAGCTGATATACAACCACGGGTCTGGTTGCACTACGTTGTCATCTGGCAGCACGGCCAAGACAAGCTCCAGCTATTCCTGGATCACCTTAACTGGCTGCACAGCGGCATACAGTTCACCATGGATTAAGAGAAGGATGGCAGTATCCTTTTCCTGGATGTTGAGGTGTCCTGGCAGCAGAACAGCTCTCTCACTCGGCGGATGTACCGGAAATCCACACACAGACTGCTACCTCCATTGCTGGTCCTTCCACCACCCTAGCAATCAGTCAACAACTATTGTTTGACGTGTGTACAGGATGTGCGAAGGAAATGGCCTATAGGAGGAGATTTGTCCCATCAAGACAGCCCTACAGAGGAATGGCCACTCTGGATTCTAGATCAAGACATGAGACCACAGAGCCTGCCATGAGCAAAGGGTCTCCTCTACCCAAGGACAACCTAGGAGTGAAACTCCTGCTGTTACCCTCCAGTACTTGGGCAGTACCTCTCACAAGATCCAACCGGCCCTGAACAAACACAACGTCAAGGTCTTCCACACGGCACACAACAAGATCCTGAACCTCAACCCAACCCACATAACAGACATGACCGGGATTCTAGACCTGGAGTTTACAAGATCCCTTGTGTGTGCTGCAAAGTGTACATTGGAGAGACTGGTAGTGACCTCCCCACTAGACTCGACGAACACAAAGCCCATGGCCGTAAGGATGATTACGACAAGTCTGGGATCATCAAGCACTCTTGTGGGAAGGACCATGTCATCCAGTGGAGCTGTGCCAAACTCATCATCAGCATTGAGAGTTGGCGCCCTCGTTGGGTCAGGAAGGCCATCGAGATCTTCAAGCACAACACTGTTCCTCAGGATATCAGTGAACAAATCAGTGACATATGGCGACCACTTCTGTCCAATGGGCCGTCTGCACCCACGGACAACTGCGCCTTATCCGTCACCTAATCTGCCTCCTGAGTCTCCTCTACCCTTGGCATTCGCACACAAACTACACTTCAGCGAACTTCCACTTGTTCATGCCCCGGTGGTCACACTTGGAGAGAAAGATTCTCCACCCTCCAGCGCTCTCCACTACTTTTATAAGCACTGATAATTGTTGGAATCCAGCAGTCTCCTAACGACGGGCGGAGTACACACTACTGGCTCTTTTCAGTTACCAGCTCTTTTCAGAGCCACACACTCCTTCTCAAAAGAGATGTGTTACAATTGTCACCGCAAACCTTCCTCTTGGTATTTCCACCATGCAAACCTTCCCATCTTAAATGATGTATATAGCCATGTTGATCTACAAGAAGCTTAAAAATACTGGGTGGTAGCAATTTTTAATATAACCATTAAAAATGTTTTTAAAAAATTCCAAAATAAGGCACAGAGCTTTCGTAGGTACAGCTGGTTTGTTAGACTACATCTAATGAAGCAGTTGTAACTACGAAAGTTTATGCCTCAATTTTTATACTTGTGTTTAATAACAGGCGCTTATAGCATTCCATGTATGTCAGGATTGGCACGCCTAGCTCAATGTGTTGCTTTGAATATCTGTGTAACCATTGTCTTATAAAGTACTACCACCCAATATTTCAATCTTTGCAATAACTTTTTTTTTTGGGGGGGGGGGTTCTGGGGGAGAATTTAACTTGGTTTATTTTTTATATCGATTATTTATATCTTTGCTGTTAGAGCAAACCACAGACATAGTGATGCTCTTGAGGATGAATACCACAATGAAGAGGCATAGGCTGATATCAGAGCTTCTCTTTCTAAAGATGAAGCAAATGTCTAAGGCAGTCTGCCTGTATTTGGTATCTGAAGATGAGAGCAAACCTCTCCTACAAATCACTCCAAGGGGCTGGGCAGTGTCTTTTCTAGGTCTGGCGTTTTCATCTTCCTTGACTGAATTTTGTTCGCCCTCTCTTGGCAGCCAAGTCTGTCCGTTCTATTGTTTCCACTATCTGGCTTGGCTCTTAAATTCGTCTTATTTCTTAACACCTGCAATCTTGGATACACTGTCTGCCACAATGTATACTATTCCTCCCCGAAAAAAATGTGATAAAATCTCACAGCCAGTGGGATGAGGAAGAGTCTGGGCCAACCATGTTGCTTTGGCTTCTTCCGCTCTTACTGCCTTCAATTCCTTATTCTTGTCTCGAGGCAGACCTTCTTCTGGGGGAAGGAAAGTGAATTTTTTTGCCTGGCCTGAGCTCTTGACCCCCACCTTTGCCAGTGGTCCTGTGAAGAGGTTTCTTATGCCTTTTTTCAGGATCAAGCAAAGGTTCTTGCCAAGTTTTTTCATATATTCTTCTCTGTCCCTCATCTTGAAACAGACATGGCTTCATCAGAACTATATAACTCTTTAACTATATAACTATTTTTTCCCCTTCAACTCTGTTTCCTTTATTTCCTTTAGTTCCTTTTATTATCGAATCTGACTTTACGTATAGAGTAGGCCAACTCTTATTAAAGTACATTCTCCTCAACACAAACTTATATTATATCTATTAAGAAAAGTCTTTTTTTTCTCCTGCTTGGCCTTGTGACCCCCGCCATTGCCACTAGGCTTGTGAAGAGGTTTTAATCCTTTCTTTGGGATCGCACAAAGGTTCTTGCCAGTCTTCCCTCTATTTTTTCTCTTAATTTGTCATCGCTTTTCTTGAGTCAGAACTTCCTTCAAATAGGTTTACCTACATGTAGCTTCATCTTCTCTTCAACTTAATTCCTTTTGAATGGAAGGGGTTCTCCTTTTTATGCCTGTTTCCTATCACCACCTTTGTCAGTGGTCCTGTGATGAGGTTTGTATCCTTGTTTCAGGATCAAGCAAAGGTTCTTGCCAGTCTTCCCTATTATTTTCCCTCTGTAATCCTTGTCCCTTTCCTGGAGTCGGATCTGCATGCACCATTCCATTGTGGAGCATACTCAGGGTTCATACTGTCAATTGGCAGCGAACAGATGGATCCAGCATGGATCAGTGGTTTGCATGAGTTGTCTGTGAGCTCTTACAGATTTTACCAACACAGTGCAGTTCCCAAGACTCATGCTGTCTTCATGGGTGATAACCTGGCAGACAGTCTTCCAGAGCCAGTCCAAAGTGGTTACGCATAGCATGGACTGCTCACCCTCTCCCATCCTTGATTTCACTCACTCAGCTCCCCTATGGGATCTGTACCCTTGGCACTAGCCTGGCTGCTGGCTCTCTCATTGTGCACTCACCAGTGGCACACCTGGGTGAACAACCCAACGCTACCCTCTCTGACAGTGCTGCAATTTCCCAACCTACATGCATCTGGTGCATTATGTTCCCCCTGAGTTGAGATAGTCCCTTCCCCAGAATACCTTCTGCTAGACTGCTCTAACTTCGCTCCAAGTTCAAATCCTCGTTTTCTCCAAATGACTGAGGAAGCACTGTATTTGGATAATTCAACCACTTTTCAACTCTTCATAATTGTCAACAATTTAATAGGGCCTGATGTTTTGATTCTTAACAGGACCTTTCTTAAATGCAGAATGACAGGGAAATAGGACAGGGAGAGTAACCGGGGGACATGGGTGACAGACAGAGGACAAAGGGGATAGCTGGTAGGATGAGATCAAAGGCAAGGGCAGGGTTTTTTGGTAAGGATTAGGAAGTGGAAGAGGGAAGATCAAAGGGAAAGGGTGAAAGACAGAAGTGGGGGAGTGAGGACAAAAGAGGGATTATTAGTACGCATTCAAGGTGTTAACCATTCCCCTCAATGTTGAGGCCATGTGGTTGAATTGTCCCAACTCGCAACTAGCTTCATCCACATTTTCTCCTGGCTTAATATGGATATCATCACTACGATGACCAAGTGGTTCACTGTTGGGTGTCACTGCAATCTCCCCAATCAATCCATATCAGATATGAGGATTCTCGGCATAGAATCACTTGATCATCGTAGTAATGCTGTCTGTTTAAGCCGGGAGAAAATGTGGATGAAGCATCTTCGGACAATTCAACCACATGGCCTCAACATCCAGGAGGGGAATGAATGAACACCTTGCATGTGTATCAATAATCCCTCTTTTGTTTTCACTCCCCCCCTCTTCTCTCTTTCAGCCTTGCCCTTTGATATTTTCCCCCTTCCACTACCTAATCCCTACCCAAATTCCTGCCCTTCACATTGATCTCACCCCACCAGCTTTCCCCTTTGTCCTCTGTCTGTCATCCATGTCCCTGTTACTCTCCCTGTCCTATTTAATGTGTCCCTGCCATTCCACCTTTGAGAAAGGTCCTGCTAGGATCAAAACATCAGGACCCCCTAATCCTTGATATTCGCCTTGTGGTCATTATATAATCAGTAAGCAGTTTGCAACATTTTGTTGCATATTTACAGTCTCCATCATTGTGTTTAAAGATATACTCAGCGATTATACTTTCTTCTATCATTTCAGGAGGAGGTGGAGATGGCAATTGAGGAGGAGTTGGTGAGGGAGGAGGCAGAGTGGAGGAGATGGAGGAGTTGGAGTCTGTTAGGGGGAGGAACGTCTGCTTGGTGACCCCTCTTCCTTTGCCACTGGGACCTGTGTGAAGAGGTTTCCATCCTTGATTCAGGACTGAGCAAAAGGTGCTTGCCAATTTTCTCTTTATTTTTCCTCTCTTTTCCTCGTCTCTTTTTCTCCTGTCTGCCTTGCTTTCATCTTGTTCTCTTCAGATATGTTTCCCTTTTCAGGGGGATTGGGATCTGTTGTGTGAGGACCTTTGGTGCTTTTCATTGTAGATTTTCTGATTTGTTTCTATTTAATCTGAAGAAAAACCCTGGGATCCCAATGAAATTTGGTTTTCCTTTTCCAAACAATGTTGTTAATAAAGTCCTAACAAATCAATGAAAAACTGACTGGGAGCATTTGAAAAAAATGAAAAAATGGCAAAGAACACGAGCCTGAGACCAATGCTTGGATTGCTTCTGACTAGCACCCCCACCATGGCAAAGACTATTTGAGAGGCCACCATCTGGATAGCTGGATAGTTCACATAGGAAGAGCGCAAGTCTGTAAAACAGAGTTATTAGGTTCAAATCCTGGTCCTTTCAAAGTTTTCTTGGCCATTTTTTTTCTTCAAAGTTGTGGTCTACTGAAACTAATAGCTTTCAAAGATAGCTCTCCCCCTCTGTCTTGGTCTCTGCCTCTGCTTCCACCTCCGTCTCCACCTCTGTCTCCATCTCTGCCTCTGCCTCTCACTTTGCCCCTGACGCAATCTCTGCCACTGATTCTGTCTCTGCCTCTACCTCTCTGCTTTTTCCTCTGCCTTTATCATGACACTGCATTGTGTTTGATTTTCCTGCCTGCAGGAGAGGTGATGATGGAAGCAACAAATACATGATGAAAGTGAAACTACCACACATTGGCCCGGCCTGACTTCCTAACAAGAACTTGAGCAGCGAGGATCTGATGAACCTGGCAGAAGACATGAGAGCCATGGGCTTCGTGGATCAAGCAGGGCTATAAGACATCTGGTAATTACTTGCCTAAATTGAATCGGTTGAAGTTTAGACACATTCTGAAGCCATGACATTAGCCTACAATAAATGCATGATGGTGGCAAAACTACCAGACATTGGCCCGGCCTGATTTTCTAACAAGAGCTGATGAACCTGGCAGAAGACATGAGAGCCACGGGCTTCATGGAGTGGATCAAGCAGGGCTAAAAGACAACTGGTAATTACTTGCCTAGATTGACTCAGTTGAATTGTAGACACAAGGCTATCATAGGAAATACTTTGAAGATGTCTTTAGGTGAGGACTGGTTGATGATACAAATCAGTGAGAATTTTCAGTGAGGGATTGCCCTTCTTGCACATCACGGCAGTAGGGTTGATTGGAATGGTTTTGAGGACTGTCTGGATGGCTTCTGAGACCACTGTTAAGCATTTCTAAGCTTATTGTGCTTTTGATGCTATTACAATAATTGAGGTACTTCCTTAAAAACAAACGAGGCCTCTGCCACTGACTCTGCCTCTCTTTTTGTGTCTCTGCCTCTGTCTCTGCCACTGATTCTGTCACTGTCCTTGTCTCATCTGCTTTTTCCTCTGCCTTTATCTTGACACTGCATTGTGTTTGATTTTCCTGCCCTCAGGAGGCAATGATGGAACCAACAAATGAGTGATGGAGGTGGCAAAACTACCTGACATTGGCCCGGCCTGACCTCCCAACAAGAACAGGAGAAGCTGACGAACCTGGCAGAAGACATGAGAGCCATGGGCCTAGTGGAGTGGATCAGGAAGGGCTGTCATGGCATCTGGTAATTACTTGCATAGATTGGGTCAATTGAAGTGTAGACACACTCTTGAAGTCATGACATAAGGATACAAGTCATTGAGATTGTCTTTCAATGAGGGTTTGCCCTTCTTGCACATAAAATGGCAGTAGAGTTCAACCACTGACTGCCATATATCTCCAGGGAACACACTCCCGCTTATATTCAGATGCAAACAATCAAAGGTCATAAACCTGGCTACTGCAGCTCGGGGTTCGCACAAAGTGGATGCAGCTTTTTTTTATTTGAATCATAGAAATCAATGAAAAACTGAACCGGAACATTTGAACATATTGAAACAAAAGCAAAGAAGACTTTGATTGGACCGAGTTTGAAGCCAAGACCAAAGCTTGCATTGTTTCTGATTGGCACCCCCACCCTGGCAAAGACTAGTTGACTATTTGGGAGGCCACCATCTAAAGGCTGGATAGCTCAGGAAGAGTGCTAGTATGTAAAGCCAGAGGTTTCAGGTTCAAATCCTGGTCCTTTCAAAGTTTTCTTTGCCATTTTTTTTGCCAGTTGTGGTCTAATGTAACTACTAGCTTTTAAAGATCGCAGTGGCTGTTGTTACGGCAGTCGTCCTTGTGGTTCCCTGACTTCACAGTATTTGTCAGGATGTTTAGCTCTTGGAACCAGACTATCAGCTAATAGACTGGTTCAACCAGCCTGCAATGCTGATGAAATACAATCAAGTCAGGGAACCACACGGACGACTGCCGTAACAACAGCCACTGCGTTTAAAGATAGCTCTCCTTCTCTGACTCGGTCTCTCCCTCTGCCCCTGCCTCGGTTTCTGTCTCTACCCCTGCCTCTGCCTCGGTCTCTGCCTCTGCCCCTGCCTTGGTCTCTGCCCCTGCCCCTGCCCCTGCCTCGGTCTCTGTCTCTACCCCTGCCTCGGTCTCTCCCTCTACCCCTGCCTCGGTCTCTTCCTCTGCTCCTGCCCTTGCCTCTGTCTCTGCCTCTGCCTCTACCCCTGCCTCAGTCTCTGTCTCTACCCCTACCTCAGTCTCTGTCTCTACCCCTGCCTCAGTCTCTGTCTCTACCCCTGCCTCAGTCTCTGCCTCTACCCCTGCCTCAGTCTCTGTCTCTACCCCTGCCTCAGTCTCTGCCTCAGTCTCTGCCTCTACCCCTGCCTCAGTCTCTGCCTCTACCCCTGCCTCGGTCTCTGTCTCTACCCCTGCCTCTGCATCGGTCTCTACCCCTGCCTCGGTCTCTGTCTCTGCCCCTGCCTCAGTCTCTGTCTCTGCCCCTGCCTCGGTCTCTGTCTCTACCCCTGCCTCGGTCTCTGTCTCTGCCCCTGCCTCGGTCTCTGTCTCTACCCCTGCCTCGGTCTCTGTCTCTACCCCTGCCTCAGTCTCTGTCTCTGCCCCTGCCTCGGTCTCTGCCTCTACCCTTGCCTCGGTCTCTGTCTCTTCCCCTGCCTCGGTCTCTGCCTCTACCCCTGCCTCGGTCTCTGTCTCTACCCCTGCCTCAGTCTCTGTCCCTGCCCCTGCCTCGGTCTCTGTCTCTGCCCCTGCCTCGGTCTCTGTCTCTACCCCTGCCTCAGTCTCTGTCCCTGCCCCTGCCTCGGTCTCTCTCTCTGCCCCTGCCTCAGTCTCTGTCTCTACCCCTGCCTCGGTCTCTGTCTCTACCCCTGCCTCGGTCTCTGTCTCTGCCCCTGCCTCGGTCTCTGTCTCTACCCCTGCCTCGGTCTCTGTCTCTACCCCTGCCTCGGTCTCTGCCTCTACCCCTGCCTCGGTCTCTGCCTCTACCCCTGCCTCGGTCTCTGCCTCTGCCCCTGCCTCTGTCTCTGTCTCTGCCCCTGCCTCGGTCTCTGTCTCTACCCCTGCCTCGGTCTTTGTCTCTACCCCTGCCTCGGTCTCTGTCTCTGCCCCTGCCTCGGTCTCTGTCTCTACCCCTGCCTCGGTCTCTGTCTCTACCCCTGCCTCGGTCTCTGCCTCTACCCCTGCCTCGGTCTCTGCCTCTACCCCTGCCTCGGTCTCTGTCTCTGCCCCTGTCTCGGTCTCTGTCTCTACCCCTGCCTCGGTCTCTGTCTCTACCCCTGCCTCAGTCTCTGTCCCTGCCCCTGCCTCGGTCTCTCTCTCTGCCCCTGCCTCGGTCTCTGTCTCTACCCCTGCCTCGGTCTCTGTCTCTACCCCTGCCTCGGTCTCTGTCTCTGCCCCTGTCTCGGTCTCTGCCTCTACCCCTGCCTCGGTCTCTGTCTCTGCCCCTGCCTCGGTCTCTGTCTCTACCCCTGCCTCGGTCTCTGTCTCTACCCCTGCCTCGGTCTCTGCCTCTACCCCTGCCTCAGTCTCTGCCTCTACCCCTGCCTCGGTCTCTGCCTCTGCCCCTGCCTCTGTCTCTGTCTCTGCCCCTGCCTCGGTCTCTGTCTCTACCCCTGCCTCGGTCTTTGTCTCTACCCCTGCCTCGGTCTCTGTCTCTGCCCCGGTCTCGGTCTCTGCCTCTACCCCTGTCTCGGTCTCTGTCTCTGCCCCTGTCTCGGTCTCTGCCTCTGCCCCTGTCTCGGTCTCTTCTCTGCCCCTGTCTCGGTCTCTGTCTCTGCCCCTGTCTCGGTCTCTGTATCTGCCCCTGTCTCGGTCTCTGTCTCTACCCCTGCCTCGGTCTCTGTCTCTACCCCTGCCTCGGTCTCTGCCTCTACCCTGCCTCGGTCTCTGCCTCTACCCCTGCCTCGGTCTCTGTCTCTGCCCCTGTCTCGGTCTCTGTCTCTACCCCTGCCTCGGTCTCTGTCTCTACCCCTGTCTCGATCTCTGTCTCTACCCCTGTCTTGGTCTCTTCCCTGCCCCTGTCTCGGTCTCTGTCTCTGCCCCTGTCTCGGTCTCTGTCTCTGCCCCTGTCTCGGTCTCTGTCTCTACCCCTGTCTCTGTCTCTGTCTCTACCCCTGCCTCAGTCTCTGTCTCTGCCCCTGCCTCGGTCTCTGCCTCTACCCTTGCCTCGGTCTCTGTCTCTTCCCCTGCCTCGGTCTCTGCCTCTACCCCTGCCTCGGTCTCTGTCTCTACCCCTGCCTCAGTCTCTGTCCCTGCCCCTGCCTCGGTCTCTGTCTCTGCCCCTGTCTCGGTCTCTGTCTCTGTCTCTGCCCCTGTCTCGGTCTCTGTCTCTGCCCCTGTCTCGGTCTCTGTCTCTACCCCTGCCTCGGTCTCTGTCTCTGCCCCTGTCTTGGTCTCTGTCTCTGCCCCTGCCTCGGTCTCTGTCTCTGCCCCTGCCTCGGTCTCTGTCTCTGCCCCTGTCTCGGTCTCTGTCTCTGCCCCTGCCTCGGTCTCTGTCTCTGCCCCTGTCTCGGTCTCTGTCTCTGCCCCTGCCTCGGTCTCTGTCTCTGCCCCTGCCTCGGTCTCTGTCTCTGCCCCTGTCTCGGTCTCTGTCTCTGCCCCTGTCTCGGTCTCTGTCTCTACCCCTGCCTCGGTCTCTGTCTCTGCCCCTGTCTCGGTCTCTGTCTCTGCCCCTGCCTCGGTCTCTGTCTCTGCCCCTGTCTCGGTCTCTGTCTCTGCCCCTGTCTCGGTCTCTGCCTCTGCCCCTGTCTCGGTCTCTGTCTCTGCCCCTGCCTCGGTCTCTGTCTCTGCCCCTGCCTCGGTCTCTGTCTCTGCCCCTGCCTCGGTCTCTGTCTCTGCCCCTGCCTCGGTCTCTGTCTCTGCCCCTGTCTCGGTCTCTGTCTCTGCCCCTGTCTCGGTCTCTGTCTCTACCCCTGCCTCGGTCTCTGTCTCTGCCCCTGTCTCGGTCTCTGTCTCTGCCCCTGCCTCGGTCTCTGTCTCTGCCCCTGTCTCGGTCTCTGTCTCTGCCCCTGTCTCGGTCTCTGCCTCTGCCCCTGTCTCGGTCTCTGTCTCTGCCCCTGCCTCGGTCTCTGTCTCTGCCCCTGCCTCGGTCTCTGTCTCTGCCCCTGCCTCGGTCTCTGTCTCTGCCCCTGTCTCGGTCTCTGTCTCTGCCCCTGTCTCGGTCTCTGTCTCTACCCCTGCCTCGGTCTCTGTCTCTGCCCCTGTCTCGGTCTCTGTCTCTGCCCCTGCCTCGGTCTCTGTCTCTGCCCCTGTCTCGGTCTCTGTCTCTGCCCCTGTCTCGGTCTCTGCCTCTGCCCCTGTCTCGGTCTCTTCTCTGCCCCTGTCTCGGTCTCTGTCTCTGCCCCTGTCTCGGTCTCTGTATCTGCCCCTGTCTCGGTCTCTGTCTCTACCCCTGCCTTGGTCTCTGTCTCTGCCCCTGTCTCGGTCTCTGTCTCTACCCCTGCCTCGGTGTCTGTCTCTACCCCTGCCTCGGTCTCTGTCTCTGCCCCTGTCTCGGTCTCTGTCTCTACCCATATCTCGGTCTCTGTCTCTACCCCTGTCACGCACGCACGCACGCACGCACGCACGCACGCACGCACGCACGCACGCACCCACGACAAAGTGGGTGCGTGTGTGAAGCAGTGCGTATGTGCGTGCGGGCATACGAAGCTGTGGGTGGCTGCGTAAGAACGCCCTCTTGTGGTGCCATATCCAAACAATAACAACGTCTAGAACCTACACTTCTTTTTCCTCTGCCTTTATCATGACACTGCATTGTGCTTGATTTTCCTGCCTGCAGGAGAGGTGATGATGGAACCAATAAATGCATGATGGTGGCAAAACTACCAGACATTGGCCTAGCCTGACTTCAGGGAGGACTACAAGGCATCTGGTAATTACTTGCCTAGATTGAATCAGTTAAAGCGTAGACACACTCTTAAGTCATGACATGAGGTTATAATAATAAATATTGTGAAGATGCCTTTGTGTTTCAACAAGAGTTTGCCCTTGCATGTATCACCGCAATACGGTTCATTGGAATGGTTTTTGAGGACCGTCTAGATAGCTTTTGATGACACCATTGATATGCATATCTGAGCTCAGGATGTTGGTGATGCTACTAAAAACGTTCTAAGATCATTGGGCTTCCCCTTTCCCTGCCCCTGCCCTGTCTTTGCCACTGTCTTTGACTCTCTAATTTTCACCTCTGCCTTTAGCATTACATTGTGTTGTGTTTGATTTTCCTGCCTGCAGGAAGCAAAGTTGGAATCAACTATATCATGCATGATGAAGGTGGCAAAACTACCAGACATTGTTCTTGCTTGACTTCCCGACAAGAACTTGAGAAGGAAGGAGCTGACAAACCCGGCAGAAGACATGAGAGCCATGGGTCTCATGGAGTGGAGCAAGCTGGGCTATCAGGCATCTGGTAATTACTTGCCTCTGCCTCTCTTTTGTTTCTGTGCATTTTACTCTGCCAATGCCACTGCCTCTGCCTTTGCCCCATCCCTGTTGCTGTTCCTTCCCCTTCCCCTTCCCCTTGCCATGTTCCTGCACCTGCCCCTGCCTTCACCCCTGTACCTGCTCCTTCATTTAGTGGATCAGGCAGGGCATCTGGTAATTACTTGCTTAGTTTGAATCAGTTTAATTGTAGACACAATGCTATCATATACTATCAAATGCTATCAAATACTTTGAAGATGCCTTTAGGTAAGGACAGGTTGAGGATGGAAATCAGTGAGAATTTTCAATGAGGATATGCCCTTCTTGCACATCACGGCAGTAGGGATCATTGGAATGGCTTTAGGACTCTGGATGGCTTCTGAGACCATTGGTGGGCATTTCTAAGCCTATTGTGCTTCTGATGCTATTATGATCTTTCTAAGATCATTGGGCTACTTCCTTAAAAAACAACGAGGTCTCTGCCACTGACTTTGTCTCAGCCTCTGCCTTTTCCCCTGCCTTTATCGTGACACTGCATTGTGTTTGATTTTCCTGCACACAGGAGGCAATGATGGAACCAACAAGTTCCTGAAGAAGGTGGAAAACTACTAGCGATTGGCCTGGCCTGACTTCCTAACAACTGCTTGAGCAGCGAGGAGCTGATGAACCTGGCAGAAAACATGAGAGCCATGGGCTTCATGAAATGGATCAAGCAGGGCTATAAGACATCCGGTAATTACTTGTGCTTTTGATGATTTATTATATTTCTCGGATCATTGGGCTACTTTCTTAGAAACCAACAAATTTCCTCTGCCACTGACTCTGCCTCTCTTTTTGTGTCTCTGTCTCTGTCTCTCTGCCTTTTCCCCTGCCTTTATTATGACACTGCATTTTGTTTGTTTTCCTGCCCTCAGGAGGTGATAATGGAACCAACAAAATGCATGATGAAGGTGGCAAAACTACCAGACATTGGCCCGGCCTGACTTCCTAGCAAGAACTTGAGAAGGGAGGAGCTGACAAACCTGGCAGAAGACATGAGAGCCATGAGTTTCATGGAGTGGATCAGGAAGGACTACAAGGCATCTGGTAATTACTTGCCTAGATAGAGTCAATTGAAGAGTAGACACACTCTTAAGTCATGACATGAGGCTATAATAACAACATGTGAACTGTGAACATGCCTGTGAACATGCCTTTAGGGAAGGCCTGGTTGAGGATGAAATTCAGTGAAATTGTCTTCCGAGGGTTTGCCCTTCTTGCACGTAAAGCAGGAGTAGGCTTTATTGAAAGATTTGAGGACTGTCTGGATGGCTTGTGATACCATTGATATGCATATCAAAGCTCTCTGTACACCAACATCCCCCAGGAAGAAGGCATTCAGGCTTGCTCTTCTGCCCTAGTCTAACCAACCCATATCTGACATAACCATCCTCATCAGACTTGTTTTGACCGAGAATGATTTTTCATATCTTCGCAAATACTATCTCCCAATTCACGGCACTGCTATGGGTACATGTATGGCTCCTTATAGCTTGCCTCTTCATGGGTGACCTTGAAGAATGCATGCTCGGTGCAGCTCCTTGCCATCCCTGGATTTGGTGGAGATACATACCTTAGATGACATCTTCATTTGGACTAGGGATGGTAGCAGCCTGAATGCCTTCTTTGACCACATCAACTCTTTCCATAGAACCTTTAAGTTCACACATACTGATTTTTGTACCCTTGTGGACGCATTGCTTTGTTATTTGTTCAGCTTACAACCGAGTGAGAAATGATGATTAAGAAATGCTCCAATTTCAACCACATTCACTTTCCTGGGTAGAAATTTGGATTGTATGTCCCTTATATAATTATAACACTTCTTACCCATCACAAATTCACCTTTTTTCCAAATATCAGTTTCATGAATACCTTGTGGAGACCTATTTATCCTACGGTATTGTCTTAGGTCTCCACAAGGCACTAGATTTACGCCCACATGGGCAACTCACTCCACCTAGCCCACTTTCTGTATGTGACCATCCGAAAAGCCGACAGCTTGCTCACTACTGACCTATATTCTAAGCCTACCGACACTCCATTCCTCAAGTTGCCATCCCAGACACTGTAAGATTGGTATAGCATAGAGTCAGGCCCCTTAGGTTGAGGTGCATATGCTCCAATGACTCAGACTTTCTGCGCCATGCACAAGTATTGGCCAGAACCTTGGTTGCAAGAGGCTACAGCTCTCGCTAAGTGAAGAAAACCATTGCCAAAGCCCGTTCTATTCTTAGAAGTTCGGCACTCAAAGAAAAAATCCTCTGGCCCTAATTTAAGGACAATCCTAAGGTTTCCTTAGTCACCTCATAGTCTCATACCATCTATGTCTGCTTCCCCGCCAGAAAATTACTATGGAGAACCATCACATTCTCCATACATCAGATCATCTGGCTAGTGCTATTCCAGACATGCCAGTGTTGACTTTCAGGTGCCGTTGTAACCTGCGTGACTTAATTGTCTGTCTTTGGCTCTGCCTCTCTGCTTTTACCCCTGCCTTTTCGTGACACTGTATTTTGTTTGATTTTTCCTGCCCCCAGGAGCTACGTCTGGACCAACAAATGCATGATGAAGGTGAGTTGAGGATAAAAGTCAGTGAGATTGTCTTTCAATGAGGGTTTGCCCTTCTTGCACATACAATGACAAAGGGGTTCATTGAATGGTTTTGAGGTCTGTCTGGATGGCCTCTGATAACATTGATATGCATATGAAAGCTCTCTGTAGACCAACATCCCCCAGGAAGAAGACATTCAGGCTTGCTCCTATGCTCTAGTCTAACCTGCCCATATCTTGGCAAACACTATCTCAAAATACATGGCCCCTGCTATATATGGGCACATGCATGGCTCCTTCCTTTGCTTGCTTCTTCATGGGTGACCTTGAAGAACACGTTCTGACTGCAGTGCCTTGCTGTCCCTGGATTTGGTGGAGATACATACCGTAGATGACATCTTCATTTGGACTAGAGATGGTAGCAGCCAGAATGCCTTCTTTGACCACACCAACTCTTTCCATGGAACCATTAAGTTCACATGGGAACAGTCACTCAACCAGGCCCACTTTCTGTATGTCACCATCCGAAAAGCCGACAGCTTGCTCACTACTGACCTATATTCTAAGCCCACCAACACTCATAGATATCTCCATTCCTCAAGTTGGCACCCCATACACTGTAAGACTGGTATAGCATATAGTCAGGCCCTTAGGTTGAGGCGCATATGCTCCAATGACTCAGACTTTCTGCGCCATGCACAAGTATTGGCCAGAAACTTGGTTGCAAGAGGCTACAGCTCTCGCCAAGTGAAGAAATCCATTGCCAAAGCCCATTCCATTCCTAGAAGTTTGGCATCCATGTCTGCCTTCCCTCCGGGAAGTTACAAGGAGAACCATCACTTTCTCCATTCATCAGATCGTCTGGCTAGTGCTATTCGAGACATGCCAGTGTTGGCTTTCAGTTGCCACCGTAACCCGCGTGACTTAATTGCCCAAGCAGAGGTTCCCCCTTTGGACACTTCAATTCACATCAAACATGGTACATTTCAGTGTACCTCGCAATGCATCGTTTGCAAGACCCATGTCCAGGAAATAAGACACTTTTGATGGAAATTCTTCAGGCAAAACCCACAAGACCTACGGCACTATTTCATGTACATACACCAGCCCCAATTATATACCTCATCTTCTGTAGACTTTGTAATATTCAATATGTTGGTGAAACTAAAAATGCACTCAAAAAGCGAGTCCATAGCCATAGGGTCTACCATCAAAACTGGTCAATTGGACACACACGTTGAGTGTCGTGTCAATCTCCCCAATCATTCTATATAAGATATGAGTGTTCCGGGCATAGAATCATTGGTCATTGTAGTGATGCTGTCCATTTAAGTCGAGAGAAAATGTGGATGAAGCGTCTTCGGACAATTCAACCGCATGTTACTCTCCCTTTCCTATTTTTTCTCCCTGTTACTCTGCATTTGAGAAAGATAAGATCGAAACTTAAGGCCCTCCTAATTGAGAATCTTCCTATGACCATTGGGCTACAATGTTGAAACCAACAAGGACTCTGCCCACTGACTCTGCCTCTCTTTTTTTCTCTCCTTCAATTGCCCCTGACTTTGCGTCTGCCATTGCCTCGTTCTCTATGCACCTGCCTTGTCATGACACTGTACCAGTATTTTGCGTTATTTTTCCTGTCCTCAGGAGGTGATAATGGGACCAACAAATGCCTGATGAAGGTGGCAAAACTACAAGACATTGGCCCGGCCTGACTTCCTAGCAAGAACTAGAGTAGGGAGGAGCTGACCAACCTGGCAGAAGACATGAGAGCCATGAGTTTCATGGAGTGGATTAGTAAGGGGTCATTCATAATGTTCAAAGTTTTAAAATTTCGACTTTTTTTTCGAAATTGTGGGTGGGTGGTTCAAGGCAAAAAGTTGAACATCGAAATTCCATTTTTGTTAAAAAAAGGGCTAAAAATGTAAAAAAAAAATTCATTTTGATATCTCAACTAGGAGAAGACAAAGCCGATTCCTCAGACATGCAGTGAAACAAGAGTGTCTGTACATGTACATGTATGTGTATGTGCACATACATGTATTTTGTTTGAGGAAGAAATCAATTTTTTTAAATCGAAATTAGGGGTGGGTGGGTCAAAACATTTTGGAAAAAAAAATCGAAATTTTAAAACATTTAAAATTATGAATGGCCCCTAAGGAAGGGCTGTAAGGCATCTGGTAATTACTCGCATAGATTGGGTCAGTTGAAGTGTAGACACGCTCTTGAAGTCATGACATGAGGTTATCATTGGAAATACTGTGAAGATGCCTTTTGGTAAGGTCTGGTTGAGGATAAAAGTCGTTGAGATTGTCTTTTAATGAAGGTTTGCCCTTTTTGTACATAAAACAGCAGTAGGGTTCAGTAAATAGTTTCAAGGATTGTCTGGATAGCTTCTGATACCATTGATATGCATATCAAAGCTCTCTGTACACCAACACCCCCCAGGAAGAAGGCATTCAGGCTTGCTCCTCTGCTCTAGTCTAACCAACCCATATCTGACATAACCATCCTCATGAGACTTGTTTTAACCAAGAATATTGTTTCATTTCTTGGCAAATCTCCAAATTCAAGGCCCGCATGGCTCCTTCCTTTGCTTGCCTCTTCACGGGTGACCTTGAAGAACGCATGCTGCAGTGCAGCACCTTGCTGTCCCGGTGAAGATACATGGATGACATCCTTCATGTGGAGTAGGGATGGTAGCAGCCTGAATGCCTTCTTTAACCACATCAACTCTTTCCATAGAACCATTAAATGGTCTCTGCAATACATATCACAGTCAAGCTCATTTTCTGCTGTCATCTAGGGATCTAGACAAACATATGGCAAGCTTCAATTTCTTAGTGGAGTCAGACATTGGTCATCTTTTTACCTTTAAAATATCCTTAACAAACATGATGGCGCTATTGTAAAGTCATGTCAGGAACATAAACCTACCACACAACCTCGACCAGCTCGGTGATCAAGTGGTTAAGAAAGCAGAAGTCCCGGGTTCGAATCCCGCCCGAGCTGCCTGAAAATATTTTCTTCAGGCATCGGGCAAAGCACTGTATTTATCATGTCGAGCAGGGTAAAACCTCATTGAAAAACATAAACTGTCAAACTGCAAATTAATCCCTCTGGATTAGGTTTGATGAAAGACTCCACTAAATGATTATGAAGCATACATTTTGGCAATAAATCAACAGGTTTAGGGATAGGTCTGCAGGAGAAACCAGAAAATTTAAGAAACTTTGTACACAACCAATTGGGTTTCTGTTGCATGATCCTATGATGACATCACAAATTTGCTCATGAATATTGAAATTCTCATTAGCATAAAAACTGAAAACTTGCAAATACACTCCCAGAATGAGTGTGAAAAACAGTTTGATTGTTAGCAACATTGCATAATAGTTCTGTAGCATAAAATGTATTTATTTATTTATAAAATTCATTGCAGAGACCCGTTAAGTTCACTTACTCAGCCCACTTCCTGGATGTCACTGTCCGGAAAGACGACAGCTTGCTCACTACTGACCTATATTCTAAGCCTACAGACACTCATCAATATCTCCATTCCTCAAGTTGCCATCCCAGACACTAAGACTGGTATAGCATAGAGTAAGGCCCTCATATGCTCCAATGACTCAGACTCAGCCATGCACAAGTATTGGCCAGAAACTTGGTTGCAAGAGGCTACAGCTCTCGCCAAGTGAAGAAGTCCATTGCCAAAGCCCATTCCATTTCTAGAAGTTTGGCACTCAAAAGAAAAATCCCCTGGCCCTAAGGACAATCCTAAGGTTCCCTTAATCAACTCATTCCGTCCATGTCTCCCGCCCCTCATGAAAATTACTAAGGAGAACCATCACATTCTCCATGCATTAGATCGTCTGGCTAGTGCTATTCCAGACATTTCCTTGTTGGCTTTCAGGCGCACCCATGTCCAGGAAACAGACTCTTTTGATGGAAATTATTTGGGCACAACCCACAAGAACTATGGCACTATTGCATGCCCCACCCCCAACATTTCATACCTAAAACAGCCATAGATCTACCATCAAAACTGGTCAATTGGACACACTAGTGAGGTGTAACTGCAATCTCCCCAATCATTCCATATCTGGGCATAGAATCACTTGGTCATGGTAGTGAAGCTGTCTTTTTAAGCCGGGAGAAAATGTGGATGAAGCGTCTTTGGACAATTCAACCACTTGGCCTGATGAACATGGCCTGAACATCCTTTGACAATACCTCGGATATATAAAAGAAATAGAGATGAACAATGAAAGAAACATAATATTGATGTATTATTGAAATCAGTAAAACTTATGTGCAGGAATCTTTACTAATTATTGATAAAATTTGAATTTTATTAAAAGATACTGAAAACTGACAATTTTATTTGATAGACAACAGAATAAGTTTGCAGCATACTAATGGCTGAAAATAATGTTGTATGATATTGTATGCCTACATGTAGTTGCTGATCGATCTCACCCAACTGCTTTTTTGTACTGATCAATGCTTCTGTTTTTTACAAACTTAACAGGTCCTATTGGAAAAGTGACATCAAGGCAACTAAGTATGAAAAGGTTATTTGGCCGAATGATGTCCTTAGTATAAATAACAGAATGAATAAAATTGACCGATTTTACATGAAAGGAATGCATGCAGTGGATTGAAAGTTATTTGAATCCTACATTATAAGCTGATATTTGTCAAGGCAAATGTGACACTACTTTTTTCTATTTCAATAAAATAACTTAAAAAACAATTACTCCAAATCTAATTTAAAAGTGTAACTTGAAACTGCCAAGAAATGGGATATAATTAGCTGAAAACGGTTTAATTTAACCAAAAAGGAGAAATATTACGAGAAATCCAGATCGACAGTATCATTTTTTTCTTTCAAGACGAAAGGTACATAACCTGTGAAATAATGGCCCTGTACCATTTCTCACTGCTGAAACATTAAATGTTAACCTAATGGAAAGCCAAAATGAACAATGCAACTATAATATGCCTATATTCGCAGAAAAATACATCGTTGCAATTTGCACATTTTACATGTATATAATTATGACTGTATTCCAACATAACAAATTTTTGTTTCATTCATGTATATGTACGGTTCCCCACGTGACTTGTGTTGCACCACAGGCAGTCACAAATTGTTTCACGTGAGCCGTGTCTTTCCTTTTATTGCACACGTTGGCTGCTATTGGCCGATATTTCCATAACGGGATGGTGCTTCTAAAATTGACCAATGAGATTCTCTTCAATCCTGCGGCCCTCTGTCAAGTTCACTGACATCCCTGCTCACTTTGGCTGTCAGAATCACTTGGCTACGGCCGGAAATAACGCACGAGTCTATTGGAATTGGCTTCGGCCTCTACCATAGACCCATACATATTAAAATCCCCGCCGTGTTCGAAATTAAGGCTTAGGCTCGGCCTCAGACCAAAACCTGAAATCCAGTTTGTGGTTTGTATCCGAGTGTGACGGTTTGTTTGTTGGATAGGTAAAGGGTATTTACCAAGAAAGTGGGGCCAAACGCTTGTTTTTAGATGCCTGTGATATATGACCGAAGCCTTAGCCCGAGCCTAGCCTAAGCCTTCTTTTAGAAAACGGCCTGTCTAGTTCACTGACTTCCCTGCGCATGGTGGCTCTGCTATGGGCTGCAGCCTTTACCTTGCGGTACACGTGTCAGAATCACTTGGCTGCGGACACTATCATAGGTCGCCTTTACGAAATGAAGGATTAGGCTCGGGTTTAGGCTTCGGTCATATTTCTCCTACACGTTATAATGTGACAGGCTTCAAGAAACGAGCGTTTGATCCCAGTTTCTTGGTAAATACTCCGTACTTAGCGAGCCAGCAAACCTACAAATTCGGCGATAAACCACAACCTGTATTATCAGGTTTTGTCAGACGGAGACGAAGACTTAGTCCGAGCATGTTCCATGGATTCAGACTCGCCATAGACTCGTACTTAAACCCCGGCCGTAGCCACGTGATTCGGGAACAGATTTTTTACCAACTTTTGCGTGCGAATCGCCAATCAATGACGTCATGAATAAAGAAATAGCTACGATTTTTAAACTCTTTTTAAAGGAAGTTACGGCAGTTACACGAAACACCGAAACCAAAGCATACTTTTAACGTGTCAATTTTAGTGACAACGCCATTGAATATAAACATGAATTTAAATAATCATTATCTGTGGGAAAAGGTCTCTAAAACGGACTTTAGACATGCACTTTTAGAAATTGCACAAAATGAAACATGTGTAGCTCGCTATTTCCGACCTTTAAACGTGAGAACATGTACAATCCCCTGTATGGCATAATTGCATATTATTTGCGTAATAAAAATGCCCTTATTTTGTTGCTTTAGATTCAAATCCAATGAACGAGTAACTGTTACCATTTGAAATGGTTAACATCACATGTATTTTGTTGTCCTAAATCTGTACAAATTCGAGTTTCACTCTTTGCCGTTTTGTTGCATTTTAATCGCATTTTAATTCCAAACTGAACTTGGTTAGCCTTCACTAATGACAGTTTTTTCTGTATTTTCTGCTCTCAGGTACAAGAACGTCATTCACAGAGCAGTTGACAGAGGGAGCCGTGGCGTGGACGCATAGGCAAGGTGAGCAGTGAGCCCAGTCAAGCTGGCAAACCGAGTTCGATCCCCGGCGCCTGCGAGGAGTGTTACTTTTTAACCTGCCTTCTTTAATGCTACACAAAATGAAACATGAGAACGTGTACATGTAATTTACACTATATTCAGTCCAATGGTTAACATGGATGTTGTTTTCCAAAATCTGTATAATTTCGAGGTAGGGTCGCTGCCCTTTTGTTCCATGTTAATCTGAAAGGGAGCTTTGTTCCCCTTCCCGCCTGCCCTTTTTTGTTGTATTTTAGGCTCTAAGGTACAAGTCCGTCATTCACAAAGCAGTTGACAGAGGGACCCGTGGCGTGCACGCAAAGGCGAACTGAGCAGTGAGCCTAGTCAAGCTGGCAAACCGAGTTCGAGCCCCGGTGCCTGCAACGATTCTTTTTAACCTAATTTCTTTGTATTTAAAGGCATTTAATGTATAAGAGTGTCATTTGCAGTAGAGTTGGCAGAAGCAGCGGTAGCCTACCGGTCTAGCTTGTTGAGCGCTCAGCAAGTCAAACTGGGAACGTTGTCGTCAGTTTCTGGTTGGGGAAGTGTCGTGGCTTTCTTTGCTTGATCGAAGCTGAGCGCTCAGTTGAGAAAAGGCATAGTTAGCTGTACGGACTCAGCCGAACAAATGCGTGACGGTAACCGTGGTGTGACCTACTTGTCCCCCCGAGTTGAGCGCTCGACGGAGGGGGGCGGGGAAAGTTGCACGTGGCCTCCTTGCCATTCCGGGCTGAGTACTCAGCTGTCATGGGGCAGGAGGTCACAGGAAGTGGCTGTGACCCGCCTTCCGGTTGAGAAATAATTCAACCGAAAAGGATTATGGGTAGCCACAGAAAAAACACCGTCAAGACCCCCGACGAAACGAAAATACGAGAAAAATCGATAACAGAGAGGGTAGAGGGTAGAGGGTAGAGGGTAGAGGGTAGAGGGTAGAGGGTAGAGGGTAGAGGGTAGAGGGTAGAGGGTAGAGGGTAGAGGGTAGAGGGTAGAGGGTAGAGGGTAGAGGGTAGAGGGTAGAGGGTAGAGGGTAGAGGGTAGAGGGTAGAGGGTAGAGGGTAGAGGGTAGAGGGTAGAGGGTAGAGGGTAGAGGGTAGAGGGTAGAGGGTAGAGGGTAGAGGGTAGAGGGTAGAGGGTAGAGGGTAGAGGGTAGAGGGTAGAGGGTAGAGGGTAGAGGGTAGAGGGTAGAGGGTAGAGGGTAGAGGGTAGAGGGTAGAGGGTAGAGGGTAGAGGGTAGAGGGTAGAGGGTAGAGGGTAGAGGGTAGAGGGTAGAGGGTAGAGGGTAGAGGGTAGAGGGTAGAGGGTAGAGGGTAGAGGGTAGAGGGTAGAGGGTAGAGGGTAGAGGGTAGAGGGTAGAGGGTAGAGGGTAGAGGGTAGAGGGTAGAGGGTAGAGGGTAGAGGGTAGAGGGTAGAGGGTAGAGGGTAGAGGGTAGAGGGTAGAGGGTAGAGGGTAGAGGGTAGAGGGTAGAGGGTAGAGGGTAGAGGGTAGAGGGTAGAGGGTAGAGGGTAGAGGGTAGAGGGTAGAGGGTAGAGGGTAGAGGGTAGAGGGTAGAGGGTAGAGGGTAGAGGGTAGAGGGTAGAGGGTAGAGGGTAGAGGGTAGAGGGTAGAGGGTAGAGGGTAGAGGGTAGAGGGTAGAGGGTAGAGGGTAGAGGGTAGAGGGTAGAGGGTAGAGGGTAGAGGGTAGAGGGTAGAGGGTAGAGGGTAGAGGGTAGAGGGTAGAGGGTAGAGGGTAGAGGGTAGAGGGTAGAGGGTAGAGGGTAGAGGGTAGAGGGTAGAGGGTAGAGGGTAGAGGGTAGAGGGTAGAGGGTAGAGGGTAGAGGGTAGAGGGTAGAGGGTAGAGGGTAGAGGGTAGAGGGTAGAGGGTAGAGGGTAGAGGGTAGAGGGTAGAGGGTAGAGGGTAGAGGGTAGAGGGTAGAGGGTAGAGGGTAGAGGGTAGAGGGTAGAGGGTAGAGGGTAGAGGGTAGAGGGTAGAGGGTAGAGGGTAGAGGGTAGAGGGTAGAGGGTAGAGGGTAGAGGGTAGAGGGTAGAGGGTAGAGGGTAGAGGGTAGAGGGTAGAGGGTAGAGGGTAGAGGGTAGAGGGTAGAGGGTAGAGGGTAGAGGGTAGAGGGTAGAGGGTAGAGGGTAGAGGGTAGAGGGTAGAGGGTAGAGGGTAGAGGGTAGAGGGTAGAGGGTAGAGGGTAGAGGGTAGAGGGTAGAGGGTAGAGGGTAGAGGGTAGAGGGTAGAGGGTAGAGGGTAGAGGGTAGAGGGTAGAGGGTAGAGGGTAGAGGGTAGAGGGTAGAGGGTAGAGGGTAGAGGGTAGAGGGTAGAGGGTAGAGGGTAGAGGGTAGAGGGTAGAGGGTAGAGGGTAGAGGGTAGAGGGTAGAGGGTAGAGGGTAGAGGGTAGAGGGTAGAGGGTAGAGGGTAGAGGGTAGAGGGTAGAGGGTAGAGGGTAGAGGGTAGAGGGTAGAGGGTAGAGGGTAGAGGGTAGAGGGTAGAGGGTAGAGGGTAGAGGGTAGAGGGTAGAGGGTAGAGGGTAGAGGGTAGAGGGTAGAGGGTAGAGGGTAGAGGGTAGAGGGTAGAGGGTAGAGGGTAGAGGGTAGAGGGTAGAGGGTAGAGGGTAGAGGGTAGAGGGTAGAGGGTAGAGGGTAGAGGGTAGAGGGTAGAGGGTAGAGGGTAGAGGGTAGAGGGTAGAGGGTAGAGGGTAGAGGGTAGAGGGTAGAGGGTAGAGGGTAGAGGGTAGAGGGTAGAGGGTAGAGGGTAGAGGGTAGAGGGTAGAGGGTAGAGGGTAGAGGGTAGAGGGTAGAGGGTAGAGGGTAGAGGGTAGAGGGTAGAGGGTAGAGGGTAGAGGGTAGAGGGTAGAGGGTAGAGGGTAGAGGGTAGAGGGTAGAGGGTAGAGGGTAGAGGGTAGAGGGTAGAGGGTAGAGGGTAGAGGGTAGAGGGTAGAGGGTAGAGGGTAGAGGGTAGAGGGTAGAGGGTAGAGGGTAGAGGGTAGAGGGTAGAGGGTAGAGGGTAGAGGGTAGAGGGTAGAGGGTAGAGGGTAGAGGGTAGAGGGTAGAGGGTAGAGGGTAGAGGGTAGAGGGTAGAGGGTAGAGGGTAGAGGGTAGAGGGTAGAGGGTAGAGGGTAGAGGGTAGAGGGTAGAGGGTAGAGGGTAGAGGGTAGAGGGTAGAGGGTAGAGGGTAGAGGGTAGAGGGTAGAGGGTAGAGGGTAGAGGGTAGAGGGTAGAGGGTAGAGGGTAGAGGGTAGAGGGTAGAGGGTAGAGGGTAGAGGGTAGAGGGTAGAGGGTAGAGGGTAGAGGGTAGAGGGTAGAGGGTAGAGGGTAGAGGGTAGAGGGTAGAGGGTAGAGGGTAGAGGGTAGAGGGTAGACTACTATTATAACTGTTTACATTTGATTCTATATTTCAGACTATTTAAGTGTTTTACTATATAACAAAATGAACACGATTAATAATACTCAGTACTCCTTGTAAGGTTTCTTTAATCCTTCTGTTTTAAGACTTTTATTAAGAAAAGTACTGTGATGTTACACATAATAATTAAGTACAATTTGAAGGTGTTACGAAAAATGTCATCAGGTTTTATACAATACTAATGAATACTCTTTAAATAATTATGATTATTTAAGAAGTGTTCATTAGTTTTGTATAAAACCTAATGACATGTTTCTTAACACCTTAAACACTTGTACTCATTTTCAACATTATAAATTAATGCATTTTGATGCACATAATTATTTACAGGCATCAAAATGCAGTAATTTATAATGTTCAAAATGAGTATAAGTGTTTAAGGCGTTAAGAAACATGTCATTAGGTTTAATACAAAACTAATGAACACTTCCTAAGTAATCATATGATACTATTCTAGACAGGCATCAAAGTAAAAACTGTTGAGTAAAACTGTTTAATGTGTTAGGAACAACCTGCGGGCGAGTATTAACAAATTAAACGTCAGAAAACTTTGCCTTATTGCTTGCTGACAAAATACAGGCAGCTCGGGAAGGATTCAAGCCCACAACTCCTGCTTTCTAGTGCAGACATCTCACTTGACCACCGAGCTGGTCGAGGTCACGTGGCACATTTGAATCTGTACAGCAGTGGTTTCCGTGTTGCATCATAGACACAATTCTACACCAGGGAGAATATAACCTAGTGAGGATTTGCCCCACTCAACAAGCACTACATTCTCAGAGCTTAATCATAGATATAACTTTATCCTAAAAGTGCAGGTACCTCTGTCAATCAAATGTTAAGATTGCACGATGATCACAACACTTTTTCAACAGATCAGCCGAATTAAAAAGAAAAAAGAGTTGCATCAAGTACAATCATGACAGGGTAGCCACCAATGCTGCATCACACAAGGTATCATGAATACAGAAGACTACTAACGAATTGGTTCAGCATACGATGGAGGGACTGTCTACTTCATCTGTGATGCCTTGCTGAGTCTCTACGAGTCTTCATAGAATGAAGCATCTCCCAAGTTCACCATCAGTCAGGCTGCCGGCTTTCAGGAACACAAGGTTTTGAGATCCTGCAATCTGGAATGGACAAGAACAGGATAACTAAATAAGTAAGGAACATAAAAACTACTCATTTCCAAAACTAACTAGGGCCGGATTTGAACCCGAGAGACCTCAGGTTTGGCGTACCAGTGGTCTTGCCATTTCAGCTATCCAGCCCTTTGAGCAGCCATCCAAAATAGTCAACTACATGTAGTCTTTACCTGGGTGGATGCACCAGTAAGAAGCATTTAATCATTAGCTTTTGTATATCTTCAGGGATCATGCCCTTCTTTCGTTCAGATGCAAACAATTGTTATAAACCTGGCTACACAAGCATGGGATCATACAAATTGTACGCAGCCTTTTGTTTGACATGCATAAATATAATTCTAAATGTGAAAATATATTACCAAATCATCCTGGGCAAGTGCTAACTGCCGTGCAGACAAACAGCGTTCTCAATGCATTGGCCAAGCACTAACTGCCACGCAGACGAACAGTAAACTCAGCAAGTTGGGCAAGCACTAACTGCCACACAGACGAACAGTGAACTCAGCGAGATGGCAAAGCACTAACTGCCACACAGACGAACAGCGAACTCAGTGCAATAGGGAAGTACTAACTGCCTCGCAGATGAACATGCAAACTCAACGCATTGGGCAAGCACTAACTGCCACATAGATGAACAGTGAACTCAGTGCAATGGGTAAGCATTAACTGCCACGCAGATGAACAGCAAACTCAAAATATTGGGCAAGCACTAACTACCACACAGATGAACAGCGAACTCAGCGCACTGGCCAAGCACCAACTGCAATACATATGAGCAGATAACTCAGCATGTTGGGTAAAAACTAACTGCCATACAGAAGAACATTAAACTCAGCGAGTTGGGCAAGCGCTAACTGCTACGTAGACGAACAGCGAACTCAGCGTGTTGGGTAGGAACTAACTGCCACACAGTAAAACAGCAAAAAGCGCATTGGCCAAGCACTAACTGAAACACAGACAAACAGAGAACTCAGTGCATTGTGCAAGCACTACCTGCCACACAGGTGAACAGCGAATGCATTGGGCAAGCAATAATACCACGTAAACAAACAGCAAACTTAGCACATTGGGCATGCACTAACTGACATGTAGACAAACAGCAAACTTAGCGCAACTAAGAGACAGAGAGAGGGAGTGGGAAGGAAGAGAAGTGAGAGGAGGCAGAAGGTGGGAGAGTAGAAGGAAGAAGAGAGAGAATGGGGAAGAAGCGAAGGGAGAGGAGGGAGAAGATGGGAGAGGAGGAGGGGAGGAAGAGAGAGAATGGGGAGGAAGAGAAGGGGGAGGAGGGAGAAGATGGGAGAGGAGGGAAAAGAAGAGGAGAGAGAAAATGGGGGGAAAGAGAAGGGAGAGGAAGAGAAGGGAGAGTAGGGAGAAGATGGAGGAAGAAGAGGACAGAGAATGGGGAGGAAGAGAAGGGAGAGGAGGCCGAAGATGGTAGTTGAGGAGGGGAAGAAGAAGATGAGAGTGCATGACATGACAGTGGTGCCAACACTCTGTGAAGCCCATGTTCAAAGTCATTGTGGCTATAAGCCAGTCTTGACATCATGCATGAAGTGCCTGCCTTTTAGCCACACTCATCACCCAAGAGGTCAATTCTGGCCCCCAGCGAGTTGACCTTTGACACTGACCTCATTGCAGATGGACGTCAGGATGTGCTCATTGTAGTCAGTGCCAAGCTGTCAGAGGATTATGGGGAGGCTCGTCTCCATGGGTCTGGAGAGCTGGGTGATGTTCACCATCTGGAGATCTGCGAGACAGCAAGGAGGATATAAGAACGGTCATTTTTCTGGTTCAGAAGCCATCATCTCAATTTGGATCAGCGATTGCCGATTGTGTGATACTTATAATTACTAACAACATATGGTATGTTTAAACTTAATTGAACGTCTATGTGGGAAATTAGTACTTGCCCAATGTGCTGAGTTCGTTGTTCGTCTATGTTGCAGTTAGCACTAACTGCAACATACCGGTACATGTACATGTAGACGAACAGAGAACTGAGCGAGTTGGATAAGCAGAAAGCAGACACACAACGCGTTGAGCAAGCACTAACTGCCCCATAGACGAACAGCAAACTCAGCGCATTGGGCAAGCACTAACTGCCACATAGACGAACAGCAAACTCAGCGCATTGGGCAAGCACTAACTGCCACATAGATGAACAGCAAACTCAGTGCATTGGGCAAGCACTAACTGCCACATAGATGAACAACAAACTCAGCGCATTGGGCAAGCACTAACTATCATGCACACAAACAGAGAACTCAGCGCAATGGGCAAGAACTAAAATTTACCACGCAGATGAACAGCGCACTCGGCATGCTAGGCAAGCGGTAGCACTAACTGCCACCGATGAACCATGAACTCAACACATTGTGCAAGCACTAACTGCCCCATGGACGAACAACAAACTCAGCGCATTGGGCAAGCACTAACTATCATGCACACAAACAGAGAACTCAGCGCATTGGGCAAGAACTAAAATTAACCACACAGATGAACAGCGCACTCGGCATGCTAGGCAAGCGGTAGCACTAACTGCCACCAATGAACCATGAACTCAACACATTGTGCAAGCACTAACTGCCCCATGGACGAACAACTAACTCAGCGCATTGGGCAAGCACTAACTGCCACACAGATGAACAGTGAACTCAGTGCATTGGGCAAGCACTAACTGCCACATAGATGAACAGCAAACTCAGCGCATTGGGCAAGCACTAACTGCCACATAGATGAACAGCAAACTCAGTGCATTGGGCAAGCACTAACTGCCACATAGATGAAAAGCGAACTCAGTGCATTGGGCAAGCACTAACTGCCACATAGATGAACAGCGAACTCAGTGCAATGGGCAAGCACTAACTGCCACATAGATGAACAGCAAACTCAGTGCATTGGGCAAGCACTAACTGCCACACAGATGAACAGCGAACTCAGTGCATTGGGCAAGCACTAACTGCCACATAGATGAACAGCGAACTCAGTGCATTGGGCAAGCACTACCTGCCACATAGATGAACAGCGAACTCAGTGCATTGGGCAAGCACTAACTGCCACACAGATGAACAGCGAACTTAGTGCATTGGGCAAGCACTAACTGCCACACAAACGAACAGTAAACTCAGTGCATTGGGCAAGCATTAACTGCCACACAGACGAACAGCGAACTCAGTGCAATAGGGAAGTACTAACTGCCACATAGATGAACAGCGAACTCAGAGCATTGGGCAAGCACTAACTGCCACTGTAAGTGACACCCTCGAGGGACCAGTGGTCTGGGGTCCTGGTTTGTTTACATTACACCCACATTCCTTTGTGCCTACTCAGTAGCCTACACAGTGCAAGCAATATAAGACACAGCATAACACATAAGAACTGCGGCCACTTGAATCGCCATCTTTAAGGACCTTTCGATGAACAACTGAGAGAAAACCGTGAGTTGTATTCTGTCCCTTGGAGTTTTTATAATGTTGTTTTGGACTTCTATATAATATAATAGTTATACTGGGTTTCTATGTCCTGTCTATGTGGCAAAGGTGTACTTGGAATTGTCTGAAACCACTGTGTGGACCCGAAGGTTAATACTGTACAATCTTATATACCGGTACACTGTATTATGTACAGGCCAATTGCACCATACACGTATGCATATATCCCTGTACTGTACTTTCTGGTAAGAGTTGTTTGTTTAGATCGGGTTTATTTTTCTCACTTTGTTAAGGCAGAACTTCAGAGCCTATAGTAAAGGACTACCGGTTACCAGTGTCGAGCGTCTAGAATATAAAGCTGGTCTAAGGCGTGAACGGTACGAATATTTTTAATGCTTTGTTGTTTTCTGTATTTCTTTATGTAGACTGCCTTTATGTAGTATGTAGCAGTAAGTTTGTGAGTCTAATATGCACTTGATGTACTTGTTGGTTTCAAACTCCATGAACAGCCATTCAACCATGATAACATTTCACTATTATTATAATTCCTGAAGGTCACGATGAGCTTTAATTTCGGCTGGATAGAATTACATGTACACTTTATATTTACTTTAATTGACACTGCAGTTTTCACGGTGATCTCCAAGCCATTGCTGCAATAAACTGCTTGAGACATCAGTTGGAACGCCTCGCCATTCAATCATTTTGAGTCAAAGACCGGCCCCCCCTTCGTGCGCTACAGTGCGCTATAGCCACATAGATGAACAGTGAAATCAGTGCAATGGGTAAGCATTAACTGCCACGCAGATGAACAGCAAACTCAACATATTGGGCAAGCATTAACTGCCACACAGACAAACAGCAAACTCAGCGCACTGGCCAAGCACCAACTGCAATACATATGAGCAGATAACTCAGCATGTTGGGTAAAAACTAACTGCCATACAGAAGAACATTAAACTCAGCGAGTTGGGCAAGCGCTAACTGCTACGTAGACGAACAGCGAACTCAGCGTGTTGGGTAGGAACTAACTGCCACACAGTAAAACAGCAAAAAGCGCATTGGCCAAGCACTAACTGAAACACAGACAAACAGAGAACTCAGTGCATTGTGCAAGCACTACCTGCCACACAGGTGAACAGCGAATGCATTGGGCAAGCAATAATACCACGTAAACAAACAGCAAACTTAGCACATTGGGCATGCACTAACTGACATGTAGACAAACAGCAAACTTAGCGCAACTAAGAGACAGAGAGAGGGAGTGGGAAGGAAGAGAAGTGAGAGGAGGCAGAAGGTGGGAGAGTAGAAGGAAGAAGAGAGAGAATGGGGAAGAAGCGAAGGGAGAGGAGGGAGAAGATGGGAGAGGAGGAGGGGAGGAAGAGAGAGAATGGGGAGGAAGAGAAGGGGGAGGAGGGAGAAGATGGGAGAGGAGGGAAAAGAAGAGGAGAGAGAAAATGGGGGGAAAAAGAAGGGAGAGGAAGAGAAGGGAGAGTAGGGAGAAGATGGAGGAAGAAGAGGACAGAGAATGGGGAGGAAGAGAAGGGAGAGGAGGCCGAAGATGGTAGTTGAGGAGGGGAAGAAGAAGATGAGAGTGCATGACATGACAGTGGTGCCAACACTCTGTGAAGCCCATGTTCAAAGTCATTGTGGCTATAAGCCAGTCTTGACATCATGCATGAAGTGCCTGCCTTTTAGCCACACTCATCACCCAAGAGGTCAATTCTGGCCCCCAGCGAGTTGACCTTTGACACTGACCTCATTGCAGATGGACGTCAGGATGTGCTCATTGTAGTCAGTGCCAAGCTGTCAGAGGATTTTGGGGAGGCTCGTCTCCATGGGTCTGGAGAGCTGGGTGATGTTCACCATCTGGAGATCTGCGAGACAGCAAGGAGGATATAAGAACGGTCATTTTTCTGGTTCAGAAGCCATCATCTCAATTTGGATCAGCGATTGCCGATTGTGTGATGCTTATAATTACTAACAACATATGGTATGTTTAAACTTAATTGAACGTCTATGTGGGAAATTAGTACTTGCCCAATGTGCTGAGTTCGTTGTTCGTCTATGTTGCAGTTAGCACTAACTGCAACATACCGGTACATGTACATGTAGACGAACAGAGAACTGAGCGAGTTGGATAAGCAGAAAGCAGACACACAACGCGTTGAGCAAGCACTAACTGCCCCATAGACGAACAGCAAACTCAGCGCATTGGGCAAGCACTAACTGCCACATAGACGAACAGCAAACTCAGCGCATTGGGCAAGCACTAACTGCCACATAGATGAACAGCAAACTCAGTGCATTGGGCAAGCACTAACTGCCCCATAGACGAACAGCAAACTCAGCGCATTGGGCAAGCACTAACTGCCACATAGATGAACAGCAAACTCAGTGCATTGGGCAAGCACTAACTGCCACATAGATGAACAACAAACTCAGCGCATTGGGCAAGCACTAACTATCATGCACACAAACAGAGAACTCAGCGCAATGGGCAAGAACTAAAATTTACCACGCAGATGAACAGCGCACTCGGCATGCTAGGCAAGCGGTAGCACTAACTGCCACCGATGAACCATGAACTCAACACATTGTGCAAGCACTAACTGCCCCATGGACGAACAACAAACTCAGCGCATTGGGCAAGCACTAACTATCATGCACACAAACAGAGAACTCAGCGCATTGGGCAAGAACTAAAATTTACCACACAGATGAACAGCGCACTCGGCATGCTAGGCAAGCGGTAGCACTAACTGCCACCAATGAACCATGAACTCAACACATTGTGCAAGCACTAACTGCCCCATGGACGAACAACTAACTCAGCGCATTGGGCAAGCACTAACTGCCACACAGATGAACAGTGAACTCAGTGCATTGGGCAAGCACTAACTGCCACATAGATGAACAGCAAACTCAGCGCATTGGGCAAGCACTAACTGCCACATAGATGAACAGCAAACTCAGTGCATTGGGCAAGCACTAACTGCCACATAGATGAACAGCGAACTCAGTGCAATGGGCAAGCACTAACTGCCACATAGATGAACAGCGAACTCAGTGCAATGGGCAAGCACTAACTGCCACACAGATGAACAGTGAACTCTGTGCATTGGGCAAGCACTAACTGCCACACAGATGAACAGCGAACTCAGTGCATTGGGCAAGCACTAACTGCCACATAGATGAACAGCGAACTCAGTGCATTGGGCAAGCACTACCTGCCACATAGATGAACAGCGAACTCAGTGCATTGGGCAAGCACTAACTGCCACACAGATGAACAGCGAACTTAGTGCATTGGGCAAGCACTAACTGCCACACAAACGAACAGTAAACTCAGTGCATTGGGCAAGCATTAACTGCCACACAGACGAACAGCGAACTCAGTGCAATAGGGAAGTACTAACTGCCACATAGATGAACAGCGAACTCAGAGCATTGGGCAAGCACTAACTGCCACATAGATGAACAGTGAACTCAGTGCAATGGGTAAGCATTAACTGCCACGCAGATGAACAGCAAACTCAACATATTGGGCAAGCATTAACTGCCACACAGACAAACAGCAAACTCAGCGCACTGGCCAAGCACCAACTGCAATACATATGAGCAGATAACTCAGCATGTTGGGTAAAAACTAACTGCCATACAGACGAACATTGAACTCAGCGAGTTGGGCAAGCGCTAACTGCTACTTAGACGAACAGCGAACCCAGCGTGTTGGGTAGGCACTAACTGCCACACAGTAAAACAGCAAACACAGCACATTGGCCAAGCACTAACTGAAACACAGATGAACAGAGAACTCAGTGCATTGTGCAAGCACTACCTGCCATGCAGGTGAACAGCGAACGCATTGGGCAAGCAATAATGACACGTAAACAAACAGCAAACTTAGCACGTTGGGCATGCACTAACTGCCACGTAAACAAACAGCAAACATAGCGCAACTAAGAGAGAGAGAGTGGGAAGGAAGAGAAGTGAGAGGAGGCAGAAGGTGGGAGAGTAGGAGGAAGAAGAGAGAGAATGGGGAAGAAGCGAAGGGAGAGGAGAGAGAAGATGGGAGAGGAGGAAGAGCAGAGAGAGAATGGGGAGAAAAAGAAGGGGGAGGAGGCAGAAGATGGGAGAGGAGGGGAAGAAGAGGAGAGAGAGAATGGGGAGAAAGAGAAGGGAGAGGAATAGAAGGGAGAGGAGGGAGAAGATGGGGGAGGAAGAAGAGGACAGAGAATGGGGAGTCAGAGAAGGGAGAGGAGGGAGAAGATGGGAGAGGTGGGGAAGAAGAAGAGGAGAGTGCATGACATGACAGTGGTGCCAACACTCTGTGAAGCCCATGTTCAAAGTCATTGTGGCTATAAGCCAGTCTTGACATCATGCATGAAGTGCCTGCCTTTTAGCCACACTCATCACCCAAGAGGTCAATTCTGGCCCCCAGCGAGTTGACCTTTGACACTGACCTCATTGCGGATGGACGTCAGGATGTGCTCATTGTAGTCAGTGCCAAGCTGTCAGAGGATTATGGGGAGGCTCATCTCCATGGGTCTGGAGAGCTGGGTGATGTTCACCATCTGGAGATCTGCAAGACAGCAAGGAGGATATAAGAACGGTCATTTTTCTGGTTCAGAAGCCATCATCTCAATTTGGATCAGCGATTACCGATTGTGTGATACTTATAATTACTTACAACATAGTATGGTATGTTTAACTTAATTGAACGTATATGTTTACAAAGAATGTTTGTATCTGTATCTGTAGGTTAATGCCATCCTTAGTTGAATTTAACTCTTAAGTCGCGTTTCCACTGGACTACAATTTAACCGTGACGATGGTTAAATTTCCAATGTTCAAATTTGACCATCGTTCCCACTTGGACTTTTGAGTCGGTCAATTTAACCGAGCTGTCAAAAAATATTTGTGCACAGTGCATGTACGCCGAGTTGCGTTTGAATGAGTGGTGCGTTTCCACTGGACTAATTGGCTCGGTTAAACTTACATGTACCTGGTCACTTTTACTGGGCAAGCACTAACTGCAGCATAGATGAACAGAGAACTGAGTGAGTTGGACAACCACAAACTGTCATCCAGACGAACAAAGAACTCAGCGCATTAGGCAAGAACTAAAATTCACCACGCAGATGAACAGCGCACTCGGCATGCTAGGCAAGCACTAACTGCCCCAGATGAACCATGAACTCAACACATTGTGCAAGCACTAACTGCCCCATGGACGAACAACTAACTCAGCGCATTGTGCAAGCACTAACTGCACCATGGACGAACAACTAACTCAGCGCATTGGGCAAGCACTAACTGCCCCATGGACGAACAACTAACTCAGCGCATTGTGCAAGCACTAACTGCCCCATGGACGAACAACTAACTCAGCGCATTGTGCAAGCACTAACTGCCCCATGGACAAACAACTAACTCAGCGCATTGGGCAAGCACTAACTGCCACATGGACGAACAACTAACTCAGCGCATTGTGCAAGCACTAACTGCCCCATGGACAAACAACTAACTCAGCGCATTGTGCAAGCACTAACTGCCCCATGGACGAACAACTAACTCAGCGCATTGTGCAAGCACTAACTGCCCCATGGACAAACAACTAACTCAGCGCATTGTGCAAGCACTAACTGCCACATGGACGAACAACTAACTCAGCGCATTGTGCAAGCACTAACTGCCCCATGGACGAACAACTAACTCAGCGCATTGGGCAAGCACTAACTGCCCCGTGGATGAACAACGAACTCAGCGCATTGGGCAAGCACTAACTGCACCATGGACAAACAACTAACTCAGCGTATTCGGCAAGCACTAACTGCCCCATGGACAAACAACGAACTCAACGCATTGTGCAAGCACTAACTGCACCATGGACGAACAACTAACTCAGCGCATTGTGCAAGCACTAACTGCACCATGGACGAACAACTAACTCAGCGCATTGGGCAAGCACTAACTGCCCCATGGACAAACAACTAACTCAGCGCATTGTGCAAGCACTAACTGCCACATAGACGAACAACAAACTCAGCGCATTGTGCAAGCACTAACTGCCCCATGGACGAACAACTAACTCAGCGCATTGGGCAAGCACTAACTGCACCATGGACGAACAACTAACTCAGCGCATTGTGCAAGCACTAACTGCCCCATGGACGAACAACTAACTCAGCGCATTGGGCAAGCACTAACTGCCCCATGGACGAACAACTAACTCAGCGCATTGGGCAAGCACTAACTGCCCCATGGACGAACAACTAACTCAGCGCATTGTGCAAGCACTAACTGCCCCATGGACGAACAACTAACTCAGTGCATTGTGCAAGCACTAACTGCCCCATGGACGAACAACTAACTCAGCGCATTGGGCAAGTACTAACTGCACCATGGACAAACAACTAACTCAGCGCATTGTGCAAGCACTAACTGCCCCATGGACGAACAACAAACTTAGCGCATTGGGCAAGCACTAACTGCCCCATGGACGAACAACTAACTCAGCGCATTGTGCAAGCACTAACTGCCCCGTGGACGAACAACTAACTCAGTGCATTGGGCAAGCACTAACTGCCCCGTGGACGAACAACTAACTCAGTGCATTGTGCAAGCACTAACTGCACCATGGACAAACAACTAACTCAGCGCATTGGGCAAGCACTAACTGCACTATGGACAAACAACAAACTCAGCGCATTGGGCAAGCACTATCTGTCCCGTGGACGAACAACTAACTCAGCGCATTGTGCAAGCACTAACTGCACCATGGACAAACAACTAACTCAGCGCATTGGGCAAGCACTAACTGCACCATGGACAAACAACAAACTCAGCGCATTGGGCAAGCACTAACTGTCCCGTGGACGAACAACTAACTCAGCGCATTGTGCAAGCACTAACTGCCACATGGACGAACAACTAACTCAGCGCATTGGGCAAGCACTAACTGCCCCATGGACGAACAACTACATGTAACTCAGCGCATTGGGCAAGCACTAACTGCCCCATGGACGAACAACTAACTCAGAGCATTATGCAAGCACTAACTGCCACATGGACGAACAACTAACTCAGCGCATTGTGCAAGCACTAACTGCCCCGTGGACAAACAACGAACTCAGCGCATTGGGCAAGCACTAACTGCCCCATGGACGAACAACTAACTCAGCGCATTGGGCAAGCACTAACTGCCCCGTGGATGAACAACTAACTCAGAGCATTGGGCAAGCACTAACTGCACCATGGACAAACAACTAACTCAGCGCATTGGGCAAGCACTAACTGCACCATGGACGAACAACTAACTCAGCGCATTGTGCAAGCACTAACTGCCCCATGGACGAACAACTAACTCAGCGCATTGGGCAAGCACTAACTGCCCCATGGACGAACAACTAACTCAGCGCATTGTGCAAGCACTAACTGCCCCATGGACGAACAACTAACTCAGCGCATTGTGCAAGCACTAACTGCACCATGGACAAACAACTAACTCAGCGCATTGTGCAAGCACTAACTGCCCCGTGGACGAACAACGAACTCAGCGCATTGTGCAAGCACTAACTGCCCCATGGACGAACAACTAACTCAGTGCATTGGGCAAGCACTAACTGCACCATGGACAAACAACTAACTCAGCGCATTGTGCAAGCACTAACTGCCCCTTGGACGAACAAAGAACTCAGAGAATTGGGCAAGCACTAACTGCCCCATGGACGAACAACTAACTCAGCGCATTGGGCAAGCACTAACTGCACCATGGACAAACAACTAACTCAGCGCATTGGGCAAGCACTAACTGCCCCATGGACGAACAACTAACTCAGCGCATTGTGCAAGCACTAACTGCCACATGGACGAACAACTAACTCAGCGCATTGGGCAAGCACTAACTGCCCCATGGACGAACAACTAACTCAGAGCATTATGCAAGCACTAACTGCCACATGGACGAACAACTAACTCAGCGCATTGTGCAAGCACTAACTGCCCCGTGGACAAACAACGAACTCAGCGCATTGGGCAAGCACTAACTGCCCCATGGACGAACAACTAACTCAGCGCATTGGGCAAGCACTAACTGCCCCGTGGATGAACAACTAACTCAGAGCATTGGGCAAGCACTAACTGCACCATGGACAAACAACTAACTCAGCGCATTGGGCAAGCACTAACTGCACCATGGACGAACAACTAACTCAGCGCATTGTGCAAGCACTAACTGCCCCATGGACGAACAACTAACTCAGCGCATTGGGCAAGCACTAACTGCCCCATGGACGAACAACTAACTCAGCGCATTGGGCAAGCACTAACTGCACCATGGACAAACAACTAACTCAGCGCATTGTGCAAGCACTAACTGCCCCGTGGACGAACAACGAACTCAGCGCATTGTGCAAGCACTAACTGCCCCATGGACGAACAACTAACTCAGTGCATTGGGCAAGCACTAACTGCACCATGGACAAACAACTAACTCAGCGCATTGTGCAAGCACTAACTGCCCCTTGGACGAACAAAGAACTCAGAGAATTGGGCAAGCACTAACTGCCCCATGGACGAACAACTAACTCAGCGCATTGGGCAAGCACTAACTGCACCATGGACAAACAACTAACTCAGCGCATTGGGCAAGCACTAACTGCCCCATGGACGAACAACGAACTTAGCGCATTGGGCAAGCACTAACTGCCCCATGGACGAACAACTAACTCAGCGCATTGTGCAAGCACTAACTGCCCCGTGGACGAACAACGAACCGCCCAAGATGCCAAATACACCGTATGGGTGTTCCTATTGGTTAGCACGACATGACGGCTGCCTGTATCTGGGCACAATATGTTCTGTACTACATCGTTGAAAGTGATGTCGTTCAACAACTGCTACTTATTAAAACAATGTTTTATTTATTGAAACATTTTTTTGCATGATTTGTACATTCAATTCAACTTTCCTCACTCTTTTCATGATTGGTACAATGGCCTTGCCTTATTAACAATGGGGGACAAACCATTGTCAGTAGTCCAGCCGCCGATTATATTCTCTTAAACTCGAAAAAAAAAATCAAACAATTTTGTAAGTTGAGATGGAATTTTGCAATGTTTTGAATAGAAAATTACAATCAACGAAGTAAGGAGGGTACAGTATCACAAATCTACCTTGAATATATGTATTGATGCCCCTTACTTGGTAATCGCTTGATTATGAGCGTTTCAGTTTAAAAAAAGGTCAATGTCACTGGCGGACTAGTCAAGATGTTGGCGGACTAGTCAAAATTCTGCTTTACTAGTCTGGCCGGCAAGTAAAAAAAAAAGTTAAGGAAAACCCCTGATAAAGCAAGTTTAAGGCGTTGGGCAAGCAGTGCTTGCCAAGCACTAACTGCCACATAGACGAAAAAGGAACTCAGCACGTTGGGCAAGCACTAACTGCACTAACTGCCAGTTATAATTTGAAACAGACTGAGCATTACTCTAAGACGGACACAACGCCCTTTATTCAGTCAAAGCAGACTAAGCATTTGCATTCAACGTGTCAGGTCATGGCAAGGAAATACAGAGAATACAGAGGTTGACATTTTCATAAGAATAACACAGAAATGGGTCAAATACCTGTGAGTGTGATGTACACGTTGTAGGTAGGGGCTGATGAACTAGGGGCCGGCTCACTGCTTGATGCCGCCGTAATGCCGTGGTCCTGCGGTGGCTTTGGCTCTTCATCCGGAGTGAGCTTGACCTTCTTGTTGGCATTGGAGACTGCAGCATCAAGGGGACCCGCATCCACCCATTCCAGCAGCATCTCCAGGTTGGGCTTCTGCCCGTCATTTGGGACCAAAGCCGGGACGTGCTCCCTCCAAGCAGAACTCATGTCCCTGAACTGTAGCAGGCTCGTCCCACCCATCTTCCACCAGGCACTTGAAGAACCAGGCGGAATTCCTGAACTTGGCGCAAAGGCAATGGAAGATCTTTGAGTAGGGCTCCAAGGCAACACCGTATGCACGCATCATCGCTCTCCTGAAAGGATGAGAAATTGGAGATCGGCCGGTCAACCACACGTATCGGAGACACACAATATATATCATAGAGCATAATATGCCTACATGTATGTACATTCTGGATCTACTTGTATCCTCTCTGGTTTCTCTGCAGCCCACTAATACTATGCGAGGATGTATGTAGTCACTGCCGCCGCTAATGGCTGGTGGTATAATGCAAATGCCACTAGTGCTTATCATTATTTTCAATCTGAGGTTCTTTTGTCATTTATCCCCTATTCCTGTTTCTTAGGGCAAAGGCCTGCTGCCCAACAGTCCCTGTTGCAAGAGATGCGGTACAGGTACATGTACCTAACTGGCCCTATGAACCTATGTACAGTGTACCAAAACCTCCCTCCCCTCTTTATTCAGTAGAAACAGACTGAGCATTACTCTTGTACAGCAGACGCACGGCTCTTTATTCAGTTGAAAAGGACTGAGTATTACTCTACAGCGGACATGCATGAAGTGCCAGGCTTTTAGTCACACTCACAACCTAAGAGGTCAATTCTGGCCCACAGCGAGTTGACCTTTGACACTGACCTCATTGCAGACGGACGTCAGGATGTGCTCATCGTAGTCAGAGCCAAGCTGTCAGAGGATTATGGGGAGGCTCATCTCCATGGGTCTGGAGAGCTGGGTGATGTTCACCATCTGGAGATCTGCAAGACAGCATGGAGGAAATAAGAACAGTCATTTTTCTGGTTCAGAAGCCATCATCTGAATTTGGATCAGCGATTGCCGATTGTGTGATACTTATTACTACTTACAAATACTACTTACTATGGTATGTTTAACTGAATTGAACGTGTAGGTTTACAAAGAATGTTTGTATCTGTATCTGTAGGTTAATGCCATCCTTAGTTGAATTAAACTAGAGTAGAGTATTACTCTACAGCGGATGAACGGCTCTTTATTCAGTAAAAACGGAGTTACAGATTGAGCATTACTCTACAGCAGATGCACAGCTCTGTTTTCCGTCAAAACAGACTGAGCATTACTATACCGGTAGGCCCTATCAGACGCACCGCTCTGTATTCTGGCCTCAAAGGACACAAAATTAATATATCGCAATTCATACAAAATTATTTTAAACTGAAGGTAGTTTGTTGTATGCAAAAAGGTCAAAAACAGTAGGTGGCAAAATATGCATTTTGATACCGTAAACGTGTATCTGTAGTTTTCACTCACTCAGCACACATGCCTTGTACGTGCATCTGGTTTCTAATTACTACCGTTACGTGTACTAGTCACTGTACATGTACATTAAAGTCCGAAGTCCTCCGCGATACGGAAAACGGACGGAATTTAACGGAAAACGAGGACAACATGGAATTCCATAATAACTGCCCTAAAATGCATAAAAAAAGGAAAATAAAATAAAAGTTTTTATGTTCTTTTTCATTGTGTCGTCCAATTATTCTGTCTTACAGTCTTACCGGTTTACTGAAATAAACACGATTAAAAGCGGTTGATGACCAAATGCACGCATGTACCGGTACATGATTGTACTTGTACATGTACATGTACACTGTATATTGTACATGTACATATAATGCATCGTACAAACAGTACATGCTGTGGACACCAAATCAATGAACCCGTACACAGCCCTACTGTACAATGAAGCTGTGCGCAAGTCCACCAACTTGTGGTTCTTCAACAATACGAACCCAATTTCGGACACCATTGGACCCCTACACATTACACTGGGAACCAGCTGAGGTCGTGTTAAAATGCAAATTGAGTCTTGGGTTCAAGCAGTTCGATTGATGTGACAGCATGCTCGTGCAACGAGTGGTACTATAAAGCTGTCGCACTCGCACGAGGAATGACCGCAAGGAACGTCTTGAAACTTAGACTAACTACATCGCTGTGTGCATGTGGTCATGAATAATACACTGTACATGCATGTACGGGTACAGTAATATTGTGCAAGTCAGTAACTGTGATAATTATTGTACTAGTGGTACCACGTGTGTGCGATTTTTGACAGCGAAACTTCAATCATACTATAGATGTATTAATTAAATTTAGTGATCGTTTTTTTGCAGACTTGGACAGTTGATTACATTGATTACTATAGTGAAAGTTATGTTGAAACTGAAGAATCGTTTAGAAAACCGAAGAACACGGAACTTTCAATTTTAAGAAAGCGGAATTTGACTTTTATTTTTAGAAAACGGGAAACTTGGGACTTAAATGTACATGCATTCCTGCTTTATTGCCCGTATGCAGAGAGGGGTAATTACCAATTAGTGTTCAATTTATCCTTGTAAGTAGTTTAGTCTTTTTCCAGTCTTTTCATATACATGCTTCTTTCGACATAAGAATCGCATGGCACTCTTTGCACATACATTGCACTTCCATGGCGCAAAGCATGTAAAGATCGTGGCGCATGAAACAGTCGTGGGCTCAATGGTTGCAGACCCACTGCGCCCACAGAACTGTCAGAATGCTATTTTTAGAAATCGAAGATGGCAGCCTTGTTTTGGCTGTCGCACGGGCGAAACACCTTCTCGATCAACTGTTTTTTCCCTTTTTTCCAAAATATGAGTAAAACAAATGACCAGTATTAGAATCCTTGATTCTCACTGAATCAAAAAATGGGCACGTAGGACGGTGATACGGGTGTTTTCGGCGGTAAATCTGGGGGTTTCGGTCGGGTACTTTTTCGGTCAAAATGTTTTTGCGGAATTGTACACATCAGCAAGGTTGGGACTCTGTTTAACTTGGACCCTACAGTCACGCGAATCTCAAAATTTAAAAATTTGATACAAAAAGGTTGACTTGTCGGGTCTGAATTACTCGGACTACATTACCACAATGCTTAGCCATGATCCTTGGACCCTACAGTCACCCATCCCTCAACATTTCCAAATTTGATAAAACGCAGTGGCTGTTGTTACGGCAGTCGTCCGTGTGGTTCTCTGACTTAACAGTATTTGTCAGGATGTTTAGCTCTTGGAACCAGACTATCAGCTAATAGACTGGTTCAACCAGCTTGCAATGCTGACGAAATACAATCAAGTCAGGGAACCACACGGACGACTGCCGTAACAACAGCCACTGCGTTGATAAAAAAAGGGGCGACTTGTCCGGTTGTCAGGTCCAAGTTACTCGGACTAATCATAGTGCGACCCATGAACACTGCCAATTTTTTTCACTAGTACTATTTAAAATACTAGTATAGTAATAGTAGTATTTAGTAATACTAAGTAGTACTTAATACAATAATTGCGTCCGTCCGAAAACTGGGCACGTCGGGTCACATGCCTCCCGTATACAGTAGTCAGTACTCGTAAGTCGTAGTCGTAGACTACGTAGTACGTGTATGGTGTACACAATCATGTTCACAGCACGCCAAAAACTTACCTGTGTAAAGTGACTCTTTGGCACCGTAGCAAGTGCACTAACATCCACAAGGAACTTCACGCTCGTCAAAGTCCGGCGGGACCTTTTCCGATCATACCCGTCATGTTTAACATCTCCAGGAAGTTGTTATTTTCCATCGGAATTGCGACGCCGAAAACTCACGGGCACACCTCCTTGCAAATGGCCGACGGTGCTGCGCAAAGCATCATGGGATCGAAGGGGGGGGGGCGGCAAACACAAACACGTTCAAGGAGCACGGTGCCGTACTTAATTAATTTCCATTGCAAGATTTTAAATGTTTTATATCCAGTACTGCAAGGTAAAAGTACAAACTACGCAGTAAATCATTATCAAATTCATTGATAATAATCTTAAAGTTTACTGTATATAAAAACAACTGCAAATAGGCATACATCAGGCCCTATAATACATTTAAAAAGGAAGGCTAGATGTAAAAAATAATAATAATAATAATAATTTTAAAATTTAGTGGGCTTGACTTTGAAGTGGCCTGTGAACTTAATTTCAAAAGTAAGATTCTGGGAGATTTCAGAGTACCAGATTTTGATTCTACATGGTCGAAAATGTGTCGATTGATGTCAAAATCACCCACATGGGGCAAACATGTGCATATTTAAGACAAAAAGTAATATTTTAAAACCGATATGGCGGCCATCTCGAAAATGGGCGGCCATCTTGAATTTCAAGTGGCCCACGTATTTTTTCAAAAGGAGTATTTTTACCAAATTTGGTGCTTGTATCACAATTTTAAAGATTGTTTCAGTTATCTGCCCACTACTATGAAGGTTGATAAATGTAATAGGCAAACATGTTGCAAACTGCTTAATGACTAAAATGACCAAACAGCGGAAGAGTGAATATAGCAACATGAGGGCCTGGCGTTTCGATCCTAGCAGGACCTTTCTGCCTTTGAGAAAGGTCCTCTTAGGATCCAAATGGCAGGCCTTCCTAATTTTTGATAAACATTGAAAACACCTCATAATAAAAAAAATTGTCAAGTACCAATAGCTTATCATAGAAAGCCAGGTAAGGAAGAAAGAGCAAAATAAAAAACCTTAAATTCTATTTCCAAAATGACACCTATTATAATGCTAAAAATAAACTATAGACAAACAATGAAATTTCATATTTCAGTCATAATGCTGTAGTGCATAGGCCTATGGCTAGGCCTGTGGCCTATTTCATGTCACTTTACATGTTAAAAAATCACCTTTTCTATAAATCTTAAGAAACATTTTCACATAAGTATTGGCAGATAACTAAAAGAAATGAATGTTCACTCATGGAAATGTCACTAAATAAAACATTCTATTTCCCAAAATGATGCTAATAGTAATAGGCCTATAATATTTCATTTCACTTTACATTTTCAAAAAGCCCTTTTCAAATAAAACTATATTTTTCAAGACGGCAAAGAAAACTTTGACTTTTTGACTTTGACTTTTCTTAGACTGAATTGAAAAAGCTGCATCCATTTTGTGTGATGTCCGAGCTGCTGTAGCCAGGTTTATACAATTGCTTGTTTGAATCTGAATGAAAGCGGGGGGTGGGGGTGGTCCCTGGAGATATACGGCAGTTGATGGTTGAATTGCTTCTGACTGGCGCCCCCACCCCGACAAAGACTACTGTAGTTGACTACATGTATTAAGAAGACCACCATCTAAGGGCTGTAAAGCTCAGATGGTAACAGTACCGGCACACAAAACAAGAGGTCTGGTGTTAAAATTCCAGTCCAGTCAAAGTTTCCTTTGCCATTTTTAACATAAACAAATGCTAATTCTCCTGACAAACAACCAAAAGTTTACTTCTGAATTCAGCCAAAAATATAAACGGGCTATCTTAACCGATAATTATTCATCTTTACCCTTTGAAACAATATGTACACATTTACCTACACTAATCTGTAAGAATATTCACAACCTTTAATTCATTGAAATTTCATTTCTGACTTTTCTCATCTAGCCTATCTAACATGTAGAGTATATCGTATCAGTATTAAAAAAGGGCAATGGACCGATGAAAATGTGAGAATTCTATGACCAAAATTAGCATGTACTTGTATGCCTACATCGAGGCAATCGTTTGTGTTCAATTAATCTTGGAGAGACTTTTTACAAAATATCTTTTCATTAGATGTGTCATTCGTAGCTAATTCAGAGCCCAAGGATTTGTTCACATATGTAACTGTGTAAGCGTTGCTTTTTATCTGAGGTTTTGTATCCCCCTTACAGAATCCTGCTCACCGTCTGAACATGAAATGAAACTCACGGACATCCTTGAGAACACCAGTAACCAGTTGCAAAATTATACCTGAAGTTGGCGGCGGCCAATAGAAATAAGAATTCTGGTTCCTATCAGGAACCGACGCCTGCAGAACACGAGTCAGCCTCCATGTTAGTCCTTGTGATGGGTCGCTGTCACATCTCTCATTTGGCAACGGTTATGTCCACTTCGCCAGTCACTTGGGAGAGCTGGTCTGATTCAAAGGTGGCAATGAGTGCCTTTTGCCCCGATCGAAATGGACTGAAGTCAACTAATCGGCTCATTGTGTCACCTGGTCCAATGTTTCTAATCGAGAAAAAATACCCAGGTAGATTATCGGTAGGGTTTTGAAAGGACATACATGTAAAGGTTTACAGTAATTGGGAATTGCAGATGTGGAGTAAAATCGACACCAAACCACAGTTGACATCTATCTACATCACAGACGAAACACAGCTGAGTTAAGATACTGAGGGTATCTAGTTGAGATATCAGCTGAGATATCTACATCACAGAAGAAACCAAGCTGAGATAAGACCCTGAGAGTGTCAGAGAACAAGGCGAGGTGAGCAGAGTGGGTTGCATCCCTGCAGTCTGCCAGACTAAGGGACATATTGGATAGGATAGGAATACCAACTGGGATGTCAAACTTGACTGGGAATGCTAATCTATAAGGGACACTGCCGGGAGGCAGGGGAGGCAGGCAAAGAAACCATTGGGAAGACAACATCACGGAAGCCAAGTGAGGCCTTGAGGTAATCAGAAAGCAAGGGGACATGGAAGCTGCTGGTTAACAGGTCATCCGTGACACCCCACAGCCTCCCAGACTAAGGGTAGGGCAGGGAAGGGCAGGGCAGTACCCGGTACAGGGCAGGGCATGGCAGTGCATGGCAGGGCAGGGCAGGGCAGAGCAGGGCAGAGCAGGGCATGGCATGACAGGACAGAGCAGGGCAGGGCAGGGCAATACCCGGTACAGGACAGGGCATGGCAGAGCATGACATGGCAGGGCAGGGCAGGGCAGAGCAGGGCATGGCATGGCATGGCAGGACAGAGCAGGGCGGGGCAGGGCATGGCATGGCATGGCAGGACAGAGCAGGGCGGGGCAGGGCAGAGCAGGGCGTGGCAGGACAGAGCAGGGCAGGGCAGGCATACTCACGGTATTTTCAGGACGGTGGGTGTCAGCAAGCCTGGTCCCTCCACAGTTATCTCACAGTTGGTCAGGGTCTTGGCTAGGGGGTTCTTCAGCTGGAACTCCACTTTCACCGGCGTCCCAATTCTGATCTTGTCGGCCGCCGGCTCAACCAGCTTTACGTCCATGTCTGGGGTCCGCAGACGCAAGTCTTCCTCCTCGGCGATTTGCTGACGTGTCTCCTGCAATAGCATTTGTATAGCATTTATAGCATTTGTTGTGGTAAAGCATTCATGAAGGCTCTGAGCTGATCCAATGCCAAAGAACCGCCTTAAGCTGTGTTCCCATTGGACATATTTGGTTAAGGATGCAAGTTACTCTTGGGTCCCTGATAAGTTGCCACACATGATCTTGATGGGAAAACTGGCGGGCCGAAAGAGATTTCGGAAACATTTCACTTAGCCATGGTGCCTTAACAGATCCCAACAATGTCCGACATTCTGTCAGTGTATGAAAAAAAGTTTATGTGAGAACAAAAGGCAGAATCACTTTCTGGAATGTCAAAGTAAGTTACAAAGACGCTATGGAAGAAAAGGATTCAGTTGGTCTAATAAGTTAGAGGGTCAGTTGCTTTTCACCCTAGCACGACTTTTCCAAGGGCATAATTATAAACCCCTCATTTCTATTTGTTCTCATTCCCTTGAAGTGATACATCAATGTTGCAAACTGCTTAAAAGTTGCAAAGTTTGGCCCGACATTTCACCCCATTCAGAACCATTCTTATCCTAGCGGGACCTTTCTTCTGGTCATTGTTCTCTTCTTCAGCCTTTGAGAAAGGTCTCGCTGTGGGATCAAGAAGCCTGGACCCTCTAAATTGTTGAGATTTCGAAATCAACAGTATAAAGAGGAAACACAGTTCTGGAGGAAAACCAAACAACAGCAGAAGCTAACCATAACAACGCCATGAAGGAGGATTCGCAAAGCTGATTGCTCCACCAGTTTGTCAAGATACTCGTCGACGGGGATGTGGACACCAATGTCGTGCTTCTGTTGGGGACCGAGAACGAACTCCTCAAATGTGGCCTTCAGCACGCTGGCCACAACCCCTGATGAAGACACACAAAACGAGCTCCTCATCAATATGGGTAAATGGGGGATTATAACAAATACAGCTCTGTTGATTCCTTGTTAGTTGGTCGTCTGCTGGTTGCTGTCCTGTTGGTGTGGAGGTCAATCAGCTTGTTTGTCTCTTGGTCTGTTGTTCCTTTGTTCTGCTGTTGTTGCTGTTCTCAACATGTTAAGTTGTTCTGTTGGGCTGTCTGTTGACTTGGTGGTCTGTTGTTCTGTTCTTCTCTTGATCCATTCCGTTGTTGGTTGGATGGTTGCATAGACTTTTGAATTGGTACAGTAGTATATTTGGCACGTAAGTTTGTTAGTCTGTTGGTTGGTCAGCTGCCCTGTTCTGCTGTTCTACTGTTCTGTTGGTCTGTTCACCTATCGTCCTGTTGGTCAGTTTGGCTGAAGCCCATTGGTCAGTCCATCTGTTTGTCTACTCACTGGTTTGTTGGTTGGATCATTGATTTATCTGTTTCTTGGTCAGTGGGTTGCTTTTTTGCATTGATGAAATGATTCATGATCTATTCTGGTCTTGTGGTCAAACAACTAGATTCTAAAAACTAGCAAAGAGAAAAATAACTGCTAGAGGCAGTTCAGAAATCGGAGTTAACAAAGAGTGGTAACGTCTTTCGTGGCTTTCAATCCACAGCACTCTGCCAGTGGAGTGTGGACACATACCTGTGTAGTAGACGACTTCCAATTGAATGATGATAGACACTGTCCGATGGTCGTCGCTCTGGTTGGCAAATGGGACCTGGATGTCAATGTCCGCTCCGATGCACAAGTCCGCTAGCTGGATGCTCATCTCAACATCCTCCGGGATGTCGGGAGTACCGTAGATGTCCGGCTTGGTTCCATGAGCCACAGCTAAGTTGAATGCTTCTCTTTCCAGGCTTGAACCTGAGAAGTGAGTGACGCACAAGTAAGAACAAAAGCTAATGATCATGTGGATCAGACTGCTCGGTTGATTAAGCTTTGGCTCTGTTAACTGGCCACTGATGTCTAGCCAAGAAAGAGCTTAAAGCCCCTACACAACATTGGTCGAGGTCAAAGAGTAGCACCCATACGTTGTCTGATCCAACATATGCATGAAATAGCACACCTGTGAAAATTTCAGCTCAATCCGCCAACCGAGTCTCGAGAAAATTGTGAAAACCGCTTCATTTGTTTCACGAAAATGCAGCATTCAACGGCGTACTGTTCCCAAAAATAGTTTAGATCTCGGTGAGACGTAAACTATTTCTTTTACTTATTTCTCCCAAAATACAAAATTTTAGGCAGAAATATTTCAGTGAGAAGTTTCTACTTCAAACTGTTTGTATCTTCAAACTATAGAAGTTTCATGTAAATCTGTGAACATTTCTGTTTTCCGATCTGACCAATGTTGTGTAGGGGCTTTAAGCAATTGACCAACTGATTTTTCTGATTGACAAAGGGACTGATATAGAAACCAACTTTTTTGTAGGACTGACAAACTGGTTGACAAAGAGCCTATAACCAAGTGACCAATTGGTGTTTTTTGTTTACTTGAGTGAATGACTCCTTGACAGAGAGACTAACCAAAGAGCAATGGATTTTCTGGCTGACAGACTGGCAAACTGACTGACACATCAGCAGACAAGCAGACTGGAAATACAACCAGCTGCACTGAATACAATCTGACATACCATCTAGTTGACCATCTGACTGATTGCCCAGAACACCAGCAAACCAAACTGACTGATCAGCTGACCAATTGATTTGTTTCTGATTCTGACTGACAGACTGGCACATTGGCAAACCAGCTGAGTAAACACAGAGCCAGCTAAACTGACAGATCAACTGACTGCCTGACTGATTGCCCAAAGACTGACTGACTGACTGACTGACAGACTGACTGACAGGTCAACTGTCTGACTGACTGACTGACTGACAGGTCAACTGTCTGACTGCCTGACTGATTGCCCAAAGACTGATTGACTGACTGACTGACTGACTGACTGACTGACCGACTGACCAAAGACTGACTGACTGACTGATTGCCCAAAGACTGACTGACTGACTGACTGAATGCCCAAAGACAGATTAACTGACTGATCGATTGCCTGAATTACTGCCTGAATTACTGCCTGACTGATTGCCTGACTGATTGCCCAAAGACTGACTGAATAACTGACAGATTGACCTGATTGACTGACTTACTGATTACCCAATTTAGACTGACTGACTTACTGATTACCCAATTTAGACTGACTGACTGACTGATTGCCCAAAGACTGACTGACTGATTGTCCAAAGACTGACTGACTGACCGACTGACTGACTGTCTGACAGCTCGACTGATTGGTGACACTCATGCTTACCCTCCTGGTGCTTATACTCATTGGTCACATCCATCCTGTCATTGGAGCCAAGTGCCTTTGTGCTTATGAATTTCCCCACAGAACTTGTGCGGACTTTGGAGACTTCCCATTCACCCTCTTTATTCTTCTGTTAACGACCAGGGAAAAGATGATGAAATGAGATGAACAAAAAGACATCAGCTATCTGTTACAAACATACACGAGGCTTTTCCTTTTCTTTACCGGTTTTTTTCTTTACCAAAGAAAAAAACCCATTGTACGTTGACCACAATAACCATCCATTTTGTACATAGAGCAGGTTGCCATGCTTACCCATTTTGGTGAACGTTTCAGTGCCCATGACTGCCACAGGTTTTGTTTAAATCATGTGACTTTTTCAAAACTTGCTACAGGCTTCTTGCTACTTGTGTACAGGCGAGCTAAACCTAGCACAATGGACGTCTGTGCAGTTTTTGTCAGGGCACATAGTGTTTTGTAGAAGGCTGAAAAGAACTTTTGTTTAATAACAACTTGGACAATAGTGGTGCCCGGATTTGGAGGGGCCTGTCATATAGCAACACCAACATGGCTTGGAATGAAGATTTCCTGGCATGCGGGTTCAGTGGCTTTAGGAATTTCTGCCTTGATTGTATCAGAAAATTCTTTCTTTGCAGGTTTTGGCACTTATGCAGTTCTATAATATTGGACCCAGTTCTGTGGTAGAAGAGAAGTTCACACGGCACAGCAGTGGTCTGGTTTTGGATTTGCTCTACACAATAGGGCAGTGTACAACTCATTTCTGCGAAATATGCGTGATGTAGAAAGTCTTTGCCTTGTCTTCAAATCTTCAGCTAGCTATCAGGCCGTGTCTCACGGTTGTTGTAGCCCTATCTCTATCTCATGATTTTGAGAGTCTGGATAGTCAGGTGGGCTGAGGGTAGGGCAACCCTGTATATGTGTTTGGCTGTCCGGGCCTTAAGGCCACCGCACACGAGAGCTATCTGCTGGGCAAAAATTCTCTCGAGGTCGTTAGCTCAGTACGTAGCTCACCATGTGCGCTGAACTTTTAGTGAAATTTCTACCTCAAGAGGCCGTGAGACCAATATCTATCCTGTTTGATTTTGGCAACCACGTGAATTGGGCGTGCGCTTTCATTGGCCAGTTGCTATGTTTTTTTGCTCAGCACGTAGCTCAAGTCGCAGCACACGATGGGTTTTCATCCACGAGAGGCAACAAAAAATCAAACAGGATAGATATTGGTCTCACGGCCTCTTGAGGCAGAAATCTCACAAAAAGTTCAGCGCACACGAGAGCTACGTGCTGAGCTAACGACCTCGAGAGAATATTTTGCTCAGCAGATAGCTCTCGTGTGCGGCGGCCTTTAGCATCACATTGGCATGCTGCAGACGGACACAGTCCACCCACCTTCCAGTAGACAGTGTCCCCATTGACTTCAGCAAAGACAAAGAGGCCATCATTCGGGTAGACGACGTTGCCCTGCTTTAGGGCTGCTACAGAGCACGGACCAGTCTGGTAAAGACCTACGCACAAGGCAGAAATCAAGATTTTAGTGATAACAGCGAGTCAACAACTATTTGTTTGCTGTGCCCCAATCCACAATTAATCCCCTTGAAGTGGCACAACAATATTGCAAACTACTCACTGACTTCAATGAAGGAAACTGTAACACTCCAAAATGTAAAAAGCCTGATGATGCTACAATCTGAGCAGGACCTTGCTCAAAGGTAAAATGCTAAGGACCATATCATGTCCTTGAACTTTGCTAATGAAACTCTAAGAACGGTCCTGCTTACGTCAAAATGGCAGACGCTCATTTTTTTTTCTTCGAAATTACCTTTTTGCTGAGGAACCCAACATTTTGGAAAGAGGAAGTGTCGGTGGACTCAGAACAGCAACCATTTTTCCAAAATGTTCCGTCGTTACATTAGTTCAGTTCAGAACCTCATTTTGGAAGGGGACACAGCATTTGAGCGTCAGTCAAGAACCAAAGCTTAGTATCTGCAGCTTTCGAAGTGACTTGGCAGAGACACAGCTAGCACTGGGGCCTAGCCTGCTGCCAATTTCACAAAACTTCAAATGTTGCGTACGCAACATTTGGTTGCGTAACTTACGCAGCATTTCTTGAAATCGGCCGCTGATGTCTGGCAACGCCGGAGGTCATGGGGTGGGTATGTATTACCATGATTACCTTCGACCGGTACATAAGGAGTTCCACCACCGATCCCAAGACATTCTCCTGATGACGGCCAGAGCATACTGGTCGAAACGTCAAGTTACCCTCAGGTTCTTTTCAGAACCATACCTCTTCCTTTAAAGAGACCTGATACATGGTGTTCACCGCAAACCTTCCTATAATGATTACCTTCACTGGTTTCCTGAGGTGTGGCATCCACAGCCTGCCATCCACCACAGCTCTCTGGCAGGTCTGGCCGACTCATCCAGGCCTCATTCCACACGTGGAAGTTCCAGATAGAGTCTGCACTGTACAACGGCTTCCCTTGGTTGTCTATGTACTTGTCCTGTCAACAGAAATGTTAACAATCTACATTATGATCATCAGCTCTTTGATGTATTGATTCAGTATTGATTCCTTGATTCATAGATTCACTGACTCACTGACTCATCTGATTCACTAGTGCACTGATTCACTGATCCACTGACTCGCTGATTCACTGACTTGCTGATTCACTGGTCATCTGATTCACTGGTCTACTGGTTCACTGGTCCACCGATTCACCAATCCACTGATTCACTAACTCGTTCATTCAATGATCTTCTGATTCTCTGATCCCCTGATTCACCAATCCACTGACCCACTTAACTCATAGAATCATTTAATTCATTGGATTCAATGCCCAAACAGAACAAACACACATCAGAGGAAAGGGCCACATTAGATCTTGACTTGAAATCTTGCTATAAAGAACAAATCCTGACATATCTTTGACAAGATCTAGTGAAAAGAAAAGAACTTGAACTGACTCCTTACAATGGTCAAACTCATGTCAGTGTCATGGGCAGAGGCATAGTTGGTGACACTGCGGCATGGAATACCGAGACACCTCAGGACAGTGGTCAAGACTCCAGAGAAGACCCAGCACTGGCCGTAGCGAACAGGTTCCTTTTTGTCCAAATATTCCTGGTGAGTGAGAGGGGAAAAAAATGAGGAAATCTCATCTCAGTGAACTACGGAGTTGTCTTGACTTCACGATAACATACATTTCCCGCGTTTCTAAGAATAGCGGGAAATAATTGTCTTAGGAATTCTGCAACGCATTGCAGGCGACAAGGTTACGTAATAGGGCGTCAGTTGGTTTAAATAGGGGAAGAAAGGAGTATTCAGATCAGTTCTAGCAAGCACTCCATACGAGACACACGCATTTCAATTTTGGTGATTTGGATCGTAAACAATTAAGGACAATTTGAGTTCGTTGTACGATATTATGCACAGGGCGAAGTCCAACGCCCTCGCGGAGGAGAATGCTGACTGTTTTTGGGCACAGGCTTTTCAGAGGATTTTTTTATATTTTTTTATCTCTGTGTTTTGCCTGGATGTCGTCTTCTCTGATGAAGCGGTTAAGTACAGCAATGACATGCTGTATTGTTACATGGGAGTTCCCGTTGATTGTCACAAATTATTTCGTATAAATATGTAATTCTTGCAGTTTCAATGAAGGGGGATCTATAATGTCTCCTGTGCTTTGCTATCGCCAATCCAAGAAAGGTTTTTGGCTGTTTATTGTGTGTATAAGTGGAAGTAAAGATAAGACCTGATTCTAATTCCTCTTCATGTTAGTGGGTTGCTACACAATGGCTATCTAGTGTTGCACACTGACCCTTGCCTGAGGTGATATGTCAAACATCTCCTTTGAGACGGAGCGTGGCTCTGAAAAGTGCCGCTAACTCAACATTTTGGAGAGTGTGTCAGTCTTCTATCCTCTGACTCCAAAACTATTCTAAGCTTCTGTGATCTACTGCAGACTCCTTGTAGTGGTGGACAGGATAGGGAACATCAAATGGGTCAAGTTTGTGGTCAATGCACTTCTGTGTAAGAACTCCACTGAAGTACACGAGATGCTAGTCAAAATTCCAAGTACACTACGATAGGGTGTTGCTCGTACGTGTGGGTATTCATCTATTGTGTACAATTTTCAAAATGCCATTGAGAAAGGTCCTGCCAGGAAGGAGACATTGACAGGCCCTTCCCATTTGTTGAGGTTTTAGTTGTGGTTACAATGTAAGACAATTTGCAGCATCCAAGTTACTTATAATAAAAAACAAGGCTACCGTTCTTTGTGTGCTTCTTTCCATAGATCTATGTTTCTGTAATTATTCCTCTCAGTGCATTTTGAGCCAGTCTGCATGTCTCAGTGGAATATCCATGGCAGGACTAGAACGAGGACGGCTACAGGGAGACAAGGGCTTGCTCCTGATTACCTTCAGAATACTCGCGCTCCCTGTCCACTTGGTGGGTCTGGTGTGTGGCGCGTACTCGCCGTCCCACCGTCCAGCCAGGACCCCGTTGTTGTCCTGTTGGTTCACGGCAGCGGACATTTTGCGAGCAACCAGAGCCGGGTTCCCTCGGGCCGACTCTTTCATCTGTGGGCAGGCAAGAGGGAGTGAGAGGGTCTCTGCAAACAATATCCCAGTCAAGCTCCTCCTCTGCTGTCACCTAGAGATCTGAAGTGTGCCAACCTATTCGGCAAGCTTCTTTTTCTTAGTGAAGTCAGACATTGGTTATCTGTTTTACTGTTTAACGATATCCTTATAACAATGAGGGCGCTATTGTAATGTCATGTCAGGAACCCACAGTTAAAAAAAAGAAAAGAAAAACATTAAATTTTCAAACTGAGAAACTCCTTCACTAAATGATTATGAAGCATACATCTTGGCAGTAGATCAACAGTAAGTGCCACATACGGTTTCTTATCGACCAAGTCAATCACTCCCTCCTGGTTCAAGTGAGACACGGCCCAACTGGACATGGCTGAATCGCCTACGGTGTGAAACAGGACGATGCAGAGCCCCTGGGGCTACAACAGGTATACAGACGTTACTCGCGACTGCGGGGAGGTCCAGACAATGCAACACCTTTTGGTCCAGCCCACCTCCCATCAAAACCATGCTCTGCAAATGAATCAGAGGTTTTCAACGGCCAAAACTGAGGCCGAACCTGCATTCCGGGCTTGTGTAGCGACCCGAGAAGAGAGATATTGTGGTTTTATAGTCGAAGGGCGTCTTCTTCCCCCCCCCCACTGAACTGACCTTAGATTCCAGCAGGTACATGACCGCCTTGAAGACGATCTCGTCAAACTGGTCGAAGGCCCAGGGCCTGCTTCCCTTCTGCCGAGCGCTGCCGTACCAGATGCATCCCTTCTCCAGCAGGACGTACTCCTCTCGCTCCACCTGCTTGGCCAGGTAAACCTGGTCGTCCTCACACCAGGCGTTGAACAGAACGTAGACGGGGGAGGCCACCTTGAAGGTGAATTGTGCGGGCTCGCTGGCATCACCTGCCCCCCGGTGAGATTAAGAAAAGCACCTTGATAGTTTCGGGTCATCGGTAAAGGTCGGAGTACTCCAAAAAGCGGCCCTACTTAGACCAACTAGGATCCTTAGAAGAACCCTGATGTGGTACCTGCCGCTCAACACTATTAAAATCTGCTAAACGACCCCGGACAGCTTGGTAGTCAAGTGATTAAGACGTCTGCGCTGGAAAGCAGGACTCACAGGTTAAAATCCCACCCGAGCTGCCTGAATTGTTTCATCAGGCATTGGGCAAAGCACTGGATAATTATTGCGTCGAGCAGGGCAAAGCCTCATTGAATTACCATCTCACTAAAATATGCATTAACTATATATATACTTACTGTTCTGTACAATGCATCAGCTGTACACTACATCAACTCATTCTTGTTGATACCGGATAAAAAACTGTAGCAAAATGAAACTGGTGACTCACCGGCTGCAACTTTGGTGTGGACAGAGAGGGAGTATAAGCCCACAAGGGCCTTGGCTGATGGAGTGAAGGAGACGATCAGGCTGTTGGCTTCCTGGCTGGTGATCTCTGCTTTCCATTCAGCAGCCAGAGAGGGTCTGGATCCATCCAGGGCGACCACCATGTGTGTTCTCTGTGCAGCACTCTCGCCCTTCCCTGCATAATTGACCAGACATGCACAAGCGCTCAGCTAGGAGCCAAATCAGGGCCTATCTAGTATCTACGAAGGTAGATAGAATCCTTTGGTCACCTTAGTAATGCTGTCCGTCTTAGCCGTGAGAAAATGTGGATAAAGCGTCTTCGGCCTATTCAACCACATGGTTTCAACATCCAGGAGGGTAATGACTAACACCATGCAGCTTTCTGATAATTCTTCTTTTTGTGTTCACTCCTCCACACTTCTCTCTTTGATCTTTCCCCCTCTTCTCACTAATCTCTACGCTAGTCCTTGCCCTTCCCTTTGATCTCTCCCTACCAGCTTTACTCTTTGTCCTTTGTTTCTCATCCGCGTCCTATTCACTCTCTTCCCCCTTCCTTCGTGTACATGTATCTGTTTTGTCCTTGTCACTCTTCCTTTCAGAAAGGTCCTGCTAGGATCGAAACGTCAAGTCCACTAAATTTTAAGATTTGTATTTTGGTAATTTTAGTCAGAAAGCAGTTTGCAACATTTTTGTATTTCACTTTTACATCTACAAAGGTTGTCGGAACGGTAAACCAACTGGGTTAACCAATGGTCGGCTGAAGACGCGGGCAGACCAGGGGCAGACTGTGTGTACAAAAGCTACAAATGCCAAACTACATGAAATTCCGTGGCCTATTTTTAGGTTTGTGAAAAATAATGATGGGGTTTATCCCCATTCACTCTCCTGTTGATATGGTTCTTGATATCATAATAAAGGAAATTATATTATTATGAAGGAAATGATATCATTATGAAGTAAATTTCATACTCTTTCCACTGGTGTATTGTTTGTTTGGGTTTCCTTTTTTTGAAAATTGACAATTTTCTCTTGTGATGCATATAGGAAGGTTTGTGGTGACACCATGTATCAGGTCTCTTAAAGGAAGAGGTTTGGTTCTGAAAAGAACCTGAGTGGTAACTCGACGTTTCGACCAGTATGCTCTGGCCGTTATAAGGAGAATTCTGATATATGGTGTCACCGCAAACCTTCCTATATTGATTCACCCACCATGCAAAGCCTTAAGTCTTACTTGTGTTGCATGTTTTCTTTTTTTGAGTGTGATAGGGGCTTCGGTAGGAACACTGTTTATGTGCTGTCATCAGTCAGGCGGATATGGACATGCACTTAAACAACTCTAGTCAGGTCAACTCACAAGAGTGATACTACTAATTTGAGAGGCATCCAACCAATGGCTACTCGTGTTCCATGAAAATGCATGTAATTTGTCCACACTCTGCAATGTCATAGCCGCGTTTCCACTGGACTTATTTTGGTTAAAGTAACCGAGACGATGGTTACTTTGACCAAAATAAGTCCAGTGGAAACGGCCCAGTCAAATTTCTCTCGGTTACTTTAACCGAGTCCAATGGTTACTTTTACCGAGCAACCTCTGCCCAGTAAAAGTGACCAGGTAAGTTTAACTGAGCCGATTAGTCCAGTGGAAATGCACCACTCGGTTAAATGCGACTCGGTAAAAAAACACATCCGGCCTATGACGTAACACGTACATGCACTGTGCACAGCGTCTGCTTCATGTTGCTCGCCTAAATGTACACACGTACATTGTGTATTCGGCTGACACTTGACTTTCATGAGCCGTTATATTGCCAGCTCAGTTACTTTAACCATCGTCTCAGTTAAATTAACCGACTCAAAAGACCAAGTGGGAACGACGGTCAAATTTGACAATTAGAAATTTAACCATCATCTCGGTTAAATTTTAGTCCAGTGGAAACACGGCTATAGAGCAAAACAAACTTCATTTTAGAGTGATAAGCAAAAACGTTGCAAACTACTTTCAGACTAAAAAAAAGTAAAACGACCAAAATGCCAAAATAAAAAAATTAGGAAGGCCTTAAGTTTGGATCCTAGCAGTACCTTTCTCAGATGCAGAAAGGTCCTGCTAGGATCGAAACGTCAGGTCCTTATAGTTTTTTATTGATTTAAGTGTCGAAATAGGAATCTCTGGTCAGCATATCTACATGCAGATTCTATGTCAAGTACACCGTGCAGCATCATTCAAAGGTGATGCACCGCTAACCAAATGCCAATCGCTAGTTTGAAATAATGCAAAATGCAGACTTAAATGACACACAACTTTGCCAAGCATCAATTAAGGAAATCTAAACAGAAACAATTGAACTGATTCTTGATCAAAACCCCCCTAAAACCCTGGAAAAAACAACAACATTGCTCTATCTCTGACCTTTGACCTCTTAGCTATGGCCAACCTGTTTTGAATCGGAGTGTGATGCCGTCGGTGGCCTTGTCGAACGGTCGGCTGAGCTCCAGCTTGAGTTGGACCGGCTTTCCCCTGCGGACTACCAGCCCGTCGACCACGCCAGTCATGTCCTCCGTGAAGTGGCTGAGCTGGTTACCGGCCGCCATCAGGTCCACCCGGTCCACCTTGAGCTGCCCGTTCCTCGGCGGGGGCGTGGCCTCTCGGGCAGCGGCGGCGTCGACCAGCGGACTGGTCGCGGCCACGTTGCGACGGGCCCGGTCATTGCCAAAGTACAGCCGGAGGCTGGGGCTGGCGGTGATGACCAACGGGCTGGGCCGTGTGTCCGATGCCGACGGGCCAGTCACTCTCCCTGTGGATCCGTTACCTGCCCGTCTGGTTGACGATGCCGATCCCATTTTCTCAAGATCTAAAAAAACCCCGAAAGGATGCCATTGTCATGTGGAAGCACACACTCGCAAGTGACTGACACCACGCATGCTTTATTGGAACATTTTTTTATTTTACAAACTTCCTTCCTTTATCCATTTGATAATACTTCCATAACTCTGTTCCACACCATTTGCCATTCACTTTGCCATTCACATTGATCTGACTCTGCTCTGTCTACCTGCTTTCCTCCTTTGATCCTTTTCCCTACTGCTTGCCATTCCTATTGATCTCACCCTGATCTGTCTACCAGCTGTCCTCCCTTGATCACTTCCCTACTGCTTGCCCCTCCCTTAGATATCACCCTGGTCTGTCTTACCAGCTTTCCTTCATTAATCCCTTCCTCGTAACCTACATGTACAGCTTGCCCTTCAAGTTCATCTCACCCAAGGAGTGAAAAGTCAACCCCTCTAAATGTCTTTGATTTTAACTTTGTTCACTGAAATCAGTGAGTGCTGCCATTTTTCAAATTGCTCAAAAGTTCCCAGTCATACATGGTGTACTCTACTTTGTTTGTTCACTGGCCTACATACATGACAAACTGGGTAAACAAAATCTTTCTCTACTCACAAAGATTGTACTCCAAAGTTTAGAGGTTCCTTGGAATTTCGGTGGAAGCGGTTTGATTGGTACTTGTGTGTTCTTCTTTTCACACAGCAAATGATAAGTCTACCTGTAAAGTACTGCAACCAAAACAGTGTGTGTGAAGAGAAGTGCTGGGTTGTTATAGGAACAAGGCAAGTGGGACAGTGTCTTGCATTTGGAAGGCATCGTCTGGTGGCTTACACAGGGTAAGAAGTATTAGGGTTGTCAGCCTCAGTCTTTTGTACTGGTCATTGATTGTCCTCCATGTAAACCCCCCCCCCCACACACACACACACACACACCCACATACCATCCTCAGAGAACCACTGGGGATTACAGCCTTTTGAGTATTACAAAGAAAAAGCACAATGGAATTACCACGGTACTGAGAAAAGGTAAATAATATTGTCCTAGGTCTACTGGACAAACAAAAACGTTTTTCCTGACTTCCAAGCACTGATCTAGTATGGAAAGACCTTTTTAAAGTCTGTTCATAAACCTATAGCTGTTACCAAGCCTCACTAATTGTTACATGACATGCATTCCGGTCATTAAAGTAAGTCAGCAGTGTGCTTCTTATTGCATTAGGTTAACTTTGAACGTCTTAATATTCAATATAAATTCCCTCAATTTCACTGTACCTATTTGAGTGATAAATGGAAGAACTTGAAAATTGGAAAGATAATTAATGCCCAAACTGCCCAATTGGTATTTGAGGGCCTGGTTCCTGCAGGGTCAAATCTAAGGGTTAAATCACTGGTCCCTACTACATTTAAACACATTTCAATTCATCCTAGTCAGGAGGCTTTTCACAAAATGTTCGGTGGCAGTTCCCGTACTGCTGTTTCATGAGATGGGGCCTCTTCCTTAAACCCAGCACAGGCTCTTGCTCCATTGCAAATCCGCTGCTGTTTCATGAGGTGAATGAATGATCTAACAAACACTTAATTATCCAGGTCCAGTCAAACTTCCTTTGCCATTTTTTTTTCAAATGGTTTAGAAATTGCCCAGTCAAATTTCACTCGGTTTATTTGATTGAAAATTTAAATCATCTCCACTCCAAATCAGAACTTGAGTTATTTATACTGCAACCCAGGTGCTATCATAGCAATTCACAATCTAAATCTTTTTTTTAGTTTTGAAACGTGTTTATTGTATCTTAGTTGCGGTAATTGTAGCTTTGTGGTAATAACAGCTTTGTACTACAGTTGCGATATTCATAATACAGAGGTAGTGCAAAATAAAGTCAGGTTATGCCATTTCAATTTGTTGCACTGTTTACAAGACGACAAAATATCAAGTTTTGCAGCCCAATGGCATATTTACTTTGAATCTTATCAACCTAAACACAATTTAGATAAGATTTGAAGGTTTACATGGTGGAAGTACAAAGTGGAAGGTTTGCGGTGACACCATGTGAAATATCTCTTTTGAGACAGGAGTATGGCTCTAAAAAGAGCTGGAAACATAATTTATCAAAATAGCCCAGAAAAATTCGACTGGACAGGGATTAGAATTTGAAAAACATATAAAATAATCAGATAATGGATAGAAGACAAATTTTACAACTCACCTCTGTGTTCAACTGCGCGCTCAGCAGAAGTACATGTACTTAATAATTAATCTGGAGCCCGCTCTCTGTACAATCAAATGGAGAGAAAGCATTGCATCGATGTTTATCCCTTGTGTTTACATCCGAGTTTGATCTAACCTGTAGAGAGAAGAACAATCTATAATATTGCTCTATAATATTGCTGCATGTGTTATGGAGCCTGTGCAGACCTAGCACCATGGTTACAAACCACAACCTTGTCAACAACCTGTGTACGTAGCCTGGTTGATCTATTCAGTGAGATGTAGGGGGGGGGTTGGGTGTTACTATGGATACCCAAACAATCGTGGTCAACTGCACCCAGCCATTTTTTTTATTTATAAATTTAACACAAATAAAATGAGATTATTGTTTGCTGTCTGTATTGTGCCTCAACTGTGAAGCTGTGGCAACAGTGAAAGGGTGTTTTCAGGGCTCGTGTACTTGAGCACTGTGTTTCATGGTCAATGATGGGCTTCTGAATAGAGTAGAAGGGGACCCGAGGGAGAATCGGCAAGGGCATAGCAAAACCATGATATCCTGCCTTCCTTTTTTTTGGCAGCACTCCAATTTCAATCGCAGGCTACAACAATTTCTTTCCAACGTTCGTGCTCTGAAGATAATCCAGGGTTGTCTGTGGTAACACCATGTAAAATATCGCTTTTGTGAGTGTGTGTGGTTCTGAAAACATGGGAAAACTGGAGAGGGTCATGAAAGATAGAGACGTGTCCCGTGGCTTGAAAATCAAGCTGGTTCAGACATTGGTATTCCCTGTTGTCACCTATGGTAGTGAAAGCTGGATTTTGAAGAAGGCGGATCAGGCGGAATAGAATAAAATCTTTTGAACTTTGGGTGTGGAGGAGGCTTCTCCGAATTCCATGGACTGCAAGGAAAACAAACAGCTGGGTCTTGAATCAAGTAAACACTAAAAAATCTCTTCTGAACTTCATAGACAAGGGTAGATTGACTTACATGTACTTCGGTCATATCATGAGAGCTGACAACAGCCTTGAAAAGATTATCATGCAAGGAAAGATGGAGGGCAAAAGGGGAGGCGGAAGACCAAGAACAAGATGGTGGGAGAACATTCTGGCAAGAGTGGGCCGACCCCTCATAGAGACAATTCGAACAACAATGGACAGATCAGCATGGAGGCTACTTGTCAACATGGTCACCAGGGGCCGAAACCGACCTGATGGAAATAGATAGATAGATAGTGGTTCTGAAGGGAACCTTCGCACACACACACATTAAAATGTTTACAAGGCGCCATTGCAAAACACACTTGACTCACTACCTCCACAAGGAATAGCCCGAACACTCATCTGTCCTTCATAAACTGATATGAACCTGAAATCTAGCGCAATGTGGGTTGAAACGTGACAGCAACCACACAAAATCCAGGCTGTGCACAGAACAACGTAAAATCATAGGACCAATCGGTTTATTGTTCAATCACCTTAGATGTGGATACACAGTGGAGTCGAATTCTATTTGTCAAGAACAGAGAACGACCATCAGTTCTCCTGAAGACACGTGGTGCCTATTCAACAATAAATTATCAAATTTTTATACAGTCAATTTTTTTTTTTAAAGAATACAGAATTTATTTATATTTAGACATCAGCCTGGGACAGATGCCAAAAGCTATTTCTAAGACTGGAAATATCTCCACCGTGCAATTTCGAGTTTGAAAAAGTAAAACCAGCACACAAAGCTTGTTGGAATAATCCCCATTGCTAATAATATTTCCCTTCACCTGCCGTGACCACAGATAATCCCCCTGGGTAACTGCAAAAAGACAGAAAACAACTCCAGCGAGTAGCAATGGGCTCATTTTATGTCATATTCATTCTGAACGACAAGCTAAAATGAGTAGGGCAAACCCTGGGTGAAGAAGCTAAACTTAACGGTTTGGTCAAACTGGGAACTGTTGAAGAATTTTGAAAATTTGGCATTTGACCATTAGTTGCCGCATATATCACTTTCAGTAAAACAAATGAACAAATAAAGGAAAAAAAAAAAAAAAAACGACTTGGGACTTCCGAGAACTTTTTTTTAAATGAAAATGAATAGAGTCACACGCACCAAATTGTGACCAAAATTAAAGTGAAAGAAAATTATCTTGCTAAAAAAGAATATTCAGGTCGCTGTATTCCATAAAGGCAGATTTGTGCTTTGCACATCAAAGGAAATTGTGTCCCTTTTCTCAGTTCCTCTGTCAACAATTTCGTTTTCTCCCGATGGAATCTCTTCAATTCAGCACCAGCTATATTTTTGGTTTGGATTTAGTAGCTTGTAACATTTACCTCAACAGCCAAAGAACTTGGAAACAAAAAAGTGTCAAGGCATGTTGTTAAAAAGTGCTTGCCATGCATAAAAACATTTCATCACTATAAACAGGAATAAGTACTGACTACTGATCTCACAATCCATTATTATCTACTCAAGGGTTAGTCTTGGTTCAAGTCACTGTTTTGTTGCATTACCATCAGGCATGGCGATATATTGCCAACAGAGGGCTCCCAAAAACAAACCCAAACTTTAATAACAAGGGCTGTTGCTGAGGTTGGATGCTCCTGTTGCGTCTAGCAACAGTTGTAGCCATACCTGTAAATATCAATTCAAGCCCAGCAATGTCCAGGGTTTTCCCAGAGCCGTCTTTAAATTATGCCAAATAACTTGAACCAAGACTACTCAATTATCCATGTTCCTACATCTACATGTGCTTACTTCAATCTGGGTGATTCTTGCTAATTGTGGCCTTTTCTAAAATGAACTTGAGGTTTATCTTAATTCTTACAGTCCCCTTCAATGGACACTGACACATACATGTACTGGTCACATTTCATCTTGGCTCCTATCAATTCCCAGGATGAAAAGTCGTTTTCTGGATATCCAACTTATACCACGTTTCATTCTTTAAAGTAATATACCCCCAAAAATGTTGCAAAATGGCTAAATTGCAAATCCCACAAATTGAGATGGCCTGACGTTTCGATGATAGCAGGAACTTTCTCAGAAGCACAATCAAATTAGAATTAAAATCTGTATTTTATAAAATTCATAATTTTAAGTCTAAAAATTTATTCTGGAATTGAAAAAAATAGGGCCCGAAACCAGATGACAGACACGAAAACAACCTGTGCGTTGTAAACAAAAAGCACTTCATTGTTGATCTGTTACTCAGATTTAAGAAAGACTTCCTTTTTAACATCATTTGGATTTGTATGATATGTGTAAAAAAAATTACATCACTGTGACCAAAGTGAAAAATAGATGATATGTAAAAAAAAAAAAAAAACTGCAGTGGAATCGTGGCCACCCACCTATCCCAGCAAACGACTTTCAGTCAAATTTGAAGTAAGCCGCGTTCAAAACGGACTTTGGTTGGTCAAACTAATGTCACTGCTGAGGAGTGGCTAAATTATTTCCAATGGGAACGCAAGGTAAACTAGTATCCCTGGTAAGTTACTGCGACTATGATGTCATGCTGACTGGCCAAAAGTGCCGGCTACAGAAATTTTGTTCAGCCATGGTAAATCAACAGTGCCCACTATGTGGTACATTTTTACCAGCCACATTACGGCTAGTGAACATTTTGTCAGTGCAAAAGGGTTACGAAAAGGATGGGGGTAGACACAGTCTACTCTAACCCCTAACCATAACCCTAAGTTTAAAGTTTGCCCAAGGAACCTTGCGTAATCTTAAAGGGGAGCAGTGCTAAGTTTGCGCTGGACGTTGGTATTAATTGCTACATGTAGGTGCAAAGGTCCTAGAATTTCAGTGTCAAGACTTCCGGAGTGGACATTGACCCTTTTCTCAGTGAAATCTACCCACTCCCCCCCCAAAAATTTTTTTTTTTATTTGAATAAGGTAATATATGATAGATATAACATGATGTTTGCGTCGAGGAGAAGGTAATTCAAAGAGGTTTTGCCCTTACTCGACGTGGTAAACACTGAATGCTCAGTGCTTTGCCCGGTGCCTGATAAAAATATTTCAGGCAGCTCGAACCCGCGACTCCCGAATTCTAGTACGGACGTCTCAACCACTGGACCACCGAGCTGGTCGAGGTCGTGTGGTGGATTCGAATAAGGTAATATGCCAAAATAGTGGAAACTGCTTACTAACTAAAATGACCTAAAAGCGAATATCAAAAATTAGGAGGGCCTGACATTCCGATCCCAGCAGGCCCTTTCTCAAAGGCAGAGAGAAAGCCATTGAAAAAGGTTCTGCTAGGATTGAAACGTCAGGCCCTCCATACTTTATACATTCATTTAAATAAATGACAAATGCTTAGATTTGGACCCTCGGCTTTTCTTGAGGATTCAATATCTGCCTAGGACTCAGGCTACTTTCTGCTGATGAAAGTAACATTCAATTAAAATAGTATCAAAAAGGCACTAAAATTGGATTTAAACGTTCAACAGAAAAAAGAGCCATCTTAACACAATGGCAGAGGTACATAATTTGCATACGAAAAATGTGCATGTTCACGTTATGGAAGAAAGTGTGTCACTCGATTAACAAAACTAGAAAATTAGTGAAACTGCTTCAGTAAAAAAACAAAAAAACAAGGAAAGTTGAGATCAGAAGGCGAGAATTCAGACATTTCCCCAACTGACTGTAAAAACACCGAGTTAAACAGAGCCCTCTTAAAAAAGGAGTGAATTTTGGTTATCAAATGAGGGTTTGAAAAGTGTGATTTTCAAGCTTGTCAAAATATATATCCATTTCATGACAGTCTGGCAACATCGAAAACACACTTGAACCATGATTTTTGGCAGGATAAAGTAAACAGTAGAACGCAGACAATAGATACATTGGTCTCATAGACGGGCCTCTAAGTACTGCACTTACAAACATAATTATACATGTACAATATGCACAACTGCACCTGAGGACTCTGGGAGCCAGACTTTAAAATAATATTACATACGTTAGATAGACACTTTAGTCTGTATATATCTTGACATTTTTTTGTGTGTTTATATAAGTCGCTCTTAAAATTTGAAATTTCTTACAAGTATGTACAAGTGGCCGACAGAGACATCAATAAAATGCAGTTCCTTTTACATGTATAAGTAAAGATTGGGACCTGATTTCATGGAATCTGTTGTTGTAAGCCCCCAAAATAACAAGATTACCCAAATCTAAATTCAAGCAATCTGCATCTTTTTCTATGGGTAAGATAAAGACAATTTCTTGATCCCTTGCCCAAATAAAGCTTTCTGAGCTTTTCTAAACAAGAGTTTTCAAAAACAAGTGTTTTCTAAACAAACAAAAATGGACACTGCTGAAATTCTGCAAGTGAGCACTCATTGCCACTTGCAGGTTCTGTGAAATCAGGTCCCAGTCCTTGAGAGGTATGACAAGACAGGCCAAAAAATTATATTAAAAGTACTGAAGGGAGGCAGATTGCAAAGCCCCGAACAACAGTGGGGGAAACAAAAAACAACTCCAAATCTCTGGGATTCTACAGAAGCTGCGGTGAATGAAAACGAGTTAAAATCCTCTCTGCATTTGATGCAGATACTGACTGCTTTAAAATTACAATGACTTCTGCAGACCACAAAGAAATATCGTTCATAAGACTAACTTCCTCCGTCAAAGTAAACAGCGTGCCAAAGAAAAACAAAGAAAAGATACGTTAACAGCTAACACACACTGACCTGTGTTCCGTACAATTTGTATCAACGATTAACGTCACTTACTTCAGAGGCAATTTCTGCAACGTTGCCTGTTTTACAGGATTCACACTGAAAAAGGCAAAGAAAATTGGCATGGACTGGAAGTTGAACCCGAGACCTCTGTCTTAATGTACCAGCGCTCTTGCATTGCCTTGCCTCCTGAGCTATCCAGCCCTTAGATGGTGGCCTTCTCAAAAGAGTCATCTAGTCTTTGTCGGGGTGGGGCACCAGTCAGAAGCAAACAGTGAATTACTGCAAAAACCTGGCTACGTATTCCAGCACTTCACCCAGTCATATAGGATTCTTTTTCTTTTTTTCTTTTTTTTTCTCCTTTTTTTATCAAAGGGTTAAGCATGGACTTACTGTAGACTTCCCTTTCCTCACTCTGCTTTTAGCCAGAAAAGCAACTATCAGTGAGAATTTAGGTTGATACAGATTTTATAAACACAGGACCCTTTGTTTAGAGTTAAGGAGCACACACAACCACTACAGTGTACATGAGAAGTACATGAAAGGTTTTCTCTGGTAGTTTTGATCTTTGCTTTGCCATTCCACTGAGAAATGTAGAGAATGGCATTTATCTCACTTTGGAAAGTAAACTCTTCATGAGTCAATGTACATGTACATGTTTATGCATACAAAACTACACAAATATTCCCAAAGGCTTGGGATGTGTACACCACAGGGAGTTAGGGGTGAATATCTAGGAAGAAGTTCTTATGAAAATAAACCAGTCATCTGAAGGTTTAGGCCAGTGGGGGGAATGAGGATCATGTCACAGGAGCCAGCTCATCGGCAATTGGGGATGGGGGGGGGGAAACAAATGTAATGGGTCATGACTTGCGACAACATTGATACTCGTGACGACATTATATTGGGTAAGAGAGATGAAAGAGAAGCCCAAGACCGAGCCTAAGTCTCATCGATGGCCTTGGGGCCTTTCCATAAAGGACCTCAGAGTTAGAGTCTGTGAGTGTTTGCACGAGGAGGGGGGGGGGGGCACTCTCGTCCTTCGATGCTTGCAGGTCGCTGGAAGCCATTGGCCGGCATCAGTCGATTTCCGATTCGACGTGGGTCGAGTGGTCCTGCCCTTCTCCCTCCCCCTCGGAGTCGCTGGAGTCCACAACGGCCGCCTGTCGGGAGAAACAGATTGGATGGATGATAGGGCTTCATTTCATTCCGGGCAAGCAAAAAAAAAAACGGGCCCAATACAAACATGAAAACTGACAAAAGTGACAAAACCGAACAGTACATGCCATGGTTTCCCCCTGGAGTCTGAGACAGGAGGCGATAATTTGCTCACTGGATGTTTTCTGGTGTATTGTGGATGCACTATTTCTGAGGCTCCATGCATCACAGATTGGATAGGGAATGAGCCTAAAGCACTGTAATAATGTGCATGAAGAAACACACAGTACAGTGCAAGGGAACATCAGATACACAGCCCTTTTTGCATACATGATTTCCAAGCGTGATTTTGACCCATGAGGTGGCAAGTTTTGGAAACAAACACCTGAGGTGGTCCATTCAAAGCGAGGCGGAAACCTCATAGTTTAATATGCAAGGGAAACCATTGTACATGCACATACACACTGTACTAATCCCCCCCTCAAAGATTTGCCAAATATGTACTAAATCCCAATTGAGTCGCACTCCAAATGCCACCATGTTAACACCAAGATGCGTCGACCAAATCACAATACGATGAATCTGTCGACCCAATGCACGTCTGTAAAGGATCAACAGATTCTGCACATTGTAATTGGCCGACGCGCAGCATTGTGAATCCCCGTATAGAGGTTTTTCAGTCACATGCTTTTTGACGGTCAGCGTCCAACTCACGCGAGTCACCCAATATCCACTGGAAATACTCAGATTCGATATTTGCATGCGGCTCCGCGGGTTTGGACACTCCTTTCGGACATTCCTTCGGCGGTCAGGTGACGCCATGTGGGAAAAAAAAAACCCCCTCTACTGGAAAGGATCGCTCTCCTGCAGAGAGGCTTCTGAGGCGCACTCACCCATCCGCCCTGGCTGTCCAGCCAGGCGGCAAAGCGGTCGCCGATGTAGCGCAGGCTGTTCTCCTTGATGTCGGCGGCCCGGGCGCCGTAGTGCTGGGCGATCTTCATGGCCAGCTTGGTGAACTTGAAGACCAGGGCCAGCTGCTCCACGCCCGTGTCCTGGCCGATCAGGGACTGCATGGTGTCCCTGAAGACGGCGTAGGTGCGGTCCCGCACCACCGACAAGATCGACTGCGGCGAAAAGGGGTGGAGGCGTTGTTGGTGGCGCTGTTTGGCCGATGGCGGGTTTTCAAAAAAAAAAGTAAAATAAAAAAAAGGGGAATCGGGATGCAGGGGTGTGCGTGCGGTGGTGAGGAAGGCGGATTGGGGAGCCATTTCAAACCAGAGGAAATCAGAAAGACGAGCGAGGAATGATTGATGGATTGATGGGGTGGAGAGAAGGGGAGGGGTTATTGGCGAGGAAGGAGATGAGGAGAGTCGGGTATTTGCAAACCAAAAATACAAAGGTAAAATGAATACCGAGCATAAGGGCAAGTGGGAAAGAAGAAAAAAGGAAAGAGAAAAAAAAAGAGGAAAGAGAGAGAGAGAGAGAACAGCAAATGTAAATGTTAGTGAGGTCGTGCTTCTAAATCATGGACCAGTAAAGCTTTTAGGTGTACTCCATTACAGTATAGTTTAGAATGGTGGCAGTGGGCCTAGTCAAGACTCTTGGACATGGTTGCTCCAATTCCAAATGATGATTTCCAAAAAGAAGCAGATGGTTGTGTGTCGGACAAAAATGTCCGACACACAACCAACAATGAATTGCCCTAACCGTCATGTATCATGGATATATGTATCATGGACAGTGGCTAGATTCATATCCCGCCCGAGATGCCTGTATTTTGGCGGCAGGCAATCAGGCAAAGGACGGCGCGTACAATGTTAATTTAGAAGGGCAAACCCTGGTTGAAGCTGCATCCACAAAGCTTTTTTGTGCGGATACACTAGAGGTCTCAGGTTCAACTCCCGGTCCAGTCAAAGTTTTGTTTGCCATTTTATTATTATTATTTTTGTCTTAAAAAAAGGTTAGCAGCATCAAATGTTCAACAATCCCCCAAAACCGCAAACACTGCCAGTGCCATCCATAATACCCAAACTACATGCGAGTATTGGGGTTAACGCAAATACTGTACACCACAAAATAAGTCGCTCAGAATGCACCATTCCGGCTGGACTTGCTTTTGGAAACAAGAATGACCGAGATATTGGTTTGCTTTTCCCCAGTTTATGTTCAGTACACACAGCGTCCATGCAGGACATTTTTCATTTCAGGAACTCGATTCAAGTCAGGCGGCCACCATTCCCGAGAAGATTTTGGTCGGGGAAACCACCCCAGTTTCCCGGCTCACTTTTATCAAAGATTAAATGATCCAGTGTGAATGCATGCAAACAAAAGCCAAGACATCGAGTTGATGCTTCAATGCCAATACCACTTGGCTCGCAAGGCCCAAAGGCCATTAAGAGCACCCACTCCGGCCGACTTTGGCTGTCATCTAGGTAATAATTCTCCAGTGCCAGAAAAAACATGCGCAAACACTGCGGAAAAAGTCTTTGGCCTTTTTTTTTCTCGACAGAATCCTCACTCTCCCTCCCTTTAAAAGTTACAGTTTAGTTTATATCCTATTCCAAATTGACTCTTTGTGTAAGGGTCTAGTTAAACGAGGCAGTTTTCTTGAGCAATTTGAAGGGCATCAGTGGCACAAGACGACAGAGTAACAATTTCTGAGTGCTAATGATGTCTGTGGCAGTGTCTTACTGTACTTGTACAAAGAAAAAAATGCATGAGCAGATGCCTTTAGGGTGAGTGCTCGACTTTGACTGCCAATAAATTGCCTCGTTTGACACGACCCTTACAGCTAATGATGACAGTTATGGGCATGAGTATGCTCTGTAAATTCTAAGACACTACAACACAACACAAATAGATTAGAGGGCAAGTTCAACAATACGCAGACTTAATTCAACTCCTACAAGTGATGTCATTGGTAAGTAGTAGAAAAATTAACCTACAAAATTACCCTTCATGACATGATAAAGTGACTTTGCAAATCAAAAAGGCATGTACATGTAAAGTGATCAATGTGTCTCAAAAGTTAGAGGGCCTGACGTTTTGATCCTACCGGGACCTTTCTCAAAGACCTTTGAGAAAGGTCCTGCTAGGATCAAAAAGGCCTTTGAGAAAGGTCCTACTTGGATCGAAAAGGCCTTTGAGAAAGGTCTTGCTAGGATCAAAAAGGCCTTTGAGAAAGGTCTTGCTAGGATCGAAAAGGCCTTTGAGAAAGGTCCTGCTAGGATAGAAATGTAAGGCCTCCTAACTTTTGAGATTTATGCATTCCAGGTCTTTTTAGTCAAAGAGCAGTTTGCAACAGTTTTTGTTTAACTTCTTGATAAATGTATGCACACTTAATTTCGCGGTAAAATCAATGGAAAATAACTCTGAAAGTTTTCTAATGATTTCAATGACACAATAACGGCCAGCACACATACTACACACTCTTTTTGTGGAGGTCAGTCAGATGAGTTGAATGGTGGATTGGTAAATTGGTAGTGGCATTTTTATGGTCTCAAATACATGTATAACCATTACTTACAAATGAGCCTTAGGGTTTTGCATCCCTGTCAAGTTAAAATCTTGTGTCCTTTTTGCTCTTCAATAGACAGAAGAAACAGTTCAAGTCGGTTTCCAATTATAATTTGTTTAAAAGGTCAAACAAATCAATGAAAAACCGACTGTGAACTTTGGAAGAAATTCCAAAATTGACAAAGAAAATGTGTGGACTGGACCAGGATTTGACCCCAAGACCTCTGGTTTTGCGTACCAGATGGAAGAGCGCTTATACACGAAACAAGAGGTCTAGGGATTCAAATCCCGGTCCAGTCCAAGTTTTCTTTGCCAATTTTTTAATTTGTTTAGAATGTGGAAGAATCCAATGTACATGTATGCAATGCTAGACCTGCAGTGGCCTGGTTTAAAGCTGTAAATGTGCAGGCAACTGCTCTTTGCATCAGATAAAGCGATGGTCGGGGACTTTCTGGGTGTGTGAACCTTACAGATAGGCAGCAGTTAATGGTTACCCGGTAACTGTTTGTGTCTGGTACTCCCACCTAAACTAAAGCTACATGAGCGACCTACATGTACATTGTATATGACAGCCCCCCCTTCCACTTCACGGTTAGCTTAGGCAGTACAATGAACCAAAGGGCTTCAGTTAAACTCAAGACTAAGTCAAACCCAAATTGGTTAACTTCTAAAAACCACACGAGCTTGAACAGTTTCAGGTATAAAGTGTAATAAGAGACTGTTATTTGTCCGCCTGTTCAAAACAGTTTCTTTCCCTAAACTGAATGATTAATAAAAAACAAAAACAAAACAAATGAATAGCATTTATGATCCACATGCACCTCTCACTTTTTGAAAACCCCAAATCTACTCTCAAATGCATGAAGAGTTACAGCGCAGTGCTTCCAAAATGCCATATACGTTGTACATGGTTGCTTTTTACGTTGCTTCAAATTACGCCACAAGAATGGTCTGATCCACTGATTTGTATTTGCTGCAACACTAGAGGGCGCTACACCGCAGTGTGATGACATGGTATCCATTATACAGACATAGGTGACCTATAGACGGAGAAACAACGTCTGGATGCCATAATGTCATTTGCAATCTGTCTATAGTCAAACTACAGGCGGAAGTAAAGAGCACCATCACGCATTTCCAATATGACACGTGTACAAATTTGCCCAACACACTCAATCTGTGGTGGCGTTTTTTACTTCCACCTATACTTTTTTGAGATGGCAGCTTCCATGACATTACAGTCTGGCGCCCGTTTCTGTCCGTCTTTAGATTACATACGCTTCCATTTTGGAAATAAATGCATTCGGTACAATGATGACCGGTCTACATACATGTACATGTACATGTATGGATATGCCATTATGCACATGAAAATCAGCAAAAGGCCAACAATGAGGGCAAATCGAGGAGAAAAATGGCTGAAATTTAGAAACTTTCCCAGCATTTCCATCGGCAGGGTGACATGAACTTTTTGGGGGTCACTCAGACAGAAGTCTGCATTGTTTCCGTTATCTAGTGTTGTTCAAGTTTGCCCATTGTCAATTTTGTACACTTTGATCCTCTTCAAGATCTAGACAGTGTGCACAATCACTCTGATCACATGGCCAATCCCAAAGCCAGGTGTGCACTGCCCAACAGTAGCATATTTGCAAGGGCAGAGTAATTTCAACCCCACCCAAAATGGCCGCCACAGACGGTCACTAATTTGCATTTGGCAAATCAAATACCAAGAATTCAGTACGTTTTGGGTAGGTCTCAGAAGACAAAGATTCAATTCAACCAGGATTTGGATTAGTGTCTGCCCGCTATTACAATTCACCTTGGAAAGATTGCACTTATTTCTAAATGTCCACTCGGAAGTTCCACAAGCACCCGAGGGCGAATGTTGATTAGTGAAAAGGCTGAGAAAGAAATGGGTGTCCACTGAAAATGGTGAGCAGAAAGCACACGGAACCAGGGGAAAATAAGCCGTGGTGAGTTTCAATCAATCTGGAGCACAGTAGTGTGTACACATACCCCGGAGACACTTATATTGGGAGAATTGGGCGTAAGGGGCAGAGCTCCACTGAGTCTGAGCAACTCTAGAGCAATCAAGTCAGCCTAGAGGAAAGGGGGATTTCAACGACAAAAAAAAAATGCCATCCAATCAACACAAATCAAACCTAGAGGAAATCAATTCGAAAAAACCAACAACAACCCAAAAACCAGTTGAGAACAAAAACAGAGATGTTTTTAAGTTTAAAATAAGAGTTGGAAATTTTTTCTCGAAGGTCAAATCGCTTTGTGAAGGAATGGTCATTCTGTAAACAGTTGGACTAGGGATCCTTTGACCATCTCTGGCACGGCAGGGCCGTCAACCAGCCAACAGTAACAATGAAAAAAAATGGTAACTGCTATGGCCCGAGAACACCGGGTACCAGACCGTACTGCGCTTCAACAGACAGGCTGCCAACTTACCGCTCTGTAGCCGTCCACGTGGTCTAGAATCCGACTTCCGATGGCCTCAAACAGTCTCTCCTCGGATTCTGTCAATTCGGGAGGAAGACAGAGCTCACAGATTTAGGGATGATAGTAAGAGCTGCAGCAACACTGTGTAAGTGGTCTCTTATTAGGGAAACAAAACAAAAACAGATTCCAAAAAGCAGACTGGTGCTTGAGTCATCAAACATCTAGCCCAAGTCACTTCTCATGAGTCTGAGTTACAAGTTTCCGAGTCCTAAATCCAAAGACATTGGGTGTAGATCCCCTGTAAACAAATCATCTATGCATTTGAAACTGTAAACAACTTCACCATTGTGTTTTTCCCTCCGGAAATTAATAGCAACATCATGGTGTACATTGAATCAGATCGTGCTGCACAGGCCACCACGCAAGCATTTTGCATTGTTTGGAGTCATTACACTGCCTGCTTGGTTACTTCTACCACGGTCTCGGTAAAATGTTCCCATGTTGAAAGTCTCAGTGCGAACAGTGATCACATCTGACCATATTTAATTTCACCATCGTCTCGTTAAAACCTTAAAAAAAGAAGAAAAAAAGTGCAGTGCAGACATGGCTTAACGGCCCATGATACAACTTTGGGAAAAATCGGAAAACATCGATGTCCACAGATTTCCTTCTAATTTACACAGTTTGTAGATGGTCATGATAGAATCCTCATGTTGAAATCTTACAGTCTGGGATGCTGTACTTCTCGAGAAATCTTCACTCAAGCATCAATGAATAGTTTATTACTCGCGAGTGATAAACTATTTCTTACACTACAGAACGGTGCGAAAATCGTGACGTTTTTTTGCCTTTTTCTATTTTCTCAGATTACCATTTGAGCTAAAACCTTCGCAGGATTTCTTTTTTGGAATGTTTAATGGTTTAACACATAAACTGTGGCAATTTTTTTACTTTTACCAATGTTGTATAGGGCCTTTAAGACACCTTGCTAATCTCCTCCTTCCCTTCCTCTTTTCGCTTTTTTTTTTTTTTCTTCTTCTTCTCAAAACTGAATTGTTACCCTACCTGGTCCTCCAGTGGCCCCGCCTAAGCCTCCCCCATGGAGCACTCCCGCCGCCACCTCCTCCATCTTGGCCGGCGGTCCCTGGCCCACAAAACGCCCCTCCTCTGGGCCCCCTTCCTGGTACTCCGTCACAAACCGGTCGCCAATCTGGGCCAGCCGGTCGGCGATGCGCTTGTAGAACTCCTCCCGTTCCCGCTTGGACGGTCTCTGCAGCGTGGCGTCGTCGCTCCCCTCGTCAACTGGAGGGAGGCGACAGAGGGTACACGGTGAATTGACCAAATTTGGTCCAACGTGGTTGCCGAAAGGCAAAACTTCATCGACAATGACTGCATTGAAAATGGGTACGATTAGCGATCATGCCACGGGGTCACCAAAGTGTTTTGTTTCCTGAGGCAAGACCTTATTGTCAGTTACAGCTGTGTGGATGCAATGACAATATAGAGGGCATGCATGATGACCATTCAATGCACCACAAAGAATACTTTCTGCTGACTAACACCAACCAGGAACACCTGGCTATTATTATCCTGGTTCCCATGTGCATCCCCAGTTCCCATCTCCCTCCCTGGTTCACATCTCCCTCCCTGGTTCCCATCTCCCTCCCCGGTTCCCATCTCCCTCCCTGGTTCCCATCTCCCTCCCTGGTTCCCATCTCCCTCCCTGGTTCCCATCTCCCTCCCTGGTTCCCATCTCCCTCCCTGGTTCCCATCTCCATCCCTGGTTCCCATCTCCCTCCCTGGTTCCCATCTCCATCCCTGGTTCCCATCTCCCTCCTCGGTCTCCATCTTCCTCCCCGGTTCCCATCTCCCTCCCCAGTTCCCGTGTCCCTTTCCGGTTCCCATCTCAATCCCTGGTCCCATCTCCCACCCTGGTTCCAGTCTACATGTACATTTACCTCCTTTGTTCCCATTTACATGTTCCCAACTTCCCTGCCTAGTTCCCATCAGACCCTTACCATTCATGTCTTCTTCCCCCTCCGTTCCATCAACCTCCAAGTCCTGGCTGTCCCTGGTCCCCTGGCTGTCCCTGGTCCCCTGGCTGTTTGAGGTGTTGGGCATGACGGGCTGCCGTGTGTCCGTGTCTCGCCGAACATGACCGGGCGTGATGCGATCCAGTTTGAAGACATCTACCAAGAGAAGCGAACAAAAAACAACCAAAAGTCAGTGAAGAACTGCATCCCATTCCACAGCTGCTTTTGCAAAATATCCGCTCACAGTACGATGAAAAGTCTCCATTTCTACTTGATAAGCAACTCTTACATAGCCTTTCCAAAGGCTAAAAAAGGTAGCATTTCTGTAGATAAACAACCCTTCCTAAGTGCAGCCTGATTGAAAACCTGTGGTCGATTTCATCAAACTCATTGCAACTTACAATTTATCGCAGGATGATGAGCGATGCACAGAATCCTTACGACAGATCACAATTAACGATGGGCTATCCATCACAATTTGAGTTACGATGCACCATAAGGTTTTGTGAATCCAGGCAAAAAATAAGGCAATGGCCGCTTTAATTCAAGCAAATCAGAAATGGGCCTACAAAGCCCCAAAACCATGTCAAATCTGTAAGTGTATTTGAATAGACTGATTGTGCGACCACTGTTTACATGCCATCACGTGACTTATTGTGGGTAGTTTTTCATCTCATTTGGCACAGCAGCGACGGAAATGTACAGAGAAGAATAGGGACAATATGGCAGTCTTCTTTGCTCATTTCCACTTCTGTTCGGCACCAAATGAGATGCAAAAATACCCACTATAAGTCACGTGAAGGCATGTAAACATTGGTCATGCAATCAGTCTTAGATTAGATTAGATTCGAATTCTTTACTGTCGGCATAAGAATAGATAAATGTCTTCTGTTGGAAACAGACGAATTACAAAATATAAAAGACAACAATAGAAAATAAAACAAATCATAAATGATGATTATTGCTGTAATAGAAATACAATCCAATATGAATAATAAAATCAAGTAATTGAAATTCATCATTTCATGAGAAGAACATGCCAAACATTGCACGTTAAAAACATTCAAATTTACATCTGAGCTAAAGAATTAAAAAGAATTGAATTGAATTGCATTGGGAAAGAAAGATTGCCGAAACTGAGGAGATGTTGTTTGGGATGGATGGAGTCTACTACCAAAACAAAGCAGCTAAAAGTGGGTGTTTTTGATCATTCATTGCATAATTTGACAATTTTCTTTGTTAATTTCTTCCTGTTCCGCTGTGAAAGTACACATGTACATGTACATTGTATACCATACATACAGTGTATGCACATAATAAGTTGAAATTAAAACACTTTGGATTAATTTTAACCCAAAGTTGAAGAAATTTCAGATAGTTCTTAAATATTAAAAACGTTGATTAGCTTTACGGTACTGTATTGTTTCAGTACATGTATGTATTCCTATTCCAATTCAATTGATCATCCAGTATAGTTCCAATATACTTACACCTGTATATTCATTGACTTTTTGAGCCACAGCACCTTGTTGAAAATCAAAAATCATCTCAGATTTTGTTTTCTGTACATCGAGAGATAGTCAATGAAATTCATCACCTCTGTTACCGACTCAGAAGTGTAATATTACAAGTAGCCGGTAATTACTGTGTCATCGGCATACAGTAATTTATGAGACTACAATCAAAGCTGGAAGATAGACGGTCGCTGGTACACACAATGTAATGTACACATGTACACGTGTATAATGAAAATAGCAAAGGAGAGATGACACATCCCCGTGGAGGAACACGAGTGTTAATGCATTTCACATCATGAAGCTTCCTGTCTTCAACCACTGTGCCCTATCTCTTAAAACCCCAAGAATCTATTGCACAATTTGGGGAAAAGGTTTTTATTTGCATTATTTTCTGCACCCGAAGGTGAGGTTGAATAGTGTCAAAAGCACTGGAGAAATCAATAAACAAGGACCTTACGTATGTTTGAGTGATTGAAATCAAACAAACTTGCTCATTTTTGTGGCCAGTATACATGTAATGTATTTTTAATGTTGAGCCTCAAGATCCAATAATAGATGTACACATAGGCCAGAGTGCCTTTTGCAAACACATGTATTTACTGACAATGAGATGGATATTTATGAGTTTCTGTCTCACAGATATAGCAAAGGCAAAGGTTAAAGGGGAATGAAACCCAGAGAAAAATGTTGGCTTATCTGAATGGGTGTTAAAAACAACCTACAATTATTCTTATTACGTACTCTCAATTACGCTTTCTCAAAGCCGACTTTGAGAAATTTCTCAACTTTGATGGCTGCAGCCCACTTCCTAAACAACTCTTGTCCTTGTTGAGAACTGCATGGAAAGATTTCCCCAACTTTTTCCCGCTGGCATTTTGACATCCAAAAGCCTGGCAGTACATGTACACCATCGTTCAGCTCGCGAATGTACATGTATAACTGCACGCAGTATATACATGTACATGTAGTAGGGGTACATCCCTACAGGCCCATGCGGGAGTTTACCGTTGCAATGTCATACCCCCCGCAGTGACTGGCGGGCCATTCGAAAAGATGGCAGTTTGCGGGAACGCGAATTTGACGATTCGACGATTTTTCCCTCTTTATGAAATTCGTAGGTGTGGAGCACATAGGTAATTGTAGGTTGTTTTTAACACCCAATCAGATATTAAGCCAACATTTTTTCTCTGGGTTTCATTCCCCTTTAAGAATACATACCATTCAGTCCTTGCTTGGCTCTTTCGTGACGCTTAGACCGGGTCAGGTTGAGACTCCGCGGCCGCGGCCTCTGCTGACCGGAGCCCCCCGAGGACCAGTCCGAGGACATGCCCGACTCCTGGGAGCTGGAGAGGAAGGAGGACGGCGTCTGGGTGCCCGTGGAGCCCAGGCCCATGGAGACCAGCCCCGCGGGCTCCGCCAGTGGGGCAGCGGGGCTACGACGCCTGTCGGTGGGCGAGCGGCTGGACTGGCGCGAGTGGAGCTGCGAGTCGCTGCCGGCGGCCTGGGCCGCCTGCCGCAGCTGCACGCCGTTGTGGATCTCCGTCAGGAGCTTGCGGCGGTCAAACTCTGTCAGTGACTGCGTGTGGTCGTAGTCGCTGACCGACTGCCAGTCGGCGTTGGAGGTGGTGTCTGAGGGGGTGGCGCCGGCCAGGCTGTCGTCCGTCGGGGTGGAAGCGCTCTTGCGGGGCTTCCGCTTGAACTGGAAGCTGGGCCAGCGCCGGGTCTTGGGCGGCTCCCGGGGCTCCGCCACCTGGGCGCCGGAGGCCGGGGCGGGCGGGGCGGCCCGGGGCTCCGCGTCGTTGGACTTCAGCGAGCTCTTGCGGGCGTCCCGCTTGAAGGTCCGGCGGAGGCGGTTGGCGAAGCCCGTGTGCTTCATCTCCTGGTGGACCTTGGAGCGGCTGGCCGAGGTCTCTTCGGGCCCGGCCGGGGCTGCCTCCCGCTCCTCGGCCTGCTCGTGCTTGCGCTGCATGCTGGGCGAGCGCATGATCTGCTTGGCCTTGTCCAGGAGGCTCTTGCGCCGCTTGGGCAGGTCCCGCTTCTTGGGCTCCTTGCGAACGCCGTCCTTCTCCCGCTGGGCGTAGCCGTTGCCGGCCGCCCGCAGCTTCTCCACCTCGGCCTCCGTCAGCCGCCCCACCTGCATGCGCAGGGTGGAGGGCGCCGAGCGCGACTTCTCCTGGTCCATCTCGTGGTCCGACGAGGACAGCTCGTCGTCGGCCGACGACTGCTCGCAGCGCTGGCTGGTGCCGGGCAGCACCGAGTTCTCCAGGGCCCGGCTGAAGCTGCCCTTGCTGCGGGTGAGGGCGGCGGCCTCCTCAAAGTCGCCGCTCTGGCGGTAGTCGCTGGAGTCCGTGCTCATGGTGGAGCAGATGGACACCGTGTTGTTGCGGGGCGCCCGGTCCTTGCGACGCCGTCGCTCCTGGTTGAAGAACTCCTTCTGCAGGATGGCGTCGTTCATGCTCATGCTCCGGCGCTTCAGGAACATCTCCATGACCTTCTCCGCCTCCTTCTTGACGATGGGGATGCTGCTCTCCTTGCCGGCCGCCATCAGGGGCGAGCACTTGGGGCTGCGCCCCTTGGAGCTCTTGCGGGCCTTGAGCGTGCCCGTCCGGGAGGAGGGCGGGGAGGACGGGGGCGGGGACGGGGAGGGGCAGGGGGCCGGCTCCTCGTCCATGTAGGGTATCGCCCCGGCAACCTCCATCTCCTTGGCGGCGGAGTGCAGCCCCGGCTGGCGGTTGCTATCTGGCGTATTGTTCATGGCAACGACCTTGATCACCGGCCCAGCATTGGGGTCACGGTGGACTGGTGAACAGTAGTTGGTGGCTTTTAAATGGCTGTCACAAAATCAATCTGGAAAAGATGGATAAAATAATACTTATTGAAATACCTTAATTGTACAAAACATATACAATACTGTATCTTGGTAATATTGCGTCATTTACATACTTGACACGTACAATGGATTGATTTTTGCTTTTATTTTGATGTACAATGTATAAATCATGAGATCCATTACGGAAAGCAATGCTGAGCAGCAATACAAGATTCTGCACTCAACACAAATAAATTAATACACTACATAGAATAGATTGAATGCAATGTGCATACATGTATATGTACAGTACATGTACATGTAGGTCCCTTAGGGGCCTTGGATACAGGGCCTGCTAATGTAGGCCCCGTACAGATTTACATGTACTTGTTCATTTTGTAATTCAATGAGGTCTTGCCCTGCTTGACGTATGTGTACATGTAATGTGCATACACATGTACACGTGACGTGTACATGTTCCATAGATATACTGTACATGTACACTACAGGTAACATCGTGTTATATATCTACTGTGATGTTCACTTGGGCTATTCAAGTCAGTAATTACATGTAGTTGGGGCATGTACATGTACAATATACAGTACATATGTACAGTACTGTATGCACATGTGTAGAGTAACCCTGAAAATGTGAATGTGTCCTGAGTATAATGTGTGCAAAGAGGTTGTACGAAAAAAAATATTATAAGAGTACATGTACATGTACCGGTACATACGTACATGTAGACCATGTGTATGCACTGGCACAGTAACGTACTGTACAGTGCATGTGGGAATGTACATGTACATGTATGGTAGATAAAAGATGTACATGTACATGTACATGTACATGTGTAGAATACAATATACACTGTACATGTACATGTATGGTACATGTGCATGTGTTTCATGGACACAAACAAATGTGTGTATAGAGCAAGGAGCACAATCATAAAGATGTACATGTAGATTGAATTCAATGATACTTTGATACATGAATTTATCAATCCATTGATCTCCATATTGTTACTGCAAAGTACATGTACATGTACCATACATGTACAACGCACAAGGAAATTGCCACTTTCTTTTAAAAGCAATTGGGACATCTTTGCATAAACAGTCATGATAACATTAAAAAATTTACCACATACATGTACATGTACATGTACACGTACCGTACATGTTCATAATTACATGTGAATATATGGGTGCACATGTACAGTACTGGTACATGTCTCCTTACAAATTGTGCACACAAATTATTCTTTACTATCATCTTACTGTACAGGTACATATACTTGATGAACAAAGTAATTATGTACCGTACATGTACATGTACATGTGTGCATTAAATACAATACAGTATATTGTATAATTATGTCCAACACAAAATGCAAGAGAATTTCCAAGAATACTAACTACACCCAATGCACTGAATTACTGGTACATGTACATAAACATGTACATTTGCCAAGAACATGTAAAAAAATTCCACACATTAAGAATGATCCAAGGTGTCAACTACTGTACTTAAGTCATATCCATGAACGGTGTCAACAGATGCTCAATGTACATGACAGAGGACAAGTACAATGAGCAGACGGTTGCTTCAAAGTACATTCACATGCACAAAGTATTAGAATTGCCATCATATCAGCCCCATACAGGTAAGTACATGTAGTTCAATCATTCTCCAATCTCCTGTGCACTGTAGTGTAGAGTCCTACTGCCAGGATACATACGGACAGCAAACACAGTATAAATACACACAAGTAGCGCATCTTCCATCTGAGTATCCTCGCCTCCAGACAAAGTCCTCGAGTCTTGACACTCGAAAGTCGACGGATTCCCTCCTCAGGATGCCGGCTATAAGACGGATGCTAAGAACTCGCGCTCATCGTCACGGTTTCCGCGGAAAAGACTCACTCGCGGAGCAGAGATGCTGTAAAATATGTCCCTTGGTACACACACCTCTATAGAGGGGGGGGGGGGCGGACCAGCAGAGGCGGATTGATGAAGTGCGTCTAGGATAGGATTGCTCGGGACAGTGTCGGCAAACAGACCCTGCTCCTCTGAGCAGTGAGTCTTGCATCACACGCACACCCATACACACGCACACACTCTTGCCTCTCCCCTTACAGCCCGCGTCCCTGAAGAAGAGGAGGAGGAGGGTTGGAGGAGGAAAGACGATGAGTCATCCTGCCCGCTTAGCTGGGGCAAATCTCCTCCCGTCTGCGGCCCGTCGTTTCGTGGTGAGCCTGCCGGTGGCAAGGGACTGCAGGCAGGCAGGGCAGGCAGGGAATGACGTTCTCTAATGGGCTTATGCACTGCCGCTGACATTTGGATGCTGGGGCAGACGGCCGCGCAATTCCAACCGCTGAGAGCCTGAATAGCTTTCAGGCATTCCGGCCAGTCCCCCTTTCCTATAAACCACGTGCATAGCTGTGGTGTGAAGTGTGAAGAGAATGCTGCGATGCCGTCTGCCCCGCCTAATGCATTAATTAATGCCTTAATTACCATAAGCACTGTGTGCATTTGGCTTCACACATAAGAGTACACTTGCATAAGGCAGAGCCACTCCAGATATGGTTCTTACCGCTGGGCAGGAGAGACCATCTGCACACATGTTCATGTACAATTTATGAACAGTGTACCGTACATGTACAGTGTACACGTACAGTGTACCATGAGTACAGTCAGACAGTATCATGTGCATGATTGACACAAGCACATGTATAGTACATGTATACCTAGTACATGCACATTACAGTACACTGTAGATGTTCTGTACTGAACTGAACAGAAAATTATTTTGAAAATGAGACCCATTTCTCTCACTATTCAAGAGAGTGCCCTATTGTCATGCGTTTCAGTAGTCAAATCACACCGTTGGTGTGCCTTTAAAAGCAAAGAATACATGTACACTATTATTAGACAAAAAACTACCAATAAATCTATGGAGAAGTAACCTGCAAATGCTGATGTACATGTGTACAGTAGGCTACATTACATTAATTTAACAATCCATTCTCCAAAAATTAGGGCAGTGGCATATCTTTCCTCACAGGACCTCACAGTAAAATGATGTATAGAAAGATATGACACAATTGTCTTGAAGAAAATACACATGTATGCTTATGGTGTATAGTGTTTTATAAATGAACTCTTCACAAACAGATGTTCCAAACTGCTTACTGACTAAAATTACCAAAATGCAAATCTCAAAACTTAGTGGGCCTGACGTTTCGATCCTAGCAGGACCTTTCTCAAAGGCATTCTGCCTTTGAGAAAGGTCCTGCTACATCTAGGATTGAAATGTCAGGCCGACTAAAGTTTGAGGTCTTCACAAACACAATACAAATTCTGTAGGCATTCCTAGGCAACATGTACGATGAAAAGCTGTATGAGAACTGTAGGTACAAATCTATCCCAAATTGTTTTTTCCCCTTGCAATTATCTCCAGAGATACACACTGTACATACCTTGGCTTCTCCCAAATAGAGATTTACACATTTCCAAATTGGAGTTGGCAGGGCAGAATGCCAGTGGAAATGCCATCATGTCTGCTATTTAAAGCAGTTCCCATCCTTTTGACTTTATGAACAGAAACTGCCCTTATGTAGTGTACATGTACTGTACACATACATGTACATGCACATAGAGGCCATACTGTACCATGTTTGAGTTTCTATACTATACTTTGACACCTATAGATGTAGTTATACAGAATGTTTATTTTTGATGAATATGAACAATTCAGAACAGAAAGTAAGAGGGCAGAGGAGAGGAGGGAGGGCAGGGCAGGGGAGGGCAGGGTAGAGGAGGGGAGGGTACAGGAGAGGAGGGTAGAGGAGGGCAGGGCAGGGCAGAGGAGGGGAGGGGATAGGAGAGGGGAGGAGAAGAGGGCAGGGGAGAGGAGAGGAGGGCAGGGGAGAGGGCAGGCAGGGCAGGGCAGGGCAGGGAAGGGAAGGACAGGGCAGGGAAGGACAGGGCAGGGAAGGACAGGGCAGGGCAGGGCAGGGAAGGACAGGCCAGGGAAGGACAGGGCAGGGCAGGGCAGGGCAGGGCAGGGCAGGGAAGGACAGGGCAGGGAAGGACAGGGCAGGGAAGGACAGGGCAGGGCAGGGCAGGGAAGGACAGGCCAGGGAAGGACAGGGCAGGGCAGGGCAGGGCAGGGCAGGGAAGGACAGGGCAGGGAAGGACAGGGCAGGGAAGGACAGGGCAGGGAAGGACAGGCCAGGGAAGGACAGGGCAGGGCAGGCCAGGGAAGGACAGGGCAGGGCAGGGCAGGGCAGGGCAGGGCAGGGCAGGACAGGGCAGGGCAGGGCAGGGCAGGGCAGGGCAGGGCAGGACAGGGCAGGGCAGGGCAGGGCAGGGCAGGGCAGGGCAGGGAAGGACAGGGCAGGGAAGGACAGGCCAGGGAAGGACAGGGCAGGGCAGGCCAGGGAAGGACAGGGCAGGGCAGGGCAGGGCAGGGCAGGGCAGGGCAGGGCAGGGCAGGGCAGGGCAGGGCAGGGCAGGGCAGGGCAGGGCAGGGCAGGGCAGGGCAGGGCAGGGCAGGGCAGGGCAGGGCAGGGCAGGGCAGGACAGGGCAGGGCAGGGAAGGACAGGGCAGGGAAGGGCAGGGCAGGGCAAGGCAGGGCAGGACAAGGCAGGGCAGGGCAAGGCAGGGCAAGGCAGGGCAGGGCAGGGCAGGGCAGGGCAGGGCAGGGCAGGGCAGGGCAGGGCAGGGCAGGGCAGGGCAGGGCAGGGCAGGGCAGGGCAGGGCAGGGCATGGAAGAAGAAATTCCTTGAATAACTTGATAAAATAAAATAATGTAGAATGACCATTTCTCATTATTTCTTTGACATTTGCAACCCAAGATAGTCCCTTATTAAACTACAATGGCACTTGTGCCTCCAATAATGAGGTCAGAAATGTATATGTGGTGTTTCTTTTTGTACTCATTGCCCATTTTTTTTCCACCAATTTCCTTAAAATTGTATCACACATGTAATCATCTAATGTACCTTTCATGCCAGTAAATAAACTACAGTAATATGCACAAATGTTGCAAACTGCTTCTGTCTAAACCACTATAAAAATTGACCAAAAAGCGAATATCAAAAATTAGGAGGGCCCGACGTTTGGATCCTACAATAGCAGGACCTTTCTCGAATGCAGAAACCCTTGCCCAACATGTATACATGTACATAAACAATTGGAGCTACATGTTTAAATGCATAAACTAATCTAAGGCCCAAAGGGCTCTTTGTTGCCATTCCAGGAAGAGCTTTAATTATGCAAATTCAGAGCCCTCATGCCCCTCCCCTCCACCCTTCTGCGATCATAATCTCTGGATGGTCACGCCAGCCTAAGTTCAACTGGATGGGTAGCTACATATTGTGCATTCCACACCATGCAAAACCAAGCCGTTTCTGATGCAAACGGGGCGTGCGGTAGGCAACAGTGCAAGATTCAGATTTCAACAGCGACCTGAGCACCGTACACGCTCAGCGCTGTGCCAGATTTTTTTCAAAAATATGAACTCGAGCAGGTGTCTGGCAAGAGGAACTGGAAATGACATTAATTTAAAGGCTATGACATAACAGAAGGGTATCCGAGTAATTTTGCCAAATACTCTTGGCATTTAATCATGAATAGAAAGGAAATGTAGCACAGCAATGTGTGTAGTCTTGTACCAACTGTACGTACATGAAAACTCTTTTTTAGTTCTCAAAAAAGTATACAGAAATCATTAACTTAAGGTTGAATAAATCAGTATTGTGATAAAACCCAAAGTGTCTGATCATGTTTTTGAGACCAAAAAAGATTAATTTAGCCAAAAAATGCTATATTTTGGTGCGAAAATTGTGCCCCCCACTATGGAGACGAAGGTACTACGTCACATACAGAATTTGTGGTCAGCCTTGAGGTCGTGCGCTTTGCACTGGCCCTGCATTGTCTCAACTGTCTATCAGCCGTAAATACCGCACTGTCACATGCGCAGTAGCGCACTTTATCGTCTCAGCATTTCGATCGCCTCGTTCGGCTGCTTTTGTTCTGTATGTGACGTCACATGCTCAGAGGGGGAATTTTTGAAGGGCAGGGCGAACATGGATTTTTTCTCTCAATATTTTGGGGCGAAATTAGGCGCTAACAGAATTCTTAAAAATCCATCTTGTACTGATTATATTGTGAACATTACCCGAGAGTTTTTAGCTCTTTTTCAAATCCCATTTCTGTAGACCTTGAAAATTACCTGCGCAAGCTGAGAGACATGGTAACTGCTTTAGGAGGATTGAAGTCTTCTTAAACGGCAGTTTTGTAACTTAAAGGTGATTGTTATTTGATTCAGAAGTGATCAAAGTGTGTACAAATGTGTACATGTACAGTGTACAATGTACCAAAGTTACATGTACAGTGTACATAAAAAGGGCCAATAGTCTATAGCCTACTAGTACAATAATAAGGGTAATGAGACTTATCTGAAAAGCAGAAAGACAGGCCAGGGACAGACAAAGAAAGGAAGGGCAAGAAGTTAATATGACATAGAAGATGGAATTCTGGTACACAGACCAGATCAAATGAAGGGAGTATGTGTAGTGTGTATGTGTAGTGAAGTATGTGTAGTGTGTATGTGTAGTGAAGTATGTGTAGTGTGTAGTATTTTTTTTAAAACAATTGGCTTACATTCAACATTAATTAAAACAGAACTTGTACAGTGTACCTACATGTACATGTATGTCTTTATAGTATTCGTACATCTATAATCAAATAAATATCATACTGTGATTACAGGTACATATTGTACACATGTAGACGAACATGCGTACATTACATGTACAGTGTACAGTGACCATGCAGTATAATGTGTAGTGTAGATCGCGCACGTACTGTATACATGAACATGTACATGTACATGTACCCATACATACATGTACATGTATTGTAGTACTACTAGTACTGTACATGTACAGAATGTACATGTACATGATGTACTGCAGCCGATTTCACGAAACGTCAAATGTTGCGTACGCAACATTTTGTTGCGTAACTTACGCAACATTGTGCTGCCCTTTCTAAATAGTGCACAAAAGAGCCATTGTGGCGCAAGACTTACGCAACATTTGTACGTTGCGTAACTTACGCAACCTTTCTTGAAATCGGCTGCTGTACACGTACGTATGTACATGTACTGTACTGTACAATGTACATGTACATATAGTATTTATACATTTATCTATTTATACATACATGTACTGTACACTGTATTTGTACAACTAGAATACATTAACCTACACGTACCGGTACCTACTAATCAGAAACTAGCACAGTGACATTTTTTTCTATTTAGGAAATAATTTGTTTCAGAAGGATCACTCAGAAAGAAATGCACATAATTATGTGTACCTAATGCATAAAATTTTGCAGGATGAAAAGAGGATTATTATTATTATCATTATTTTTGGGTTTTTCGGGTATTACACTACGTGTACATGTAGCAGGAAATTGTACAGTGCATACATGTACAGTATCATCCTTTCCAACCGATACACATGCATGTATCTATATTAACATATAAATATATAATTCAATTGATATACAAAAATGTTGCCAACTGCTTACTGACTAAAATTACCAAAATGCAAATCTCAAAATTTAGTGGGCCTGACGTTTTGATCCTAGCAGGACCTTTCTCAAAGGCAGAGAAAAGTCCAGCTAGGATTGAAACATCAGGCCAACTAAATTTTGAGTTCTACTTCATTTGCTACATCAAAAACTTCTGTACATGTACTGTACGTGCATGCCTGCACGGTACTGAATTATAAATACAGAAAGATGTAACCACATGTACACGTACATGTAATGTACGTGTACATTAATTTTTTCATCTACAGTAAGTGAGATTTACATTGATTTCATTGTGATAATGGCCTACATGTACACTGTAGATGCCAGCGGCCACTTTAAATGGCCTCAGGCCACCTAACACTATGGGTTCAATGGCCTAGCAAGCCAGCCAATCTATGTAACAAGGCCACGCAAATGAAGATCTGAGCCTGTGAGGTTTTGTAAATGGTAAGTTGTTGACAGTTCATAATCAGTGTGCTAACAAGAGAGATTATATATGGTGTCACTATACAACTAAACTGATTTGAACACCACACTAGGGCCGTTTCTACTACTGTCCAAATAATTGATTCAAAACCCCTTTTTTTGCTCGCATTCACAAAGGCCAACAAATTGCGTCGCAAAGAATTTAGCAGTTATGGTCAAATGGTGGGTGTGTCCTTGAGGGTGGCCCATGCAGGGAGATACATACAATGACCGCACTTCCTGTCAGTCAAAGTGAGTGGTGCATTGTGGGATTAAAAAAACTGATGCGATTCAGAGGAGCGTTCCCATACACATCGCATCGCAAATAAACGCGATTATTTGGAAAAGTCTCACTAATACAACTAATACAGTGGAGCCTGAATCGCAATTCAAATCCTACCAATAATCACGTTTATTGTGTCCACAAAAAACAAAGAAGTGTAATTTGAATCGCGCTACAAATCGTGATCGCGTTTATTTGGGGCAGTGGAAATGGCCCTTATAAAAACTAAACAGCCTTGAACACCACACTGTATGAAAGTGTTGCTATGAAACAGATATTAATTCCAACATTGTGTCAATGAAATCCCACACAATGCTTTTGTTTCCAGCTGCTGAGATCCAGATTCCAGATTACTAGAAAGAATGTCTGTCAACAACAATGGCAGGGTGAATCAGTGCTTGGGCATGCCTGGGTTACACCACTTCATTTACAAACAATGGCATGCAGTCTGCACACCGGGAGTGCACCTTTGTTTACAAACCCATTACAGCAGCAGATGGTCATATTTTATGTCTGTGGACCGCACTGACTGATTTATTGAGTGGTTTAGCCACAGAGCAACAGTTCATATCTAGCTGAAAGGCAACAGTTGAAACATGCTTTCCCAGTAGCAATTTCAAACAGCGATTTGAATTCAATGTTAAAAGAAACTTCTTTATTTTTACCCGCGTTCACACATGCTGAAAAATTGTGACACAAAAAATCCCAAGCTGCTCGTGCTCAGTTGTGGTCAAACGGTGCGACTGTGTGTCCTTGATTGTGGCCCATGCACAAAGACACAGCGCTTCCTGTCAGAGTGCAAGCGGTGCATTGTGGGATAAAAAAAAAGTGCGATTCTGAGGAGCGGTCTCACACGCAATTTTAGAAAAGCCGGAAAATTAGTGGAGTCCAATTCGCAATTCTAATCCCACTAAAGATCGCTTTATTGTGTCCACAAAAAAAGAAGAAGTGGAGTTTGAATCGCAATAGCAACATCGATCCAAATAATCACGTTTTTGGGAGGGGGAAAGAGTGGGAACAGCCTTAGTAATTTTTTCAATGAGGCCCAAAACTGTTGTAGTTAGGTTTGCAACTGTTGCATGCATCTGAATGAAAAAGGGGGGGGGGGTGACCCATGAAGATATACCGGTACACCCTTTAATGGTTGAATGCTTCTGACTGGAGTCTCCCCCCTAAACAAATATAGATGACTATATTCAATAAAACAAAGGAATTCATACACTGACTGTGAATTTTTTTTAGACAAACTGACAATTTTTTTTTTTTTTTGCCATGCATTTTGGAAACTATCACATCAACAGAACATGTACATATGTACATTACCTGGAAGGATAAAAACGAGCAACTGGTTATTTTAGGCAGCAAGAAGTTTGCAACATTTTTGTACGGTACTAACTACATGTACATTACTTTTTTTGTACATGTACATACGTACGTGTACATGCACTTTGTCTTGTGTAAGCCCATATACTCACCGAAAGATGAACTTCACTGGGAAATGGGGCTCCCTCCAAATAACACTGCCAACATTGAAGTCGGCTTTTTCAGAATTGCAGACTGCGCATGCAGACGCAGTGCGTCAACTGATAAGAGACAGCGCTCACAAGTCACAACCAAACAGCCAACCAATGAGATGCCAGAATTAGTGCTGCATGCTGCATGTGTTTGGACTGGGAAGGGGAGTCCCCCCACTATTACTTGAACAAAATAATGCACTTCGCCCAGACACATATATAACAATAGCACACCCAGCTGCTGCAACACCAGTGGGTTTAACCAGTGGTGAATAGGGGATCCAGCACGGCCCGCCCACACACACCCAGTCATCCCCAGTGACTCATCAAAAAATGCCCCCCTCAAGTCAAGGATAAGCCCCATTTGTGTAGCAGGGGCTGTGGTAGATCTAGCAGACCGTAGAGGCTGCTTTACAAAATACAAACCGGATTACCTACTGCCAACTTATTACGTCAAGCAAAACAGAGAACAAACCGAGCAAGAAACCGAGAGATAAACATTTGTAAAGTTGTTTCAGGTAGACGACATGATCATTTCTAAATTTAACCACGTAGGCGTCCTACACCACAGTACCACTTTAAATGCTGCAGTACTTTACCAAAACACTGAAGACCTATTGGGAAACAACAACATCTCTTTTATATCCTTCAAAGACTTCTCACTCTGGAAAATTCAAAAATTTAGTGGGTTTGACGTTTCGATCCTAGCAGGACCTTTCTCAAAGGCAGAGGTGAGAAAAGGTCCTGCTAGGAACCTTTGAGAAAAGTCCTGCCAGGATGGAAACGTCAGTCCCACTAAATTTTAAGATTTGCATTTTGGTAACACTGTTTTGTGCATCAGTTTATCACTCTGGAAAATTCTTCGCTGACACACATTTCAACATTGGCTTGCCATTATGACCCACGATCATTACGCGTTGCCAAATTTAGTCACGGGGGTGAATACTAGTTCACAGCATGCTGTTGACTCGGGGAAGTTCTCCGCTGCGTGACTCTATGAGTATGGCAAGCAGCTTGACTGCTTGTTTTCTCAATGCGGGGCTTGTTTGTGGACAGAGGGCAATGTGTGTAACCAACACTGATTCAGCGCTGAAGTCAACTGGGCCCTGCTTACACGTGTACACTGGCTGGGCCAAGCTGATCTGGGCACAGTCATTCTGACACACAATAACCGCCCGGTGTCTGATTACAATGGGCTTTTATGGGCAACTGGGGAAAGGCCTGGCCATGTTTTAGTGATTGCGGCCAAAGTGAGAACCATCATAAAGCAACGAAATGTGACCCAAAGATTTGTACAAGTGTACAAGTGCTTATAAACATGCTAAATGAAAATGAAGCTACATGTATAGGGCAGTCAAAAATGGGAGTAATTTGGCTGCAGTCACTAACTGTACCCATTCTGTACAAGACCTAAAGTCTAAACTAAGTGAATGCTCATTGTGATGCACAGGACATGTACTATTTACATACCCGGTACAGGCCTTTGCAAGGGGTTACATGAACTGTACACTAATCTTTGTATACATCCAACCATTTACCATTTGCACTGAGCCATGTAATGGGAATATGAAGTGCCATTGACTGACTGCCAATCAGGAAGTTGACAGTCTCTGAATGCTTATTTACATGTAACTGTTGACAGTTAATTCAATGAGGGTTTGCCTTGTTGACAGTTATGTACAGTATATAAGTAAAGTGTGTGTGTATACTGGTACATGTGTTGTACATGTACAGTACATGTAAGCGTATACATGTGTGAGTACACACTTTTCCAATACTTACAACAACCCCTGTTGTGAGGTGGCCCTGGTGTGTCAAAACTGTCTGGCAAAGGTCGGCTACAAGGTTCAAATAAAAACCTTCTTTGTCCCGGACCTTTTGGTTACTGCTGCACATGACAGTATACAGTTGACCATTATATAATGTTTGTCCATTTATTCAAAGATGGCCATTTCTGTATCTGAACAAAATTAATTAGATGGTATTATCATGATTACAGGAAAATTGTGATTTAAGTCAAATGTCAAGGGAACAGGATTGAAACTTAGATAAATTTGTATTGCTTACTTTGAGTATTATTTACATGGATGTACAGTAGCTATGTATTGCTAAAGCTTTCTAGCATTTGGAAAAGCTTTATAAATGCAAATGTAATGTAATGGTTAATTTATGCACAAAAACACATTACAATTCATGTACAGTAAGTGCTATGAAAAGTACTGTACATACATGTACAGTTACATGTAGATTGTTAGTACTGGGGGATACTTTAACAACTGTATCCATTCCATGTAGGTACATGTATACTACAGTATTACAGTTCTATTCAATTTACAGTGCATGTACATGTACAAGCATGCATACTGTATGTGTGGCAATGTACCGGTATATGGTTGACAACTTCTATCATCAGGCAATGGGCTTACTTCTTCATTTCAATCCCAAAGCCAGACAAGCTGGTGATTCTCTGATCAAACACCAAGCCAAATGAAATGCATCATTCACACAACCTCACTTCTGGTGACATGTACATATACATACATGCAGATTGGGATGGACAACTTCTGGGAAATAGTTAGGATATGTATACTTTGTACATGTACAACAACATTACCGGTACAACTTTATGTGAATGTACAGTATTCATGAAAATCCATTGAAAGGAGGAGTACAATAAAGGCTACATCTTACCTTCAGAAAATTTAGCCCCTGTACTCCTTTAAAAAAATCATTTTAAATTTTTTTGATCGTACAACGATCAAAATATCAAAATTGATCGTCGACAGACAGAGTGCACATTGCCCAAAATGTTAAGTTACCACTGGCACTTTCCAATTGCAGAGCCACACTCCATCTCAAAAGAGTTGTGTTACATAGTGTCACCCCAAACCTTCCACTTAATATCAAAATTGTTTTGAAAAAAGGTACAAGTGCTGTTCAGTAGCTAGGCTCTCCAGTAAACCTATACTGTACAAGTACATGTACAGTACTTATATGCTGAAATGATCGTGTAATGTACATGTACATGTACATGTGTACAAGATTGAACAGTATCTACTGTATAAGGCATACATGTACATGTATATATGTATATGTAATTGAAAATCTCTGTCCCAAGTCCCAACCTCTCAAACCAGACTGGGATTTAGTGCTTTTGTGCACCTTAGATACAGCAAACACAGGAACGGACCAAAAGAAATGACCTAGATAACAACTGTTACTATTTTACCTCATAAATATACCCAAATGGGAGTGATGTCTATTTTTGGCCTGAATGCACGTCAAAAAGTACTCTAAATGTACAATAAATGGGTGACCACACTGTCTCAATTGTGTCTGGTTTCTGAACACATTTTAAATGATGGAATCAATGATTGAATCAGGTACATACATGTACACACACTTGCGCAGAAAACCCTTTCATGCACGTATCGTATTGTGCCCACAGCATGGCTGGCACGGTGGTTAATTGAGCTCCAAGGACAATACATTGTTGTACAAGATATACTTTAACATACAGTGCATGTATTATGTCCATGTACATGTACGTTAATACCCAAACAATACACAGAGTTTTTCGTACACAAGCTTGCCGCACAAAATAAAAAACAGAGAGCAGGCTACAAATGTAAGTCCATTTACGGTAATACCTCACCACTCATTCACAGCGGATGAATCAATAAGTAGTACACAATGTTTGGCCGGCAGTACAATCCTCAAGACTTGGAGTGTACCGCTGTCAATAATCCGACTCACTCCTGTGCGACTGTGCGTTCACTCTACAACGTGTAGATAAGAAGGCAATGAGAGATTAACACGCTTGTGTGTGCTGCTCCAACAGCCCACACACTTGATATGAACCAGGTCTCTGGCCAAGCCTAAGTTATAATCAGTCCGAGTCCCCGTCACTGTCATGATGACATCATCAGCAACAGACTGCCAGAGCCCACACTGCCCACCCCCGCTATTGTTTCCAGACGGTCAGTGACTCCCACGGGCTTATTTCCGGCTCCCGACCTTGCGATGAACTCTTCGCCTCTCAGTTCTTGGAAAGTAAGCAGGCAACCCCCACTCCCCCTGCCCCAACACTGGCCATACAAAACAATTTATGCAAATTGGCACGTGCTACCATTTGTCCGTGACAAAGGGGAAAAAAATCAATACCTGATCAGGCTTTGTGCAGAAAACTAATGTAGCAAGGAAACTGTCTGTCTAGGGGGTGAAAATATGCAAACAGGAACTCCCATTTCTATTTTCATTTTCATGGGCACAATACAAAGTGTGGTATTTGTGTTTGTCCATTAATTTTCATTAAAAAATGTGAAAGGTACATATTGTGTAGACATACATGTACATGTATGGAATGTATCGGTACGTATGTACATGTACTAGCATCAATGCAAAATTTTAATAATTAGATTTCTTACAAGTCCTTCCATCGTCTCCAATTGTTTATTTCTTAGGGGCCATACAAAGGCTTACTCAACCAAAATGTCACAATCTTGTACTTCATTATTTGGCATTCTCTGTGCTTCCCGTATTTGGAAATTTGACATAGACTTTCTAAATATGAATTGAGAATAACCTGGGACCATTGTAGGTAGCAACACCATCAGAAATGCATACTTGAGTTGGGTGCATTTTTTGTGTATTAAGACTTCAATTTGATTGGGAAGGCACACCATCTAAGGGCTGGATAGCTCAGATGGGAGAGTGCTGGTACTGTTAATCCATGGTTAATCCAGAGGTCTCGGGTTCAAATACAGGTCCAGTCAAAGTTTAAAATTTTTCAAGTTGTTCAAAAAAGTTCCCAATCAATTTGTATGTTTATTATTTGACTTAAATTGAAAAAGCTGCATCCGCTTTGTGCTACAGCTGCTGTAGCCAGGTTTACAACCATTGGTTGTTTGCATTGATCATGCTTCTGACTGGCGCCCCCAAACCCGGCAAAAACTAGTTGGCTATTTGGCATGGTAAGAGCACCAGCATGCAAAACACTGAAAACCAGAGGTCTCGGGTTGAAAGCCTGGTCTATTCATAGTTTCTTTGCCATTTTTCAATTTGTAACAAGACTTTTGATAGATTACCTCCAACATCATTCACGCTGCTCTTTTTGTTTATTACTATACAAAAGCGTTGCGAATTATAATTGTACTTACTGACTAAAATGACCGAATACATAAATCTGAAAAATGAAGAAGGCTCAATGTGTTGATCCTTGCAGGACTCGTTTCAAGGCAGGGAGTTAAGATCCAGCTACATGTACATGTAGGATGAAACATCAGGCCCTCTGCATTACAGTCCAAAAGCAATTTTAAAAAAAGAAGTGTCGGCCGCTGGTAAAAAAAGAAGAAGAAAGAAACCACAGTGTGGAGGGGACATAACCTCCAAGCAACCTCTCTCTCCCCCATCTAAAGGTCAGACACAATAATTGAAAACTGGCCATGTAAGAGAAATCATATATAGATTATTTGCAGAGGAAAAGGGATGCTCCGTGGAAAACATCAACAGCACAAAGCCTTGAATCAGCAACGGTCTTAATAGGTACATGACCCTTCCCTCAACCCGAGCAGCCCAAGGTGTTTGCCCCCCTGCATGTTCATCGTCCATCTGCGGAGTACGTACATGTACATCGTCGGTGCCCTTTGTTAGGGCGAGAGATCACCCCTGTTCGGCTTGTTGTGATGATGTCACAGCTCGGCAGTTGGCAACATGCTGCCTCCCCGCCACTCAAGCAGTGAGTCAACGAGGCCCACAGAAGGATGTGCGGCACACGGGCCTTCAACCCCTCCTCCTCCTCCTCCTCCTCCTCCTCCTCCTCCTCCTCCTCCTCCTCCTCCTCCTCCTCCCCTAAAGCAATGACCTCCCATCCTCTCGGAGTCAAACGACTTGGAAACAAAAAAGTCAGCGGCTTGCACGGCGCAATCCTTCTGAGGGGGAGGAGGGGGGCATGCTGAGTTCGGCCGAAAAGTGGCACGGTGTGGTCTCTTTTTCCAAAACAAGTGGAAACCTATGACTTCATGTCATGCCGTGGAGGTTGGCAAGCTAGCCAGCATGGATTGCGACAGTCCTAATAAGATCAATGTCCTTGTTAAACTCTGACTTAACTGCTTGAACTGGATAATGCAACTTCAAACAGAACAAGTGATTCTACATGTACCTTCGTGATGCGGTCCTCGTAGGACCTGAATTTTTGAGACCAAGTGATTCTTAACAAATCTACTGTACACATGTACATGTACGGTATGTTGTACATGTATGACTACATATGTACATGTATACGAACATGTACTGTTGGCCAACGAACATGTACTGTTGGCCTACTGTAGATATCAGTATAGATCTAAGATTTCTTTTTTTAGAAATCATGTGAAATTTACTTCATGTGAAATTGCATCAGTTAGAGTGCTATTAGTATATGGTAATGTACTGTGCGTGGACAAGAAGTGATGCATGTGATTGTGAGCGTTGATTGAACAGTGATTGTGTACAGAATGCATGTTCTCCCATTATCTATCTACATACAGGTACAGTGTACACTACATGTACTGTACATGTACTGTTGTGTGGCATCTGTGCTTGTTTGTTCATCTTCTGCCATCAGTTTGAACCCAACATCACTTCACATCACACACACACAAGTTCATGTACAGTAAAGAACTATGTGTGCACATGTATACTCCCTCTTCCTCTCTGTCGCTGTCCTTGTCATTCCACCTTAGAGATTTCCCGCTAGGGTCAAAATGTCAGGGGCCCTCTCAATATCCAAGATTCGTATGTATTCCTGTCACTCTAGTCAGCAGGCAGTTTGTGGCATTTTTGCACTTTACATTTTTGTACTTCACACATCAAAATGGACTACTTCAGACAAACTCACAATCTGGACTCCAATATTAGATACCGTATATATACAGTGTAGGCCTATGTACATGTACATGTGTACCAGGTGTACATGTACTTCAAATAGAAAGCAGGATCCCATAAACAATTGGTACAAGGTATCATCAGAGAAAAAAAAATCTAGAGGGCTGAGTTTCGATCCAAGCAGGACCTTTCTCAAAGGCAGTGAGAATGGTCCTGCTAGGATCGACACGTCAGACCCCATAGATTTATGGGATTTGCATTGTGGTCATCATTATAGTCAGTAGGCAGTTTGCATTGTTTTTGTATGTTATGTCAGGAACAACTGAAATGAGATTCTAGTTTCTACCCTTTTACTCACAATTCACATTTGCTTCTCCTTTACATGTTTTCTACAAACGGTGTCGGGGGAAATAACTCTGGTTCAGTTCTGTTTCAACACTGTTTATACATGTATTACCTTTCCCCTTCCCCCCCAAAATATCACTTTTAAGTGGCAATTGTTCCGAGCCTCTGAGCGTACACGGACAAGTACACTCCGCGCAGTGAATTTCAATCACACACATTTGAAATTGTATCATTTAGATGGCTCCAGGTTCCGTGGGCTGATGATCAAGGGGGCATTGGTTTACAAGCACCATCCGAGCTCCAATCACATCACTGGTCCCCCGTGCCTAAGGAACCAGTGGCTTTTCCCGGGATGTCCAGCCCGCCTTGAATCCATTCATACAGAAGGGGAGGGGGAACTGGTTATATCCAGCCACTTGTATTGATTACACACTCCTGAATTACGGGACCATCGGAGGACGAAATTTGTAATAAAGCCCTGGGGACTATGCTCCTGAATAGATGAGTCTACAGGTCATGAATACCTAATAGGATGCCCTCACTATGGACACACCATTTGTAACCGTTGCATAAACCATAGAAAACAATAATATAGAACCAACCACAAAAGCCTGTTGCACACAACAACATATGATTTAAGTTCATGGCATTTAAATGATATGCACACGTATGCAGTGTGCACATGTTGTACGTACATGAGCAATGTCTCATGTTTGTCTGTTCCACCTGCATGGTGGCATACCAAGTAGGAGGATTGCGATGACACCATGCAGTCATGCACATCATCCTAAGGCTCTGAAAAGAGCCGGCAACTCAGACAGGAGTTGCCGGCTCTTTTCAGAGCCATACTCCTCCTCTTTAGAGATGATGTACATGTACATGGTGTCACTGCAAACCTCTTATCTGTGTAAAGTACTTGTACATTTGTATACATGTCCCAGGAGGGACATACCTGTTAGTATGGCAAAAAAATTCAAAGAAATCTGACTGGACCGGGATTTGAACCCGAGGCCTCTGGTTTTGCATACCAGAGCTCTAACCTGCTCTAATGCTAGGCCCTACTGCTAACCTGCTGCAACCTGCTCTAATGCACCTGCTGTAATGCCTCTTACTAGCGTCCCAAACCCGCCAAAGACCAGTTGACTATTTGGGAAGGCCACTATCTGGTTTATACTGTTCACAATCCTGAAATGCTCCTTTCTGATAATCTAGCAGTCATTTGACATATCTTACCCCTGCACCTCACCAGGGCTCAGCAGTCACAGACCGGTGATAATTATTACCAAGCAAAGTACAACATGTATGAGCTATAGGCAACATGGCCCAGTCTGTAAGCTTCAAGCAAAGAGTTCACTCCACCGTTGTCTTGGAAACGCACTCTCCAATCCACCTCTGCGTGTACACGGTATTAAATTGGTCCCAAATTGACAGAGTGCGCCCCCCAATCCCGGCCGTTTCCACGCTGGATTACGTCGTCGGATGGATATTGCGTTCCATTTATCTTCGCGACAGCAGGCTCGCTCCTAAGCGTGCTGAAATCGCAGGACCGCACCGAGGCCTTCGATCAGGCTACATTTACTTCATTTATGGCGTGCTCTCCACGCGGCGCTCAAGGGAAGTCGCACCGTGCAAATTGGCGAGGTTTGCAGCACTCACACATGCACACACACACACACACACACACACACTGCCGGTCGTCTTCATGTCTGCGGCTGGTCATCCTGCACAACACCGGCTTGCTGCAAACAAGCGTGCTGTAATGCGATCCAGCAAGGACATACATGTTCTGTATATGAAGCATATGATTATATCTTAACATACAAACCCATGTCTGTGTTCTGCACAAGGAAACTTGTAGATCCCTTCTTCTTTTTTCCCTTCAGAAATAATCGATTTTCAACACCTTTTGATTTCGGCACCCTGAATTTATCTTTAAGTGTGTGGTCTGTACATGTACATACGCACTGGAACAAAAGCAACATGTATAAGTATAAGTACATGTAGTTTAAAGGTCAAAAGATTGCCACAGTTTGTGTTAAACCATTCAAACATAAAAAAAAGCAATCCTGCGAAAGTTTTAGCTCAAATGGTGATCTGAGAAACCTGAAAAAGGTTAAAAACCGTCAAGGTTTTTGCACCGTTCTGTAGTGTCAGAAATAGTTTATGACTTGCGAGTAATAAACTATTTGTCGATGTTTGAGTGAAGATTTATAGGGAAGTACAGCATCCCAGACCGTAAGATTTCAACATGAGGATTCTATCATGACTATCTACAAACTGTTTAAATTAGAAGGAAATCTGTGGACATCGATGTTTTCCGATCTTCCCAATGTTGTATTTACCTTTAAACTTTACACATCTTTAAAAATGAAGATGATAAGATGAAAGGAAATGAATACATACCGGTACATGTATGTACACAATTTTTTAAATAAGCACTTCACTCATGAGTGTGCAATTAATCAATTTGGTAAACAGTATTTGAGATCAATATTTTAGTGGACTCCACTGTACACTGTACACTGTACTTTGTGAGTTTGACCTTTTGCAGCTTTATTTTATTGCTGTGTGCTTAATTCCGGTTTCTGTGATTGTAAGGATGTCGAGATACATGTGCTGGTACCTACACACATGTGCAATGCATGTAAACTTACATGTACATACATCTAAAGATGTACCGGTACATAAAGAAGAAATTTTATGTGTACATGTACATATGTACATGATACAAACATTAGAATGTACATGTGCATATATATATGCACATTGTAAAGTGCACTGACACGACTGTCAATGTACGCATGTCATGTACACACAAACATGTACATGTACATGTACCATACCAGTACACATATTTACAAACAGGAATGAACATGTACATATGTACAACATTACCCACTTAACAATAAAGTACATGGGTACATGTACATGGGCATAACTATAATTATGCAGAGCATGGAGTGTAGAGTGCAGACTGTTACTGTTACAGGGAACCTGTACTAACTACCGGTACTCAAGATAATGACAGGTTTAATAATGATAATCTTACTACATAGGCCTACAGTGTCTTTAAATGCCATTCCATGCTACTGTACATGTACATGTGCAGCAATTGGACTGATAGTGATACTGATACTAGGGCAAATACATACACACTGTACAGTACCGGTACATCAGTACTGTACATTACAGATGTACATGTACAATGTACAATGTACATACACAGTAACGTAATTGAACATGTACATGTACATGTACTGTACACTACTTTTGTGCTTCGGCTTTCACATGTGTACAATGTACACATTAAACTCAACATGCATGTGCATGCGTGTACAATTGCATGTCTACAGGTACATGGGTACAATCTTTTTACACATACCGCCAACCACTTTTCTGTGAAAATGACACGTGTATGGCTGTATGCACATACCGGTAATATACACATGTACATGAATTTCAGAGATACTGCTTTCGAGGGAGCAGACCTTCATTAGATGAATAGACAAGTTGGAACTTGTTGACACTAATCACACATAATCAGGAGGTCTCAAAATCTAACAGACAATGGAGAATATAATTACCGGTACTGTATGTACACAATTACCACATAAGTACACTGTACATGTTTGTGCAAATTACCAGACTGGTATTCAGGCCACAACATATTGAGTCAAAGTCATGCCCCGGGTCACATCTCTCGAATCTGAGTCATCCAGGTCACCAGGTGGAGTCTTGAGTCCGAGTCACAAGTCTTCTTTACATACATGCATGCAATACTGCATCGGAATACATATTTTTTTTTCAATCACTGACAATTATCTTGATTCACTAAGGCCCACTCCCACATAATATCAAAAATGTTACAATTAAACTGCTTTACAGACTAAAACGACCAAAAAGCGAATGCGTATCCAAAAATAGGATTTCTTTTCCATCGCAGGCAGGGAAGCAATTCACGCGTGTCTAGTGAATCAGTTTTTGCTTACAGAAGCAAGAGGTAATATTGGCCGTGAAATACGCTTACGTTAAGCGCAGAATGTTTGCTTCCGTGAGCACCAATTCAACGCTCGTGGTAAGCAGAGCCATGAAATCGGGCACTGGACCTTTCTCAAAGGCCGAATGCCTTGGAGAAATGTCCTGCTACGATAAAAATGTCAGGCCCTCCTGATTTTAGAAATAATTTTAGTCTTGAAGTAAACCATCAAGATCAACCCATGGATTTGGATGTAGACCTGAATATTCTAGCGCGAGTCTATAAAAGCTGCTAGCTGGCGACTGCAGTCTATTTCAATGTGCATGATGAGTGTTGCAATTCTTTCTGTTTTTACTAACCTAACTCTAACTCTAATGCTAGGCAAAGAGTAGTTTTTCATGAAGTCAAAAGTCACACAAATCCAGTCCGAGCCCAAGTCCAAATGGTATAGAAGACCTGTCTGACTCTGAGTCATTTGATGTCACGACTTGAGTCTGCATCCGAGTCAGGGAAAATGAGAGTCATGTCGGACTCAATCCCAGTCATGGGTCATTCAAGTCTAAAAAGTACATGTACATACACACTGTACAAAAAAGGAAATCATGTATATGACCGGCAAAGGGACTTACAACAAATTGACCAACATCAAAACCATAACCTTGTCGAGTCCAATCGGGTTTCGCACGTCATGGCCGGACTGACGTTCTATGGCGCTTGATTACTGACCTACGTGAATAACCTTTGAAGACTTGCTTCCGCTGCTCCACGCGCGATCACTGCAGGATCAGGATACAGTGTAAACGCAGCATGGAGCAGATCCTTCGTGACTGCAGGATCTGATCAATCCGACTCACGGGATCCAGCGTAAATGCAGCATGGGTGGGAGTTGAACCTCAGCCTCTGGTTTGATTACGTTGAGAACATTTTAGAATGTACGTGTGCATGTACATGTACCAGCAGTCTGCATGTACCTCTTCAATGAGAGTTATCCAGCCCTTCAGTAGGACCTCTCAAATAACCTCCCAACTGTCTTTAGTGGGGTGAGGGCACCAGTTAGAAGCAATTAGCTATTGACTTCCATTGATCTCCAGGGATTAGAGCTTTTCATCAGATGCAAATAAAACGACAAGTACTTGTAGTTATCACCCCTGATACATGACCAACAGTTTAAGGGGTAACACAATGCAATTTTAAGAAAAGTGACATTGCAAATTGCATACTGACTGAAATGTACGTCTCAAAAATAAAGAGGGCCAGACATTTCGATCCTAGGGAGACCTTTTACAAAGGCAGATTCATTCTCCCTTGCAGAAAGGTCCTGTGCATACAAATGACTCTGACTCAAATTGGACTCCAGTCACATTATTTCAAGACTCGTACAGTATACATACTGTACATGTATGTAAATAAAGGGGTCAAATGACTTGAACTCCAACTCAGGGTTTAGTGAATTGGTCTTGGACTTTATATGGGCATTCGAGAGAAGTGGTTTGAAAGTTGAACTTGGACTCAGAAATGGGTTCTTTGAGGTGACAACTTTTTAGTCAGGGTACATGTACAATGTACATACAGTGTACAGATGTATACATGAACATATACATGTAAAAGGTACATGTACATGTAATATCACTAGTAAAAACCCTGTCTTGTCATATTGGTTTGAAACTGGCTCTACATGTACAGTGAACTCATGACATTTAAGCAGCATATGAATAAAACAAATTATTTCGTATGTAGATGAGGGCAAGACCATAGTGTCAACAGATACATGTACAGTGTACATCTACTGTACAATATACCCCCCCCCCTCACCCCCCCCCCCCCCCCCCGTGGGCCTACATGTACCTGGTACCTACCAATATACATGTATTGTCATTTGTCAATGCACAGTACTACTACATGTACATGTACATGTACATGTATTTTTATGTGTATGTACTTTATAAGAGCAAGGAAATGCACAGAGTGGGTGCCAATTGTGTCACAGGCCTAAATTGTGAATGTGAGGGTGAAATATGGACAAAACCTTAAAGTAGGTTTTCAGTAAAATTTTAAGGGAAATCCCCCCAAAATTTGCACTGTGTACACAAGTTGCAATATCTAAACAGCCAATCTAAGAAAAAAATTGTATATCCAGAATTCCATTTCTCTTAAAAAAAAATCCTTTATTCGTTTGACACGTAACATACAGTGTGTACATTTCCTGGAATTTGTGGTTTTTACACAATACCCAAACAGCAAGGCACCCCCAAAACATGATCACATTACTGCAAGATAGAAAAAATGAAATTCAGGCACGCTAGAATGTACTGTGACGTGCACCATTTGCGCACAAGTTCACGGAATACAGACAGTGTAAACACTTGAGTCACCTTATCAGGAGTTAATACGAGAGGAGGATCCTGTCTTTGTTCAGCCGATGGGACTGTTCAGACACGGATGGGGGGGGCAGAGTTGCATTGGTAATTTTACAGGCATAAATAATGCAATAATATGTTTACAGAGTAAACATACATTGCACGTACACCTAGCATGTGCCAGGATTTTCCCTGGAATTCTATGAGCTGAGAATTTGCTCAATAGACGGTATACATGTACATGTATTGTGGATGCACTGTGTTGAAGGTCCATGGGTTACAGATGGGATAGGGAATGAGCCTAAAGCACTGTAATAATTATGTGCATGTGCACATGTATACAGTAATGTGCAACGAAACATACGATAGGCCTACATTTAAGTGACATGCCACAGTTACACTACACAGCCCTTTTGCACTTGCTAAGGTGCTATTTTTTGTGTGTAAACTGTTTTCAGGCATGGCTTGGACCCCCGAGGTGGCACGTCATGGAGACAAATGCCTCGGGCAGCCCATCAAAAGTGCGAGGCCGGCTGCCTAACAGTCTGATTTGAAACTAAAGGGAAACCATGGCCATGTGTGACACTGCATGGTCGGAAGTTCTGAACTACATGTACCATACACGTAGAGGCATAGAGTACACGAGGAACTGGATGGCAAAGATGTGCAGGCAACTTGGCAGTCTCAAGCGAGAAAACAACTGAAATTGAAACGTTTAGAGTAGAGCACTTGAAGGCCTGGAGTGGCATTGAGATGAGGGCAAATGGGACTAAGATATTTCCTCTCCGTGTTATTCTGTGTCTTTTTGACAACTCCTCGTCTGAACATCGTGTGAATGCTTTCCTCTGTCCTACAACGTGTTGTCCTATTTCGTTACTTTCTTTTGGCCCTTTCCGATCTATGGTGTTTGTTTCATACATATACATACATACTATGTCCTAAGTAACTGACAAAACTTCTTAGAAAAATAAGTAAATTTATAGACGTTTATATGACCGGCAAAGGGACTTACAACAAATTGACCAACATCAAAACCATAACCTTGTCGAGTCCAATCGGGTTTCGCACGTCATGGCCGGACTGACGTTCTATGGCGCTTGATTACTGACCTACGTGAATAACCTTTGAAGACTTGCTTCCGCTGCTCCACGCGCGATCACTGCAGGATCAGGATACAGTGTAAACGCAGCATGGAGCAGATCCTTCGTGACTGCAGGATCTGATCAATCCGACTCACGGGATCCAGCGTAAATGCAGCATGGGTGGGAGTTGAACCTCAGCCTCTGGTTTGATTACGTTGAGAACATTTTAGAATGTACGTGTGCATGTACATGTACCAGCAGTCTGCATGTACCTCTTCAATGAGAGTTATCCAGCCCTTCAGTAGGACCTCTCAAATAACCTCCCAACTGTCTTTAGTGGGGTGAGGGCACCAGTTAGAAGCAATTAGCTATTGACTTCCATTGATCTCCAGGGATTAGAGCTTTTCATCAGATGCAAATAAAACGACAAGTACTTGTAGTTATCACCCCTGATACATGACCAACAGTTTAAGGGGTAACACAATGCAATTTTAAGAAAAGTGACATTGCAAATTGCATACTGACTGAAATGTACGTCTCAAAAATAAAGAGGGCCAGACATTTCGATCCTAGGGAGACCTTTTACAAAGGCAGATTCATTCTCCCTTGCAGAAAGGTCCTGTGCATACAAATGACTCTGACTCAAATTGGACTCCAGTCACATTATTTCAAGACTCGTACAGTATACATACTGTACATGTATGTAAATAAAGGGGTCAAATGACTTGAACTCCAACTCAGGGTTTAGTGAATTGGTCTTGGACTTTATATGGGCATTCGAGAGAAGTGGTTTGAAAGTTGAACTTGGACTCAGAAATGGGTTCTTTGAGGTGACAACTTTTTAGTCAGGGTACATGTACAATGTACATACAGTGTACAGATGTATACATGAACATATACATGTAAAAGGTACATGTACATGTAATATCACTAGTAAAAACCCTGTCTTGTCATATTGGTTTGAAACTGGCTCTACATGTACAGTGAACTCATGACATTTAAGCAGCATATGAATAAAACAAATTATTTCGTATGTAGATGAGGGCAAGACCATAGTGTCAACAGATACATGTACAGTGTACATCTACTGTACAATATACCCCCCCCCCCCCGTGGGCCTACATGTACCTGGTACCTACCAATATACATGTATTGTCATTTGTCAATGCACAGTACTACTACATGTACATGTACATGTACATGTATTTTTATGTGTATGTACTTTATAAGAGCAAGGAAATGCACAGAGTGGGTGCCAATTGTGTCACAGGCCTAAATTGTGAATGTGAGGGTGAAATATGGACAAAACCTTAAAGTAGGTTTTCAGTAAAATTTTAAGGGAAATCCCCCCAAAATTTGCACTGTGTACACAAGTTGCAATATCTAAACAGCCAATCTAAGAAAAAAATTGTATATCCAGAATTCCATTTCTCTTAAAAAAAAATCCTTTATTCGTTTGACACGTAACATACAGTGTGTACATTTCCTGGAATTTGTGGTTTTTACACAATACCCAAACAGCAAGGCACCCCAAAAACATGATCACATTACTGCAAGATAGAAAAAATGAAATTCAGGCACGCTAGAATGTACTGTGACGTGCACCATTTGCGCACAAGTTCACGGAATACAGACAGTGTAAACACTTGAGTCACCTTATCAGGAGTTAATACGAAAGGAGGATCCTGTCTTTGTTCAGCCGATGGGACTGTTCAGACACGGATGGGGGGGGGGCAGAGTTGCATTGGTAATTTTACAGGCATAAATAATGCAATAATATGTTTACAGAGTAAACATACATTGCACGTACACCTAGCATGTGCCAGGATTTTCCCTGGAATTCTATGAGCTGAGAATTTGCTCAATAGACGGTATACATGTACATGTATTGTGGATGCACTGTGTTGAAGGTCCATGGGTTACAGATGGGATAGGGAATGAGCCTAAAGCACTGTAATAATTATGTGCATGTGCACATACAGTAATGTGCAACGAAACATACGATAGGCCTACATTTAAGTGACATGCCACAGTTACACTACACAGCCCTTTTGCACTTGCTAAGGTGCTATTTTTTGTGTGTAAACTGTTTTCAGGCATGGCTTGGACCCCCGAGGTGGCACGTCATGGAGACAAATGCCTCGGGCAGCCCATCAAAAGTGCGAGGCCGGCTGCCTAACAGTCTGATTTGAAACTAAAGGGAAACCATGGCCATGTGTGACACTGCATGGTCGGAAGTTCTGAACTACATGTTCCATACACGTAGAGGCATAGAGTACACGAGGAACTGGATGGCAAAGATGTGCAGGCAACTTGGCAGTCTCAAGCGAGAAAACAACTGAAATTGAAACGTTTAGAGTAGAGCACTTGAAGGCCTGGAGTGGCATTGAGATGAGGGCAAATGGGACTAAGATATTTCCTCTCCGTGTTATTCTGTGTCTTTTTGACAACTCCTCGTCTGAACATCTTGTGAATGCTTTCCTCTGTCCTACAACGTGTTGTCCTATTTCGTTACTTTCTTTTGGCCCTTTCCGATCTATGGTGTTTGTTTCATACATATACATACATACTATGTCCTAAGTAACTGACAAAACTTCTTAGAAAAATAAGTAAATTTATAGATGGTTGGATGGCTGTCTTGGCTGGATGAACGATCAAAAGTGAGAATGAACGAATGGATAGATGAGTGAATACGTAAGTGAACTTGGAAATAAACAAATGAACAACAAATGAACAACAAATGAACAACAAATGAACAACAAATGAGAAACAAATGAGCAACAAATGAACAAAAAATGAGCAACAAATAAACAATAAATGAGCAACAAATGAACAAAAAATGAGCAACAAATAAACAATAAATGAACAACAAATGAATAACAAATAACAACAAATGAACAACAAATGAACAACAAATGGACAACAAATGAACAACAAATGAACAACAAATGAACAACAAATGTTAAACAAATGTTAAACAAATGCTAAACAACAAATGAACAAGAAATGAGCAACAAATAAACAACACATAAACATTTGTACAGTTAAAAAAATCAATGAACGAAGAATGAATGGAAGAACAAATTAATGCATGAATGAATCCAATTGAACACCATTGAAAACCAATAGTTCCCACTTTACACAAACAAGGATGTAAACTTGTGAAAAGGAAAAAAAAAAAAAAAGCTGGACAACAGGATCTCACCAGCCCTGCACTTATTTACTAAAAAAGACCTGTGTTCTAAACATGTTTCGTGCTTGGCAAAAACTGTGTGCACATTATTTAGAGGTCAACTGAAGACCAACAAATTCAAATTGTCATTAAATATGTTCATTGGTACAAAATTATACAAGATCGAAAATTCTTTTTTTGGCAGATAAAAGTGGCAAGGTGAAGCTCACTGATGGTAAAATCACAAGACTCAGCCCACAGTCTAGTGGATATTTTGGCCCAAGCACAAAGTACTGATAGTCATGAAGCTTTTAGTGGTTTAAATCATACATGTTTTACATCAACTCTAGTATTTGGGCACCATTCGGTCTTGATTATTCAAGAAAAAACAGCGGGCCCAATACTCCAATATGTTCATACACCACTAGACCGACGCTGAAATTACTAGACTCAGTCCACAGCCTACTGAGCCTACTGGATATTTTGGCCCATACACAAAGCAGGGCATGTAATTTGATACTTTTAAAACATATCTGGCTACCATCTGAAAAAAATAATTAGTGCAGAAATCTGATTAGAATTAAACTGCCTGATTTACAGACCTGTACAAAGAGGGTTTTCCACCACAATTCTTCCCAAGTGATGTGGACATGTGCAATGTAAATTGTGCACATCTGTCAAAATGATGTCCATGTAATGCTTTGATGTTTAAACAACTATGTTTTTACATACATCAGCGACAGAAATTGTAGCCCTTGTGCTTCTTTCTTTGAACAATTTTCAGTTTCTGATCGTACTTGAAAAAGGAGTACAAACTATAACTACAACAAAAGAAGGGTCTGAAGCAACTTGTATGATGATCCAAATATATAAAACAAATGAGTAAAACAGCTCCAGTTACATATACTGTCGCTACATGTACATGCTACTATACAGTGTACATGTACATGTACATTACTTAGGTCTATTCAAAATTATATTAACACAAACAGCAGTCAAAAAGCAAAATCATCAAACCATTACTCAGTGACAATTTCACTTTCATGCACTGCAGCCATGGCAGCTAATTGAATTATTTGGCAAAACAAGGCCAGGCCATTCATTATGAAACTGCCTAAGGCAATACAATTTGTTGATCATCTTACCTGCTATTGTTATTGTTTTAAAAACTATAAGGAGTGTTCGTAGATGCTGGTGGGAAGCAGACTGCAAAAAAACACACACACAGGCATAGTGGATAAGATTTTATAGGTTTGCACGTGTACCAAGTGGAAGGTTTCCAGTGACATACATTGTACATGTATCTCTTTTCACTTTTTAGACAGAGTGTGGCTCTGAAAAGACCTACCGGTACTTAAATCCCCTACACAACATTGGTACATGTGTAAGATCGAAAAACAGAAATGTTCACAGATTTACATGAAACTAAATACATCTAAAATTTAGTGGGCCTGACGTTTCGATCCTAGCAGGACCTTTCTCAAAGGCAGTTGAAGATGGTTATAGTAGAAACCTCTCACTGAAATATTTCTGGCTAAAATGTTGTTTTTTGCGAGAAATGAGTAAAAGAAATAGTTTACGAAATAGTTTACGTCTCACCGAGACTATTCTTTCGGAACAGAATGGCGTTGAATGCTGCATTTTCGAGAAAAAATTAAGCGGTTTTCACGATTTTCTCGAGACTAGGTTGGCGGATTGAGCTGAATCTTTCACAGGTGTGCTATTTCATGCATATGTTGGATCAGACAACGTATGGATGCTATTCTTTGACCTCGACCAATGTTGTGTAGGGGCTTTAAGTTTAGTTGAGCCACAGGCTCTTTTCAGAGCCACACCCATGGTCCATCGAAAAAGAGATGTTTTGATCCTAGCAGGACCTTTCTCAAAGGTCTAGTGCTAGGAATGAAACGTCAATTTTAGTCAGTAAGCAGTTAGCAACATTTTGTATTTATCACTAAAAAGAGATGACAAATATTTAGTAATATTAATATAATACAATACTGTAATGCTTACCGGTAGTTAGTATCTAAACTAATACTAGTAATAGTAGGAGTACCAGTACTGTAGTATACAAATGAAATACTATGCAAAAATTTTGCTGACTAGAAAAAGTAAACTGGCCAAAAAGTGAATATCAAACATTATTACTAGTACTAGTAGGAGTAGGCCATGACATTTCGATCCTGTCACAGTACTACTACTAGTACTACTACTAGTACTGGTAGTACTACTTCTACAGTACTAGTACTTTGTAGTACTAGTAGTACTAGTACTTTGTAGTACTAGTAGTACTAGTACTACTACTAACTACTACTAGTAGTAGTACTAGTAGTAGTACTAGTGCTAGTACTACTAGTACTACTACTAGTACTACATGTAGTACTAGTTAGTAGTAGTACTAGTACTCAGTACTAGTAGTAGTACTATTACTGTACTACAGTACTAGTACTACTACTAGTACTGAGTACTAATAGTACTACTACTAACTAGTACTAGTAGTAGTACTAGTGCTAGTAGTAGCACTAGTACTACTAGTATCCTCCAGTTACCGGTTTTCAACGATATAAGGCCTTTTTTTTAAGCTGATCAATGTGGACGAAAATATCACACTGAAAGAGGTCTCAGTCACTTTTTCCACACCACAGCCTATTAGAATAATCATGTAGAATGTTGATCAAGCCTGTCACTTCCGTAAGTTTACCCGCTTTTGTTGATGTCCACGGCGCACCGCGCAGTAAGCACCGTCACCTATTTTTGACGGTGGTGTTTTTGTCCCAGTGCAGCCAAACGCAAAATAATTTTTTTAAATAACTCAAAATGCTGTGTGGCACTGTAAAATTCTTCCCTGTATGTTTTTTGTTTGTTCATCTTTTGGGTTATTTTTTCGACACTGCTTCTAACACTTTCCTCAAAACATTCATAATTTATGCTTAAAATTTATTGGTTTGCATTAATTTTGTCCCATTGCCCTGAGCCACTTTGAGAGATGGGGAAGTTGGATTGACTTTTTGTTATCACCTTTTAACTCCTTTCCCTTCATGCTACCCTCTCCTTCCCATCCTTTTCCAAATCATCAAAACTGTCCTCATAATAATGAGGGAATAAATTCAATCACCATAATGAATAATTAAAATTGAGAATAATTTTCTAAAAATGTGAAAAGAAGTTCATTTAATTGAAAGATATCTTTTAACTTTTTTGAATTTGGATCTTCAAGTAAACCATAGAGATGAAAACCGGTAGGGCGGTATCTATGAGTGACACATGCAGCATTTCTCATCCTTGTTAATTTCCAAATCAGAAGATACATGTACATCGAGGCAGGATGTGATTGTTTGGCTTGGTCCAAGCTAATTGTGATTCAGCCATGGAAGCAGATTCTGTTTTCTTTCTTTGCCCTTTTGGTGGGGTTGTATTTTTCATATGGTTGATGCCTTCTTCAAAAAAAAAACTCCACAATCCTCTTTCTCAATGCTTCTTCAGTTATGACCTTTCCCAATGTCACTCAAGAGACATATTTCCTCCTTCTTGGTACTTTTTCTAGCTGCCCTTTTATTTTTTCATTTTTTTTATAAAAGCCTAGTATTAGGCCATGTTACTTTATGCCTTTAAATAATAACAATAATAATAATAAAATTACATTGTGGTGTATATAAGCGAGACGCCCTATATGAGCCTCCATAGTTTTTAGTCTCAAGTTGCGTGATATATTTTTTTCTACGTATGTTCATTGTTGGGTTTTTTTTATGGTACACTTACAATGTTAGGACCAACAATAAAGTAAACTGGAGCTTCGAAGCAACTGCCAATTTTGTACCAAGGAAAATAGACCCCAAAACAGCAACTTTTTGAATCACACGAGTTTGGCCTACCGGAAGAGCCTTAACTTTCCACATTTTTGGTGACAGAAAAGAGCAGGAAACAAACCGGAAGATACGATGTGTGAGATCGTTTTACGGAGTTGTTTTCATCGTGGGATGTGAGAACTTTAGATGGCCAAGCGTCGAAAACGCGTACCGCGGGCCTTCCACGATACTACCAGTACCGGTACTCAGTAGTACTAGTAGTACTACTACTACTAGTACTAGTACTAGTACTATTAAACTAGACAGTACAGTCAGTAGTATCGTGGGAACACCCGTTTTCGACGCTACACGTTTTCGACGCTTAGCCTTCTAACTCACATCGCACTATGAAAACAACTCCGTATAACGATCTCAGACTTCATATCTTACAGTTGGTTTCCTGCTCTTGTCCGTCACCGAAAATGTGGAAATTTAAGGCTTTTCCAGTAGGCCAAACTCGTGTTATTCAAAAAGTTGCTCTTTAGAGGTCTATTTTCCTAGGTACAAAATTGGCAGTTGCTTCGAAGCTCCAGTTTTCTTCATCTTTGGTCCTAAAAAAAATCTGAGTTTACCATAATAAACCCCAACATCCGTAGAAAAAAAATATATCACGCAACTTGAGGCAGTCCGTTCTGGGTAAAAACTATGGAGGCTACTATAGGGCGTCTCGCTTATATAATTTTTAAATATTTTTTTTTTATTATTATTTAAAGACAAAAAGTAACATGGCCCAATAGGCTTTTTAAAAAAATGAAAAAAATAAAAGAGCAGCTAGAGAAAGTACCAAGAAGGAGGAAATGTGTCTCTTGAGTGAAATTTGGAAAGGTTATAACTGAAGAAGCAGTGAGAAAGAGGATTGTGGAGTTTTTTTTAAACGTCACAAACGAAGACATCAACAAGACCAATACGTTTTAAGCATAAATTATGAATGATTTGAGGAAAGTGTTAGAAGCAGTGTGGAAAAACAAAAACAAAGATGAACACAAAAAAACATACAGGGAAGAATTTAATAGTGCCACACAGCATTTTGAGTTAATTTAAGAATTTATTTTGCGTTTGGCTACACTGAGACACCTTACTAAACACCACTGACGAAAACAGGTGACGATGCTTACTGCGCGGTGCGCCGCGGACGTCAAAAAAAACGGGTAATCTTACGGAAGTGACAGGCTTGATCAACCTTCTCTATGATTATTCTAATAGTCTGTGGTGTGGACAAAGTGACTGAGACCTCTTTTAGTGTGATACTTTCGTCCACATTGTTCAGTTTGAAGAAAAGTCCTTATATCGTCGAAAACCGGTTATTGGAGGATACTAGTTATTATAGTATAACAGTACTCAGTTACAGTACCACTACCAGTACCACAGTACCAGACAGTACCACTACCAACCAGTACCAAAACAATAGCAATACTCCCACTCCCAGTCCTGTCACTGTCAGTGTCATGACTGTAGAGTAAGTCAGCAAATGAGAATGAACTAGCAATAATAATAGCATGCATGTTCTTTCTCAAAAGAAAATGTGTTACATGGTCATGGTGTCATCGCAAACCTCCCATTTCATAAACATATCCTATAAAAAAGGGAACTTACTTTATCAATATACCTGTCCACAGATGGCACGACATACATGTAATTTGTATTGTAATGATGTATTCAAATTTCAAATATCGTAAATTATTAATTAACAACTTAAACTTTAAAGGGATATACAAAAATATTGCAAACTGCTTACTAATACTAGTTAGTAGTTACTGACTAAAATTACCAAAATGCAAATCTTAAAATTGAGTGGGCCTGACGTTTCGATCCTAGCAGGACCTTTCTCAAAGGCCTTTTAAGTTTTAGTTTTAAGAAAGGTCCTGCTACTGTGCTAGTGCTAGGATCGAAACGTCAGGCCCACAAAATTTTAAAATTAACAACTTGATCAAGAATTCCATTCGACCAGACATCGGATTCAGACAGCATGATTTTTTTGTTTTCGATATTTTCAAAACTGCCGAGGCGATCTATCTCTAGTTGCAAAAAAACAGTTAACCCAAACTCATCTGAAATCGGATTACGAGATCTCGAATTACCTTTTCGTGGGTTAATTGTTCCAGAACTTGCAGAAGACTGCCTGGTATTAGTGGTAAATATCGCGAATCTAGGCAGTGGGCGGAACGGGCGACGAGCTCTCCGTCCTATAAACCGCGTGTGATTGTCTCAGCGTATGGTTGCACAGTAAACGTGTAGTTGATGGATCGCCAATAAATAACATGGTCATACCGTGGAGCAAGATCTTACGAACATTTCATGTCCAGAAACAAGAAAGTATGCCTACGGTGGGCTCTCCCTTTCAATGTATTAGCCATTCACGAAAGTGCGTAATAGGACTATTTGTTTCTATCTTTCAGATATACAATCTAAGGCAGTCGGGTAAGCTTTGAAATTAGAAACATTTCATGGCGGTTTGCAAGGTAAAAACGAAGAATAAATCAGTCGTCGGGCAAAAGATAAACAAACGCCTAGCTAATGCGCCCTCTCTAGTTCAGTTGGTGTTTAGTCTGCTGTAATCCACCGGTGCACTGACTTACGGAATCTACCAATTTGCCCGGTTCTTAGTGGTCAAAATGTCGCGGTTTTTAAGGTGAGTGTTTATTTATTGCATTCACTTTAAACCTAACACTATGTTTAACGACACGAGGGTTAAATTTGAACTTCGCTGTGGCTACGATCAGTGATTCTGATTAAATAATGTTTCAGTCCTTGGCAGCAGCATGGATGCCGCCATTAAACAGCGCCCTCTATACTACATTTAATAAGAAAATCAGACATTTCCAGTCACATACATGTCATGTTTTCTCGCCTTTTGACAATTTCGCAAGTCGGATTTTTAGGCAGTTGACCACCAATTGTTATGTAGCCCACATGCCGAAAAAGTGGGACAAACAATTTTCCCTAAAAAGTAAAAATAATGATTTGTTTATCCGTACGTGCGAGGCTGTGTACAAAACATATAGATCTACTTCACAATTCCTACATACTGTACGTGCCAGCGTATTAGTAATTAATTTATTTCACAGGTTATTGTTCGCGATTGTTTCGAGGGTTTTGAAAATGACCTATTCTTAAATGCAGTGGCTGTTGTTACGGCAGTCGTCCGTGTGGTTCCCTGACTTCACAGTATTTGTCAGGATGTTTAGCTCTTGGAACCAGACTATCAGCTAATAAGTAATAGACTGGTTCAACCAGCCTGCAATGCTGACGAAATACAATCAAGTCAGGGAACCACATGGACGACTGCCGTAACAACAGCCACTGCGATTCTTAAAAGTGGTGAAAGTGATGAACTACGTACAGTGCTAAGCCAATTGGGATGTGTTCTCATATTTCATACCTATCCAGGTACCCACTGTACGTCAAAGGGAATCCGCAGCGACGCGTCTTCTTCACAGATTTCTACATGAAGCTCTTGAGGAATGACAAACCCAGACCGTCCAACATTGTCACCTTTGAATGTCCCGTCAAGTGAGTATTCGCCAACCAACCTTTGCAGTGAGTGCTGTTGTTGACAGACATATTCAGACACAAGGTTGCGTCACGATCAATGGTAACAATGAATACGCATAGCAACTAGTATCTTGCAGAATGGATTGGCAAATGTAAACAGCTCTGCTCACATATTTAGAAGGATTTCTTTCTACTTTTCTCCCCCCCCCCTTTTTTTTAAAATATGGATTGTTGACGGCTTTCCCATTGATAGCATGACTAAGTTTGACATCAAGAACTACCTGGAGAGGATCTACAACGTGCCGGTGGCCAGGGTGAACACACACATCATCTATGTGGCCTTCAAGCGAGACCACAGGAACCGGAGGTTCAAGCCCAAGGACGATTTCAAGCTGGCGCACGTCACCTTGGTGAGAGACTGAGAGAGGCAGACTCGTATCCGAGTCACAAAACATCAACACGAGCCAACATCTCTCGTGTCCGAGTCTCGAGTCACCCAAGTCGAGACTCAAGTCCGAGTCGCAAATTTATTGATTTTTTTTTTATTGCACGGTTTGACCCCAACCGAGGCAAACACGTGAAGTGGTCCCTCAACTTTTTCACATGCAGGAAATCCCTTGCCATGTGCACGGTCTATTTCACATTTGTGTAATACCCAGGCATGGTTGTAGCAAATCGCAAACTTGGTTAAGACTATGAACAGTAGCCTAGGCCTGAAGTTTTGCGGATAATAGAGGCCCTTCTTAAGGTTAATCCAATTATATTGGTGGTCTTCCAATCAAGTAACTTTGGATCCAAACCTATCCAGACTCTCACCATTTCTGACCCCCAAAAAACTGTCAATTTCGATATCTGAATCACCTTGCATCAGACCGATGTTGCAAGGAAAGTTGAGGTACTAGTCACGAGTCGGCATCATGGCTTTGTGACAGGCTAGTACCTCGTAATAATAATGTACTTTAACTAGTACTTTAACTAGTTTTTTGTCAAACACATCTGCACTGGTTGTTCGGTTTGCAGGGGGAAGGGTAGATGTTTATTTCCCGAGAATCTGTCACTAGTCGGTATCATGGCCTTGTGACAAGCTAGTACCTCGTAAAAATAATGTACTTTAACTAGTACTTTAACTAGTTTTTGTGGCTGTATTTGTCAAACACATCTCCACTGGTTGTTCGGTTTGCAGGGGGAAGGGTAGATGTTTGTTTCCCGAGAATCTGTCACTAGTCGGTATCATGGCCTTGTGACAAGCTAGTACCTCGTAAAAATAATGTACTTTAACTAGTACTTTAACTAGTTTTTGTGGCTGTATTTGTCAAACACATCTCCACTGGTTGTTCGGTTTGCAGGGGGAAGGGCAGATGTTTGTTTCCCGAGAATCTGTCACTAGTCGGTATCATGGCCTTGTGACAAGCTACCAGGTATTAAATCATAATGTAGTTTTTGTGGCAGTATTTGTCAAACATCTCTCCTCTGGTTGTTTGGTTTGCAGGGCGAAGGGCAGACGTTTCAGTTGCCCGAGAATCTGTTCAGCAAGAGCGAAGAGGAAGACTCCAACGAAGCCCTGATCAAGGAGGTGAAGGACAAGCAGAAAGTCAGGGAGTCGGAAATAAGACAGCGCGGCGGAGTGTCCTCATGGTTCGGCATATGAGATCCCCTGCTCCTATCTCCCCCCCCCCCCAAGGCAGGCAGGCAGAATAGACTCCGTAAGAGATTGGACTACATCTGCTGCTAGGGCCGGCTTGGATTGATCGGGTCAACGGCAGTAGAGAGACTTCTTAGGAAACTCCACCACCACCATCAGATGTGTACAGTGTATTATGGAAATGCACTCAAGCCAGGAGTCATCCTAGCCACCGTTGCGAGTCTTAAGCTACTGAGCACAGAGACGGGCACACTGTGGACTTGTGCCGAAATCTATAACCCAAAGCATCCTGGCAATGGAACAGTTGACCAAGCACAATCCAATATAACTTAAGTGTGTGTTTAAATAGCTTTGAGATTGCGTCCCCCAAATGAATTCTTTCCTGACTTACCTTAGGTTTGTTTTCCTCTTGTGGGCTCCAGCAGACATAACAGGAGTAAAGTGGCACAATTGAGTCTGAATGTACTGTATTCATAACCTTTTCTACACACCCGGAGATAATTTTTGGTTTCAAAAAGAGCCACACGCTCCTTCTCAAAAAGGGATGCGTTACATGGTGTCACCGAAAACTTTCTTACTCAATGTTTTCCCAAAATTTGAGGTACACTGTTGAGGAACTCATACAATCATCAGAATTATTGCTGTGCTGTCCAAGCAGTGTACAGACTACCATAACATGCACCTCTGCCCAGGATCAGTGAATAATATTTCCACAGATTTCTGAAAGGATTGCCATTTCAGTTGGTTGCCCAGCAAAGGGCTGGATAGCTCATGTGGTAGAGTGCAGGAACATTAAACAAGATGCCAGCGTTCAAAGCTTCAGAGTACCATCAGTACCTCTGCTATTTCTTTGCCACCGATAAAACCCAATGTTGTAAGAAAAAGTGAATGAAAGTTAGTTGGCTGAATCAATGCTGCAACGGGTCGGATGTTTCAATGTACATGTATTCTGCTTTTAGAAAGGTCAGACTATGCAATAAAATGTTCAGCAATGAGCCAATGTGTCATTGTCCTTTTTATTACAAAGTTGTAAATCGAAGAAAATCGATCTGTTTAAACAGCACTTGGAACAGTTTCTGCTGAGCACTTATCAAAAAGTGGACACTCAAAATGTTCCCGAGTCCTGAGGTAGTTGTCCCCCGACCACAATGAAACGGGTGCTTGAGATCAACAAGCTCTCTAGGCAGTAAAAGAAACTTTCCCTACTTTAATCCTAACTACCCAAATCCCAGGAAATCCAACAGCGGGTTCTGTTGAGTTCTGTCAGGTTAAGTGCAACAAGGGTAGCAAACTGCTGTTGGATTAGGACTCGTCAAAAAGATCATCGGTTGGGTATCAGATGATATGACCCGTCCGATGTCGTTTCCACCGGTTAGCTATCGTGAATTTTTCACACCAGAGTCCAGTACAATCGGCTTTCTACCGGGGGAAATTTTATCGGTCGGATGAATTCAACCGGCACTCAACCGATGATCTTTTTGACAAGAGACCTTACGCAAGGCACAGACACGTGACCTATCACAACTTAGTTGAGTTACGATGCATCCTAAGGCTATGTGAAATTGCCCCTGGTCTCAGAATGGAGAGAGGTTCACATGTGGACACTTGACACTCGGTGTATAAGCCCTGTGAGGCTGGTCTGCAGAATTAAAGCGTCCTCTGAACAGATGCTTCCCATTTTTCACAGGTTCAATATGAAAATTACAAACTGAAAAAAAAGCTTAAATTGCTGAAACTAAAGTTCCTAATGATCCACTGCCATTATGGAACTCTTGCCTTCAAAAACAGTCTTCGCTGTTTATGGTAACTATGTACACCCTAAATCCTTAAATCTCAATCCCAGGTTCCTAAGCCGTGTTTACTGCCCCACCCGCTGGAGTTTGCCCAAATCTGGGAGTGACCCTGTCCCTCACAACTTGACGATTTCAAGCTTAAATCACTTTTAATTTTCCAAGAAACAAATATCTACTTACGGTACATGTGGCATGTACTGTAACCTTCTTGACTTCAGGAGTTATTCCCAAGATGGCTGGGAGCACATCTGCCGAGACAACACTCTACAATCCCGTATCAACTCTCTGAGAGTTGACAAATACCCGGGTACAACTTAGTAGAGTTGCTCAGGCAGGAAGACAAGCTCAGCATAAAAAAAACAAAAATCTTGCTTGGTTAAAACCAGATTGCCCGCCATGTTTCATGTGATGATTTGGGGCATTTAACTTGTGTTCAAATATCTACAGATTTCGGGTCTCACTCAATGATTTTGCGTCGAGGAGAATGTACTTCAACGAGGGTTTGACCGACTGAAAGCGTAATGAAACACTAAATGCTCAGTGCTTTGCCCGATTGCCTGCTAAAACTAATACAGGCAGCTCGGCCGCTCGGATAGGATTCGAACCCGTGACTCCTGCTTGCTAGTGCAGACGTCTAAACCACTGGTGGATTCGAATCTGTATTGCTTCGCAATTTAACAAGTGGAACTTTGGCTGCAAACCTAATTTGACTAGCCAAGGCTTTTTTCCATGCATGAGCAAATTCTGGTTCCCGAGTGGCTCCGCAGCTGGCCACTGATGCTTCATACTGCTGTGGGCTTTGGGGGTTTAAGCCTCTGCGATCCAGACGTGGATTTTCCTGTCGCCTCCCACGACGCAGATGGGCAGTGAGGCGTGCCAGGTCAGACCGCCCAGGACGGCCAAGTCGCTACTCACAGGAACCTGCACGCGTGCAAAAGTAAAAGGCAAACATCCAAGCCCTCATCAGATGGCCAGTCTTCGTGTACAGCAGTCACAGCAAATCATTTTGCAACAGCCTCACTTAACGGACCACAGAATCACAAGAGCACTTCCACACTACCCGCTAAAAGACGGACGAAATTATGTTCCGAAGTATGTTACTATAAACTCGGTGGTCAAGTGGGTAAGATGTCTGCACTAGAAAGCAGGAGTCGCGGGCTTGAATCCCGCCTGAGCTGCCTGAGATCTTCTCATCATGCATCGGGCAAAGCACTCAGTGCTTATTACGTTGAGCAGGGCAAACCCTCATTGAGTTACAGACAAATCAGTCTGGGAGTTGCTCAGCAGCTAATAGTGGCTCAGCAGTGAGCAAGACGGTGAGGGCTTCGGTCGGTCTACATACCTGGTGGTGACCCATGTGGAACACCTTGACCTGGTTGCCCGGGCGACCGGTGGTGGCAAAGAGGTTCTCGCTGATGCGCGACCAGCGAAACTGCTGGGCTCCCTCAGTGTGGGCCTGCTGATTGTCCTCCGGACGACTGCAAAGGTGCGAGACATGAATGCACCGTCTCAAATCGAGTTCTCTTTGTGAATTTTCAGAAACACTTGGTTACAGATGGGATCATTTTGGCGGTCATAACCAAGACTGGGATCAATTGTTTCCTGTTTGGTTCGGCGCTGAGAATCTCTGACCTAAGATGGCGCAATGAGGCATCTACTCCAATAGTCCTTTTCCGGTAAACAGTGTTGAATGTCAAAGTATATCTTAAAATTTAGTGGGCCTGACGTTTCGATCCTAGCAGGACCTTTCTCTGCCTTTGAGAAAGGTCCTGCTAGGATCGAAACGTCAGGCCCACTAAATTTTAAGATTTGCATTTTGGTAATTTTAGTCAGTAAGCAGTTTGCAACATTTTTGTATATCACGAATGACAAAGTATTGTCAAAATCTATTTTAATTTTTTTGCATTTTCCGAAAGCTTATGTATTAGAGAATCATCTGTCCGAAGGATCTTTTTAAACAAATGTCTGTTCACGCTGTGTGAATGACCTCAAACTTTAGAGCCGTTTCTCTCAAAAAGTGGTTTACGTGACTGCGCGTTGCCTCGCTGTATTTCTCGCGTCGTAACTTTGGATTTCGGTAACGTATGGAAATAGTTTCGACATCATTGGAAGCTAATGAGGTACACTTTGCAGTGGTGGGAAAATGTCAAAAACTCTAATTTGGATGAGAATACTCATTATGCCGTGCCGGGTCAAATTTTGGTGGCCACTTTGCCGTCCAGTTTAACCTCTGACCTAAGTAAAATTGTCAGGCAAAATCTCAGTTGAAACACATTCACAGTCCGACCAATTCTTGGCTGTGAATGACACAACGCACCTTGGCCCACCGAGCTTGGCCCAAGTTCATGAAATCTGTTAGGGCATAATTATGTACTTGCTAACAGCACCATTCTTTGGCTTACCGCGCTTCAGATAAGACATTCTGCACTGTATCCTGTTCTCATTATCCCTGTGGATTCCAAAATGACCCACTTTGCTAGCCCGGCGGACTAGTCAAAAGTAGACAGCGGTGTGGCAGCAAAAAATGATGCAGGCGGGGATGAGAAAGTAGAAACTAAAAATTCACCTAATAACCTTGTGTTAAACTCAATATTTATTATGCAGGGCTAGTCAAACTTGCGGCGGGCTAGCAAAAAACTCAATTTACTAGCCCGGTGGGCTAGTTTAAAAAACCCTTAAGCGAGAGGCTCGTGGGGTGATATTTTGGTTTGGATTTCTCGCAGCGAATGACCCAGCCATCTCCAGGATCTCTGACGTATTCCCCTCTTCCACGTGCTGCCACTCGGCATTCTCCCACCAAAGGCAGGCCGCACAGATTGGACATTCCCTTTGACTTGCGAAACGAACTCTGACAAACCTGGATCTAGTGATGTCCCAGACCATCCAGTCTGCCTCCACCGCTGCCCCGACCCTCGTCGGATCGCTCAGACACCAGTCGGCCGACCTCAGCATCACATGACCGGCGTCCAGCGACATGATCGGCTGCTGGTTGAGGAGGTCATAGAAGCGGATGGTGCCCCGTTTTTCGGCCACCATCAGCTACGGGGCGTGGAGGTAAGGGTGAAAGGTTTGATACGAATGGAAATTAGCGTAGGAACTCATCAACTTCCTCCCCACATAAGCCGCGTTTCCACTGGACTAAAATTTAACCGAGACGATGGTTAAATTTCTAATGGTCAAATTTGACCGTCGTTCCCACTTGGACTTTTGAGTCAGTCAAATTTAACTGAGACGATGGTTAAAGTAACCGGGCTGGCAATGTAACGGCTCATGAAGGTCAAGTGTCAGCCAGATACACAATGTACGTGTGTACATTTAGGCGTGCAACATGAAGCAGACACTGTGCACAGTGCATGTACTTGTTATGTCATAGGCCGGATGTGTGTTTTTACCGAGTCGCATTTAACCGAGTGGTGCGTTTCCACTGGACTAATCGGCTCGGTTAAACTTACCTGGTCACTTTTACCGGGCAGAGGTCTGCTCGGTAAAAGTAACCATTGGACTCGGTTAAAGTAACCAAGAGAAATTTGTCTGGGCCGTTTCCACTGGACTTATTTTGGTCAAAGTAACCATCGTCTCGGTTACTTTAACCAAAATAAGTCCAGTGGAAACGCGGCTAAAATCCCAAACCCAATGACAAACTGAGCTTGGAAAACATATCAAATGCGAAAACTTAACCGGGCTGCTTTTCAATGCCCATGACAACCCACAATGGGACCCTTTTTTCAAACGGATATTCCCTTGACAAATGTCCGAATTGTGCTACATTTGACTCTCTTGTACACATAGATAGAATACCCTGATTGATTTATTTCACAGATATATATTGTTCCCGATTGACTTAGCGAGTTTAAAAACCTGTATGACGGTCATGGGCACTGGTTAACCAAGAAGATGGTTAACCACTCCGCGCTGGGAACTCCAAAATAGGAGTGTTGTTGGTTTGACTATGCGGCGGGGCCCTCTTGATCCACATTTTAAACAGAAAAATGAGAATGGCAAATGGCAACGATTGTGCCGTTGCAGGACCTTTGCTGTGGATGATCGGGGAACAGCGCACTGCCACGGGAGACATTGTGTTGGAATGCCACACAGCCCAACGGTCGTCGGTCAGGCAGTGGAATTCCACCCACATTCTTCACCGCAATCTGTCCGCTCGGTTGGGGCCGACCAACTCAAAGATTTGACTGCCTGGAGTGGAGGCTAGTCTGCCGTCAGGGACCGTCAGTATCGTACACGCACACACACGAACAATGACGCATTGTTAAAAAAAAAAAAAATGTTGGTCAGGGGCACTGGAAAAATGCCCAGCGCGAAGTGGTTAACCACTTTCCAGTGTCCATGAGGGTGGAATGTCACACAGATTTTTATTTTTTTATTATGTTTTTTTTGGGGGGGAGGGGTGTTGGTCTTTTTCTGGGTCCTTGTACCTTCATGGGGTCCTGGGGGTGCCAGCAGGCAGACATGCCCGCCGCCTTCAGGGCAAAGCAGGCCTTCTGGCTACCATCCACGTCCCAGACACGGCAGGTGTGGTCATCACTGACGCTGGCAATCAGCTGACCCTCGCTGGGCTCAAAGGCCACGTCATTGACAAAGTCCCCATGACCCTCAATCAGCTACAAAAAAGAAGAAGAAGAAAAAAAAAAAGACCTTTCTTTTCAAAATGAGACTGCTGTCCACAACAATTTGATTTGTACATAACCAAATCCATGTTTCATATGATTTTGCAAAGATCTGTTCCATGGAAGTATTTGGAGAGATGGTGTGTGTTATACGAGTAACGACGATTGTTCTTCCATCTTGTTTGCCTCTTGACAGGAGGCAAACAGCCAAACAAATGCTGTATGGCAAGTATAAAACACATGCAGGCATTGGGAAGGTCGAGGTATCTAGTCTAGCCACTAGTTCCTTTACTCTTGTATCATCTAGTATTAACATAATAATGTCCATGTGAAATGTGGAGGCAGAAGTTAGAAGTCAGGGTACCAACCTCCATCACATCTTGCTCTTTCATGTCCGAAGTGTACAGTCTGATCTTGTGGTCTGCCCCGGCAGTGCAAAACCTACCAAGAATCATGAAAGATCAATCAGGTTCCTTTGCTTTGCTTGTTTAAAAAAAAAAAAATCAGTAGTTTCTAAATACATATAGCTCCATCCATTTTGTGTCATTCAAGTATGACAAAAATACAGTATGAGGGCTTACAAAGTAGTTAAACAATATCTGATATGCTGTACTTTTCAGGAAATCTTCACTCAAACACCGACAAATAGTTTTTATCTCATGAGATAAAAACTCAACTTTTTGTGCGATTCATTGAATGCTTCCCCCGCAAACAAGCCAACAACTGTTTTGAATTACATCGTAAATCCCACGGAAAAACATGTACACAAGCCGTGTATGTGAACATTTATACCCAGGTCTGTGGTGGTTACAACACAAATCAGTCGTCCATAGTCAGTTAAAATCTGATGAGGGCGCTATTTAAATATCCAACTGAATCTGTTCATCTCTCACAGGTTGGTGCAAAAAACCTGATCTTCACTGTGCTGTTTTGAGAGTATGTTCGATGGTTTAACACGTAAACTGCAGCAATTTTTCAACCTTTACCAATTGCCTTTATGAATACTCAATTTTTCACTTCTGAATAACGTGGAACATCTTCAATTTCACCTGATACATCGGGGGAGCACTTCCAGGGTGGTCTCTGGACTCCAGCTGATGGAGTGCACTTGCGTATCGTGGTGGAAATATCTCAGGTACTGGAACTCAAAGCCAGCAACAGTCTTGTCCTCCTCCTATGGAAATACACAAACAAAATAGACAGCTTTTTGTATAACTATTTATATACCTCAACTCCTGCAGAGTTTGTAATGTTGGCTGACTTGGCCAGCTTTCCTCTTTCGTCTGTCCTTTGTTTGTCATCCATGTCCTATTCACTCTCTACCCCTTTCTTCTTCAGTTTCTCGTATCTGTTTTGTCCTTGTCACTCTGGCTTTGAGAAACTATATACTGCTATTACTTAGTACTAATACTAAGTACTAGTACTAGTATAGTCCGAGTAACTTGGACCCGACAAGTCACCCTTTTTTTATCGAATTTTGAAATTTTGAGTTTTGGGTGACTGTAGGGTCCAAGTCGATCAGTGTCCTAAAGTTGATTATCTGTACAAACCGCCAAATAACATTTCGACACAAACAAACTACCCGACACAAACCCCCAGATTTACTGCCGAAAACACCCGTATCACCGTCCTACATGCCCATTTTTGGATTCAGTGAGAATCAAGGATTCTAATACTGGTCATTTGCTTTACTCACGTTTTGGAAAAAAGGGAAAAAATACCCTCAGTTGATCGAGAAGGTGTTTCGCCCGTCCGACAGCCAAAACAAGGCGGCCATCTTTTTTCTTTCTTCTAAAAATAGCATTCTGACAGTTCTGTGTGCGCAGTGGGTCTGCAACCGTTGAACCCACGACTGTTTCATGAACGGCGCAAAGATACGTTATTTGGCAGTTTGTACAGATAATCAACTTTAGGACACTGATCGACTTGGACCCTACAGTCACCCGAAACTCAAAATGTCAAAATTCGATAAAAAAAGGGTGACTTGTCGGGTCCAAGTTACTCGGACTAGTACTACTAGAACTATGTTATGTAGTACTGTAGTAGTAAGTAGTACTAGTACAAGTAGTACTAGTAGTAGTACTAGTACTACTACTAGTACTTTATAGGAGTAGGAGGAGGATCAAAACGTCAGGCCCACTAAATTTTGAGAACTATACTGAGTCCGAGTGTAGTACACAAAAATAATAATAATAATTAATAGCAAAGCTGGGCAAACCTGAGTGATACCCGAGTTATGTCACGGTTACACAATTTCCTGAATAGTTGTTCAAACTCTCCATATTGGTGACGACGTTGATTCAGGCAAGAGTTTCCTCGCCTAGGTCCTAAATTCGCCATGGTTACCTGAAATCTGCAGGCACCGACGTTTACTCGTAGCTGGCCGCCAAACACAATAAGCTGGGAGGCCGTTTCGTACGGACAAAACTCCACGCACGTCACCACATCCTTGCACGGAAAAGTGAAAGAACTCCCTTTGGAATTTTCACCCATGATTGGAGATTTCAGAGTGCAAGAGTTTAAAGAAAAAGGAGGAGGAGGAGTCCGATTCTTTCGCATACAAAAAGAGGAGTATAAGCGCCTTTAACTTAGTTTTAGAACTAGAACTTATACAAGTTTCCCCAGCACTGAACGTGACAATTCATGGAGCGCGCCATATTGGATTTGGGACAAAAATAGTATCCATAGGTGGCGCTCTTTCGTGACAGTAATCCGAAATAAAGTGATATACACTGTATACAAAAATGTTGCAAACTGCTTACTGTTACTGTTGGTGTTAGGCGCAGTGCAGTACATGTATGTACATGTACATGTACAAGTTGTTTCTCGTCACCATATAAAGCATGGAGGTTCAACCGTTTAAGTAACGATACTTTGTGCTGATTGCAGTTCAGAAAAATTATTTTTTGAACTCCCCCAAAACAATATCCCAATGAGCATTTTCAAAAGTCGATTCACTATACGGTGTATATACTTGATTTTTTTTTTTTTTTTTTTTTTTTGGGGGGGGAGGCCTACATCCTGATAAGTCCGAGCCCGAACCCGAACCCGAACATGAACCCAAACACGAACCCAAATCAAAATCAAAATGAAAACCAAAACTAAAATCAAAGCCGAACCAGAACCGATCCCGCCGCGGATTCCGCGATCGAATCTGAACCGCCCTAATCCGGAAAACCGCCCATGCCTGTACATGCTGCCCGACCCCTTAGACACCATGGAGCAAGGTATGACACACAGAGTCTAGACACACACGCGGGCACGTTTTCCCTTCTCTGCTCGATCCCTGCAGAATAAGAGCATGGCTGGTGGATCTCCACACGTTTTCCGTCTTCCTTGACACGGTCCCATCGATCCAATAATCTAATATTGCGTTGCGGAGCCTTGGTGACCTATTATAGTATAGTAGTTGGAGTTTGCTGTAGGCCCACAGGAACATATTTTATGAAGATGGTGCACGATACATCCACAGTTTCTCCTCCGGTACACCGAGGTGTATACCGAGAAATACCACATAGGCCTACCACTAGTACCAGAAGCCAAAATTTGCTAAAGCATGAAAAATCTTTCTCAATAGAATCAGGTTGCCGGCCAAGGTTCCACTTGTATTTCATGTGAGGCAACCAATATTAGAATACAAGTTTACAACGGCGTTGCGGTTAGAGTCCCTTATAATTATAAATAATATAATTAGATATACGGACTATAATTATATGGTGTTAGCAGTTAACACAGCGCCCTCTGGGTTGGCTAAAATAAATGCAATCATGATCACTATACATGTATAGTACAGTACAGTCATTAACAATTCGCGCTCATTTCCGTCCTCGTTCGTGTATATTTATGCGCTCTGAAGGCATGGGGAATTGAAACGAGGAAGATTATGTTGTCGAACATCTTGAATTACATGCTAGTGGCGTTCGATGATACATCATAACATCGTATAATTGTTATGATCTGTATCGTGCAGTGGGGAATTTCACCGCGTGTTTCAATTGCAGCGTTTCACATTATGATGAGTCAACCTCATCATCATCTTTAGTGCGGGTTGGATTATTCTTTCATTGGTGTGGCTCCTGACGGCCCTGGCGAAGCACACGTGTGCGAGGTGCTCGAGACATTCCTTCTCGTGTCGTTCGTTTGACTTTCAGCGCTCTCTGCTATACACTTGCAATGGTCTGCGCGTGGTGGCATGCGATGCAGTAGGTCCGTCGTGTCATAGCGTCTACGCTGCCGTTTGATATCGATCAGCTTGACCGGCCTTGGCGTTTGTCGTCACGGGCCTCCGAGTGTGGACGGTAGGAGGAGTGCGTGGCTTCTGTGTAGGAGACAGCTCATCAAAACACGCCGCATTCATAGCGGTGATGAGCGCCAAAACGATAAGACAACACTAGCAACAGGTGGAACCCCGTCGATGGCCCAGGTCATTGCGTGCAGTAGGCGGTCGCTGCTGGTGTCATTTTGATCAGACGAATTAGACACCAGCGAATGGCCACTGCGCGAGTACAACAGAGCTCCACGGACTGTCGTAATTATTAACCTCGACCGCGCCATGGACAACGGGGAGGCGGAGACGGGCGTCGACGGGCAGGGCGTGGCCCGCGCTGCTGCAGCAGGGCCAGGGAGGGCGGGCCATCAGGTGGCCGCCGCCCAGGCCCCGCCCGTCAAGTACTCGGCCACCCTGCCCCACCCCAGGAAGGGGGGCGTGTGGGGGCCGGCCCCGCGCCGCCTGCCCGCCCTGAGCACGGGCAGCGAGCTCAGGCAGGAGCTGGCTTTCCTGGCACAGAGCTGCCACGACTCCGAGGAGCGAGTCTCCTGCCAGCTCAAGATGCTCAGAAAGGAACTCGTGAGTTATCATCACCTCCCAATAATAATTGATGTACTCTCCATCATTAGAAATGTTGAAGATTTGAATCGTTAACATTTAGTGGGCCTGACGTTTCGATCCTAGCAGGACCTTTCTCAAAGGCAGGGATTGAATTTGAATTGTGTTCATTTTGTGTTCATGGTGTGAGTTAGCAGAATCAGTATGAAGTTCCCTCACAGAAACGACGTGTGCACGAGTGGCCATCAGTCTCCTGGAGACGAACACAGTATACTGTTCGAAACGTCGAGTTCCTCCGGTTCTTTTCAGAACCACACACACTCACAAAAGAGAAGTTTGCATGATGCTAACGCAGACCCATTACTTATTGTGCTACTCTCGCCACGGAAACCTTCAAATCTCATTCTTTTAATTGAATTCAATACTTAAATTGATCGAACAAAAACATGTTGCAAACTGGTTACTAATTGAGATGAACACAATTCAAATCTCCAAGTATGCAGAGGGCCTGGCGTTTCTATCCTAGCAGGATCTTTGGCTAGGATCGAAACGATGGAGAGAAAAAAATGTTTGTGCAAATCATTTTTTCCAACTTCCTTAAAATAGCATTAGCTTGTTAGCTTCGTATACCATCAAATTTCGTATCATAATTGCGTTCAATATTATCATAGTGCAATTATGTAGTGTGTGTGGGTAACATCTGGGACAGAAAAAATGTGATTCAAATCGCAGGAACAATCCAACCATTTTGGTCTGAGTGACTTTCTAACAATACATACTCCATTCTCGTTATGAGTCATGTAGTTTTATATTCAGGATAGAGTGTTGTTCTAACCCATACTGCCATATAGCATCGCTGGTTGACTGCAGTGACGACCTCAGAGCCACGGCCAGATGACCAGGATATTACAGTACCGTGAAGGCAACGCACGATCGAAGGCCGTCATAATATTGTCATTGGCCCGTGCAGATTGCGCGCGGTACTCGTGTTCACATTTGTAGCTGTAATTGCTTGTAATTACATGTAGATGCAATTAGGTGCACCGTGGAGTGGGTAGTTTTAGCATCCGTGCATGATACTGTACACGAAAGTACATGTGCATGTTACACATGGCACGAACGCCAAAACATCACTGAACATGTGCATGTACATGCATGATACGTCGCATTATTGAACATGTACATGTCCAACAGTTGTACTTGGCGCATGAACATAATGATACTCACACAAAATACACATGTACATAATTATACACTAGTTGTACATGTACACTGTACATGCACAGGTCAATTCCAATGTACATGTACATGTATACATGTATATGGCACGGCTGTGTACAGCATATGTAGTACATGTACATGTACCTGTACATCTGCCATGCATAAACACATTGCATGTACTGTACACGTACACCTGTACATGTATACATGTACTGTACAGTACCGGTACATGTAGAGTACATGCACATGCTCACTAGTATTATAATACAATGCGAGGCATACATGAATAGCCTATTATGGTAACGCTGTATGCTTTGCATGCACTTGGCACTGAACAATTTGTAGCCCTGTTGGATTAGGTGCATAATGCCCCATGCGATAGCTTAATCATAAAAGGTTTAATTCATTCAAATATAATGCACTTGACATTGCCTGCGTACGTACAATGCATGCATTACCCTCGACCGTTCCCTGCACTGTGTACGTCTCTGTTCAGTTGAAATCTCTCGCTTGCAGTTTCTATTCTTTCACATCGTCGGATTGAAAGCGGCCATTATTTCATTCACCCCCCCCCCCCATTTGCGTATGGAATATAGGCTACGCAGAATACTGTTACAGTAATGCAAAACGAAAGTTGCAAACTACTGACTGATAATTGATGACTAAACTTATACATAGGCCTAACTGAACAATCTACACGCCTCCTAGTTTCTAGCCTGTCTGTTTGGGGGGAAATGTCCTTTATTAAAAACGTCAGACCCTAGCTGTAGTGTTTTTTCACAACTGTTACGGTTATAGTTCGAAAACTCACACTATGAAGTTATATACATGAAGTGACTGGCAATGCGTCGATTTCACAATAGTGAGTTACTATACGACGTGTAGGTCTTGTGGGGGAGGGGGGGGGGGCTAATGTTTCGATCCCAGACCTGACTCGAAGTCAAAACAAACAATCTTACATAGAACTTATTATAAAATCATGACTTGCATAGCATTGCAGGTAATTATTTTGTTACTGTGACGAGGACATCATTAGAATGCATCATTTCAAAGATCACAGATGTAATATGGTTTGATGGCTAGTGTAGTGCAGACCATTGAATTACATGTAAAGTCCGTACAATAATTTCAATCCGTGAATGGAGCGTTATCCCCAGCATATCTCTATACGCACTGAATAACCCATTTTTACAATCTTCCTTGCGCACCCACCTCCCAACCACGGAGCTGTTTTACAACTTCATGTCCCAACCAACTTCTTATCTCTGTCTAAACCATCTAGTCCCTGTGCCCGTTGCTAGGGCAGTGAACTTGCCATCTCCCTGCTAACTCACGGCGGAGGAGCACAGGAACTCACAGGGTCCCCCTGCCTGTTTAATTAAGAGTGGCGTGAAGCGGGACTGTTACATAACGGTGGTCTCAATGGATGTACTTTTGCCATTACCGTATTGACATTGTAAGGCACTAACCTGAGAAACTATTGATTTCTGAAGAAGTACACTGTATAAGGGGGTGTGAATGGCGCATGTATGTTGTAAGTGCTTCGAGCACTGCAGTAAATGCACGGCATAAGACTGTGCAAAGATGCATATCCTTCAGTGCATGCAACGAAGGCATCATTCGATCGGCTGCATGATTATATACCGCCTATAAAGGCTACACGGTCATGAAAGTTACGGGGCAAAATGTTTGGCATTCTACTGTCCATTAGAACATGTTGGGAGCCTGTTAGTGTTACAAGTTTTGACCAAGACGAGCCAAACGTTGAGCTTTTATTTGCCAGTAATGTAACCAGTTAAAGTCAATGACAAACGGACTGGGAACTTTTGAACAAATTGAAAAAGTGGCTTCCAAATGATTGACTGGACCGGGTCCAGTCAAGGTTTTCTTTATCATTTTTTTCAATCACTTCAAATTTTGATATATATTTTTTTTACAGTGTCAGTGCGTTGTTTTACCCAAATGAATCTTGGTATCGGTAACAGACTTCAATCTTATCTCGATATTATATATATATAAAAAAAAGAATACCTATGCAAGGTATAGGTGTCTGGGAAAATGCATGAAACAACAAAATATCTGAGTAAGACTTTGCAGGTTAAGGTTTGCGGTGACACCATGTATAAGGTCTCTTAAAGAAGAGGTGTGGTTAGGAGATGGCGGCCAGAGCATACTGGTCGAAACGTCGAGTTACCACTCAGGTCCTTTTCAGAACCACACCTCTTCTTTAAGAGACCTTAAACATGGTGTCACCGCAGACCTTCCTATATTAAAATATCTGAGGAAAAGATTTATGGGCAGATATCAAGGCCCTTTTCCAAACCTTCAACTTCAACAAAGAACTCCAAACTGTGAATTAAGCTTTTTTTTTTTATAATAGAGAACAAATAGGTTTTGGAAAAGGGCCCAAATATTATATAAAACGGTGCAACCGTTTTCTCGAATTAGCGTTACCACAATCACGGGCAGTGTCACGTTTTAAAAAAAATGACAACTTTCATTTGCCTCAAATCATGGCCCGAACGGCAAATTCAAAGAGACAATTCCATTAAAGATAAAAACAAAATGGATATTCAAAGTTAAAACTGCATGAAATAAACACCAATAGCACATCTTTTTCCAGAAATACTGTACACAATAGGCCTAGTACTAGTATGACCCATGACTCGCACTCGAATCAAGTTCCACTTTCCAAAACTCAGACTCGAGTCAAGATAACAGATATTGGGTCGGACTCGGGTTTGGTGACTCGGACTCGAACGTTTTGTGGAGATGAAATCTTGGAATTGGTTGTTCTCTCTCGTGTGATCGCAGAAAGACATGCGGAGACAGGACCAGACTCTACTGCGCCAACTCCTGCGCATATACGCCATGATCAACGACCTCTGCGGCTGCGCCAACGACCGGTCGCCTAGCAACCAGCACAGCGCCCCCATCACGCCGGACGAGGTGCCCGAGCTGCTCACCCAATCCGGGCACCTGGACATCCGGGACATTGTCAGCCGTCTCTCGCCCATCAGGCGGCGCAGGGGCAGCGACCCCGAGGCGCTCTACGGGGCTGACGTCATCGGTTCCCTCGACTTCGACGAGAATGACGTAGAAGGTGAGCCGAAGAGCCCCTCAAAGTGCAAACCGCCCACTCCAAGTTCAAAGCTCGATCTTCGGCTTCCTTATAACATGCTATGACATGGCCCTCCTTCAATGCAAGCACAGCTCTGGTCGATTTCACGAAACCGGCATCGTAACTTACGATCAATTTCGTATGCAACACGATGAGCGATGCACAGAAACCACACGGCCTGTAAACACTTACGATGGGTTACCAACCGTTGAGTTGAGTTACGGTGCATCGTAAAGCTTTGTGAAATCCACCCACATAATGCAGGTCTAACTGCAGTTGTTATCAGCCCAAGACTGGCGCTAAATTACACGTGGCCGCACCGAGTTCAGACTATAGTGTTATATGAATATGCTCGATCTCTTCTCACATGCGCAGTGAACGGACTGTTGTTTCTATTAAAGAGATAAATCAAACACACGAGTCTATGGAAATCTGCTTCTATATACCCTCACCGCTAGCTGGCGGTGCCTGTAGACTCCTGAGCACATTGAATCCGTAGCCAGAAAGGGCCGCAGACAAAACTAACCTAGGCATGATTATGTGGAGTTTGTAGACGACAGCAGGCGCCAGACATCAGGGAAACCGCCAGTGGGCAACCTACTTATAGCTCCATGGTAAACGTACGTCACGCATCGTTTCACATAGACTTTTATTTTGGTTCCCAAACATGGACTTCCATTATTTCTGTATGGACGGCCATCAGCTTTCACTTTCCCCCTTGAGTTCCTCCGGTTCTTTTCAGAACCACACTTACTCGCAAAAGAGTGGTGTCATGGTGTCTCCGCAAACCTATTTATCCAGCTTTCATAAAATCAAGTCAACCACAGCCGACTACAGCTTTCGTCTAAAAATACCTTTCCGACATTCAACAATCAAAAGACGTGCCTATATTTTGACATTACTGAGTATTCTTGTGGTCGTTTTTTGTATTTATCGTGACAGCCTACCACAGTTTGCCAACCGAAACTGCGGCTGTGGCGTAGCAAAATAAAGGTCTATACAAACGAACGTCGGTTCTTTCCTCATAACTTTATATAGCCTATACGGAGACCCGGCGTCGATTTCATTGAGCGTCGTCTGTCTGTGGGATATTACGTCTGTTACCCATTACATGTATATATTTCATGGATGAGGCCCCCTCTGTCGTACTTAATTTGCAAAAGAAACTTCCTCCGTCCAACCATTAACTTACTATGTTCTTTGAAATGTTACGACGAAGTCATATACAGCACACTGTATAATTATATTATAGTCATAGCACTGCAAAATTGAGACAGAGTCATGGAATTGAAGCAGTGCTTTGAATTATCAATATCATCTAGGCCTAACAGCCAGGTTTCGTTGCGTGCAGTTTACGCGTATGAACACACGTAGTGTTGTAGTGGTGAAATACACCCCATGTCGAAAGCGATGTCTGTTTGGGAAATGTCGAAACCAATAATACATGTACACCAAGTGCCAGTTACGTAGGTCGATATGATCAACATATAGCGCGCGACACGTATATAAGCAGACGCTGTGCATTTTGTGCGATGTCATAGGCCGAATATGTTATTTTTTATACCGAGTCGTGTTTTACCGAGTGGTGCGGTTGCCACTGAGATAATCGGATCGGTTAAACATCCCTGGTCACCTTTACTGCTGGGCAGAGGTTGGCCGGTAAAAGTAACCATTCGGCTCGGTTGAAGTAACCCCGAGGAAAGTTTACTGGAGTAACCACCGTCTCGGTTACTTTAACGCCGCTCTTTCAGAGGCAAAGAAGAATTGTCTATAATTATATCGCCCGCAGTTCGCTTCCGATATTCCTTCAAATTCTAACTATGGGTCCCGGTTTACCAACCGTCATTGTCGATGCCCCATGCCTTACCTTGTTAGTCACCAACTTCGGTTCGCTCGTTTATTTATGTGTTTGATTGTCACAGATGTCCTCAGCATGTCGTGCCCCATCTTCGTCTAGACGAACCGGGCTCCTTCCAAGGTGCGTCGAACGGATTGCGGAGCGGCTGGAGCGTCCCCGTCCGGCGGCGGCAGCAGTGGATGGAGGGGCAGCGTGCCGGCTACTAAGGGGTGGTGTTATTATGCCGCGGTGTGCCGATCGGACCTTGAGGAACAAGAGAGGAACAGAGGAGAAGTGATGAAGTTGGACGGGTCACGATGAGCTTAGAGGAGGTCGTCACGACCACGAGAAACGACTCGTGATGAATTTGTGGGGGGCCGTATAATAACGAACTTGGCCGGGTCGTAGGAAACTTGGTGGGTCGTAACGATTTGGGAGGAGTCGTCAGAAACTAGTCGATGGGGTTGCAGCGCATATGGAAGGGTCGCAACAAACTCGGGGAGGTCGTTATACGAACCTCGAGGGGTCATGACTAACGTGGAGAGGTCGCTACGAACTTGGAGGGGTGGTGACGAATGTCTAGGGGTCTTAACGACCTTAGAAGGGTGGTAACGAACTGGGAGCTAGGGATCGTAAAGAACCCGGCTGGTCGTGACGACCTTTGGACGGGTTTGGAGAGGTCACGGTGAACCTCCAGAGGTCGTGACGAAATTGAAGAGGCCGAGGCAAACTTGGAGGAGTCGTGTGAGGCTTGCAAAATGAGGAAAAGAACTTACAGGGTTAAGGACCAACTTGGAGGTGTTTTAAAGAGGTTTAAATGTTTGAATGAAGGACCTAGAGAGGTCGTGGTAGGGTTGGTAGGGTTGTAACGAACATAAGGGCCATAATTATGATAAGTCGAGGGTTTACGTCCATCTATGAGATGCTGTGACGAGCTGGGAAGGGTCATGACAAAATGGAGAGGTCATGACAAAATGTGGAGAGGTCATGGCAAATGCGGAGAGGTCATGGCAAATGCGGAGAGGTCATTGCAAATTTAGAGAGGTCATGACAAATTTAGAGAGGTCATGGCAAATGCGGAGAGGTCATGGCAAATTTAGAGAGGTCATGGCAAATTTAGAGAGGTCATGGCAAATTTAGAGAGGTCATGTCAAATTTGGAGGGGTCATGTCGAACACGGAATGATTGAGAAGAGTTCGGAGGGGCTGTGACGAATATAAAGAAGTCTTCTTTGAAAGGTCACGGTGAACTGGGGTCGTGTCGACTTTGGTGTGGTCAAGACGAGCTTGGTGAGGTCATTACTATCATGGAAGGGTCACCTTACTTTGCCCTTACTTTGAGCAGGTGAGTGAAGATTTACTAAGTCCTCACCCGGACAAGAAATGATTGGAATGAAGGATATCGGCCTACGGAGGCGACATGAAGAGTGCCAACATAGAACATGCAGCATGTAAAATCAGCAATCAAACTGGTTCAAACATTCAATCTGCAGAAACCCATTGGCATGAATGTTCATGTCACCGATCGACCTGAGTAATGCGGCCTGTTGAAGCATGTGCACCCATATACCGAATGCGGCCGGTTGAGTCAGCACGACAGCATTGCCGATAGCAGGAAGGGAGCATTGAACAACCAACCTTGCTTCACCGACGCTGGTCAATATATCGACTCTTTGCATTACGGCATGGCCAATAAAAATGACCTCCAACTGTTGGAGTGCGAAGGATAAAATTCACTGAGAAACTCCAGACATTTCTGAACAAACCAAGCGCTGAGCGAACGATTTTGCCTGGATGTACATGCGTCACTGCTAGCTATACTCACAGACTTCTTGAATAGGTTTGGTTGTGTTAACGTTGCAATTGCAGGGTATACCCGAGTATCGAGCTTATTTTGTCCAACAGTGTGACCAGCCACCCGCAAAGATCGGTTACAATGCACCTCCTCGATGCGAAACCAATATATGCAATACCCGCGGTGACATGATCTCTCATTTTTTTTTTTAGCGTATTGCAAGGTCAATGCCAAATAGTTAGTTTTCCAAATGGAGCCTTTACCGCCAGTTATTATTTTTCTTACCGTGACTTTTCTGATTGTTGTGATGAATTTGAACGTCGATAGAAATTAAAACAAGTGTGCAATCATAATGAGTGTCGTGTTTGTTATCATTGGTCGATGGCCATCCCCCTAAATTATTTCGTTCAAATGTCTGTGCGATCGATGGTTCCGTGGTAAACTCAGAGAGTGTTCACAGGCGCACTGCTCGTGCATATTCGCCCCAAAACAAGGCTATAAAGCCACTCACAGTTAAGGGTTAAAGCTATACAGAAATCAAAATAAACTTGGGGTTAAATAAATCGGTATTGTTATAAAACCCAACATGTCTATGTCTCCCCATCCCTCTCTCCTCTGACCATGTCTTCCCATCCCTCTCTCCCTGACCCTGACCCTGTCTCCCCATCCCTCTCTCCTCTGACCCTGTCTCCCCATCCCTCTCTCCTCTGACCCTGTCTCCCTATCCCTCTCTCCTCTGACCCTGTCTTCCCATCCCTCTCTCCCTGACCCTGTCTTCCCATCCCTCTCTCCCTGACCCTGTCTCCCCATCCCTCTCTCCTCTGACCCTGTCTCCCCATCCTTCTCTCCCTGACCCTGTCTCCCCATCCTTCTCTCCTCTGACCCTGTCTTCCCATCCCTCTCTCCTCTGACCCTGTCTCCCCATCCCTCTCTCCTCTGACCCTGTCTTCCCATCCCTCTCTCCTCTGACCCTGTCTCCCCATCCTTCTCTCCCTGACCCTGTCTCCCCATCCCTCTCTCCTCTGACCCTGTCTCCCCATCCTTCTCTCCCTGACCCTGTCTCCCAATCCCTCTCTCCTCTGACCCTGTCTCCCCATCCCTCTCTCCCTGACCCTGTCTCCCAATCCCTCTCTCCTCTGACCCTGTCTCCCCACCCATTCTCCCTGACCCTGTCTCTCCATCCCTCTCTCCTCTGACCCTGTCTTCCCATCCCTCTCTCCTCTTACCCTGTCTCCCCATCCTTCTCTCCCTGACCCTGTCTCCCTATCCCTCTCTCCCTGACCCTGACGTCCCTGTCTCCCCATCCCTCTCTCCTCTGACCCTGTCTCCCCATCACTCTCTCCCTGACCCTGTCTCCCCACCCCTCTCTCCTCTGACCCTGTCTCCCCATCCCTCTCTCCCTGACCCTGTCTTCCCATCCTTCTCTCCCTGACCCTGTCTCCCCATCCCTCTCTCCTCTGACCCTGTCTCCCCACCCCTCTCTCCCTGACCCTGTCTCCCCACCTCTCTCTTCCTCACCCTGTCTCCCCATCCCTCTCTCCTCTGACCCTGTCTCCCCATCACTCTCCCCCTCACCCTGTCTCCCCATCCCTCTCTCCTCTGACCCTGTCTCCTCATCCCTCTCTCCTGACCCTGACCCTGTCTCCCCATCCCTCTCTCTCCCTCACCCTGTCTCCCCATCCCTCTCCCCCTCACCCTGTCTCCCCATCCCTCTCTCCCTGACCCTATCTCCCCATCCCTCTCTCCCTGACCCTGTCTCCCCATCCCTCTCTCCCTGACCCTGTCTCCCCATCTCTCTCTCCTCTGACCCTGTCTCCCCATCCCCCCTCCTCTGACCCTGTCTCCCCATCCCTCTCTCCTCTGACCCTGTCTCCCCATCTCTCTCTCCCTGACCCTGTCTCCCCATCTCTCTCTCCTCTGACCCTGTCTCCCCATCCCTCTCTCCTCTGACCCTGTCTCCCCATCCCTCTCTCCTCTGACCCTGTCTTCCCATCCCTCTCTCCTCTGACCCTGTCTCCCGATCCCTCTCTCCCTGACCCCGACCCTGTCTCCCCATTCTTCTCTCCCTGACCCTGACCCTGTCTCCCCATCTCTCTCTCCTCTGACCCTGTCTCCCTATCCCTCCCTCCTCTGACCCTGTCTCCCCATCCCTCTCTCCCTGACCCTGACCCTGTCTCCCCATCCCTCTCTCCCTGACCCTGTCTCCCCATCTCTCTCTCCCTGACCCTGTCTCCCCATCTCTCTCTCCTCTGACCCTGCCTCCCCACCCCTCTCTCCCTGACCATGTCTCCCCATCCCTCTCTCCTCTGACCCTGTCTCCCCATCCCTCTCTCCTCTGACCCTGTCTTCCCATCCCTCTCTCCTCTGACCCTGTCTCCCCATCCCTCTCTCCTCTGACCCTGTCTCCCCATCCCTCTCTCCTCTGACCCTGTCTTCCCATCCCTCTCTCCTCTGACCCTGTCTCCCCATCCCTCTCTCCCTGACCCCGACCCTGTCTCCCCATCCTTCTCTCCCTGACCCTGACCCTGTCTCCCCATCTCTCTCTCCTCTGACCCTGTCTCCCTATCCCTCCCTCCTCTGACCCTGTCTCCCCATCCCTCTCTCCCTGACCCTGACCCTGTCTCCCATCCCTCTCTCCCTGACCCTGTCTCCCCATCTCTCTCCTCTGACCCTGCCTCCCCACCCCTCTCTCCTCTGACCCTGTCTCCCCATCTCTCTCTCCTCAGACCCTGCCTTCCCACCCCTCTCTCCTCTGACCCTGTCTCCCCATCCCTCTCTCCTCTGACCCTGTCTCCCCATCCCTCTCTCCCTGACCCTGTCTCCCCATCCCTCTCTCCCTCACCCTGTCTCCCCATCCCTCTCCCCTCACCCTGTCTCCCCATCTCTCTCTCCTCTGACCCTATCTCCCCATCCCTCTCTCCTCTGACCGTCTTCCCATCCCTCTCTTCCTGACCCTGTCTCCCCATCCCTCTCTCCCTGACCCTGTCTCCCAATCTCTCTCTCCTCTGACCCTTTCTCCCCATCCCTCTCTCCTCTGACCCTGTCTCCCCATCCCTCTCTCCTCTGACCCTGTCTCCCCATCCCTCTCTCCCTGACCCTGTCTCCCCATCTCTCTCTCCTCTGACCCTGTCTCCCCATACCTCTCTCCTCTGACCCTGTCTCCCCATCCCTCTCTCCTCTGACCCTGTCTCCCCATCCCTCTCTCCCTGACCCTGTCTCCCCATCTCTCTCTCCTCTGACCCTGTCTCCCCATCCCTCTCTCCTCTGACCGTCTTCCCATCCCTCTCTCCCTGACCCTGTCTCCCCATCCCTCTCTCCTCTGACCCTGTCTCCCCATCCCTCTCTCCCTGACCCTGTCTCCCCATCCCTCTCTCCCTGACCCTGTCTCCCCATCTCTCTCTCCTCTGACCCTGTCTCCCCATCTCTCTCTTCTCTGACCCTGTCTCCCTATCCCTCTCTCCTCTGACCCTGTCTCCCCATCCCTCTCTCCCTGACCCTGTCTCCCCATCCCTCTCTCCCTGACCCTGTCTCCCCATCCCTCTCTCCTCTGACCCTGTCTCCCCATCCCTCTCTCCTCTGACCCTGTCTCCCCATCTCTCTCTCCTCTGACCATGTCTCCCCATCCCTCTCTCCCTGACCCTGTCTCCCCACCCCTCTCTCCTCTGACCCTGTCTCCCCATCCCTCTCTCCTCTGATCCTGTCTCCCCATCCCTCTCTCCTCTGACCCTGTCTCCCCATCTCTCTCTCCTCTGACCATGTCTCCCCATCCCTCTCTCCCTGACCCTGTCTCCCCATCCCTCTCTCCCTGACCCTCACCCTGTCTCCCCATCCCTCTCTCCCTCACCCTGTCTCCCATCCCTCTCTCCCTCACCCTGTCTCCCCATCCCTCTCTCTCCTCTGACTCTGTCTCCCCATCCTTCTCTCCCTGACCCTGTCTCCCTATCCCTCCCTCCTCTGACCCTGTCTCCCCATCCCTCTCTCCCTGACCCTGACCCTGTCTCCCCATCCCTCTCTCCCTGACCCTGTCTCCCCATCTCTCTCTCCCTGACCCTGTCTCCCCATCTCTCTCTCCTCTGACCCTGCCTCCCCACCCCTCTCTCCCTGACCATGTCTCCCCATCCCTCTCTCCTCTGACCCTGTCTCCCCATCCCTCTCTCCTCTGACCCTGTCTTCCCATCCCTCTCTCCTCTGACCCTGTCTCCCCATCCCTCTCTCCCTGACCCCGACCCTGTCTCCCCATCCTTCTCTCCCTGACCCTGACCCTGTCTCCCCATCTCTCTCTCCTCTGACCCTGTCTCCCTATCCCTCCCTCCTCTGACCCTGTCTCCCCATCCCTCTCTCCTCTGACCCTGTCTCCCCATCCCTCTCTCCTCTGACCGTCTTCCCATCCCTCTCTCCCTGACCCTGTCTCCCCATCCCTCTCTCCTCTGACCCTGTCTCCCCATCCCTCTCTCCCTGACCATGTCTCCCCATCCCTCTCTCCCTAACCCTGTCTCCCCATCCCTCTCTCCTCTGACCCTGTCTCCCCATCCCTCTCTCCTCTGACCGTCTTCCCATCCCTCTCTCCCTGACCCTGTCTCCCCATCCCTCTCTCCTCTGACCCTGTCTCCCCATCCCTCTCTCCCTGACCCTGTCTCCCCATCCCTCTCTCCTCTGACCCTGTCTCCCCATCCCTCTCTCCTCTGACCGTCTTCCCATCCCTCTCTCCCTGACCCTGTCTCCCCATCCCTCTCTCCTCTGACCCTGTCTCCCCATCCCTCTTTCACTGACCCTGTCTCCCCATCCCTCTCTCCCTGACCCTGTCTCCCCATCTCTCTCTCCTCTGTCCCTGTCTCCCCATCTCTCTCTTCTCTGACCCTGTCTCCCTATCCCTCTCTCCTCTGACCCTGTCTCCCCATCCCTCTCTCCCTGACCCTGTCTCCCCATCCCTCTCTCCCTGACCCTGTCTCCCCATCCCTCTCTCCTCTGACCCTGTCTCCCCATCCCTCTCTCCTCTGACCCTGTCTCCCCATCTCTCTCTCCTCTGACCATGTCTCCCCATCCCTCTCTCCCTGACCCTGTCTCCCCACCCCTCTCTCCTCTGACCCTGTCTCCCCATCCCTCTCTCCTCTGATCCTGTCTCCCCATCCCTCTCTCCTCTGACCCTGTCTCCCCATCTCTCTCTCCTCTGACCATGTCTCCCCATCCCTCTCTCCCTGACCCTGTCTCCCCATCCCTCTCTCCCTGACCCTCACCCTGTCTCCCCATCCCTCTCTCCCTCACCCTGTCTCCCATCCCTCTCTCCCTCACCCTGTCTCCCCATCCCTCTCTCTCCTCTGACTCTGTCTCCCCATCCTTCTCTCCCTGACCCTGTCTCCCTATCCCTCTCTCCCTGACCCTGACGTCCCTGTCTCCCCATCCCTCTCTCCTCTGACCCTGTCTCCCCATCCCTCTCTCCTCTGACCCTGTCTCCCCATCCCTCTCTCCTCTGACCCTGTCTCCCCATCCCTCTCTCCCTCACCCTGTCTCCCCATCCCTCTCTCCTCTGACCCTGTCTCCCCATCCCTCTCTCCTCTGACCCTGTCTCCCCATCCCTCTCTCCCTGACCCTGTCTCCCCATCCCTCTCTCCCTGACCCCGACCCTGTCTCCCCATCCTTCTCTCCCTGACCCTGACCCTGTCTCCCCATCTCTCTCTCCTCTGACCCTGTCTCCCTATCCCTCCCTCCTCTGACCCTGTCTCCCCATCCCTCTCTCCTCTGACCCTGTCTCCCCATCCCTCTCTCCTCTGACCGTCTTCCCATCCCTCTCTCCCTGACCCTGTCTCCCCATCCCTCTCTCCTCTGACCCTGTCTCCCCATCCCTCTCTCCCTGACCATGTCTCCCCATCCCTCTCTCCCTAACCCTGTCTCCCCATCCCTCTCTCCTCTGACCCTGTCTCCCCATCCCTCTCTCCTCTGACCGTCTTCCCATCCCTCTCTCCCTGACCCTGTCTCCCCATCCCTCTCTCCTCTGACCCTGTCTCCCCATCCCTCTCTCCCTGACCCTGTCTCCCCATCCCTCTCTCCTCTGACCCTGTCTCCCCATCCCTCTCTCCTCTGACCGTCTTCCCATCCCTCTCTCCCTGACCCTGTCTCCCCATCCCTCTCTCCTCTGACCCTGTCTCCCCATCCCTCTCTCCCTGACCCTGTCTCCCCATCCCTCTCTCCCTGACCCTGTCTCCCCATCTCTCTCTCCTCTGACCCTGTCTCCCCATCTCTCTCTTCTCTGACCCTGTCTCCCTATCCCTCTCTCCTCTGACCCTGTCTCCCCATCCCTCTCTCCCTGACCCTGTCTCCCCATCCCTCTCTCCCTGACCCTGTCTCCCCATCCCTCTCTCCTCTGACCCTGTCTCCCCATCCCTCTCTCCTCTGACCCTGTCTCCCCATCTCTCTCTCCTCTGACCATGTCTCCCCATCCCTCTCTCCCTGACCCTGTCTCCCCACCCCTCTCTCCTCTGACCCTGTCTCCCCATCCCTCTCTCCTCTGATCCTGTCTCCCCATCCCTCTCTCCTCTGACCCTGTCTCCCCATCTCTCTCTCCTCTGACCATGTCTCCCCATCCCTCTCTCCCTGACCCTGTCTCCCCATCCCTCTCTCCCTGACCCTCACCCTGTCTCCCCATCCCTCTCTCCCTCACCCTGTCTCCCATCCCTCTCTCCCTCACCCTGTCTCCCCATCCCTCTCTCTCCTCTGACTCTGTCTCCCCATCCTTCTCTCCCTGACCCTGTCTCCCTATCCCTCTCTCCCTGACCCTGACGTCCCTGTCTCCCCATCCCTCTCTCCTCTGACCCTGTCTCCCCATCCCTCTCTCCTCTGACCCTGTCTCCCCATCCCTCTCTCCTCTGACCCTGTCTCCCCATCCCTCTCTCCCTCACCCTGTCTCCCCATCCCTCTCTCCTCTGACCCTGTCCCCCATCCCTCTCTCCTCTGACCCTGTCTCCCCATCCCTCTCTCCTCTGACCCTGTCTCCCCATTCCTCTCTCCTCTGACCCTGTCCCCCATCCCTCTCTCCTCTGACCCTGTCTCCCCATTCCTCTCTCCTCTGACCCTGTCCCCCATCCCTCTCTCCTCTGACCCTGTCTCCCCATTCCTCTCTCCTCTGACCCTGTCCCCCATCCCTCTCTCCTCTGACCCTGTCCCCCATCCCTCTCTCCTCTGACCGTCTCCCCATCCCTCTCTCCCTCACCCTGTCTCCCCATCCCTCTCTCCTCTGACCCTGTCTCCCCATCCCTCTCTCCCTCACCCTGTCTCACCATCTGAAGCTAGGGACAAACCAGTTGAAGCTAGGGACAAGCTTTCTGCACAGCCAATAAGGCTTTCTGCACAGCGAATACAACGTACGTGAACAATCTGAGTGACCTGAGACTCAATTCTTCATAAATTATTTTATTTGTGCACAAACATCTGGGCCCATCGCGAATAATTATGTAGTACGGGAAAAAATATCGCTTACGGCCCCCGGTGAAGTGTACCACGCCGGAAGCGCGCACGCCATACTGGTGGTATTATTTCTTCCCAATGGACTCGTCTCTAACAATGGACCTTTCCATGAATTATGCAAAATAGACCTTACGCAGGCGCTTTACTAAATTGGTTGCCGGGCGCGTGGCGTGCAGGTTTCGAAACACGCGCGCAGGAGATACACTGAATAGCCAATCACTACACGCCAAATAGTTGATCAGAACGCGCGCACCCCGTGGTAAACTACGATTGGTTGGCAGCCCGCTTGCCCACCAATTTATAGTAAAGCGCATGCAGCAGCTCTTCAATTTGCATATTTCATGGGAAAGGTCCATTCAGGGACTTTTCGCAAATGGTGCCGTCTGCGCAGCGCCAAACAGACTAGGGCGCCCTCACCAACTCCCCACAGCTTCCCAACCGGGTCACAGAAACATTCACGGGCAGGTCATCAGTTATACGATAGTCAGGCTTTGAGGGCGGGTTACCAGCGTGACAGAACAGCCATAATTCCTAAATTATGTGAATATATGAAATATAATTGGAATTCTATGAATAATAATGAAGTACAAGTCGAAGAGGGTTTGCATTCCTTTCCACGTGATAGGTATGCGGACCACACAATATATTCAAAGCTTCTATTGATATTCAAATACAACGCTGTGATAGGCCCCAGTATGAAGCTCAAGCAGGATAGTACGAGGCATCTTTTCGGAGTGCCAGAGAAAAAAAGACCAGTAGATAGATAGATTTCTAGATGCAGGGTGGGTAGAACATATACCTGCCAAAAATCGTCCCAGAAAAAAAAGGGTGGGACCCTCTTCGACTTGTACTTCATTATTATTAATAGAATTCCAATTATATTTCATATATTCACATAATTTAGGAATTCTATTGCATAACATTCGTACAAGTCTTCAGAGGGTTTGCATGTTCAAAGCTGAACGAGAGACCACAATAAATGAAAAACGGAGTCCAAAGATCTATCTTGCAGATGCACCATCTACATCACTTATTACAACTCAGAACTGCTTTAGCGAAAGACGGTACCTCAACCGTTTTAAGATAAAAACGAGCAAAGGTATTAACATTCGTCCAATCAGCTGTTTTTAAGATTTCCTGAAGAGATACCCCTTGGGCACTGCGAAAGCTGTGTGCGGAATAAATGGTAGGCCTAGCATCTATACCTGCTTCTTGTAACACACATTCCATCCATCTAGCTAATGTGGTGGATGTGACTGTCTTATATCCTCCGTGCGGTGTAAATAATCCTTCAGCGTTAAAACACATAACTTCGTGTTTTCTTCAAATTGAGGAATAACCAATTTGCTATGTCCTATACCCTTCTTTGGGCTGGTAGTTTTCAGCATGTCCATAACAGATATAACACAAGAGTCTTCAAGGAACTCAAAATACTTTAAGTCAAGGCACGCTAGTGTTTGGGAGCGTTGGGATGACACAAGAGCCAGTAAAGTTAACAGTTTTTGGCTCAAACTTAAAAGTGTAAGTTCTCTATTGACTGCTAAGGAATTTCACTTTCCTGCGGTACGAAGTATAGCAGGAAATATTTGTCTGTACGGTACCCACCAGCTTGACGCTTGAGTGGCCCTGACAAGAATGGGCCAAATTTGAATGAAATGCCAAAAAGAGGGCGTTTTATTTGGGTGTGGCAGTAGTGTGGCCATTCTAGCCTGCGTCCACCACTGCGCGAGGTCGGTCAAGTTACGGACCATTTAATTATATCTAATTAAAGACTGGGATACCCCCTGATCAAAATGATTGGAAAAGGAAAAGTCATGAGGTATAATTATAAAGATAGAGGTCATGAAGTATAATTATAAGCATTTAGATTAATGTTATGTGCCACAAGGTTTTCCAGAGTATTTTCCTCGTTGAGTTTTTTACCTCTGGTTTTTCACCCTGGGCAAGAGTTCAAGAGTTCTAGAGTTCTAAGGAGAGAAAAATGTACATGTACATTATTGTAAGATAATAAACTAGCCGACGCTCGCCAGGCGACAGGCTACACGGCAACTATTTAAGAGTTGGCTGTAATTGTGTATTGAGTGAAGCGCCAGTAGTGCGCATAGGACAGACCTCAAATAATCCAAAACTGTAGAGACTTTCCACATCTTTGAATACTTAGTTAGGCCTTTGTGGCGTTAAATTAAAGACACCTTCAAGCAGGCGTGTCACTAAGGTGTTTTGGCCAACTGCGTGGTCCTGAATTAGGATAAATAGGTTTGCGGAGACACCATGTATGTCTCCGCAAACCTATTTATCCTTAAAAGGACCCCCTGAAAAGGGATTAGGTAATAGGTGCTTCATTGTGCTGGGCTTGACATGCTTAGGTTTGCCTCATTTACATATTCACCTTCATGTATAAAACCACTGGACCCTTGGGTAGGGCGTGGAAGTCTTGGATAGGTGCCTGGGGCGACAGTTGGTCGGCCGTGCTGGCTGAAGTTATTCTATGTAAGTTAAGTTATGTTATGTTGTATAATGTGTTAGCCAGTCATCCGACCAATCGTAATGTAAGGTCAAAAAAGCTCATAATCTATTTATTTATGTTGTAGGAGTGTCCTGATTATATTCCTTGCTTAGCCGGACTTCGTTTAGCTTTAAGATAGCTTTAGGCAGAAGGCCTTATTTTGTGATGTTATTTCCTTTCTCCTTTTGCTTGACATATAAAATTAATTTAAATCAGTATTCAGCTTCCCTGTTCCCAATCATTCTGTATCTCTCTCTCATTTTGGTAATCTGGTCGTTCCCTTCCTGGCGGAATCAAATAGATCCGTTACAATACCAGTGACGGGAATAGTTTCCAGGGTGGTAAAAAGCTTCGAATTCGTCTTCACTCGTACTGTACTTTGGGTCTTTGGCTGCCGACGGATGAAAAGGGAATTTTTGTGGGTTTGAAATCTAGAAAAATGGCGCGAAGATGAGTATATCCAACTTTAGCCAATCTGAGGGCATAATTCACGATAGGCCTATCGACGATATGTCCCAAGTGGTTTTTAAAGGTAAAATCTGTTGCGGAGATGTGGAATAAACCCTTTTAATAAACTAAATAGTAGCTCTATAATATTGTGTAATTTAACCACTAACTCAATGCCTTATAAAATCATTTCTTTTTTAATAACAGCAAGGAACTTTTTTTACGATTGGATCGGGCTTAGGCTCCGGCTTCCCGTCACATAAAACCTGAAAATACATGCTGCGATTGGTCGCTGAATTTGGAAGTTTGGTATCCTGTTCAGTACACAGTATTCACGTAGAAACTGTGATCAGGACCTTGCCCCTAATCAACTGTGGATTGTATCATGCCCCGCACAACATATCATATTGGTTCGCGGCAGCGACTTGTAACACAGTAGAAGTTAGAGAAGAGCGCTATGGGAGCTTTCGTGTGACGACAACCTATACGTCGTAACGGGTAAGTTTCATTGTGAACGAATAAGCAGACCAAGCCATAATTGGGTGTTGTAATTATATTACAAACGGCATATAATGTATAGTGCAATTCAGACGGTGCGCTTAGTATACATATGGCATCGCTCCTTCTGGTTAAAACGGTTAAGTGTTATGTCGCCACGGACATCGCTTTTTAAACAACTGATTTACTCAAATAAATGTTTTCTCAATGTAAACAATTGAACGAAAAAGCACCAGTTTCCGCAGAATTAAAACTGTGGTTTGACGATAAAGAGCATTATGGATTTGTGCCCCAAAAGCAAAATTGCATGCATAATAATTAGGCCTATAGTTGAGGACGCATTCTGTGTGCATACTCAACTTGAATTCGTCTCCTCCCCCCCCCCCCCGGTGTCTGCAAAACGGATCGACCTCAATTAGGTCTGTACCTGTGCATCCATGCCACAGTGTTATCCGCATGTTTTTGTAAACCGTCGTTTTATGGCAGCAATTCAAGCCCTTCCACGCTGGTCTCAGCTAGTCTGCGGTGCTCATAATAATGCATACCAGCCCAACCGTGAACTGACAACGAAACGTTACACCGATCATGTGCATACAGTACAGTCATGTGGATGACCAACGTCGAGTAGAATAAACAAACTTGTTTGTCGTCCCCACCAGCTTCCCTTTCAAGTGCAAAAAAAAACAAAAACAGAAAAGTCCACAAAATAATTAATCATAAAGGTCCTGCTAGGATCGAAACGTCAGGCCCACTAAATTTCGAAAATGATTAATCGTTTAAACCATGATTAAGCCATGGTTAAACCAACACAACACAAAACGACACTGTAAATAATGTTCAGTTCTCTTGTCCCACACTCGTCTTTCATATTTTTTTTAAATGTGTCTTTGAACAGTGGAAACACTAACGGTTGTAGGACATTTTAAAATGGCTGTAATTTTGAAGAAAAAAACCCCACATAAGGCACATAATTTTATAATTATAATAAAAAGCCCTTCTTCCTCCTTTTTAAAAAACCCGGGCGAGAAACGCTATCTATGTTCACTGGGCCTAACAATAACCCACTGTAATGGATGAAGAGAAATCGCCCATTGACAGCGGTTACCGAGGGCGAGCGGGATTTTGGGACACAATAGTTTGGGGCTTGGGGCATGCCACAGCGCTCAAGCGGTTGGTTGGCTCATGGAGGATCAGCAAGGTTGGCTCATCATGCACTTTGCGGACGTATAGGGAACGGAATAAAACCGGGTTTTGTTGTTTACACTGACACAGTGCCTATAACATATCACGCTGTAGGAAATCATTTTCGCGTGCATGTATATAGAAAACTAACTCCTGCAGAATATTATAATCAGAACCGACTGAGCAGAACACAGCTGGACGCTTATAGTCATGACGGCTGGACAGGTAAGTGACACTGAGCGTGTCTGTTTGCAACAGAACACAACGTAGGTGGGTTTGTTTCTCAGCTTAATACTCAAAAATAGTTTGGTACCTTCTAACACCTTCACCGAAAAATAAAACTCCCTAAATGTACAAAAGACCAACTATTATTATGTCGAGAAACGACACTGTCTAGCTTGCCTATAAAAATGTACAGTATTACCCAAAATCATGATTTTGTGAGGCGTATTAATTTGTCAAATGACAGTGCATGCTCTGTGTACAGAACGTGAACTTCACAATTCCTACATACGCGCCGCGCATAATTAATTATACGCACCGCAAAATCATGAATTTTTGGAACACTGTAAGTTCAATGTTACGGCAAATGGTTGTGCCAGATCCCGAACGTTGTCTATACATTACAATTTGTGGTTTATTTTTGGTGAAGGCTTTCCCCCAGACTTTTACATTGAGGGTATTAAACTAAAATCTTGTCAGTATTCCTGCCGACGATACATTCCTGCCGATCACAATGTACGGTACTGTACAGTACAGTAGGCCTACATGTACCGGTATATACAATCATGTATACATGTACAGTATGTACTGCATGCACATGGCATTACTACACAACTGTACACTACATCTACATGGACATCCAATACGTTTATAGCACGTGCATAATGTAGTGCAAATGAACAAAATTAATGTTTACATTACATCCGTTGTACAGCTTGTGTTTCAATTCTTGAATTCCTAGAAGAGGGATGTGTCGATATGGCTATGCTATAGTCTATTAATATAGGCCTAATATTCACTAGCATAAGGATAAGCTCTTGAATAATGAACTTTCTCCAAGGCAGAATCATTCTGCCTTTGACAAAAGGTCCTGCTATGATCGAAACCACAGACTCTCCTAATTGTTGATATTTGCTTTTTGGTAATTGTATTCAGTATAAGCAGTTTGCAATACATATTTATTACCCTACTATTATATGAAAAAGACAAACTTTCGTGGCATTGTAATACTATTCACATAATTCTCAATTTAACGTGTCTGACGTTTTGATCAAAAAATGTTCCAAGGCAGAGACATTCTGCCTTTTTGAAAAGGGTCTTGCATGAATTGAAACGTCAGCCCCTCTATAGAAATTCCTTTTTGTCATTTAAGTCAGTTCGCAACGTGTTCATTTTGTAATTTACTCCACAGAATTGGACATTATTTTCTAACGTCAATATCGGATTGAATGTCGCGTGGTGAAGACGTCGAAATCCAGCTTCGACTGTTCTTTCGTGTATGTCACGCGCAGTCAGTGCTCTGCCAGATTCCCGCTCGTCGATAAACGGGCTAACTCGACCTGGAGGGGTCAAGTTCAGTTGACAACAAAATAGGTGTTTGCATCTGAATGGAAGCGGGGCGGGGGGGAGGGGCGTGATCCCTGGCTGCACTTTTTGCCGCGAGTGGTTGTTTTTTCTTCCCCCAAAAGGTCCCATACAAGCAAACACTATTGAGTCAGAGCCATGCCCGGCACACGTGCCCGATTCCCAATCACGAATAGCAGCACAGCGAATTAAGCGGAGGACTTCGTGGATGCAAATGCGTAGAGAGCGCCTGCCCCTTTCTTCGCAGAACTCGTGGTATATCAGGACGAACGAAGGCTTCCAAACTCTCAACCCCGTGGTTCACAGCACCAAAAACTCGGTTGCTGTCACGTGAGATTTTGAACTGGTGCTTCTTTTGGTTTTCTCTATACTGTCGCCAGGTAAAACAGCAGCAACAGCAGCAACAGCAACAACAATAAACAAACAACAACAGCAGCAGCAACATCGTCAGGGTATTTGTCGACAATGAAGCTGCGTAACGCGGAGAAAATCGAACTGCTGGGGGTGCAGGAGTCTCCATCGACGGACGAACGGACCCGCGAACCCGCACCCGCCCGCGACCACGACACCAACCCATCGGCAAGTTGTAAATACATACCATGTATTCAAATTCGAATACCATGTAAAATTCTCTCTTTTACGTGGGTATGGCGTTTTGAAAAGAACCACACAGCCCACGTAAGACCCCTCCCCCACCCCCATCCCCGGCCCCCTAAAGAAAAACCGTACCTGCCAGAGCTGCTGTGGCCGGTTCACAACATTTGGTTGTTAAATAAATATTGGCGTCTGAATGAAAGCGGAGGAAGGGAGTGATCCCTGGAGATGTAGACACCTTCATATTGTATGGACGGCCGTCAGCTTCCATGAAATCAACCACCGCTGACATCAGCTTTCGCCTAAAATAGTATACCATTTAGACATGAACAATTTATTTAAAGACACACCTGTAATTTGTGTTTCACATACTTGCTAACATTATATGGAGTATTCTTGCGGTCGTCCAGGATTGTTTTTTGTTTTATCATAAGTTGTATTTTTGTATCATTTTGCTACTGCGGCCGACCATAGTTTGCCAACCAATGGTTGGCAGAAACTGCGGCTGTCACGTACAGCAACAGAAAGGTCTATACGGCAGTTATTGGTTTAATGCTTCTTGCTGGCGCCCCACCCCGGCAAAGACTATAATAGTTGACTATTAATTTTGGGAAGGCCACCGTGTGAGGGCTGGATAGCTCAGATGTCAAGAGCGCCCGGGTATACGCAAAACCTGCAGCTGCAGAGATCTCGGATTCACGTCCCGAAAAGTAATCTTTGCCATCGTTCAAAACAATAACATCAGTCTCTCATAGTTTAAAAGGGCCTAACGTTTTGACCTGGGCAGGAAGTTTATCAAAAAAGACAGAAGAGTATGGGGGAGAGGGGGCAGGAAGCGGAGAGTGACAAGGACACGGGTGGCAGAAAACGGACAAAGAGGAAAGCTGGTCGGTGAGGCGAGGGAGGTATATATAGGAATTCGTACTTCATAGAGGGGGAAGATCAATGGGAAATACCGGGGGTACACGAAGAGAGAAACCAGAAGTGGGGGGAGTGAGAACAAAAGTTCTATAGTTACTATGGAGTATGGTTAGCACGCGATATAGTTTTAATTTTTTAAAAATCACATCTGCACGAACCGCACTAACCGAATTCTCTAGGTCGTGCATGTAGGCCTACACTGATTCATACTGCGACCCAGCTAATTGTTGAATTCGATCGCATTATTTGCGGTGCAGGTTAAGCATATTTATAGTTTCTATATGAGCTATAAGTGGTTACGGACCGTAAGTAATAAGTAAGTAACGGCAGAATTAATAAGTAAGTAACGGCAGCATTCCATATTCCAAATCATCAGCACCTTCACTTTTATGAAAAAGTGAAGGTGCTGATGATTTGGAATATGGAATGCTGCCGTTCCGTATTCATGAGCGTGCCATACTTGCCTGCATACTGATGCGGTGATATCGCAGTTAGTCCATAAAGCTGATTGTGCATGCCGGCTGAAACGGTTTAAATGGAAATAAAAAAAGAGATGTACGGGTTGGTTCACAACTATACAAGTATGCAAATACAAAAGTACTATGGTAATTGCACTTTTCCTGGGGATTACTTAAACTTCCGTGGTCTTTGCACCCCCCCCGAAAAAGTCAGTGAATACAACGATATGATACGGCATTTGGGGAACTGTCGGCTGAACGAATGCTTCCCATAGAGTAAGCCCAATAGGCCTAGACTATACGTGTATATACAAACATGTTGCAAACTGCTTACTGACTAAATTTACCAAAAATGCCAGACGTTTCGATCCTAGCAGGACCTTTCTCAGGATCGAAACGTCAGACCCACACGATTTTGTGAATATTGTTTTTTCTAGTGAGATATTGACAACACTATGGCTGTGAGTGAGCATCGATACACAATCCATACTCGGAGCGCTATAGGCGGATCAGATCCCGCGAGGGCGAACAAATCCCGGGATCTGATCCACCTCTCGGGAAGGATCAGATCCGGGTCTGATCAACGTATAGGGATCTGAATAGGCTAGTTTCCCCATTTCCTTTGTGTGTTTTTTTGGCCAATCTTTTTGGATGGTTTTTCGTTTGGGTACCAGGACTACCGCCGGTTGGGACTGCCGATCGTCACCTTCATGATCATCGGCAAAGTCGTCGGCGGGGGGCTGGTGTGGTTCCCGAAGGCTTTGAGCGAGTCCGGTAAGCCAGCGTTCATTTCAGGCGAGGCTCAGGGACCACTGTGCCCCTGGTAGTGGTACATACTGTACATGGTCCACATTCAACTCAGTCGGCCGCTCGGCCTGGTCGTAATATGGACATGCGCGTGTTATGAATATGAGGTCACAGCCGACGGAGAACTGGTTCGACTGCTGACATTTCCCCGTTAGATTGAGTTACGTTAGAGCATGGGTTAGAGCATGGAGCTATCCTTTTTAATAGCTCCATGGTTAGAGTAACACTGGTTGATGACAGATGACGTGTACAATACTGTCCACAGCACCAGGCCAAACATGGTTATACCTTCAAAACCTAGCCCAGTATCCGGACACGTTGATAAGAAGAGGGTGTCGTTGACAATAGAGGGCGACTAGATTTGGTTGGTACCGAGAGAAGGGAGGGGAGGGCTGAGGAAAATTACAGAGGGGAGACTGAGAGAGGGGAGCAGGAGGAGGTAGGCCCATGACGAGGGGGAAAGAGGCGATTTTTCTTGTGTGTCGGCATATAATATTATATAGCTAATGCATCCTTGCTCTATGGATAGGGCAGCAGTTAATTGTCTTGCTACATCTTACCCCGGCATGAAATCCACTAGTTACCGTACCTGAAGTTATAGATAATACATCGATCATTATTATTATTATTTATTTATTTATTGTTTTTATTTACCCTGGGTTTCCCCCGTTCAGTGTAAAACTGATCTCTCTGATTGGCAAATCGCTTAATACTTGCTGTAATACTCTCTCTGTCTGCCCGTTAAATCTAATGGTCGCTTTAACGTTTAAACCCACTCTATAAATACGCGATTTTGGCTCATTTCTAGCGGGCTATACAATTATGCTTGGACTAGGGAGTAATGCCATAATACGTGTGGTAATTAACAGTGTCGTGTAACAATATATGCATCGGCAAACACCAATTTGGACCAGATGGCCTGTGATACGTCATTGAGCATGACTTGTATACAATAAATCTACAGGTATATATTGTCAGATCCTACACCACAATAAATCATATGAAATGACAAAATGGACTGTTTACATAATTATCTGTATTTGTGAACATTTTAATGGCGTTACAAAGCAGTTGTTGATTATGAGCGGCCTAAAAAAATAACTCTCCTACCAGACAATTTGTCATTTTTTTATGTAATAATAATATAATCAATGTATTATAACAATATTATATTGTAATCAATAGTTTATAATAAAAAAACAGCGGTGTAGCTAAGGGGGGCGTGGGGGCGTACGCCCCCATGAAATATATTCGCCCCCACTGGGATTTGTTTTTTCCTATGAAAAAAAATAGAAAAACAAAACCACACAATTCCAAAGATAAAGAAAGAACCCCATTATTACCACAATACATGTTTTTTTCCTGTAGTAAAATAACTTCCCGAGCGCTGATCAAGCAGAGAGCCTTGAGTAGTGCAGCGTATAATACACGTATGCAGCCATGCGGTCGCGGTGCATGGACTGTGCAGTACATGTGCGGTATGATACAGTTCTGTACAGTACAATCATGTATGATGTACAGTACACACTGTACAATGTACAGGAATATACAGGCCTCAATTTGAGGGTAATATTCACCAGTTTGGACGATGTTTACATGGTGCACTCGGCGATCGGGGGGGGGGGGCTCTACAGCGGCTGAACGGAGCAAAGTATGCAATTGCAGCTTCCGATATCTCCAAAAAATAAGACAAATCCTATTTATTTTTGGATTTCTAGAAATCATTTCATTTGAGGAACGGAAAAACAAGAAAATATAGAGAAGGATTATCTGATAATCCTTCTTTTGTGTTCAGTCTTTCACACTTCTCTCTTTGATCTTTTCCCCCTATTGTCACTAATCCCTACCCCACTCCTTGCCCTTCTCTTTGATCTTTCCCCCTCCTCTCACTAATCCCTACCCTACCCCTTGCCCTTCCCTTTGATCTCTCCCTACCAGCTTCACTCTTTGTCCTCTGTTTCTCATCCGTGTCCTATTCACTCTCTCCCCCTGCCTTCGTGTACATGTATCTGTTTTGTCCTTGTCACTCTGCCTTTGAGAAAGGTCCTGCTAGGATCGAAACGTCAGGCCCACTAAATTTTAGATTTACTTTTTGGTAATTTTAGTCAGTAAGCAGTTTGCAACATTTTTGTATATCACCTTAAAAATATATATATGTTAAAAATTCTCTCATATCAGTCGTCCGGTACACTGCGCGTCCATTTTGTCCAAGGTTTCATAACGCTCGGCTTTGGGTCAAGTTGAACGATTTTCCTTGCGCAATAACGCCTCTCAAACCGCTCTAGAAGACAAGAAGTATACACTTAATAAGTTTTCACAAGCCCAAGTTTTTGAGAAACCTTTAGGGCGTACAAGTAGTCGAGTGATCTTAAGTTTACCGTATATCCGATAGGCAAATATACACGTTTGGCATTGATTTGTTGGACTGGTCGGAGCGCGTACTTCGGTTGACCGCGAAACGCGAAACATCGTTGGTAACTTGTTATCATATACGGAGCTCTAAAAACTATGCCTGTAATAAACATTACGTTATTTGTTAGAAAACAAGTGTGTAACGACTGGTGGAAGTCTACTAATCATTGCGGACGTACAAACACACCGAAAAACCGCCCAAACTACAATCCACCCCCACGAAATTTGCCAGCCCCCCCCCCCACAAAAAAATCCTGGCTACGCCGCTGTATTCAAAGTAATGCTACGGCATGTCTAAGATGGCAATACGTTACCGTGCTTTCGAATGCGTTTTGAGCGGCCCGTGCTCAAGTGAATGAAGGGTTTGCACTAATTCTAAAACGGAAGCGAAATATTCCCGTAGGCCTATAATTTTTTTATTTTTTTTTACGATCGGTGAATATTCCGCTTACTGATTTTTTGAAACCAGTAAATTATTGGTTGAGATCATGGTAATGGCAATAATCCAATAAAGTGGAAATGAGATGCATAATGTGAACCCAAATTACTGATTCCTGAATTTCAAATTACATGTACATTGCGGGCCTGGTTTTTTTTATAGTCAGAGCAAAATTAATACAGCGGTATAATGACTGACATCTTATCATTTTTAAATATGAACCCAATGCTCTACAAACTAACGTATTTTAGGACAAATAGGCCTAGGCAATGGCAAACAAAAATTACCCCTCCCAAAAAATGGAAGTTTTGGAGGAGAATCGGCATGCACGAGCTAAACATGTTGTTGCGCATGCGCATTACTGCAGGGTGGATCGGGTTCGTTGCTATGGGACTGATGTTCGCCACGTCCCTGCTGACAGGGGTGCTGCTGTCCAAATCGTGGATGACGCTCATGGACTGGTACCCGGCCAAGTACCGCGATGCGGTCAACAGACATCCCTATCCGTCCATCGCCTACGAGGTGTACGGAGACGCCGGGAGGTGAGTCCGCCGGGAGCCAGCGAGCCCCACCCAGCCAAGTTTGCATTAACGGCAACGACTAGATCTGTTGCCTGCGGGCACCAGCGACCTCCTTGCATAATCTGATGCGTGTTGCCCATAGAGCAGCGAGAGACTTAAGAGACCCCGGTGGCAGCAGACTTAGGCCGTGTCCGAAACGGCTTTCCAGAGCTACGGCTAGGGCTATTGTCTTCGCATCCCTGTGTGTTTCCAATGTAGCGAAGATCTAGCCGTAGCTGTAGACAACAGACTCGGACACGGCCTTACTCAGTCCTTTTTCGAAATTGCGCGCGTGCTCAGAAGTACTCGCACAATCTCACAGGGAAACAGTACATTTTTATACTGATAATGTTTGCGCGTCACCACGTGACTCAGTCTAACATTGTCGTAGATGCAGCCACAGCAGTGGGCCTAGATTTGGACCGGTTAGGACATCATCATGTGAAACTTTGTTTCACGAAAGTCAGAGGAATCAAAAACGCCCTCACCGCGGGTTCCTGAGTGCGGTGATGCCAATATGGCAGCGGTGTTTAAAAATATGAAATAAAGATGTGGCGTTAACAGGCCTCCGTTCTTTATCAGCAACAAAATGGCCGAAAGTCTGCCGGTACCAATTCCTCCTGCATTAGATTGAATCGGCCTTTTTTATACGCAGTGGCTGTTGTTACGGCAGTCGTCCTTTTTGGTTCCCTGACTTGATTGTATTTCGTCAGCATTGCAGGCTGGTTGAGCCAGTCTATTAGCTGATAGTATGGTTCCAAGAGCTAAACATCCTGACAAATACTGTGAAGTCAGGGAACCACACGGACGACCGCCGTAACAACAGCCACTGCGTTTTTCATAATGATGTGTGTTTTATTCAACAATACAGGGAACAACCCCCTTTAGCCCGGGGAAGGTTACATCGTAGTATCCAAGGCAATACGATTGTATAACAGGTGGTTTTTCCCAAGAGCATAATTATGCATAAAACCAATTGTTTCCATTTGCCCCTCTTGAATGTTTATGGCTTGATAGGCCTGAAAATGATTTGCAAGAAACAATTGGTCCCTCTTTGTCAAATCACTGAAACTGTTGACCATTTCGCCTATATTTGTGAATAAAATATGTCGCAGTTCACTATTATAAAGGACATTCCAGAAAAAAAATGCATTTCAATTTTAATATCAATCAAACAGTGGGGACATCTTGTACAACTAAACTATATATCTTGCCACTTCAATCATAATAAAAATTTGGCGCGAAGAGCATCTTTATAGATATAATCATAAGCATAGATGAATGGGCATTTATAAAGTAGGGTATATTTATGCATTTTATGCACATAATTATGCAATCTTCATATCAGGGCAACTATATCTCCGAATATATCAGGTGACCCTCTAGCATGATCCTCAGTAAAAACTACCAGCAACAAACATCAAAGGAGTCCCCTATTTTTCTATACCACAGGCGGATTACCTCAGTCATCATTGGAATGTACTCATTTGGATTCACCGTGGCTCTCTATCTACTGGCTGCCGACAATGCCCGACTTTTCTTCAGCCTTGTCGGCGTGGACTTCCCGCTGTGCGGTTGGGTCATCCTCGTAGTCTCTTTATCGGCCCCGCTCCTGTGGTTCGGCACACCCAAGGACATGGTGTCAGTACCAATGACAGCTGTCAGACTTACACGGCCCGCGATATTTTCCCCGTTCCACTAATTATTTCATTGGAATTCTGCGACTTGAATGAAGACCAATGTGCTGGTGCATCAATAAGTCCAATCAGTGCAGACTTCGCTCCTGCTTCCAAGGCTGCTGTATATAGCCTATAGTGCAAATCTGCCTGAAGTTAGGACTGATACTTCAGAGCAAACTTTTTACATATGAATACAGTATACGTGTGTATTATTGATTATCTAAGCCAACGATATGTTGTCAAGAGCTTGTAAAAAGTGAACAGGGCAAACCCTCATTGAATTACATTCTCCTCCACGCAGAAGATCATGTTATATCTATATCTCCGGACCACGTTGCATGGTGTGGAGGTTAATTATGAATAGATTAATCATTCTCCAGATAATGGCGATCTGGTGTGTCTCTTCCTCACGGGAAGGGGAGAGAACGCATTTCAGGCATCACCTTTTTGTTTACCGACCAGTTTCAAGGTTGTTTCTTGTCTAGTGCTGTCAGGACTGTGGAATTCCTTGGACAGTGGTACTTGTGCAGCTGACAGTGTGCATACCTTGAGGGCCAACAGGCTTCTTAGGTCTTGTTGAACTTGAAGGTTTCATCAGTCACTTTTTTCTTTCATTTTCTGTTGACCGCTCTCTGCATGTAATAATCTCGTCGACGCTTTAGGTGTATCGGGGTTACCTTTAGGCAACTTACTGTTCCACACTCTTCCAACACTATATAGAACTAATTCGTCTTGATAATTAATAATAATCATCATCATCATCATCATTTCGTGACTGGTTCCTTTCTATCCCGTCCTCTCAGGGCTGTGGGTGTGGCTCTGGCGGCAACCACCATCACCGTCGCGGCCGCCGTGGTGCTGGGCACCTTGCTCGACATCGGAGCCTACCGGGAGAGAGAGATCGTCTCGCCCTCTTTCACCTCGGTCACTGGCGGCCTGGGACTCATCATGAGCGCCTTCGGCGGCCAGTTTGTGGTGCCTACCCTACAGCACGACATGAAGAGCCCCGAGGACATGCAGACGGCGGTCACGCTGGGCTACACCGGTGAGTTGTACGGAGGCCGATTTCCGCCATTACCGGTATAGTTTCACTGAAGACTCCACTCCCCCTGTACCACCTAACCTAACCACAGCCATGCAGATGGACAACGCCTAATAGAACCGAAATAGTGCACAAAAGAGCCATTGTGGCGCAAGACTTACGCAACATTTTGTACCGTTTGCGTAACTTACGCAACTTTTCTTGAAATCGGCTGCAGGCACTGACCAGCCAACGGATAACTGATCCGGAAATGTGTTCAACGAACAAGCTGGGAACCATCGCCTGAATGGATCATTGTCGTCGAATGTCAGAGAACTTGTGTCGACCTTGAAATAGTGCAACAGCACTGGCTTTACTGCATGGGGCCGTTCGCGAGTCTCTGGATCAGGCTCGGGCTTCGTTCCCATCACACAAAACCTGGCAATCTAGATTCCAGAATGCGCTCTGCCTCCGAATTTTGTAATCCTGTCCAGTGCACGCAGTGTTCACCTATAAGGCTATATAGGTCGTTCTATAATGCCTGTAACGCTGCTATAGGGATGTAAAAGAATAAAAGGGCCAATGAAATGATGACTCTTTGTGTTTTTCATGTGGGTCCATTGACACTGCAGGTATTGCCACCATCTACCTCATGGTCGGCGTGCCTGCCTACGTGGTGTACGGGAACATCTACCAGGTTCTGGGGGTGGACAATGTGATCGCACTCCTCACCACGGACGCCATCCAGATCACCGCTATCTTCCTCCTCTCCGCCCATCTGATAGTGGCCACGGTCTTCCTCGGTAACCCGCTTTTTCAGGACATGGAGGACGCGCTTGGGATTCCTTACGGTGAGTTTTTTTTATTATTATCATTACATGTGCAGTATCGTTATTTATGCAGAATCACCCAAAACAAGGGTATTGAGCCACTCAAGGTTAACATATTATCATGAATACATAATGAGCGTTTCTGAAATCGGCGAAAAGGGGCGTCACGTAGAGGCCCACGTTTTAGGGTTTTTTCTACCATAAATGGCAAACCTGCATGTGTAATGTTTCCATTTTTTAGGGGGGGGGGGTTTCATATCAACTATTGTATAGACTAAAGTTGAAAACTGGGAAAGCGAATTTTCGTTGGAGTTGATCTTTAAGAGATACGTCACTCAGAGAAGCACGATGTAATCTCTGGCTAGGAAGTATATAGTAGATGTTGGAAAATGGACTGGACAAACAGTGGTGGAATGCGTGAGGGCAGCTCAAGATAGAAAGATTTGGAGGAAGACACTCAACACTGTGCCCCGACGGTTTTTAACTACGGGAGTGACCTGACCTGAGGGCTACATGCGCAGTACGATACTTGCTGGTCTATCGTTCCATCTTTCCAGCTTAGTGTGTCGATTTGTTGAGTTGACTAATGATGTGAGACAGTCTACGGTCTTGTGCAGTGGGTGGTTGTAACATAAATGCCACCATTTTGTTCTTGAGGTTTCCGAGGGACAAAAAAGTGAATCGGTCATGGACGAGGTTCGTCAAGTTGACATACTCGGGCGGATTTCAAAGTTTCCCCCAGTGATCACCACTATCTGCCAAAAGCATTTTGCAGAAGATCCCGTTGACGAGTCCAGTATCCTACAGAATGAACCCGGATTCAGGAAAAAAGTTGAAGGTAAAAAGTTGGGCTGTTGCCACCCTAAAAGCTCCACCAACTCCCAAGTTCCAGCTCGGAGATATCCCGTTCTCGCGCTACCATTCATGCCAATGGCACGGTGAGAGTAGACACAATGCACGTCTGGAAAGGGTGGACAGATTCCGCGCATTGCGATTGGTGAACGCGTTGCAAACTCTTGAGGGTGCACTATGGGTAATCTGTTCAAACTGTTCTGCTTTCCATTCCCAAGATATTACGTGGAGAAGAATACTGCTGAGGTCCTGCTACTCGTTTGTGGTGCTCCTAGTCGCTACGAGCCTGCCTTCGTTTCCTGATTTCTTATCCATCTTTGGGGGCGCTATTGCTGCGATAGTTAACGGCATCCTGCCCACAGTACTCTTCATCAAGCTGTGCCACCTACAGCCCCCGGAAGGAGCGAAGCAAGTGTAAGTCTAACCCTGGAGGGTCTAACCATGGAGGAAGAAGGGGGACCCCCTTCTTCCTCCATGGTCTAGCCGTTTGCCTTCCATTCGAGCCATTACCCATTTTGTTTTAGTGAAACTATTTAAGTCAACATTCGTATTATATCGACAAAACAGTTCTATGTTCTTCGACAGGGGTTTGCGCTAGTACATGATATTTTTGATATTCGCTTTCCGTCTGGAAAGGGTCAACATATTTCGCGCAGTGTGATTGGCCAACATGTTAAAAACTCTTTAGGGCGCACTTCTGTGAAATCGACCTTATTGGTACAGTATTAATCTATGGGCTGTTTACGAAATGAAGGTTTAGGCTCGGGCTTAGGCTTCGTCTCCGTCTCCGTCTGACAAATCCTGAAAATCCAGGTTGTGGTTTGCTTTCGAATTTCAAGGTTTGTTAGCTTGATAGGCACAGAGTATTCACCAAGAAACTGGGGCCAAACGCTTGTTTCTAGATGCCTGTGATATTACAACGGGTAAGAGAAAATATGACCGAAGCCTAAGCCCGAGCCTAAGCCTTCATTTCGTAAACGGCCTATGGTTACCTGCGGTACTGTCGGCTAATGACCAAAAAAAATCAAAAAAAAAAATCGTTCTACTCACTATTCTTGCACGGGTTTCCCTTTTCTTTCCAGGCAACGCTTGAGGTGGTATCACAACCTGGTCCTATGTGGGGTCATTCTGATGGCAACTGTGGCCGGTGTGCTCTCCTTCAGTATGGGCGTGTACAACGTGGTGAAGAATATCCAAAACATGACGCTGCCGTGCTACCTACAGTTCGTTTAAACGGCAGTCCATTGTCACTGGTGAACGGCCGACACTGACCCCGTTGAAACTGGTACTCGGCAACTCGGAAGTACTGGAGAGCATTTTTGCGAATTTTCCCTGGCATGCGGTTTGATGTCAGGTAGTGGCACTGCGGAGATGAAGAGCACACAGCCGAAGCAATTTGCGGTTAGTTACCGCCAAAACAATCAAAACTAGTGGATGGTTCATATTACGGATGGCGGAAAGGTCTTACGCTTACTGAAATAATTCGGGAAAAGATTTAACTGAGGAAACTGAGAGGAAACGTCTTAGGTCATAGTCATACAAATTATCTTTACAAATTGTATACAAAAACTTCATTATGCATTTATGAAAAATATATTTGCTCCACCCCCTAAAACAAATAAAAGGTCATTTCAACTTATATCAGTGAACGTAACACGTTCAAAGAAGGCTAATGTTCCATTAGATCATCAATTGCTTACAGGATTATCCTAAAAAAATACAATTATTCAATTGCCACCGACTGTTTTGCGGGATTTTTTCCATGAGTTCATGCAACAGACTGCCTTTGGTTTGGAGCGATTTAGTTGTGATATACATGTACATGTACAGCTATTTATTTATTTGCCCTTTAATTAAAGCCAGATCGTTCAATGTAAAACATTCAAATTGAACCACCAGAAACGTTAACAAATGGTGGCGCCATGGCATGGAGGATCGATTAACGGTAACAGTATTACATTTACTCGCCAGCGGTTGCATGACGTGTGAGTACTGGTCCGTGTGCATCAAGCGGTGCGTCGATTTATACCCATACCCATATACTCACGGTCACTCGCGAGTAACAAACTATTTGTCGATGTTTGAATGAAGATTTCTCGAGAAGTACAGCATCCCATCATCAGACCGTAAGATTTCAACATGAGGATTCTACCATGACCATCTACAAACTGTGCAAATTAGAAGTAAATATGTGGACATCGATGTTTTCCGATCTTGCCAATGTTGTTTTACACATGTTCAGTACGTGACTGGGTGTACATGTAAGTGTACCGGTACCTAACTGCCTTCAGAAGTTGCGAGGCTCAACGCGTGCATACGCTCGCATACACAATGACCAGTATTGGAATAAAATTATGTGATTCTTACTGAATCACGGCACGTGGGACGATTTCACTGATGTTTTCGGAGTAAATTTGGGGATTTCGATCAGGGATAGTACAAAACGTTGCGACTTGTAAGGTCCAAGTTACTCGGATACATGTAGATAGGCCTATACGTCACAAAATCGTTATTTTGGGGGAAAACTGTTGGTCCTGGCAATTTGTTGGGCAAGTGTCACTGACAACAGAAATACCCCTTTCCCACTACAAACTGCTTAATCCTGATATTTTCCGCCGCATTTATTTCCCCCCGGTTCGTTAATAACCCTGAGTTCTGTTCCCATCTGTCCCATCAACCCGGAGTTTGGCTAAACCCAGGTCAAGGAAGATTCCACGCATTTCAGTCGTTGACCCCCGAGATTTACATTCCTTAACCCTGGTCCTGAGCAGGGTTAACGAGCCCCGGGGTAACGCCAGGAAACCTCCTGACAACCATTTCCAACCCGGGGTATCTCGGGGCTGAGGCTTGCCGTTACCCCCGAAATAACCCGGAGATTTCATAGTGTGAAAGGGGTACACTCTACACTGTACTATAGTATTGCCTACATAACAATTGGTGGATTTGGGAGTGTTTCTAGTTCTACCGTTTTACAGTGTAAGTATTAAACTACAGTACATGTGAACAGAACTACAGTGGGCAAGATTTTACTTTGTTATTATTTTATCATGCCATTCAATTTACAATACATACAAGATGTGCAAGGGAGAGACAAAAGCAATATTAATTGCTGTGACCAGTGACATGTTAGTCACTCCACACCAAGCAGTGAATAGAGCCTGAAGTAAACAAATAATAAATTAAATTAAATTAAATTATCTCAAAATTTAGTGGGCCTGATGTTTCGATCCTATAAACAGGACCTTTCTCAAAGGCAGAGTGACAAGGTCACAAGGGCAAAACTCTGCCTTGTCACTCTGCCTTTGAGAAAGGTCCTGCTAGGATCGAAACGCCAGGCACTCTAAATTTTGAGATTTGTATTTTGGTAATTTTAGTCAGTAAGCAGTTTGCAACATTTTTTTATATCACTCTGAATTAATAGACCTATGAGGAAACAACGTGAAAAAAATATTTTTAATAAAAAAAGAGCACAGTGAAATAATAGATGGATAGATTAAGAGGAGAGAATACTGTTCCTAAGAGTGGCAAGAAAAGACCAAAAGGACTGTACAACAATACCATTGCGAATTAATTCCCCTTACTATAAAATTAAAACGTCTGGGGGAAAAAAACCCCAGTTTTTCCCAGAATTCCTGATTTTGTGGCATGTATGATTGTAAGAATAGTGAAGACTGAAGTGCATTTTCTGTACACAGCACAGTACTGCTGACCGTCGTCCAGTTGACAAAATACGGTACGCTTCACAAAATCATTATTTGGGGGAATACTGCAAGTGCAAGTAAGTCAAATTTTCTTGGCAAGTGGTTGTGCCAGACAGTGTCATTTCTCTACATAATACTACTTATTACTAGCTGGTCTTTGTGGATTAATTAGGGGTTTGTCTACCCTTATATAATTATAGTTTTATGGTGAGGGTATTAAAGCAAAATCTTTGCCTGCAGTGAATGCATACATGGGTTTACTTTCAGGTCAACTCGGTCCGTATCGTAACCAACTCTTGGTCCCTTTATCGAATGTATGTGTGCACATTCATAAAGCATGCAAGTAGTCCGAGTAACTTGGACCCTTACAATCGCCCTTTTTTTAATTTTGAGGGAGTCGGGCGAATCCCTCAACATAAAATTAAAAAAGGGCGATTGTAAGGGTCCAAGTTACTCGGACTAGCATGCAAGTAGATCACGGTAGAGTCCGAGGAACTTGGACCATGCTTGGACCTTACAAATACACTTACACTTCAGTAACAATCGCCCTTTTAAAAATTTGGAGGGCCGGGTCGGGCGGCAGTAATATCAATTTTAAAAACGCAGTGGCTGTTGTTACGGCAGTCGTCCGTGTGGTTCCCTGACTTGATTGTATTTCGTCAGCATTGCAGGCTGGTTGAACCAGTCTATTAGCTGATAGTCTGGTTCCAAGAGCTAAACATCCTGACAAATACTGTGAAGTCAAGGAACCACACGGACGACTGCCGTAACAACAGCCACTGCGTTTTAAAAATGGCAATTGTAAGGTCCAAGTTCCTCGGAGATGTGCAACTGCAGTGCAAGTACGGGTGTACAGTACGTACCTTACCTGTGTCGTGTGTGTTGTGTTGAGGCCTAGCCGACATGTTCGACTTACTTTCGGAGAGGCCAAGGACAGTAAATCCACTGACACTGCGTGTGTATGGTGTTATGAGTCCTACGGCGGTTTATAACATTAACGATACATCATTAAATATAAGCTCCATCCAATTCAAGCCTTCCGAAGTTCCGGTGTGTGGGTCACGCTGTTGTTGTTGTTGCTGTTGGGAGAAGCACATTGTGCTACACGTGAGCACCTCGAAGCTGAAAAACGGGTCAGCTGACCGTACCATTACGTAGAAAGGGTGGGGCACAGAGGGTCCTACTTATTACCGTAAACAAACCTTAGCTCTTTCAACATACATGTATCTTCTTTATCTTTGAAATATTGAATAACAAAATAAAAAATATATAAAACTAAGTAGCACTCACTTTTGATCAGGAAGTGTATTTCTTGTACAAAACAAGCGCGATGATTTGTATGAACTGGCTATCCTTTTCCCTTGCGCGTATTAATGGTGCGGTCTACTGACTCAGGGACAAGGGTCAGTCCAGTCGCTCATGAATAAACATTATCACGAAATAGCTAATTATTTTGCGCAAAGCATCTATGGGTGCAGAACACTAAATCGAGCTCCCATTGAACACTACAAAACACCCACTTTCAAAGACAATTTTTTGTCCCCTTAGCCGTTTTACATTTTTTGCTAATTACGCCCAGAAAAAACCCCCAAATGAGTAGCCATTCAAGCCGAAATTCTGCAAGGATTTGGGGATGAACCCCTCCAAATTTCACACGAAAATTAAGAGTAAATCCCAAGGTTGTCTTCAGCTCTTCACTTATTCTACATCATCCTTTAATTAGCCTCCAAAGACCCCTTATTAAAAACAAGTTGTGGGTCCACACTTGCAGATAATCATCTCAGCGGAGCCATCTTAGATTGATTTGGTGTGCTGGGTAACATTTCATACCTACTTTGCCAATTCGTACAGTTTCACTCCAGGAAAAAATAAATAATAATGAAACAAAAAATTTACATTTTGGTTTCACTCCTTAAAAAAGTTATAATCAAAGATAATTAATCAAATTGTTGTCAAATTATCAGATATAAACCACACAGACCAAAGAAATCGTTTGCTGTTTTTATTTTCATATTGCAAAGTGAAATGCTGACATACCCAACATGCATGTACATTTTCGCTCGGCACCAAGTCTTGGACAAATCATGCAGCATAGTACAGGACAGGCATGCCAGGGTGGAAGGTGATGGGGCTGGAAGGAGAGGAGAATCTTCAGCTAACAAGACTTGTCCAAATAATTGTATGCTCGTTCAATCACTATGCTGGCATTCCATCTTTCCGAGTAGTCAGTCTGTAAGTTTAAATCGCATTTCCATACACTATCAATACTCCATCCGTCATCTTTTGAAAACCAATGTGACACAGGACTGCTTGAATTTAACTTGCTTAAGCACGACAGTATTAAACTTATCAGTAGCATGCAACAGATGTGACAACATTGGGGCTAAATCATCCTTTGCACAATTACTTTTGTAGTATCAATACCTCTGTATGTATCATTACCAGGGAAAGCATAAAAACCAAATTAAATCAACACTACGTTTTGTTACTGATTAATGGCTTGTTTATACACGCCTCTATGTGATGAAAAGGGATTATACAACACAATGCACTACTGTATTATGTTGCGCATAAATTCTTAAAACGTACGTTAGTTTACTATCACCAATGTACACAGTTCCCATCCTTTTCTGTACACATTTCTCTTTGCATCACTCCCGGTATATAACATTATAACTTCAGTGAGTCAGTGCGCAAACTCTCAATGACTGAAGTCACATCTTTCTTCCTCTAGGATAAGTTGATTGAACATTTCTGACTGAACAAAACTAAACCAAATTAATTCCATTGAAAATCACGGTCAAGCTTTACTTTAAATGTTTATCAAGAAAGTCAACAGACGTTAATTGTTTGTTATACTCTTACAGAACAAAACAAATAGTACAAGAATGTATGAAACCCCATTAGGCTTGGTCTGTCTAGCCCAGTAACCAGCCCTTGCCCAAATTACCGTAAGTGGTGATAATCAGCAAATACCGGTAGGTATGCAGTCCCTAGATTATGGATTTAATGTTATGGATTTAAAGTAAGACTAAATGTAACATTTACGGGAACCTAACTTACACTCCATTACACAACATTAATAGTCCTCCATTAGTATATTACCTTATTTCTGTACACCCATGTAAAGACAACTGATATATCACATCTTAAGGTTCACTTTCGTTATATTACTCCAGAAGGTTTCATAGTAAATAAAGTGATTTCCAAATGATAGAATTGGCTGAACCAAGTGTGTTTAATAGCAAGAAACTACTCTCTATTGCCTTCAATCCAATAAAGTCACACATAAATTAATTCCTGTACAGTATACATTATCACTATCATCAGATTAGCTATAATTGTATTTGCTTAACTTTTTTGGACAAAAGTTCAATCTGGAAACAATACGTTTGAATTTCCTTGTACTCTTGAAGCAATATACACCATGATCATTGATCTGAGTACATGAAACAAACTTTGCTTGCATCAACTGTTGCTATGTTCAACAAAGCCATATCAGTTCTTCAGGAAACACTGCTAGACATTCTGACTTCACTTCCCATGACCGCATATAGCAGATGTGTAAGATAGCCGTGTGAGTTTGACTGGGAAATAATAACAACTTAAGGATATCACTTGAGACTAACTAGTTAGGAAAGAGTGCTTAAGCTGTTGCAATAATTGCTTCTGATGAAAATGGTTGTTATGCAAATAGCACTAACAAATCTGCCGCCTGCACTTTTTGCATTTCCATGAGGTGACAAATCTTCTGCCTTCTTAGCGATGTGATTAGCTGCAGCTTTGGCTACAGAATTGAGCATTGGATGTGGTAATTGTACAAGTGAGTGGTGATAATGACATTTTGTGGTAAGCAGCAATTTCAAATGTTTGATTATAGGTCTCTTCTCTTTCATATAAGTGGAAAATATATCAATTTATGTTATTATAACCATTACCTGACAGTGCCAGAAAGTCAGCAATAGTAATACTACTGTGCCCCAGACTGACCGCTTGGTGACAAGCGTCGGTCATTGGATGATCGCTGGTCATGTGAGGAGCACCGCCTGCTCTGATTGGCTCTAGTGCCTGACGGCATGCCAGGCGTCATCCTGCTCCTGCAGTAGCTCTTGCACACACAGGGAGACGTCATTGTTGTGTTTCCACAGGAGTTCGTTGTTGCGCTGCCGGTTGCCAAAACCCATCTCCACCAGACGATCCCCTGGGTCTGCGGTCTCACTCAGCTTGGGCCACGCTTCCTGCTTGGGTAGTGGCTGCACAATGCAAATCACAACGCATTCAGGCTAAGTCCCAGCCAGTGTCGCTTGCTTCAAGTCTAAGTTTAAGGCACTTGTCAAAAGTCCAGGTCTAAATCACTTGTGCAACGCATTTGAGTCAAGTCCAGGTCTATTAAAATCACTTGTCAAAAGTGCAATGTGTTCGTCTCAATTCCGGGTCTAAATCAATTGTCAAAAGTGCAACGCATTTGTCTCAAGTCCAGGTCTAAATCACTTGTCAAAAGTGCAACGCATTTGAGTCAAGTCCAGGTCTAAATCACTTGTGCAACGCATTTGAGTCAAGTCCAGGTCTATTAAAATCACTTGTCAAAAGTGCAATGTGTTCGTCTCAATTCTGGGTCTAAATCAATTGTCAAAAGTGCAACGCATTTGTCTCAAGTCCAGGTCTAAATCACTTGTCAAAAGTGCAACGCATTTGAGTCAAGTCCAGGTCTAAATCACTTGTCAAAAGTGCAACGCATTTGTCTCAATTCTGGATCTAAATCACTTGTCAAAAGTACAACGCATTTGTCTCAATTCCGGATCTAAATCACTTTTCAAAAGTGCAATGTGTTTGTCTCAATTCCGGGTCTAAATCACTTGTCAAAAGTGCAAGTCAACTATACCAAGTCCTGAGTAAGGAGAGTTGAGTCACTGTCAAATGTTGTCATGAAAGGACCTGATAGTATTTTCTGCTTCTCTTTCATTCAATGAACATATGTACTGCACAGTCAATCAACCTGACATTATGATACATCTTGCCCCTTTAAAAATATGACAAGGAAACCTCATATTTAAGGGGGTAAATTTTGAGTTTGGTGGGCAATAAAAAGGAGAAATAAATGATAATGGAACACCGTGTTTTTGAGAAAGGATTCTGGTGCAAAACTGGGTTTGAAGAATTTTTTTTTAAACAGTACTACACAAGATTTTCATTCTTGGAGGGCATAACTATGGCTAGAAAGTGTAAACTTACCTGTGGATTGAGCAACGCATTGACTGACATAGCAGCTTGGTCAAAGGCTTGCTTGACAAAGCCTCCTGCAAACTCCATGGCCTTTTGTGCAGTGTACCTACAAGTACAATAGGATGCAACCAATGAACGCTCTCATTCTATTGGCAACCTTCTCTAGTCTTCACATAACTAAAGAATCACCATAGTGACCATACCCTATATACAGTGGAACGTCGCTATAACGAACATACCGGGATCCATGAAAATTGTTCGATACAGCGGTCATTCGTAATAGCAGTTGCCGACGCATATCCACCGACGTATATGTCGGGAGCCAAAGGGCATGTTCGTTATGGCCATATGTTCGGTATATCGGCATTCGTTATAGCGACGTTCCACTGTACTCAGAAAAGAGAATAAATCAAGGAGTATGAGTTCTACACCTGTGTCCTGGCCACCAGTGTCAGGTGACTAAAAAAAAACCGGTTTGGTCAGTCACTTGGCTGGTCAACACCAAATATGTGGGCAAATATGCAGCGCTTAAAATTCAAATCAGGCATTGGTAATCCCCAAATAACCCTTGGCAGCCTGGCTGGCTACCTAGCAAAAAGGTTAAGGACTACAACGGAAAGAGTTATGACACTTGAGATGAATGAGGTGGTTGGGTTACATGCAAATGAAGTGATTGTTACGAAGAAGATTTTTCTCAGATCACAGACCAACATACTTTCTATCAATTTTCAGTCACAAACCTGTCATATTCAACCAATTATCAAGCAATTTTTTTTTTCGACAGGCATTCGACAGTGCACTGAGCACTCAGCGCTCATTACGTCAAGCAGGGCAAACCCTCACTGAAATACACACGTGCAATGTGGCAGTGGTTACCTACCCCAAGGCCTCCATGGGATCTTGCTCGTCGTCATTGGCCCCGGTGGATGGATTGGGGTCTGTGGGCGAAGTGGGCTCCTGGCTGCCGCTGGACCTAGGCCCCACTGCATCGTGGAATACTTCCTGCTCTCTCTCTCCACACACCTGTATTTCAAATGATAAACATCTCTGAAAGTTCATCTGCCGGATAACGAAAAAGTCTGTGGTGTCACCAGGCAACATCCATGTGGTACTTGAGGTTCGCAGAAGGACTGGGGTACTCAACATTTCCGAAAGAGCATACTGTCTGTTGTCTATTCTGAACCATTCTTAATCGGCTGTCTTCGTCACGAATGGCATCATAATCTCATTCATCTGCAGAGTCAAAAAGCTTTTTCTCAACGCACCAAATAAAAATGGAAATACGGATTGAAACAATTGTATGTGGTCTCAGGAATTTGCTGGGGGTAATTCTTTGGCAGTGCTGAATGGTAAAGGAATTCCTCTCACGGACCAATTCTAAGAGTTTTAGCTGATACAAGCAAATGAGATTTGAAGGTTTTCATGGTGAGAATAGCAGGAGTAATAGGTTTGCGGTGACACCATGCAAAATTCTTTCTTTTGTGAGTACCCGGTATGTGCGGTCCTGAAAAGAACCAGTTCTTTTCAGAACCACACATACTCACAAAAGAGAACTTTGCATGGTGTCAACGCAAACCTATCACTCCTTATACAAGCGAATTGATCTCCTCCGTGCGACTTCGGAGCAAACATTTCAAGGTCACTCACCTGGCTGGCACCTTTGGGATGGTCCACACTGGTTCCCAGTTGGCCAGTGACGTCAACAATCTTTGGAGGTGGGACCGGTGCCTCGGCCAACGGGCTGATGACGCCAACGCCAGCGTGCGACTGGTCCGTCTCGAGCGGTCTCTCGTTTTCCACCGTCACGGGGAGACTCGCGATCCTGATGATCTGGAGGGGGCTCTGCGCCTGGCGTGGGACCAGGGGCTCCGAGTGGATCTCCGAGCCAGGGGTGCTGCTGAACAGCTCGTCGACACCGGCCGCCGGGGGGGATGACGGCGAGAGGGCCCAGGCATCCTGGACAGCACCGGGCACGGTCTGAGACTGGCTGCGGCTCGTGGTGAAGAGAGCATCGACGCCGGTCGCCACTGTGCTCGTGGACGGAGTGGCAGTCGCCGTGGTCGCATCCCTGCTGCAGTGGAAGGCCGTTTGGGCACCGGCGTGCGCCGTGGTGAAGAGAGCGTCTACATCTGTGGCTACAGCTGTGGCCGACGGCCGGACGTGGGTGGTGGCGTCCTGCCGCATGCAGGTCACAGTCTGGGCCTCGGTGTGCACCGTGCTGAACAGGCCGTCCACGCTCGTCGCCACGGCCATGCCGACCGGCTTAGCCGCGACCGTGGTCGCGTCCTGAGACAGACACGACTCCGTCTGCGTCACAGAGCTGGCCACATTCAAGAAGGACCCGGCGCTGGTGCCGACACACCTGGAGCTGGCCGGCAACTCGGAGCCGGCCGCCTGCGGGGCAGGGGACCGAGCGCCGGCCGCGGCGGTCGCGCCTACCGCAGCATCGGTCTGAGCCTCGCCGTGCGAGGTGGGGCAGAGCGTGTCCACGTCCGTGCCCACTGTGATGGAGCTGGGGCTGGCCGAGCTGGCTGCGTCACATTGCTCACTGGGGCTGGTCTGGCACTCGCCGTGTGCGGTTGTTGACAGCGCCATAGCATTGGTGCCAATGGTGTTCTGCACTGTCACGGCAGAGATACCGGCATCTTGCTTGGAGATGACTGGCATAGGCGACAACAGGCTCAAGAATGTCTGTACATCAAGACAAAAATGAACAAATTATTTGTTTCACAATGCTATATCAGCAAAAAAAACATAATAATTTTAAGAACAAAACTGATGGTGCAAAGTGACAAGAATGACCGGAAATATACAAATCTTTATAAGTCAGGAGGAAGGAAGTTTCAATCTAAAACGGAAATGTCCTGCCTTCAAAGAGGTTGTAACATCAGGCCTTATACAATTTCATTTTAGAAGTGTTATAATCAGATTGAAGATTTGCATTGTGGAAATACCAAGTAGGAGGTTTGCAGGGACACCATGTATATCATCTCTTAAGAGAAGGAGTATGGCTGTGTAAACTCTGTCCATCGTACGGTGACTGAAATGTTGTATCCTGACAATGGGCAGAGTACACACTACCCGAAACCTTGAGTTACCGGCTCTTTACATAACCATACTCCTTCTCTTAAAGCCCCTACACAACATTGGTCGAGGTCAAAGAATAGCATCCATACGTTGTCTGATCCAACATATGCATGAAATAGCACACCTTTGAAAATTTCAGCTCAATCCGCCAACCGAGTCTCGAGAAAATTGTGAAAACCGCTTCATTTGCTTCACGAAAATGCAGCATTTAACGCCAGACTGTTCCGAAAAATAGTTTAGATCTCGATGAGACGTAAACTATTTCTTTTACTAATTTCTCCCAAAATAAAACATTTTAGGCAGAAATATTTCAGTAACAGGTTTCTACTATAATCATCTTCAAACTGTATAAGTTTCATGTAAATCTGTGGACATTTCTGTTTTTCTATCTTACCAATGTTGTGTAGGGGCTTTAAGAGATGATATATCGCAAACCGAGTGTTACGAGCTGAATGAAAGTCTTTAGGAAACTGCTACTTGAATCTTTCAGCAATATGTGACAGCAATGTTCTCGATGTTCTCGATGTTCTCAGCTGAGACTGACCTGGGTAGCAGTGACAGAGCTCTTGGCTTCTACGACCGATGAGTCCAGGGGCTTGCTGGGATCAAAGCAATCGGGTAACGGCACCACCTCAAAATCGTCCAGCAGATCCTCAGAACTACCGGTACTCACTGTCTCGGTGTCATCTGAAATGTTATCACCAAAACGATCCAAATAAAACGCGGCGTACACATGCACAGTCAAGGCGTAGAAACAATGATGTGGTTTACCTGGGAGACAGTCTCATGAGTTAAGTGGTCAAGAAATGCGTACGTTTGCTGTACAGCTCAAGCATACAACATCAAAGTAGGGGGCATTACTACGCTGTATCTCCAGTCAATAGAAACAAATTTAATAACTTTTTGACTTTTTAGACTTTTGTTATTTTTGAATGAAATTGTAATTCCCCTCGCTTCTTTTCATAGTCCACAATTCTTCTAATGACAGAGTCTTATCTTCCCGAGTGTCTGGATCTTAAAATGATGCACTGTGGGATACTTCCTCTGAGTTAATACCAGCTTGGCAGGTCTCTCACTTGGGCCATGCGCGAGTAGGCATAAGAAGTGATGTCTGTGTCAGGTGCGGTGAAATATCACATTTACTCAGGTTAGCGTAAGAGATATAATTGAAAGCACTAATGCTGACAAATATGACCTAAGATGGCACAATGAGGCATCTACTCCAAAAGTCCCTTTCGAGTATTAACAGCATTGAAAGTCAAAGTATTGTTAAAATGTATTTCAAAATCAATTTTGAATGTTTATGTATAACTTCTATCCAAAGGAATTTGTCAACAAATTTGTCTGCAAATATTGAAAAAACTGGGGAATTCTTAAGTGTGTCGGAGCAACAGCAATAGAAACCAACGAGTCTAAAGCAATCAGCATTACACGGCAGCATGACTGTCATCCTTTTTAGCAGAGGAAGACACCTCAAGAGGGCCTGACGTTTCGATCCTAGCCTGACCTTTCTCAAAGGCAAAGCCTGACGATTAGATCCTAGCCGGACCTTTCCCAAAGGCAAAGCCTGACGTTTTGATCCTACATATAGCAGGACCTTTCTCAAAGGCAAAGCCTTTGAGAAAGGTCCTGCTAGGATCGTAACCCCTCAGACTTGTCAGATTCATGTACTGCAGGTCATTTTAGTCAGTGAGCAGTTTGCAGGAGTTCTTTGCGTTTACTTCAGAGGAAGATATCGCACGCTATTAAAGCATGTTTTCACACCAAACCAGCAGTATGAAAGTGGCCCCTGATCACTGCCACGTCTGTTCTCTTCTAAACATCTTGAAGCCTTACCATCTGGCTCCCGGACGGTGCCGTTGGCCTCCACGTCCTCCTTTCCCGCACCGGTGTCGGACTCCTTCTCCTCGTCTGATGGCATTTCTAAAATCTCCACTTCCCCGTGCTCGGACATCTGCCGGCTCAAGGCGTTTGCGTCCAGCTCACGGACTGGGGAGATGCAGGGTGTAACACCTACGGGAGACAGGGGAAAGATTTCAAAATCAAAGAGAAAGTGAAAATTAAATGAAGAAATAAATCAGAAATACTTTTAGTGATATATGTGCAAAAAAAAGGTTGAAAACTGCAATACTGACTAAAATTTCGACCAAAATGCAAATTTCAAAATTTAGGGGGCCTGACGTTTCGATCCTAGCAGGACCTTTGAGAAAGGTCCTGCTAGGATCGAAACGTCAGGCCCACTAAATTTTGAGAAATGCTTTTGTATAAAAAATAGCAAACGCAAAGGCATTTATTTTTTATAAAAAAGCATTTCTCAAAATTTAGTGGGCCTGACGTTTCGATCCTAGCAGGACCTTTGAGAAAGGTCCTGCTAGGATCGGAACGTCGGGCCCACTAAATTTTGAGAAATATTTTTTTATAAAAAAGAAATTCCTTTGCATTTGCTATGTCTGGGAGTGCTTAAAATACTTCATCAGGAATGCCAATCTTTTGCTTGACAAGAGTCCCAATGATAAGTAAGAAACCAAAATATAAAAATAAGTAACAAAAGGACACACACAATGTTTGACAATATTTCGTATCATATCTATAGATATAAAACAAAGTTTGCATCAAGAAGAATGTAATTCAATGAAGGTTTGACCTGCTTGATGTAATAAGCACTCAGTGCTCATTGAATTGAATGTTTTGTATAGTGTTCCTTACATACCGTAACACATCCAATTAAAAAATTAGTTCTCTCAAACTGTTGGGAGCTGTTTATTGAATGCATGAGGGAGAATGCTTTCATCAAAAGGCACGTGCAAGGATGGTATGGTACTGAATTCTTTTAGGGACACATTTTCATCTTAAAGTCATGTTATATATTGACAATCACTGTGTTCCTTCAATCACTGTGTGCCTTCATTTTGAAAACGGCAAAAAAACTGCCTCTTGGACTTTCAATCCAGAGTACATCGTAAATGCTGGGTAGAGAACCAAACTAAGACTGAAGAATGCTTTGGATTCAAGGCTCTGTTCAAAAACCCGGCTTAGGCTTCGGCTCCGGCTTCGTCTCTGTTATACAAAAGCTGAAAACACAGGTTGGAGCTCTTTGTTGAAGTTGAAGCTTTGGATTCCTTTTCAAAACGGAGTAAAACATTCAAAAATGATGCCAAAGGCCTCCTGCTTTCATGCCTTGTATTTGAAATGGATGAAAGAACCAGAGACCAAGCCAGAGACCAGAGACAAAGGGCCCAACTCAGTCGGAATGTTACATGAATTGCTTGGGTCAACAGCAAGGTCGGTAGTGCAGTGCAGTGCAAATATGGCTCACCAAGGGGCGTATTGTGTGGCGTTGGGGTTGGCTGGTGGGCGAGTGCGGCCACCTCCGTCTCCATCTCCACCTCTGCCTGGTTCTCAGAGATCTTCAGCATCTCAAAGGACAGCACGTCCTGTGCGGTGAGCATCTCTGTGGAGGAACACAACCGCATGGGAATGGAAGGGTCCTGCTGGTTGGTCTGTAGCTGGGCAACCGCATTGGAGAAGGCCTCCTGGCTGGCATCTTCCACTTTCTGAAAGGGTATCAGGAAACAGCGCAACGTGAAACTGACATGATTTGAAGGGCAAGCTCAAAATCAAAATAAAGGAATAAATTAGGGAGAAATTCATAATAGTCTTTTAGTTTTCATCATTCATATAGTATCATCATTCATATAGTATCTTACAATATCCTACATATCCTACATATATACTAGATTTGGTTAGTTCAGATATTTCTTGTCAATTAGCAGTTTGCAAAACTAATGCATTACTTTGTGTTCATTCAGGATTTGTTTTAACACAAAGGAAAACAATCCAGAAATTTACTTTAGTGATAAATATACAACTCATGAAATTAGCACTGAGAAAAAGTTTGGTAATTTGGGGGTAAAATGTTAAATTAGAAAGAATATATGTATTTATAATTTAATACTAATGTTTGGTGCATATTTAGATAACTTTCCTTGGAAAATATAATTTTTAGTTGAATTCTGCTCTGAAGGGATATCAATGAGATTTTGATATTGAAAAGTTGGCAAAGAAAACTTTGACTGGACAGCAACTTGAACCAAAGACCACTGGATTAACGTACCATTGCTCTTCCATCTGAGCTATCCAGCCCTTAGATGGTGGCCTTCCCTAATAGACATTCTAGTCTTTGCCGGGGTGGGGGCACCAGTCAGAAGGAATTCAACCATTCGCATATATTAATCAACTGCAGTATATCTCCATGGATCACAGCCCCGCTTTCATTCAGATGCAAACAATTGTTGTCATTGTTTTGATATTGTTTGTTACACAGTAAATACCTGTTCAGCTTGAACCTTAAAACTTCTTAGAAAAAGGACAAAACTCCTTGCAAAAACGGGCAAGTCTTGAATACCTCAGTTGTTTGAGCTGGGTTGTCTACAGTGATGCTGCACCACACACGGTGGCCAAACTGCTCTCCGTCTTGGGCCAGGCGCCAATGACTCTGGTAGTGACCGGGCTGAGAGGGGGCCACAAACTCCACACAGATGCAGCCCTCGTCACTGGGACCAAGGTGGGGCACTTCAGCCACGTCAGGGAAGGAAGCAAACATGTTGCCCCACAAGAACTTGAGCTGCAATGAACGATCGGGGGGAAAAAAGGCATAGAGATGCATAGAGCGGCATGAGCACACAGATGTGTTAGCATCAAACACTTTCTTTCCTTGAAAGTCAAACAAACGAAGGAAAAACTGACTGGGAACTTTTGAACAAATTGAAAAATTGGCAAAGAAAACTTTGAGTGAACAGGGACTTGAACCCGAGACAACTGGGTTAACGTAGCAGTGCTCTTCTATCTGAGCAATCCAGCCCTTAGATGGTGGCCTTCCCTAATAGTCAACTAGTCTTTGACAGGGTGGGAGTGCCAGCCAGAAGCAATTCAAGCAATTAACTGCCGTATATCTCCAGGGATCGCACCCCAGCTTTCATTCGGTTGCAGACAACCAATTGTTGTAAACCTAGCTACGGCAGCTCGGGGATCACACAAAGTGGATGCAGCTTTTTCAAGTCAAGTCAAACAAACAAAGGAAAAATTGACTTTTAACTCTCTTTCCTTACTTTTAAAAAGGAAGACCGACCATATTTCACTCTAAGGGCATTTTATAAAAAAATAGGAGGTCCCGATGTTTCGATCCTAGCAGGACCTTTCTGAAAGGCAGAATGACAGGGACAAAACAAATAGGACGGGGAGAGTAACAGGAACATGGATGACAGACAGAGGACAGACAGGGGATGGCCTTTGTGCAATTTAGCACGGTTTGCTCAGCATACATATAGTCTTGGCCAGCAACCTGATTTGATTGCGCGAGAGTCTTTGCTCTTGGAACTAACTTGATCCATTTTTGAATTACTTTACAAACCAAACGTCTGACGTTACCTTTGTGTCTTGGTCCCAGGCGACGGGACCCGAATTCTTCATGACCCACTGTTTGATGAATTTACTTCCAGGCTGCATGTGGGAGTCATCTGGCAGATTGCCATCCTGCACAAAGATGGCGTCCATCTTCCAGCGCCTGTGGGCAACAAAAGACCTCAGTGCCCTTAGTGCGGTACCTCAAACGAAGAATCCCTGCTACAGAAGCCTAATACAAAGTGCACTTTTGTGTAAGTCGTGCCTAGGCACCAGACTTAAGTCCAACCGGAATCTTTATTTCATGGAGTCAAATTTGAGTCTGACCACACTGCCCTTTCACAGGTTTGTTTTCACACAACACTAAGGGTTCGCTGAGCACCCTCAGATTTCAAACTGAACTCCAATTTTAGTGTTTTCACCTTTGCTCATGAGCATGGGTGGCAACATCCTGGATAATTTCTGAGGTTAATGCGATAATAATGTGAAAAGGTCAATCTTCATTTCACAGGAATTGCTGCTGTGCGAAAAGGCATGACAGTCTACACAAGAACAATGTGGATAGTCTACTTTAATTCCATGCCAGACTAGACACTTGCTAAGACCTTGCCAAGTGTACATTTAAGTCAAAACAATTAAAAACTGACTGGGACCTTTTGAACAAATTGAAAAAAATGGCAAAGAAAACTTAGACTGGACCTGTTAAGACTGTTTTGCGTAACAGTGCTCTTACCATCTGAGCTACCCAGCACTTAGATAGTGGCCTTCCCAAATAGTCAACTAGTCTTTGCCTGGGTGGGAGTGCCAGTCAGAAGCATTCAACCATCAACTGCCATACATGTATATCTCCAAGGATCACACCCCCTCTTTCATTCAGATGCAAATAACCAATGCTTGTAAACCTGGCAACAGCAGCTCGGGGATTCCACAAAGCGGACGGAGCTTTTTTCAATTCAAGTCAAACAAAACCAATGAAAAAACTGACAGGGAACTTCTCAACTAAAAAAAAATGGTGGCCAAGTCAAAGTTTTCCATGCCATTTTTTTTTTTTTTCAATCAGTGTACATTTCATGTCAAAGTGTATTCATACATACATGAGCAGCTTGCTAGTCTCTTCAGGGATGTCCTTCTCCGCGTTGCCGGCTGCCTGCTCATCGGTGCCGGGCGTGCTCGTCCCATCGGCCTCGGCGGCCTCTTTAGATGCCGCCTCTCCGGCCGACTCCGGGCCGCCGATGACGTGAGCGGCGTGCAGGATCTCCTCCACTTGCCTCTCGGCCATGCGCTCCAGGCGTTCCCGCTTGCTCGGGGACATTGTCGGCCGGGCGTCTCTGTGCCGGCGCTTCTCCTCGTTGTACTTGCGCTTCAGTTCGGCCACGGCCGCTCGGCGGGCCATTTTCTGTTCACGGCGTTTCAGGCTGACCCCCAAAAATGAAGAAGAATTACGATAAATTTTTTTTGGGGAAACAATTTCAAAGAAAAACTTTGATTGGACCGGGCCTTGAACCCGAGATCTTAGTTTCCACGCATAAGTGAGTTCATGTAATATTATAGCAATATGCATGATCAGGATTTTGGTACTATGATATCACATTGCAGTTCTTTCAGTATCCAAATTATCCATGCAGAAATTACTGTCACAAACCAAATTGTAAAGCAAGTCTGATACTTTGATATGGGCAAGGCAGCTTCTTTTCTTTTAAGAAAAGGGTACCTTAACCACTTCACGCCGGGGTTTTTTACAGCGCCGATGACCGCCATACGGGGGTTTTTGAACAATGCATCATTTTCAAATCTTGCTATAAAAACAATCGGAACAATATATTTCTGAGAAATAAACCGATAAGTGTATACTATGGGTACAAGAGAGTTAAACCTGGCACAATTCGGACGTCGTTGTGGCTTTTGTCAAGAGATCATCCGTTGGTAAAAGGGCCCATTATGCGTCGTCAATGGACCGTAACAGGCTTGTGTGTGTGTGTGTGCGTGTATGGTGCTATCAATCCCTGACCGCAGACTCCAGCCTCCACTCCAGGCAGTCAAATCTTCCGAGTTGGTCGGCCACAACTGAGCGTACAGATTACGGTAAAGAATGTGGGGGGAATTCCAATGCCAAACCGACGACCGTTGGGCTGTGTGGCATGCAAAGACAATGTCCCCCGCGTGCTTTCAGCGGCAGCACGGTATCCCTCGATCCTCCACAGTAAAAGTCCCACAATTGCACATTTACTGCTGCTAATCTTGCAATTCATGTGGCAACTTGCGTCAAAAAGCGTCTTTGTACTGATTCGTATTGCTTTGTTCTAAGCTGAAAAGAGTCTTTGTTTAGAATGTGGACAATAGTGTTGCCCGGAATCGGATGGCCCCGTCGCATAGTAAAGCCAATGGAGCTCCAGATTCGGAGGTCCCGGCGTTAAGTGGTTAATGAAGAATGTTTGAATTTCTATTTGAACCATTCATAGCCAAGGACTTTCTCCAAGGGCAGAGAAAAGACATCATTTGTAATGCATGGCCTTTGCAAACAACCTATTAATGCATGACGGAATTAACCAGATACCCACTGCCATCGTTGGAGTCATGCTATCTCATGTGAATGACTACATTGCATACCTATAGCCGTCCATGGCCGCAGCATCGTCGTTATAGATGGGTCGTTTCAAGAGGGCAACCTTCCTCCCATCTGGTTTCACACCCAGTCCTTTGTGTGCAGGCTGGCGCAGCTTCAGGAACACATGGCTCGGGCTGTGCACACCCTCCTTGGCCTCACACTCCTCACACAGATCGTAGTCACTGCAATGGCTGGCAGAAGGAACACGGCCCAACACAGACAGGACAAAAGACGTTTCAGTCAATCTTATATCAATTGAGTCCTATCCCAAGGTGTAGAGCGGAAAGGTATCGAAACAGCCTCATTCTGCCTACATCTGGAATTCTCTTCCTGCATGTCCTGGTTTTCTCCCTATCTACCATCTTGCCCTTTCTAAAAGGAATATCAATTCCTATCTCCAGCCTTCCCGAGTCCCTCTAAACTTCCTTCATTCTTTAGCCCTTACCCTTGAGTGGATTTTCAGCCTTGTTTTGGGCGATTTTGCATGTCTAAAAAAAAAAAAAATAAGTAAAGTTTTTTTGGCATATTAGCAATATTCTCATTCAATGTGAATGCTATTTCCCCAGTACATTATCATCACATAGTATTACATTTTCCCCAAAATGTATAGGTCTGTTAAAAGAATGTGTGGAGTACAAGAAGGCAGATACATTTTGTACAATTGCTGCAGCATTTACAAAATATGAAAATGCTTGCCATCACTTGCTATCAATCATGTCACTTGGTTGGCACATGTGACCCCAACAAGTTATATAAATGTACATGAAAAAGCCCACAATGTAAGCTTTCTTTTGGTAAGAGCTCTACACCCCATTCCTTTCTGTAGTTATGATATATCTGCAAATTAATTAGGTCAGTTAAACTTACAAAAGGCGAGAAAACAGGCTTTGAAAAATCTAACTCTGCTGTGAGGAACAGAAGTGTGCTTGTTGAAAGAATTATTTTACACATTTCATTGATTAAAATCGCCATTTTTGTGAATAAAACCTGAAAGTATAAACATTGAACAAAGAAAGGAAAAAAACATAGCAAAATTTTACAGAAAATTCCAACGTCTCAACATTGAACGGGCCATTGTGGGCAAATGCATAGTGCGACTTATATCACCTTTATCTGGAGCGGGTCACATACATGTATCATTAACTTGGATGGGTCATGGTAGTTACTGATCTTACACAATGGCACATGCCAAGTAGTCGTCAGACAAACAGAGAGCTGGGGATTAGAGAGGGAAGGGCCGACCAGGAAGTGGCAAAGACTCACCCACACTTATAGCGGATACCCACAATGACCTTGTTGCAGCAGTCACAGATGATTCCAAAATGACAAAATACCCCTGCAATAAGAAATAACACATCCATGGAACATAAAGTGACTGCAAAGAAGTACAATCAGCAGTAAGTCCAGTATGTTGCGTGAAGGGAATTTTCGGGATTGATCTTGAGTAAGGAGTGCCGGTATTGCTTTTTTTTTCATAACGTGTGTGCCGTCTCGCTGATAAGTACTGCACTATACCGAGGTATCAATTTTTTTTTTAAAGAGAACGAAATTGTAATCGACAGCCGGACTCTTGGCTCGGTTAACCAGTAAAACCTTTTTCCCCTATAAAAATGAAACAAAACAAAATCTACATCAATTCAAAGAAAAAGAACCTCAATTCAAGCGTGGTACACAAATTGCAGAGTTCAGGAGGCATTAGACAGAGCATTGTAATGGGGGGACTGAGTGTATTTCACTCAAAGAAAAAAATCATCAAACTTATCGGAAACTTGTCAACAGATGATGAAAGAATAATGCGAGGAAGTAGCCAGAACACTGAAGTATTTGACACCAAGAACGACTAGATACAAGTCTACTTTATATAGTCTGGAATCATCTCATATACTATGCATACATGTATACATATCGTCTGTTTTTTGCCTCCAATGGTGCATTTACACACTGTAGCGATGACATCATGGCTTTACTGAAGGCTCGGTGTTTTGCTAGCCCACGCCATTTGTCTGAAGTTGCACAGTCACTGTCTGGGTCATCGTGTCCTTGGTATGGCGATAGTATGGTTCTTCACAGACTTTTAAATTCAGTGAATCATCCGTTTGTATTTCAATGACCTGACGATCATATGATTTTTTTTTCTTTTCATTTTCTATTATACACCTTCATTCAGCAGCCCAAGGGCTGAATTGTATGAAGTTTAAAAAAAAAAAAAATATTCAAAATCCACACATGCAACACTTAATGCCCCAAGTACACAGGACCTTCTTGGAAGGTCAATTGTTTAAGATTGACTGGTGTCTGAATGTTAGTTTTACACTGACAACGGTTAAGGATAGTGAGCAGCATAGTTGGTCATTATGATCTTTGCATTTAGCGGATAACAACATCAAGGCCCATTGATGCCAGTGCTACTGACAGTATTAAAACAAACCCAGCGCAGATCCACAAGTTGGGGACAACACGTGATGGAAACATTTCTGGGCCTTTTCCATCACGTGTTGTCCCCGACTTGTGGATCGGCGCAGGGTAATTATTTCGTATCAAAAACTCCCTTGAAACATTTCCCGATGGGACTCATCTTGGTAAAAATTCCCGCAAGACTGCAAGAAAAAAGCTGGACATCAAATGGCATCAAACAGTTGCGACCGGCATCTCAGTACAGTTTACCCCCCAAAAAGTCACAGGATGTAGCCTTTGAATAAGAAATGATTCCATCACTTACTGGGAGCTGGCTTCACACCGTCACTGTGGTCAGTGGCTTTTGGGGAGACTCTGCCATGCAGGGCATTCAGGACTGCAGCATCTAAATTGTGAAGGACACTGCGGACAACCTGATGCACAAGCTGACATGGTACCAATCAAAGAAGGCAAAGTGTCAAATACTAGTTGTAAATGTATCCTGTTTAGAGTTGATAAAGCACAAGCAATATGCTTTAACATGAATGGTGACCATTATGAATCTAATGTTTGCTAAATTAACCATTGGGGGGGGCGACATGTCAATATTGAAAAATCTCTTGTATGTTTGACCTCATTTGTTGTTTTGTGTTATATGTATTTACCCATGTTCTGATTTGTATTTTGTTGACAGACATTGGTGCGCTTAGACACAGCCGTATTAAGCGCCTTAATAAATGCTATGTTATTATTATCATTAACAACAGCACTACCATACAAGTAAATTGGAGTTGCAAACATTAGTGCTACGAGTTTAAGAGTTAATAATAACTGCATCATGCAGGATTGTTTAAAATTGATTGACTCCAATGTCACTACCTCTTCTGGAATGGCTGCCTCCGGCCTCTGGCCTTCTTGGCTGGCGTCGGTGATGCCTGCGTGAGTGGTGGTCTTGCTCAGAGGGGCGGCGGCCATCTCCTCCATTCTCCGCTCTTTGGCTGCTCGCAAATTGCTGGCAGCCCCCAAAAGGTCAAGGCAGTTTTGGCTGCTGTTGCCGCCACCGCTGCTGGCTCGCAAGGTTGTGCACTGCACAGGAAGCTCTGGATTGGTCTTGCATGCCTTTGAATCCACAAACAGATGCCACGGAATTAGTGAGTCTGTGTACATTTTTGGCGACGCAAATAGCATGCGAACTTACAAAATCCTATTGTTGAAGTGGTCAAGGAGGATTAGGGTAAACGCTTCATGATATGGTACTAATATAGGAAGGTTTGCGGTGAACACCATGTATCAGGTCTCTTAAAGGAAGAGGTATGGTTCTGAAAAGAACCTGAGGGTAACTCGACGTTTCGACCAGTATGCTCTGGCCGTCATCAGGAGAATGTCACCACCGATCCCAAGACATTCTCCTGATGACGGCCAGAGCATACTGGTCGAAACGTCGAGTTACCCTCGGGTTCTTTTCAGAACCATACCTCTTCCTTTAAGAGACCTGATACATGGTGTTCACCGCAAACCTTCCTATATTGATTCACCCACCATGCAAAGCCTTAAGTCTCATTTGATATGGTACTACTTGATATGGTAAAAAAAAAAGAACAGCAATATATTTTTTCATTAATGTACGAATTTATAAGCAGGGCTCGAATTTCAAGAAAGAAAATGCACTAGACAACAGGTCTAGTAAGTGAAGAATCGTACTGGACCTGAACAATTCTAACAACATCCAAATGACTGAATGTCATTTTGTTCATGGTGCAAGAAAAAAATAACACACTAGACAGCTGGTCAAGTGCGGTCACACTCGGCACAAGAACAATGCAGATATCACTAGATTTGGTCCACAGTCCAGTGGATATTTCGAACCCTGATAAGGAGTATGGCTAACAGTACCAGCTGATATTTGCATGTTGCTGTACTCACTAGTAAATAAAGTAATAGAAATATGCTGCGACCTCCTCACTCACTAGCATGATCTGAAATATACAGTACTTACAAATCTTAAAAAGTAAGAGGGCCAGATGTTTTATGCGTTACTATATACGTTTTTCAAATGACTGACAAACCTTCCTTCTTTTATTTAGAAAGAAGAGAGCAAGAGAGAAGAACCTACTTCCCGCATTGTGTGTGAGGTTTCCACTGGCTGGGCTGGAGTGTCTTCGTTATTGGTCTGAGTTGGCTTCATTTCAGACTTGTTACGAGTGGCCATCAGTCGCAGCACACCATTTTCCTTGTGGGCAACTCTTTTGGCTTCGCTTAGCTCCTCTGATTTTGAAAACAAAACAAAAACAAAAACAGATTCAATTAAGGCTTCCTTGAGTCATGCCTGCAAAGGACTGTTTTGAAAAGGAAAACAACTGGTGTGTGAACAGTACTTTGTCATTATGACCTATGCAACTCCAGTACCAAATATCATTCATCATTTATAAGCATGAGATACAGTACGCTATGTATGTATGCTATGACAACTTACTACTGTTAACTTATAATACAAAGAACAAAACCAGGAAAATTCAAAGTGATTAAGAATCAAAGTTATAAGATTTGAAGGTTTGCATTTGAAGTACAAAGTGACAAATTTGCGGAGCAAGTCATATCTTTTGAGATGGCTCTGAGAAGAGCCAGTAGTGAGTAGTCACACAACATTTTGGGCAGTTTGTGCTTAACCCGTTGTTTGGAGATTGTCTCCTGAGTCCTGACAATGGACAGAGCACACACTGCACGAAATGTTTAGTGACCAGCTCTTTTCAGAGCCACACTCCATCCAAAAGGGATGACTTTCAAGGTATTTCGAGGTTATCCATTGTGTGCTAAAAACATGTACAATAATTCACATGAACACTAGGCCCTATAGGCCTAAATGTAATCTGCTAGATCTTTCCTGCATGTGAAAACACCAGTCTGCCTGCATTAATTCAGCTTAAGATTATATGTGTGCAGATACCAAGCACACAATGAATTGATGATTGATTCTTGATTACTGTGAAAACTATAAGAACCTACATGTACATGTAGGAATAACACAAAGTTGTTTTCTAGAGTAAGGGTACATGTATCTCAGTCATGTTACATGTACACATCGTACTGAGCAATTATCATTGTCAACTGCTACTGAATGTACAGTGTAGTTAGCAAGATGTTTTCATGTTTCATTGTTCAAACTGACCCCATAGGCCTACACTGTGTACATGTTCATGTGTATGAATAGTTTCCTTCGTCAACTGCCGGCATAGGAAAGTGCAAGTTGGTTTCAGACTGTCAGGAAGCAGTGAGTCATTATCAGGCAAATATCAGGCTGCATGTTTTCCCTAAGTTATCAAACTAGTCCACTTCAATGCATGGTATTTCAAGGATGTTACGGACAGACAAGTACATGTACAGTATGTTTATTTCATTGTACAAGTATCTTGCACTTTTATACATACATGTACAGTGTGTATATGTACAGTACATGTGCACTATGTACAAGTTACAACACATTGTATTCCAGGAATTCTCATTTCAAAACAGCAAATGACCACTGATAAAAAGATTATCAATTTGATGTGCACATTTCTCATATGTAAAGTATGTATGAAGCCAATACTATACACCTGATATTTAAAAAGATTAATCTTTACTTTTCACAAAACCTTCAGAAAGTCTCTAAAAACCACTCTACAAAACATTAGTACTTAAATTTTATATTTCTAAGTTAATGTGCTCATTTCGCACTGAAAGAAAACCCCATTTGATCCTGCCATTCAATTAAATCAACAACAGTAACACCTGCGGCAAAGTGTTGTCTATTTCAATAATCGTAAAAATGACTGCTAAAAGCTGAAACTTGGCATGTACCGGGGTACCCTCCGTACTTGATACATGAAACTATGAACTTAGTAACAAATAATTCTGAAACTAAGAAACATATAGCAACAATCAACATGGGCAATAACAAGTTTGAAAATGCAACTTACCTTCAGAGCTGAGGCAAATCTGTGGGAAGAAAAGGCAAAGACCAAAAATATATGAGACATTAAATTGACAATATAATTATGTACACGGAGAGTACATGTACATGTACATGTACATGGAGAGTACATCTACATGTACCTAGAGGACATGATGCATGGTATGATGGTACACTGTACATGTAGAGTATGCACGGGTACATGTACAGGTACGTACGTACATGTACACAATGTACATGTACAGTTTGTACACAATGTACATGTACATGTGTATGCACGGTACATGCAGATGCATGGTACATGTAAATGCATGGTACATGTACATGTACAGTACATTGACCCTACGTGTAGGTATTCAATTTCATGACCCACAGGTTACATGTATACAGTGCCGGTTGACAATTTGTTTTGCTGTTCTGGAATCAGTCAAGAGAGGGCGCCCCAATACTATGAATGTTTTAATTATTCATTTTTTAGCATTTTTTGATTCGGACAATTAAGGTTTGGTTTTTGACACGCCGCGGTGCCCGTACTTTCGAAAGAAGTCGTTGTGAAGGGGTCGAAAACAGGCTTTTTGTTCGTGTTCGGTCGGCCAAAATGTACGTTGTAACCGAAGTCGTGTCAATTTCGTGTTCGTTGTAGACGAATTTCCCGCCATACAAATGTGCACAAATAATTCGGGACTGTGAAAAACTGTACGTTGAAGCCGAAAAACCGTTATAACCGAGTACGATATAACGGGAGTCGACTGTACACAGTATACAGCAGTAGTATTAAATTGTAGTACAGTACATGTATACATGTGTGCATGAAATTAGCATGGCTAATGTTCAGCATCTTCAATTTAATATCAAACTTGGAAAATAAATTCAAAATACATGTGTGTATGGCAAAAGAATACTACGAGAGTAATAAAAAGGCATGTAATGCGGCCTACAACTAATACTGTGTACTTTTCCTTACCTCTTCATGCTCATCATCAAGATATTTGATGCTGATATCACCAACATCCAAGAAGCACTTGACCTATTGAGTTAAGTACGAAATGTATCAATTTAAATTCATCAATTCATCAATTTAATGAAACAATTTCATACAACGCATTAAATGTCTACAAAAAGACATGATTGATACATGAGCAAAGGTGAAGAATCTCTGACCAGGGCCTAATAAGTACCGGTAATACACACAGAATTTCATAAGCTCAAAGATTAAACTGCTAATGGTACTAGTATACTAGTTTACATTTATGTACTGATATTATACGTGTGCCACTGTGTCTAAATTATGGAGAAGCAATGAAGGTATGTGTGCGATTGTACAGGCTTCTGCACTTGCACACTGTTAATTATGATTTCTTTGCAAATGGGCACAGAGAAGGTTTGAATTGTATTTTAATGGCTGACAAAGTAATAAAGTGCTGCTACTGTATCAGCAGTGGCCAAAAACTCTTACTTTCAGTAAGCCTATTTCAAGGTACAGTACGTAGAAAATTTTGGTCTAAAAACAAATTCAGTGAAATTAGGTACCTGTACATGTACACACTTTCTTTGCTTACAACCACTGAGTAATAGTAATACTGCTATGTACTAATATTTATAGCAAGAGAGGTGCAGAAGAGAATTTCACGAAATTGGGCCTTGTCCTCAGGAAGAAGGTGGCCCAAGTTGAGTACTACTAGTACTACTGAGTAGGACGGGAGAGAATCTTCTCGATAACCTGAGGGAAAATTTCTCCTTTTTCCCCAAACATGAGTAAAAACCAGTATTGAAATCGGTGATTTTCACTTAATCCAAGGATGGGTCCGTGGGACCATGGAGGAATAAGGAGAGAAGGAGTTACATCGAGCAGGACTTCAAAGGTACACAGTCTGGTACCGCGAGCTGAAAAACAGCAGGCGGTCATTACCCGCTAGGCATTTCCTGACCGCAAAAGATAAGGGGCCTTGTAGTCCGCGCATGCGCAGCGGCGACCGGTCGTTCGGAACGATCGCGTCCATAACAAACAACATGGCGTCGTATTCGAAAGAAGACTTCGTGACCGGCTCAGATTTAAGTGATTTGAGTGATATATCAGAGGACGACCTTGATATAAATGACGTTTTAGGTACATGGGATGAGTCGGAGGACAACTACAGCATTTACTGTGTCTGTGGTAAACCATCAACCACCGAAATGATCGCTTGTGACGACGATCAATGTATGGTGATTTGGTGGCACTACGAGTACGATTGCGCCGGCGTCACCGAGGAGACGATTCCTGATACTTGGCTTTGCCAACGGTGCCGTCCTTCGGGATCTAGAGGCAGTCCAGGTAAAATGATTATTTTATCAATATTGGAGTGCTGCAGCAAAAGTTTAATGCAATAATGATATAGAATCACTGAAAAAATTCCCGACAAGTTTGAGGAGTTGGCCCCTAACCGGCCCTGTATTTGGGGACACAGGTATTATTATAATTACTTACTCAACTTACAACTTACTACTGAGTACTGTGCTGTTTTAAAATATTTTTGGAAGAAGAGTGCGAATAGAAATCATTTTTATAAGGTCTCCAGGTTTTGGGCACTTTTTGTGTGACCAGACGAAACCAATAATTGTTGTTTTAATTCTTTCATTTTGTAAAACGATTGTTGGAAAAATCCTTTGCACGGCTTGCCCATTCTAATTGTTGATTTTCTTCCTCAACACATCATCACATGTATTCAGCTAATTTTTGTATTTCTTTGTTATTTAGGCAGGAATCTTCCCAGTGATCCATCTGCTTCCAGCCATGATGTACCCAGTCACTGAACCATTGACAGACACATCAGATTCTGCGATCAAGCAACCAAAGATTAAGAAGTCGACCACCTCACGCAGGGGAGGAAAGCCAGGTATATTTAAATTTTATTTATGCCATTTTGAAGTACAAATACGAAAAACTGTTGCAAACTGCTCACTGATTTAAATAATGTGCAATACATAAATCTCAAAACAAAAGTAAGAGGACCTGTTGTTTCTGTTAGTGTTTTGCACTATTTTCTTGTGACAGAGGCTGCATTCAGCTAAAATGTTTACAAGATTCTTATTTATTATCTGCCTTTGAGAAAGGCCCTGCTAGGATCAAAACGTAAGGCCCACTAAATTTTAAGATTCTTATTTCATACTTAAAGTTAAAACGTTTGTCTGCAAAAAACTGCCCATAGTGTATACTACCTTTGAAAAGAGTTGATACCCCCTGTGCACAAATCCTATGAGGACATCTGAAAATGAATGTTTGTTTTTCACCACTGTAAAACATTCCTTTCCTTGTCGAGCATTGAATCTTCAATTCGCCTTAGCGGCTAGTCCCCACTGTGCAAACATACATAATTATGCAAACAAATTAATACAAATAATAGTAAATTTCAGTCATAATTATTTTTTTTCTCTTTTTCTTTTCTTTTTCTTTTCTGCAGCTGCCAAACGTCCTAAAGCAGTATTCACAGCGGAGGATACACGCCAGAATGCATGCAAATACATGAAGGGTGTTCTAGAGCAAGCAAGACATCACCCTGTGTTTACAGCGAGCTACCCCATTGCACTCTGCCTGATGAGCTTGGTCAATCGACTTTTAACGGAGATTGACAGACCTGAATTTCAGGATTTTTGCATCACCACTGTAACTGCCTTGTGGACATTGTCACAGCTGGCGATACCAAAAACCTTAAACCAGAGGCCTATGAAGCAATTTGGGGTTCATTTCATCAGTTTCGACTAGACAGTGTTGGAAATTGGAAAGATTGTTTAACAACTCTAAATATGTATGAAGCGGGACAGCACATCCACATTTTATACCAATATTTATTACAATCTGTGGTGGAGCTGTTATTAAAAGAAAGAAATAGATCAGATTTACCACAAGATGATTCTTCGCTCTCGTCAGAGCCAAAACCCATAACCATGCGTTATGTTGCTGGATACATCCCCTATGCCCTTAACAAAAGCTTAAAAACCAAGCAAATACATGTGCCCAAACTTTCTGTAAGTTCCTGAAATCTTGGCAAGTGTGTTGCTCAAACACAGCCAAAACATTCCTTGAGTATACTAATCAATGGATTGATGTTCAGAATAGGGGTGGACTATTTCATGAATCCGATGGAGTTTACTTACTTTTTCGAAGTATGGAGTTCGAAACAAGACGTGTTTTGACTGTTGACAATTTGGATGCATTCCCCTGAAGTTGATATACAGACTTGAATTGCCCAAAAAATTAAAGCACACCACAGAGTTCAAAACTACTGGTGTACTTTGACCCAAGGGAAAATAGGTGGTGATGTATCTGGCAAATTGCTTGACATGGTAATAATGATGTGGATAAAAATACGGACTAGGTGCTACTTACCACAGCTTCCAGATTCAACCAATTTGTGGCATAATCCAGCCTTAGTATCTCGGAACGACCCTCAAATCCAACGTCCAGAGTAAGGAGATTCATCATCCACGTTCTGTGGGTGTATGGCTCGCAGTTCTCAACGTCCTTTAAGCCGTTTCTGTTGGTTATTTTCGTTGATGATGTCTACTACTACTACTAGTACTACCGAGTATACTTTACAGACATTATTCAATGATGTTTACAAAATGGCAGACAATGTTGTGATCTTGCCCTTTGTCATGTTTATCCATACGCGTCATAAAAAAAGGTCTTTTCGAAAAACACGATTTCACCCTATTTGATTATGTTTATTGCACCTTACTTCTTAAGAATCAAAAGAAATAACACCGTATTATAATATTCCTCTGAGAATTCTCGAAATACTCCCCCGATATTAGATATCTAATATCTGTCGCAATATGCGGATGAATAACAGTAGACTTTATAAATAAATATGATGTAATGCATTTCGTGGGCAAGTTAAAACAGTGCCTCGAACAACCGCTTGGTGGCGCTACATTTCAAAACCATAGGGGTGCAGAACACTAAATAGAGCTCCCATTGAACACTGTACAAAAACACTCACTTTCAAAGCCAATTATCCCATGCCCAAAAGTCTCTCAGTTCTTGTAGCTATACTTAAAATTGTAGTTTGGATTCTTTTCAATTTTAGCGCCCTTAGCCGATTAGATTTTTTGCTAATTACCCCCAGAAAAAAACACCCCCAAAATGTCTAGTCGTCCAAGCCGAATTTCTGCAAGGATTTTGAGATGGACCCCTCCACTTCCGCAGCCAAATAGGGCCACATTTAAAGGCAGATATGGTCCAAATTTCATACCAAATTGAAGAGTGAACCCCCAGGTTGTCTTAAGCTTCACTTGTTCTACAATGTATCAGTTAATTAGCCTCCAAAGACCCCTTAAAAAAAAAAGTTGTGGGTACACACTTTATGATAATCAGCTCGGCGGAGCCATCTTGGATGGATTTTGTGCGCTGCACCCATAGAGCTCTTTTATGGGTAATAATGGTTGCAGAACACTAAATCGAGTTCCCTTGAACACTGTACATAAACACTCATCTTCAAAGCCCATTATCCCACACCCAAAAGTTTCTCAGTTCTTGCAGTTGCAGCTATACAGAAAATGTTTGTTTGGACCATTCATCTCTCAGAATTGTTTCAATGTTTGTGCTCTTGGCTGTTTAGATCTCTTGATAGTTACCCCTAGAAAAAAAAGAAATCATTAATGTCTAGCCATCCAAGCTGAATTTCTGGATTCTGATTTCGGGATGGACACCTCCACTTCTACAGCAAAAAAGGGCCACATTTAAAGCCAGATGTTCTAAATTACACGCGGAATTTAAGAGTGACCCCCAGGTTGTCTTAAGCTTCTCTTATTCTAAAATATATCAGTTACTTAGCCTCCAAAGACCCCTTATAAAAAAAAGGTTGTGGATCCAAACTTTATGATAATCAGCTCGGCGGAGCCATCTTGGATGGAATTAGTGTACTGCACCCCTGTATTTTAGAAGAACTATGATCCGGTTTAGAGTACCTACACAATATTACTGCACGTACTCCGTTTTCACACAATCCGGCCCAGTTGACAAAATTAATAAGCAAATAAATTTGATTACTCGTCAGTCTACAGGAATTCCCTTTCCCTCTTTTTTGTATTGTCATCCAAACTCTACTTTGTTATTGTCGCGGTTGATGTTTTATTGATGGATTTAATCTGATGTGTGCAATGGAAATGTGGTGTAAGTCACAAGTTCTCATGTCTCTTGGCATTATTGATCCTTAGCTCATTCATAAACAATGGTTTTCAATGTAGAAAGCTCCTTCTTATTCGATAGTACCAGGACAGACCCTTGCATTCTAGCTCGCAACCTCAGTGCAGACTGCAGACTAAAACAGTTTTGAGGCTTTGAGTTTTTTTTATAAATAAATTGCTTTCAAAAGAAGTCATCTTTATTTATTTATTAATTTTTATTTATTAATTTTTTTTTATTTTTTTTTTTTTGGGGGGGGGTTGACCTGAATTGTGTTTGAAATCATTGCAAGAAAATAATCATTTACGGGGCTAACGTTCAAAACCGTGCAAGGCGTTACTTCATTTCATGTTCATTGGTTAGCCACGTTTTCCAGATTTGTTTGCTCATCGAGTTTTATCTCTAGTTTATAATCCTGTCGTGTTTTATATTTGCATGCTTACGGTGTATAATCAGACAAATCAAATGTAAATAAGAATAAAGAGCCAACTCCAGCTGGTGGACCGTTCCACATTATGGCGTACTGTATGTTATATTCGTCTTTGTTTTATGGTTTGATCGGAATGAGGAGATTATTTGAACAGGTGTAGCCTACATGTAGGGATTTTAGGCCTATACAGTACTGAAAGCTGTCCCACAAACTGCTGTTCTTCCGGTTTACTGTGTGGGACAGGCAGCAGGTGGCTCAACCGCCACCAAGACAACATTCCGGGTTCCGCAGCAACAATAACAGGTCCAATAAGATCTGAAGGTTTGCATGGTGAGAATAGCAGGGTTAATAACAGGTCCTCCTCAACGAAACCATCTATCTACGTGTACTGCGTTGAGGACCTTACCAAAATAATTATACCTTTAAGTGAATACAACAACAAAAACTGTTGCAAACTGCTCACTGACTAAAATGACCTGCACTACATACAATTTCAACAGTTTGGAGGACCTGACGTTTCGATCCTAGCAGGACCTTTCAGAAAGGTCCTGCTAGGATCGAAACGTCAGGCCCTCTAACTTTTGAGATCAAAATAACTCTAGCTTGTAGAGAACAGGAAATGGTGTGCGCTGTAGGCATCAGCAGCCTGCAAGGAGGTTCAGCGCTATGGTTTTGTTGCCGGCAAATGGAGAGCATGCACCCAATGCTACAGTTCAATTCTATCAACTGTCATAGCTATCATCCACATTATTTTCAGAAATATTTTAGTTTAAGCCTCTGAAAAGGCTGAAAAACAAAACAAAATCCACAATTGACACTGTCTGGCACTACCGGTTAATCCCCCAAAAACTGAATTACAGTATTCCCCCAAATCATGCCATTTTGTGACGCGTTTGACTTGTGTCAACCGGACGACGGTCAGCAGTGCCATCATGCAGTGTTAAAAAAAATGCACATCACTATTCCTGCGTATACGCGCCGCACATAATTATTCACAATAGAAACACTGTAAGCCTATTTTTTCCCGGCAAGATTTTTGTGCCAGACAATGTCCATTTTCTACATAATTAATGGTCTATTGTGAATCTACATTTCCCCTACCCTTTTATGGTGGAGGTATTAAGCTAAAATGACACATCTCAACATCTATCGTCCAAAAGCCTTGCTCACCACACCATACCATATCGTGATTGGTTCATTGTTTTTATCCGATTTGTGCATAGTGACACGGACATAAATAAAATAGGAATACGGATGACAGACAAAGAACCAAATCTTAGTAGGACACTTTAAAAGCCAGTAGATCAAAGAGAATGACAGGGCTAGCGTTGGGATCAGGTAGACGGAGGTGGAAGATCAAAGGGAAAAATCAAAGAGAGAAGTAGGGGAGTGAACACAAAAGAAGTATAATCGGTAAACATGCAAACATGTTAATCAAATTATTTTCCAATTTTCAAATAACTACATGTACTTTGACTCTATAGTTAAAAGTTCTTTTCTTTCTTTTCTTGTAGACCCTATATACAAAAATTGTATCTTTTTGTCATCCAATTGGTTTGGAGAGCCCTCGGACAGATACTAGTTTATTTTGGACTATCTTACGGGAGCTAATTGGGTGTTGCTTTTGTTTTCATTATTTTTTAGTGTTAATTAATCAATTTGTTTTCCCATTATTGTTATTTTGTGTGTGCAGTGCTGTGATGTGTAAAGCGTATTTCCCTAAAAATGAAATGAATAAATAAATAAAAATAATGAATAAATTCCACTCCTGGTCATGTACAGTAGTTGAATTGTCCGAAGACGCTTCATCCACATGTTCTCCCATTATAGAGACGGACAGCATCGCTACAATGACCAAGTGATTCTATGCCTAGCAAGCCTACACTCATTATCTGTTACCGTATGGGATTATTGAGGAGGTTGAATTGACACCCAACCTGTGTGTCTAATTTACCAGTTTTGGTATAGTAGACATATGACCGTAGACTCGTTTTTTGAGAGTGTGTTCACTTTCATGAAACATAAAAATGAGATTTAATGTAAAAATTGACATTTTACTCCGCACGCATTTACGACTGGAAGTTCACAGGAAAGCGGCTGTGTGCATATTTTTTATACAAATGCACGCGTTTGGTCTCCATAATGTAAACACGGCCATATTTTTTATAAGACACATTATTTGTTTCCTGAAGAACGGTGGAACCTTATGTCGACATCAACATATTTTTTGATGACATGTCAACCTAGAAAATAATGTCTCGACAATAGCACTAGTATACATGTGTAATATTGAGCTCGGTATTCCCGGTCGAGTTGAATAATAGAATATAAAAACCTGAGGGGAAAAAAAGCTAATGAATTATTTGCATGAAGGTCATAGCTTAGGTTTTGTGGCAGTACGATTTGATTTTTTTTTAAAGGTCAGAATTGTGTAATATCAAGATGAGCCAAGTTGAAAATGCATATTATTATAAAAAAATCTAATAATTATAGTAATACGGGAAATAAGAAACAATTAAATTATTTGCATGTTTGATAGGTTAGAATGTCTTTCAGTTCAGTGACATACTGCTAACCCAATTTTTAAAGACTTTGTTTTCATCAATGTCATTATACTATTAGCTTTGTCGTACTTTCATACAGTTACCGACATCAAGCAAACACATAACTAAACAAAGCTGAGACATATGCTTTATTTCGTCGACTTAATTCGTGGAACAACGCGAACGAAGACGTTATCTGGTTCCAGCATTGTCCTCTTCTTGAACTTCAGTGGTATCTGTATGAAATGAATGGGAGAAATCAAAATTGTGAATTCTGGGAAAAAAGGGCCTGGTGTTTCGATCTTGGCAAAACCTTCCTCGAAGGCTTTGATACGTGCGATTCACAATAGTACTAGTGCATCCTCCGTCGAGAGTCTAAAACGCGTTGGCCGATCACAATGAGCGGAATCTGTCGACTCAATGCACGCTGGAAAGCAGCGCCCTATCGCCCGTATAGACCGTGTAACTCTCGTGGTGAAAAGGGTCACAGTACACTTCCGGGCACCTCCGCGCCGCCTGCTATAGGAGATTAACGCGTGCCCAATTTTGAATGCATTATTACACAATGAAGAAAGCCTCTTTCCAACTAAAAACCCAGGTTTATGGATTAAGTATATTAAAAATATAAGAATGAGCAAAAAAGAAAAAATACAAAAAATGAGAATACGGCAGAGAAAACAAATAAATAGAACCCGACCATCATCTTCCGGTTGTAAGTACAGTATTGCGAATACGGCCCGACTGTGGTACGCGACGTGAACATCACTACTTGTATCGCGCCGAAGTTGGTGTGGTTCGCATTCGGGCCAGAAAAGCGCCTTGTACTGTACTATACATGTGGATACATGTAAACAAAATACCCGGTAATACAAAATCAAAACACAAACGTGAAAACGTGCAAAATCACGTACTTTACACATTGTATTTTAATATTTTATTCCTAAAAGACTATTCTAATAGTTGAACTGCTTCAATCGGCGCGATACAAAATATTTTAACAAAAACGTTCGACGCTCCACGCTTTACCTCCTATTCGAGGAGCCCGGAAGTCAGGAATCTCGCGGTAACACGTGCATTCTCGAGGCCAACTTACACGGTCTATTGCACCGGTAAGAGTTCGTGTCTGGATATGAAACTCAGGCACTATGTGGGTTCAAATAGAAACTTGGGGTCAGTTATATGCCGTGGGAAAACTACACGCACGGTTACTCTTGCAATCTCAACTTACCGGCGTTTCGGGGCAAGGTTCGAAACGGTACTTCTGCAGCGCACGGCTTAATAAAACCTTGGCCATAATTGTGACGAATTTGACGGCGATGCAAATGCGTGGCCCGCCGCCAAAGCTGACCCATCCGTACGCGTTGTTGGCATCCTTCCGCTCCGGACTGAACCTTGGAATCATACGGACACAAACAGTGGGTTAATTACCGTGAAAAGCATCGCAGGTCGGCAGACACCTTCCTGACTTCAGATGTTCCTACCGGTTTAACCTTTACCCCTTTGATCGGCCCTTCTCTGATCCATTCTCGACTGCTAAACTCTCTTTTTGATCTCCTTATAGTTTCTATATAATTATGTATAAACAGATTACTTTTTAGTATCGTTACTTCTCTCACCTCCTTCAATGTCGTTGCGGTTCTCGCTGCTCTGCTTAAGGACTGAACGGTCAGGTTTGTATTTTTTCAGTCATTGCTGCCAGTGTCAGTGAGCATGTACTTAATTTCAATATTTTGGCGTATTCTATATTATTAATCTCCTGTCATTCATCCCATTACTTTTCTCCCTCCCAATCTGTTCTTCAGTGTCATTATAACTTTGAGAAATAATACCTGCTAGGACTGTAACGCAAATTTAAGGCCTCTAGTTCCATTTACTCCTATATGTTTGTAGTCAGCCGCTTTTATTTTCAATTGATCTTTCTTAGGATTTGTGATTTCCTGTCAATCAATTATTAGTCCGAAAGCCGTATACGTGTGCAACATTTTGCAGAGACTTACCTTTCGGGGTCGAAGATTTCTGGGTCAGGCCAGAGTTCTTCGTCATGATGAATGGGATAAAATGGAATATTGACAAGCGTTCCTTGCCGGATGGTGTACTTGCCGTACGTCACAGTCTCCGAGCACACCCGATCGGTCCTGCGGGACAGATGCAATCGTGCTGCCAGCGTGTTAGTGCATGCACGCAGACAACAGAATGACATCAACAAAATGCAAACAACGGAACGTGAACAACCAAATTTCCTGTACCAAGTATATAAACTCGTACCAAGATAAACAGATAAACTATTCCCGCCAAATTTGAACCCACGTCAACTCGTAACCTCCCTGTATGTAGGCCTATACATTTTAGACGTTTGAAATATGTGACCCGGCACAGCATAATGAGGAATAATCCAACTTTTGAGATTTTGAGGTTTTTCTAATGATGTGAAAGAGTAAACCATTAGCTTTCAAATGATATAATATCCTCTAATACTTAAAATTTCCGGGAAAAAAAAAATTGATTTGTTATCGAATTGTGAAGATACTTTAACTTCAGGCGTTGTTTACTCAAAAAGTGTTTTGGTGGGATATTCCTCATGTCATTGTGCCGGGTCACATATTTGTGTGGTACGCGGTGTGTAATATACTGCCAATTAAGGTTCAGACATTCTTATATGCAATTTTATTGTATAAGATAATTAACCTGACATAAGTTCGTCCTCCTAATGCATTCAATCGCTGTACTCGGCCATTCCCTTTAATGTATGCTATACCCTGGGTGCATTGTCTCCTTGAGAAGGAGTGTTGCTTTGCGAAGATAACCCAACTGTTCCCAAAGAAACCCGTACAATCGAAAGAGTTCATGCACGAGTCACCACTCTATGTTGTTAATCCACCATACAAAACGTCAAATCTCATTTCATTCTCCTGACATGGGGACATTTCCTGACAACGCATGTGTCAATGAGATAGAGGGGATGTTTTTGTGGAGGGGGCGGGGACATAGACCATATAGGCCGTTTACGAAATAAAGGCTTAGGCTCGGGCTTGGGCTTCGGTCATATTTATTTTACGCGTTATAATATCACAGGCATCTAAAAACAAGCGTTTGACCACAGTATCTCGGGGAATACCCTGTACTCATCAAGCCAACAAACCGTTTTTTGTGGAGGGGGGGGGGGGCATAGACCATAGACTCAACAAACCTTCAAATTCTGGAAACAAACCTCAACCTGAATTTTCATGTTCTGTCAGACGGAGACGAAGCCTGAGCCCAAGCCTAAGCCTTCATTTGGTAAACGGCCATAGACTCACATGATCTCTGGTGGGTACATACGAAACGTCTCCGAGATGACCATATCCAGATAGGACAGACTGGCCACTGTGTCGTAATTGATATCCTCGGAGTCCGGGACCTCCTTGTCAATCTCATCTATCACCCTGTCTTGTATCTCTGGGTTCAATGCCAGGGCGTACATGGTGCACTGAAGCAATGTAGTCGTGGCCTCGTTACCACCTGCCAGGAGAGTGACTACCTACGGGCAAGAGAACGGGAGCGGCATAACAGCTCAAGAGTTTGTCTATACACTCCCCCAGTTGTCCACTCCAAGCGACACCCGTGAGGGGCCTCGTGAGGGAGCGCGCATCCAGGCTTAGGATCCTGTGCATGCAGCGTCCATTGTTCCCGCCCGTTCAATGATCCCGCCTTCACTGAGCTCATCTTCACATTAGGATATCCCTCTCTCCACTACATAAGCCCCACTCCTATGAGTTACAAGCGTCGAGTTCTTCCGGTTCTTTTCAGAACCCCACACACTCTCAAAAGATAAATCGCATGGTGTTCAATACTGCAAACTATATCACTTATACTCAAGAGTTTATTCAAAATTTATATTTCTCTCTTTTCACCTTAACTTAAGGTATACTCTTTTGCTTTAGCCAAATCGACTCTGGCAATTGCTTACAACTATACACAGTTTATACTTTTTATTGAAAGAGAGGTAGGCCTGGGTACGGTACGGCCACGGAGCCGCTAGGGGGACAGTCTTTGAAAACAAACTTTGAAAAAATAGTTCATTAATTCAAGAGCAAGAAATTCCTATTTGGGAAACGGTGCTGGAGGGTCGATTTCAACAAACCCATCGTAACTTACGATCAATCGCAAGACGAGGAGCGATGCACAGAAACCACACAACCTAACACAACTTACGATAAGTTATCCATCGTAAGTTGAGTTGCGATGCATCGTAAGGCTTTGTGAAACCCAGCCCAGGTTTCATTATGATTAAGCCAAACATGTATTATTTTCCTTGGGAAGGGCGTCGACCAAAATATCAATGCCACCGGCGTCCGCTCTGTTTTACTATCGAATTGTGGTATTGGGACAAGGAATTCCTGTCCTGCAAAGTGAACGTGAGGACGTCATATATACCGAGCTGAGAAACTCTTTGTAGGAGAGTTTCTTCGAATCACGGACCCCTGTCTCCTCGAGTTTCTTCATTTCGCCGGGAAGTTCTGTATTCTTCAAGAAGAGCTCTATCATGGTGACATACTGGCCAGTGGAAAAGAAAAGAGATACAACAAACAAGAGCTTTTAGTTTTAAAACAAGCGATTGAGAACATCCCATAAACGACTGCCTTAGAACACGGTATGATTTGTCTTCAGTTTCGCCGTCATGACGATGCCCTTTTTGAATTGTAAATGCCCGGTAATTATTGCACTTTCCAAATACAATGGATTATTTTTTTTCAAAGTGCCGGCCCTTCTGGACGTGTGACCCCTATAACTTTGGTAGCGCAGGCCCTGCCTTCAAGTGCAAATGTAGCTGTGCTTGTTGACATGCAGAAACTAATGAACCAGGTCACCGGGCTTATCATGGGATGTGATACGGCATGAAGGAGATACTGATATTTTTAGCGTTGAACTTTAGACAACAACGGAACCATGTATGCCAATCATGTGAAGAAGGGAGATACAATTGTCTGGGGATCGTGATTTTCATGATTTGCTCCACTGTATTTATAACTCTGCCATTATTCGTCCTCTTCTCATCATGACCAATGCTATTATTGAAGGCAACACTTCAGCTAGACTGCCGCGAAGTTCCATTGTTCGATATTTCGCCACCAAACTATGCATGGTGCCTGGCCACTATTATATAGAAGTTTCCACGTGTTTGCTTAAAGAACGCTGGTTCCGCAGGATGGATTTCTAAATACATGTAATACATGGTGTAGTTTGCCGGGCACCAACCGAATCGTGGATAACTACAGTAGTCAACAATGCAAACAAAATCAGGGGGGGGGGGGTTGGTCGTCAAAAAATGGCCATGCACCATGCATAACTTCCTTGGGTAGTGCATGTAACACCAGTGTGCACGGTCGAATACCGAGCACTGTACTGTACGTTCACACTTTCTGTATGGTTAACACGATTATGTTTCCAAATGGGCCATCACATACGTTGTGCCATACCTAATGCTGATTGCAGTAAATAAGGAATACGTTGAGGGTTTTTTTTGGTGGGGGATCGGGCCGCATCCTCAAGATAACCAAGTCCTGACTGACCGAGTCCGAGTCCGAGTCCGAGTCCGAGTCCGAGTCCGAGTCCGGAGTCCGGAGTCCGGAGTCCGGAGTCCGGAGTCCGAGTCCGAGTCCAGGTCCGAGTTCGAGTCCGAGTCCGAGTCCGAGTCCGAGTCCGAGTCCGAGTCCGAGTCTGAGTCCGAGTCCGAGTCCTAGTTCTAGTCCGAGTCCGAGTCCGAGTCCTAGTCCGAGTCCGAGTCCGAGTCCGAGTCCTAGTCCGAGTCCGAGTCCGAGTCCGAGTCCAGAATCCGGAGTCCGGAGTCCGGAGTCCGGAGTCCGGAGTCCAGAGTCTGAGTCAAAGTCCGAGCCCTTAAAAATCAGGACTCGAGCCAGGAATCGGTCCTCCTGCACTACTCGGAACATTACCTGTTTGGCACCCACTCCCATACGTTGGCGAATTTTGTTGAGGTCACCCTCCGCTGTGGAGTCCTTTATCGTATTCAGGAAGAAGTCAATGGCATCTTTAGAAAATATATTGGCTCCCATCAGCTCAAAGATTGGCCCCAGTGACGGAAACATGACTGCACAATAACAAGACAAAGACAAGACCACATCTTAAACCATCAAGTTAAATGGGAAAGCGCGAAAAAACATCTTCTGGATGGAAAGGAAAAATGAGGAAACAGCACAAAAATGATTTCTGTTGAACCGTTGGCATCCATTTTGATCTTTCCTTCTTTGATCCCTTCCCTGTGATCTTGCTTGGCTCTTCGGTACTACTTGTCGGTACTCCCTTCTTGTCTCTCTCCCCCCCCCTCTCTCTCTCTCCCTCTCTTTCTCTCTCCACCTCTCCCCCTCTCTCCATCTCCCCCCCCCCCTCTTTCTCTTTCTCCTCCCTCTCTCTCTCCATCTCTCTCTTTCTCTCCCTCTCCTGTTTATGTTCTGCCTTGTAGAAAGGTTCTGTTTTGCACGAAAACATTGGGACGCCAAACGTTTTGAGGTTTGCATATTTCCTTGTATATCAAGTCGGTGGGCAATATTACTTTGTCCACCTTCCATACTCTACAGTCCTCATCTTTCTTCCATTCTACCCCTTCCATGTAGAATACTGCGTGACGTGGCTTTCCCTTTGATTTCCCCAACCCACCGGCTTTCCTCTTGTATCCACCTTGTCCCATGCACCAGGGTCATGTAACTTCTCCCCTCCCTTCTCCCTTCTCCCCTGCCTTTGAGAAACGCCGAACCCTCCATTTTGGTTTCACAATTTTGAAATGCTCAGCCCTGCGATTGTACTTACTCGGTATCAGTGTAAATATTGTCGGCTGGAAGGCTTTCTCTACTTTGGTTACAAACGGGTGGTCGAGATCGGCCTGGCACTGGACATCAAGACCAAACAAGACCGCCACAACTGACTGGACGATGAATGCAAGGCAAACCCTGCGGTACAAATCAGCAAATGAGCTAGATATTACATAGATGACAAGAACAAACCATCGTAATACTACGGGCAGATTGCGCGACCACATGCAACCGAGACTTGGTATTTTTGCATCTCATTTGGTGCAGAGAAGGAGTGGAAATGAGCAAAGAAGACTACCGTATTGTCCACATTCTTCTTTGTACATTTCCATCGCTGCTCTGTGCCAAATGAGATGAAAAAATACCCACTAAAAGTCATACGAATCACTAACGTAGGAATAATCAGCCGAGCATGCAGAGATATGATACGGGCATTGACAAACTTAGAGGACAACTTGTTTCCACATGGAACCATGACATTCGCCCAGACTCTGCGATCTTGACATACCTTTTGCAGTTCAGCGGTTCATCCTGCCGATGAGATTTGTCGAGATTAGTCAGCAAAGGATCACAGCAGTCGTTGAATATACCGACCATCTACATAAAAAAAAACCAGTTATAGAAAGAAAGTTGAACATCCACATTGATACGGGAAATGATTTCCATGCATCAAACCACAAATAATTGGAGAATAGAAAACTACACAGATGTGCTTGTCAAATTCAATTCACATAATTTAAACAAATTGAAATAACTGTGCCTAATTGAAATAACTGTGCCTTAAAATTACTAGATATATATAAAAGGGACAAGGCGAAAGGATGGCGTCATTACTGTAACAGAATAAAGAGAGAAAAACAGCTTAAAACAGCACTTTCTGTACATCCTTTTACTGCACATATTCTACATGAATGTGCGGCGAGGGTACGAAGCCACTTGAATTGTGTACGACGTGACTTTGGCACGAAACGACCTGCATGGGTACGATATGACCGACATCCATTGAATACTAATAGCCTATTTGAAGACAAAATAGGTATAGTCACTACCCGGGCAGGTGGCAATGAGGCCAAGACTAGGTCGCTTCGATGCACCATGTACGCCCTTGCATTGAACGCCCTGGCATATCAATTACGACACAGTGGCCAGTCTGTCCTATCTGGATATGGTCATCTGGGAGACGTTTCGTATGTACCCACCAGAGATCATGTGAGTCTATGGCCGTTTACCAAATGAAGGCTTAAGCTTGGGCTCAGGCTTCGTCTCCGTCTGACAAAACCTGAACATTCAGGTTCTGGTTTGTTTCCGGAATTTGAAGGTTTGTTGAGTCTATGGTCTATGCCCCCCCCCCCTCCACAAAAAACGCCTTCTATCTCATTGACACAGCATGCGTTGTCAGGAAATGTCCCAATGTCATCAGGGGAATAAAATGAGATTTTTTCTTTTGAGATTTTTTTAAACTTCCAGCGTGGACTGGTTGCAGTTACCTGTCGGAGTTTGCTTGTGGTAAAAGAAGGCGTTAGGATTCCACGCACATCCCTCCATTTCTCGCCTGTCATGAACATCAGTGCTTGGTTTAGAGGGAATCCAGCCGCGGGGATTTTCTTCAATGCACAACAAAAAAAGATACGATGCCACTTCGCTCACTCAGAAAAAAATACTCTGAAAATAGCACAGAAAGTATGACTTGCATAGGATTTTCAATTTTTATTGTGCAGCCAGGGCTGTGGTTCACTGTTTAACGTTACGTTCATTTAAAGCCCCTACACAACATTGGTCGAGGTCAAAGAATAGCATCCGTATGTTGTCTGATCCAACATATGCATGAAATAGCACACCTGTGAAAATTTAAGCTCAATCCGCCAACCGAGTCTCGAGAAAATCGTGAAAACCGCTTCATTTGTTTTGCGAAAATGCAGCATTCAACGCCGTACTGTTCCGTAAAATAGTTTAGATCTCGGTGAGACGTGAACTATTTCTTTTACTCATTTCCCCCAAAATACAACATTTTAGGCAGAAATGTTTCAGTGAGAGGTTTCTACTATAACCATCTTTAAACTATATAAGTTTCATGTAAATCTGTGAACATTTCTGTTTTTTCGATCTTGCCAATGTTGTGTAGGGGCTTTAACATTGCTCTACCATCTGAGCAGTGCTGCCCTTCCGTTTTGCTGTTTTGTCAGTTTCTTTCCTTTGTTTATTTTTTCTGTTCATTTTGAAATGTTTTTTGTGTTTGGTCGATGATAAAGTTAGCTTAATTTGTAAAGTTTTAATCAAGGTAGTTTAACAAAGATGCGACATACTCGAGTGGACAACGCTAAACATCAAAATGCGACTTAAAAAGAGCACATACATGTACAGTATATTATACAGTCGGAACGTTATTAGCGGCTCTCCTTAGAGCCACACTCGCTGTTAAGAGAAATTATGTAGTTAGTAATATCACGTCTGACAAAGCTAAGACTCGATGTAGTAGTTCTTACCCACTTTGACGGAAATTTGTTGTAATCGGTCACTAATATCCTTTTCACTATGTCTGCGTCCGTTACACATAGAATTGGATATCGTAATCTGTACATCCTGCAGATGGGAATAAATGAAAGGCAATATACATGTCTTTTTAATAACTAGTGTGACGGAGAAATCGATCGTTACTTTATTACTGGGCTATCCTCAATGCAGTATCCCCATTATTTCACAGTAATTTATTAGCATGAAGTGTAACCCATAGCTATTGGACATTAACGAGTCTTTTGAGGACAACTACCGTAGTGAATGTAGGCCTAATAATTGTGTAATCAACTCGGGATCCCGTAATGCCGTGCGTTTGTATGCGTGTAACGTGACGTGCACTCAACGTTGCACAAGGTTCGTGCAGCTACGGCCCGGTGGCAGGCGCCCTATAAAATATCCCCAAGGTTTTCAAAGATGGCGCCTTCCTTGAACTTATGCTCTGGCGCCTGCTGTTGCCTATCTATTGTGGCTGCATCCGAATTCATTTGCTACAGCCTCGAATTGCACATGAGAATATTTTCAATTTTGCACCATCCCCAACAAGAATAACCGCTCACCCTCGAGTATAGTAGCTGCACTCATTTTGGCCTATAATTATGTAATTATGAATATTAATGAAATACGTAATTCGCGTCGGCACTGGATCGAAGCCCACCAAATCCTTCCAAATTTGAGGTCGTTCATTATACCCCAGCCAAGTTAACGAAAATCACCTTACCCAACAACTTTTCCATATTTCTGGACACATTCTTCTGCAAAGTTATTGCCTCCTTTCTGCATTACAAAAAGAATACAATAATTATACAGTATAATTATAATCATCTTTAATAATTGTTCTTATTTTGGGCTATCTGATATTGGCCTATAGTATATACTTCCCCAGCGGGGTCCTGTCAGATTAAAACACGCTTTCCTGAAATGGGGTCATTTTTTTTCATTATTGGTTTGCAACTGTAATACCTGTTGCATTTCACAACGGTTGCCTCAGAAGAATCTGCCACATCTTTTGGACTAGCAAGATGTCGAGCATAGAGCTCTGTAGAAAGACAGCTTGCCAGAGTGGTGTTCTGGACATCAAACGCAAATCCAATGACTGGGCCATGTGCTCAGGATATAGATCAAGATCGTATCCCTAATGTTTGCGATGGACACGACCCGGAAAGAGAAAGCCAGGGAGACCTAAAACTACCTGGCGAAGGACAGTGATGCCAGAGCTTGCTGGGATGAACCTAACACGGGGACAAGCACAACTTATCACTAAGGACAGGACCAGTGGAATGATATAAATGAAGCCTTATGTCACAGTCACTGTCAGGTTGAAAAGGACTAGGCCTATAGTAGTGGTACATGGAGGAATAAATCTTCAACAAGAAGCGGATTTGTTTCACTCTAACTTACTTACAGAATAAAAAAAAAAAAATTACCGGTATGCAAATATCTAATTTTTAGAGATCCTGGCATTTCGATTCTAGCAGGTCTTTACTCAAAACGAATGGTACATCTGCTTTTGAGATTTGATGATTGAGTACTAAATGCTAACATCAAGCGTGTGTTCTGTATTGCCATGTATGCTATTGATACGTGTTCACTTACTGTGAGCCATTGGATGGCGTTGCCCACTACTGGGTAATACGGAGCCACAGGAATACCCGCCCTTTGAAAAAACTGATGGCACCACCAGTCATACCTGATAAACAGGAATCAACGGGCATGGAGAGGTCAACATTCATTTTGTGTTGTCAGTGGCGTAAGGCCGACGCCTAAAGGGAACAGCTGCAGTTTTCTAAAATTAAATCCCTATTATTGAATCAGCCGTTATCGACAGCGAGGGTACAACAGGCCTCATTTTGTTTCAACTGATCGTGATGTTGATGAATGGTATTTGGGGGTCTTTTATAGGCCTAAAACTTATGAGCAGTGAACAATTATTATTGAAACAAATGCCATGAGAAATGAGTTGCGATGCACATAGACGAGTCCAGCTTTATCTAACTCAACTCTAAGTCAAGGTCAATTTCGAGAGAGCAAAACCCAACTTTGAGTGATTGAGAAGTTTCTAGTACGACCTATTGATCTTGCCTGTATTTGCTGCTACTGCTGCTACTATTGCTATGGGCCCTACCGGTGCCATCCGATTCTACCTCTATATTGTTGCTAAACGACAAGGCTAATGCTGTTTTCGCTTTTCTTAGATTACCACTGGTGTAAATGATATTGTTATCATTGGTACTGTTATTCTGCGGTAATATTGTATAGAACATACTCTACCGCTAAATACTATTGCTTAAACGGCCCTTGGTGATGTCGATGTTGCTGCTATGCGCTTTGTACTTTTGCTACCATTGGTACTGCTACCTACTGTTGGTTTAGAAGATTTTCGAAAAATCATAGAGCTGTGCTTAAGCGTGAAAATTATTTGCTAAGCAAAAACATTCTTCCCTGGTTAAAACGAGATTGCCAACCAAATATCACTTGGTTCTTGCTGTACCTGTATTCCAATATTGGATGCTTAGCATGAAATACAAGTGGATACATGTGGCTGGCAACCAGGGGCCAATTTCATAGCGCCGCTTAAGCGCCAAAACAGGCTTAAGCACAAAAAGTCATGAGCCACAGAATCCCCTTGCCAACCCAAACTTCATTATTGTTTCATGCTATAAGCAAAGAAGAGTGGAATACAAGTCAGAAGCAATGGTCATCAAACCGCAGGGCAATTTGTAACCCTGCTTACACGAGGAAGACTTTTTCTGCTTAGCGGATTTTCACGCTTAAACGACTCTATGAATTTGGGCCCTGATTATATTGAGGAAGGTTTTCCATGCTTAAGCAGATTTTGGTGCCTAAACAGCTCTATGAAATTGGTCCCGGGTAATTACTTACGCAAGGTATAGTACAATCGCGCACAAGACAAGCGTCCAGGTAACTGGGAAGTAACCGTCCTCCGTCCACGACGCCATTGCTACAGAGTGGAGCCTTCTCCGAGTTCAACACGGGTGCAACAAGTTACCGGTGTGTTCAATCACAGTCAATACACAGGACTAAATCGCCCAGTCCAGTTCATTTCTAGATAAGTGATAGGCTCCGGCTCCCTCCAGAGGTCAAGTTTCTTGCCATCGTTTGTATCGCAGAAAAAGTCCACCTCTAATTTGGGCGACAAACGAAAAATCATTGTGTCCACGTGGCGACGTATTTTACCCATGCAGTGACTTCTATTCTCAGGAATAGCGTGGAAAGAACGCTTGTCTTGTAAGAGCTCTTTAATTGTTCATCAACTAATATGCTAATCTCAAGGGCTAGGGGTTTGACTTTCCGATACTGTAAAAACCATTATGTGTTCTTTGAAATTTACATGCACTTTTTTTTCTAATATCGAGTTGATAATGGAATTTATAGTCAATGATTAAGTTGTGTACTTTGGTCTTCAAATTCTGCGCACTCGATGTTTCCACAAGATTTACACACAGGAAAAGACCCATTCTGCTTTAAAGTTTGTCGACCCGGCCCTCATACCTATATGCACGTTAGTGACAGTCAGGTCGCACATCAGTCCTTATTAAATCCACTTCTTTCATAATTACGCTATAGACAATGCATGCATCAATACACAATCACTGTTTGTGGTGAAACTTATTTCAATTCTGTAATTCCATTATTAGATATAAAATGTTTTGTATTCTCCTCGACGCAAACATCATTAGTGTATCTATATTTTAACTCTGTTATGTTATTCCATTGTGATTTTCAAAAAATTTGCAAACTGCATGCAGTTTTGGACGGCACAAGAAACGATTTTGATTCTTGTCGCCTCAGCGCAGTACGGTACGTTAACCAGTTGTTATCCACAAAAAACCCAACCAAACTGATTGACGAAAGGCTTATTCGAAACTTGAAACTCAGAGGTGGAGAACGTGACCACTGAAATATCCTAGTAGACCCGTCATTGATGAAAGGTATTCTTATCTATAACATTTGGGTTAATAATTAATAAAATAGTACATGGCACGAAACCCTTACTGCGTTAATGACTATACAGTCGTGTGGAGTTCATTTGGTCGGGATTCATGCTGAGTCATTAAATCTGCATGCAATCTATCTGGGTATTATTCAAAATGGGAATGCTCGCGCATAAATATGCATAAGTTCATATTCATGCGTTTGCATTACTTTGTCTAAATTATTTGTAAAGCCCCCGTTTCATATTTCTGTCACGTATTATCCATTTATGAGCCTTGATGCTTATAGGGCATCATTTTACCATCGTTTTACCCTTGGATTTGGTGAGGAAAAACCTGCTACGTTCTTTTGACGATGGACAAGAAAACCTTCAGATCAAAGGGGGAGTGTTGCACCTTTTCCCTCACTAGAATGGGGGATTTTTTTGTCGAAACCATTGGTTAGATTCCGGTATTGCCTCAATTTTCCCACATCTATTTCAAAATGTATTGAACCAGAAAACGCCTTATAATAATGAGGGCGGTCTCTTTGCGAAGGCCGTTCATCCGTTCGCTCCCGGGACGCCATTTTTTCCGTACCACTCACGCGTAAGTTTGGCCCCTTAATTGCAATTGTGCGACTTTAATGAAGACCAACGCGATTTCCGCGGCTCGTTGGCAAGGGGCAAGTAGACTAGTGGGCGAGTTGGCAAGGGGCAAGTAGACTAGTGGGCGAGTTGGCAAGGGGCAAGTAGACTAGTGGGCGAGTTGGCAAGGGGCAAGTAGACTAGTGGGCGAGTTGGCAAGGGGCAAGTAGACTAGTGGGCGAGTTGGCAAGGGGCAAGTAGGCTAGTGGACGAGTTGGCAAGGGGCAAGTAGACTAGTGGGCGAGTTGGCAAGGGGCAAGTAGACTAGTGGGCGAGTTGGCAAGGGGCAACCAGACTAGTGGGCGAGTTGGCAAGGGGCAAGTAGACTAGTGGGCGAGTTGGCAAGGGGAAAGTAGACTAGTGGGCGAGTTGGCAAGTGGCAAGTAGGCTAGTGGACGAGTTGGCAAGGGGCAAGTAGACTAGTGGGCGAGTTGGCAAGGGGCAAGTAGACTAGTGGGCGAGTTGACAAGGGGCAAGTAGACTAGTGGGCGAGTTGGTTAGGGTCAAGAAGACTAGTGGGCGAGTTGGCAAGGGGCAACCAGACTAGTGGGCGAGTTGGCAACGAGCCGCGGAAATCGCGTTGGTCTTCATTCAAGTCGCACAATTGCAATTAATTGGCCAACGATGCAGTAGTGGTACGGAGAAAATAACCACTCCCGGGACATTCGTGCGTTATACAAGCATGTCTGCGACGTTGAGCGAAACCTACTACTGTTACACTGGCACGCTACACACGCGAGAAGATTCGGGGTGAAAGAACTTCTCTTGCCGGTGAAAGGGCAGATTTCAGTGACACAGAAAACACGATTTATTTGCAGACTCCAGTGCGCCAAAATATACAGAACTTTGAGTCGTGCCCAGTCGTTGTCGGCATATCTGTGCATGTCCAAAGCAACAAAGCACCTCGCGATAAGATCGTGGATGTTTGCCTAAAATAGTACGGTGCTTGGTTTCAGTCTTTGGACTCAACCTTTTACGTTCCCGATATAGCAGGGTCAACAGGCAGGGGCCGGGGACAAGTTCCCCAGACACTTTTGAAAGTGTCTGGGGATCATAATGATCAAGCCAATTTTCCAAAATGGTAGGGAATGGAAAAGATGGACAAACACAATGTTTCTTTTAGAAGTACCCCAAAACGTGTTTTAAGCTTGTAGATTACTTTCAATTTTGTCCTCGCGTATCTTTGGACCGAACAGGTCTGAAAGTATGGCTACCCCACCTTTGAATATCTAGCGAGACCGAACAGATCTGACAGGATGGCTACCCCACTGTTGAATATATTTTGTGAGATCCGTTGACTAGAATAGAGGCGGGCTGTTCTCTTGTACATTTTTTTTCACCCTTGTCTTCGCGTATCTTGAAACCGAACAGGTCTGACTGAATGGCCAATACCCTAAAACATACAGGAAATATATTATCAAAAGGATAGAGGCGGACGTTGAATGATTTTTCTTCTCGATGGAGGATAGACCGATAGGCCAAGGGTTGCCCCTACCCGTTCAACGTTACTTCACAAATATCTAAGCAAAAGCAAACAAAAGTAATTCGCCCCATACTCGCACCAAGCTACCACGCAAATAGCTATACAGGTGCAAATCTGAACAACTCGCCCCATATTCACCCGACGCTGTCATGCATTATCCTTGCGTATGTTTGGACGAACAGGTCTGAGAGGATGACCACCCAACCTTTTAATATCCAGCGAGACCCTTTGATTAGAATAGAGGCGGACGGTGCACTTGTAGAATCATTTTACTCTTGTCCTTGCGTATCTTTGGACAGAACAGGTCTGAGAGGATGACCATCCAACCTTTGAATATCTAGCGAGGCTGACAGTACACTTGTACAATCATTTTACTCTTGTCCTTGCGTATCTTCAGACCGAACAGGTCTGAGAGGATGACCGAACAGGTCTGAGAGGATGACCATCCAACCTTTGAATATCTAGCGAGGCTGACGGTGCACTTTTACAATCATTTTACTCTTGTCCTTGCGTATCTTCAGACCAAACAGGTCTGAGAGGATGACCGAACAGGTCTGAGAGGATGACCAGCCAACCTTTGAATATCTAGCGAGACCCGCTGACTAGAATAAAGGCGGACGGTGCACTTGTACAATCATTTTACGCTTGTCCTTGCGTATCTTCAGACCGAACAGGTCTGAGAGGATGACCGAACAGGTCTGAGAGGATGACCAAACAGGTCTGAGAGGATGACCATCCAACCTTTGAATATCTAGCGAGGCAGAAGGAGCACTTGTACAATCATTTTACGCTTGTCCTTGCCTATCTTCAGACCGAACAGGTCTGAGAGGATGACCGAACAGGTCTGAAAGTATGGCTACCCCACCTTTGAATATCTAGCGAGACCGAACAGATCTGACAGGATGGCTACCCCACTGTTGAATATATTTAGTGAGATCCGTTGACTAGAAAAGAGGCGGACGGTTCTCTTGTACAATTTTTTAACCCTTGTCTTCGCGTATCTTGAAACCGAACAGGTCTGACTGAATGGCCAATGCCCTAGACAAAATATGATGACAAGGATAGAGACGGACGTTGAACTTTTAGAATTACCTTTCATTCTCAATGGAGGATAGATAGGCCAAGGGTTGCCCCTATCCGTTCAACGTTACTTCACAAATACCTAAGCAAAAGCAAACTAAAGTAACTCGCCCCATATTCGCACTACGCTACCACGCGAATAGCTATACTGGTGCAAATCTAAACAACTCGCCCCATTTTCACACGACGCTGTCACGCGTTTCCTTTTAAGACCGAACAGGTCTGAGAGGATGACCGAACAGGTCTGAAAGTATGGCTACCCCACCTTTGAATATCTAGCGAGACCGAACAGATCTGACAGGATGGCTACCCCACTGTTGAATATATTTAGTGAGATCCGTTGACTAAAATAGAGGCGGACTGTTTTCTTGTACATTTTTTCACCCTTGTCTTCGCGTATCTTGAAACCGAACAGGTCTGACTGAATGGCCAATGCCCTAGAACATACAGGAAATATATTATCAAAAGGATAGAGGCGGACGTTGACCTTGTAGAATGATTTTTCTTCTCGATGGAGGATAGACCGATAGGCCAAGGGTTGCCCCTACCCGTTCAACGTTACTTCACAAATATCTAAGCAAAAGCAAAAAAAAAAAGTTCGCCCCATACTTGCACCACGCTACCACGCAAATAGCTATACTGGTGCAAATCTGAACAACTCGCCCCATATTCACCCGACGCTGTCATGCATATCCTTGCGTATCTTTGGTCCGAACAGGTCTGAGAGGATGACCATCCAACCTTTGAATATCTAGCGAGACCCGTTGACTAGAATAAAGGCGGACGGAGCACTTGTACAATAATTTTACTCTTGTCCTTGCGTATCTTCTGACCGAGCAAGTCTGAGAGGATGACCGAACAGGTCTGAGAGGAAGACCAGCCAACCATTGAATATATAGCGAGACCCGTTGACTAGAATAAAGGCGGACGGAGCACTTGTACAATAATTTTACTCTTGTCCTTGCGTATCTTCTGACCGAGCAAGTCTGAGAGGATGACCGAACAGGTCTGAGAGGATGACCAGCCAACCATTGAATATATAGCGAGACCCGTTGACTAGAATAAAGGCGGACGGTGCACTTGTACAATCATTTTACTCTTGTCCTTGCGTATCTTCAGACCGAACTGGTCTGAGAGGATGACCGAACAGGTCTGAGAGGATGACCAGCCAACCTTTGAATATCTAGCGAGACCCGTTGATTAGAATAAAGGCGGACGGTGAACTTGTACAATCATTTTACGCTTGTCCTTGCGTATCTTCAGACCGAACTTGTCTGAGAGAATGACCGAACAGGTCTGAGAGGATGACTAGCCAACCTTTGAATATCTAGCGACACCCGTTGACTAGAATAAAGGCGGACGGTGCACTTGTACAATAATTTTACTCTTGTCCTTCCGTATCTTCTGACCGAACAAGTCTGAGAGAATGGCCGAACAGGTCTGAGAGGATGGCCAGCCAACCATTGAATATCTAGCGAGACCCGTTGACTAGAATAAAGGCGGACGGTGCACTTGTACAATAATTTTACTCTTGTCCTTCCGTATCTTCTGACCGAACAAGTCTGAGAGAATGGCCGAACAGGTCTGAGAGGATGGCCAGCCAACCATTGAATATCTAGCGAGACCCGTTGACTAGAATAAAGGCGGACGGTGCACTTGTACAATCAATCAAAAGGTCTGAGAGGATGACCGAACAGGTCTGAGAGGATGACCATCCGACCTTTGAATATCTAGCGAGGCGGACGGAGCACTTGTACAATCATTTTACGCTTGTCCTTGCGTATCTTCAGACCGAACAGGTCTGAGAGGATGACCGAACAGGTCTGAAAGTATGGCTACCCCACCTTTGAAAATCTAGCGAGACCGAACAGATCTGACAGGATGGCTACCACACTGTTGAATATATTTTGTGAGATCCGTTGACTAGAATAGAGGCGGACGGTTCTCTTGTAAATTTTTTTCACCCTTGTCTTCGCGTATCTTGAAACCGAACAGGTCTGACTGAATGGCCAATGCCCTAGAACATACAGGAAATATACTATCAAAAGGACAGAGGCGGACGTTGACCTTGTAGAATGATTTTTCTTCTCGATGAAGGATAGACCGATAGGCCAAGGGTTGCCCCTACCCGTTCAACGTTACTTCACAAATATCTAAGCAAAAGCAAACAAAAGTAATTCGCCCCATACTTGCACCACGCTACCACGCAAATAGCTATACAGGTGCAAATCTGAACAACTCGCCCCATATCCACCCGACGCTGTCATGCATATCCTTGCGTATGTTTGGACGAACAGGTCTGAGAGGATGACCACCCAACCTTTTAATATCCAGCGAGACCCTTTGATTAGAATAGAGGCGGACGGTGCACTTGTAGAATCATTTTACTCTTGTCCTTGCGTATCTTTGGACCGAACAGGTCTGAGAGGATGACCATCCAACCTTTGAATATCTAGCGAGGCGGACGGTGCACTTGTACAATCATTTTACTCTTGTCCTTGTGTATCTTCAGACCGAACAAGTGTGAGAGGATGACCGAACAGGTCTGAGAGGATGACCATCCAACCTTTGAACATCTAGCGAGGCGGACGGTGCACTTGTACAATCATTTTACTCTTGTCCTTGTGTATCTTCAGACCGAACAAGTGTGAGAGGATGACCGAACAGGTCTGAGAGGATGACTACCCAACCTTTGAATATCTAGCGAGATCCGTTGACTAGAATAAAGGCGGACGGTGCACTTGTAGAATAATTTTACTCTTGTCCTTCCGTATCTTCAGACCGAACAAGTCTGAGAGAATGGCCGAACAGGTCTGAGAGGATGACTACCCAACCTTTGAATATCTAGCGAGATCCGTTGACTAGAATAGAGACGGACGGCGCTCTTGGAGAATAATTTTACCAGGCTTGTCAGTGGGTATCTTTTGACCGAACAGATCTGACAGGATGGCTACCCCACCTTTGAAATAGGAACAGATCATAGAGGATTACATAACTCTATAGAACAGACCTGCCTGTTAGAGGGCGCTGCATACTCTTTGCTAATACTGTTAGAGGGCGCTGCATAGGCCTACTATACATGTATTGTTAAGGGCGCTGCGAGATCTGTTTGCCCTTGCGCACGTTTGGTAATGCAGGCCCAAATTCTGACTTGCCTGAATTTGATCACAGAAAATGCTACGATGTTTCTTATAAGATGCGAAGTATTTCAATATTAATTCAGATTTTTTTATTAACATGCACGGCTTTTTTTAATTATAGAAAAGGTAAGCTCAAATGCTAATAGAAATCACTTTCTTGGTCAAAGATTTTGTTTCGGTAAAAAACAAAGTCACGCGCGCGTGCATGGACCCACAAAGATGGAAGAGGCCTACTCACCGGCATTTTTGTACAATTTGTACGATGATGCACTTTTTTATAGGTTTGTACGATCATGTGGTTGCTGTAACGAAACCTTTTGGTGCTAAATTTTCGCATACAAAGGCAGAGGTGCAGAGTGATCTCGGTAGTGTGGAGAAGTGCAGATACGAATAGCTCTTTTTTGGGTGATGTATAAAGAGTGTAGGTTGTTATTAGATGTTCGCGACCAGACAATGTTACAATAGTTCAAGTAAGGTAAGATAAGTGAGTTATAAAGTAGAACCAAACATTCGGGAGGAAGAGAGAGACGAAGTTTTGACAGGACACCTGTGTTGCGTGAAACTTTATTGGTGATAGCAGAAATATGCTGGGTCCAAGAAAGTTTATGGTCGAGAAAGACACCTAAGAATTTGGCAGAATGGACCCTCGTGACGGGAATATCGTTAATTTTCACTGGCGGTAAGTCGATATTTTGATAACAAGGAGCTTTACTAATGAAGATGAAATTGGTTTGGGTCAGGTTTATAGAAAGTTTATTGGCCTTAAACCAAGAAGAGACATTGATAAGTTCAGAGTTTAGAGTTTCAACCAAGGAGGAGATGCTAGGGCTAGAGTAGTAAATTGAAGTATCATCAGCAAAAAGAGTGAAGGTTAGAGTTGGAGAGGAAAAGCAAAGAACATTTACATAGATCTAGAATAGAAGAGGTCCAAGGATGGACCCTTGAGGAACCCCATGTTGAACGCTTAGTTGAGGAGACTCAATATTCTTAATAAAAGTATATTGATGTCTGTTGGATAGATAGTCAGAAAACCAGATGAGGGGAGTTCCCCTAATACCATAGTGGTCAAGTTTAGTGAGAAGAATAGAGTGATTAATAGTATCAAAAGCTTTAGAAAGGTCTATAAATAGACCAATAGCCCACTCTTTATTGCTGAACGCAGTGTTGATTTTGTCGACCAGTTGAATAAGAGCCATGTCAGTTGAGTGTTTGGGGCGGAAGCCATATTGTTGATCAAACAGGATCTGAAATTTTGAAAGAAATTGAGAAAGACGATTATAGACTAGCCTCTCAAGAATTTTTGAAAAGGAAGGCAAGATAGAAATAGGTCTGTAGTTATTGATTCTTTGTTTGTCGCCGCTTTTGAAAATAGGAATGATTTTGGCGATCTTGAGCTTTAGGGGGACAGTACCAGTTTGAAAGGAAAGATTAAAGATATAGCTTAGAGGTTTGGCAAAAAGTGGAATTATAGATTTAATAACTGTGGAGCTAATACCATCAAATCCACAGCTGCTACTATTCTTAAGATTCTTGCCAATCATAATGATTTCTAATGTGTTGGTCGGCGTGAGGAAAAAGGAGAAAGGATTAGAATTGCGAAGGGTATCAGTAAAGTTGGTAACTGAGGCAGGAATTTTGTTGGCTAGAGAAGAACTAATGTTTGTAAAGAACTTATTGAAAGAGTTGGCAATATCTTCGGGATTGGTAAGAAAGTTCTCTCCGTCGGTGAAGTCTTCTGGAAGAGAAGTAATTTTTTTCTTGCCGAGAATACTATTTATTTCTCGCCAAAGACCTTTAAGATTGGCTTCCTTTTAATGAAGCTGACGAGCGTAGTAATTTTTCTTTGCAGAGCGAATGGAAGCTGTGAGACGATTGAGAAAAACCTGATAATTACGCTTGTTAGCTTCAGTGGGATTTCGCAAGAACTTCCTATGTAACCGGTTTTTAAATGTGCAGGAGTTGATGATGGACTGATTAGTCCGAGGCTGTTTTTTCCTGGATTTTCCAACTGTTTTAGAAATGAGAGGGAAGTGGGTGTTATAGATGGAAGAAAAGGTTGACAGAAAAGCGTCGTAGGCAGAGTCGGTGTCTTGTTTGTCAAAGACTTCACTCCAATTGGTGTTGACAAGATCTGAGCTGAAGGATTGAAGATAATTTTCGTTGATGTCTCTGGAGTAAAAAGTCTTTTGAAAGTGCACTGAATTCTGGAAATAAGAAGCAGTATATTGGAAAAGCGGATAGTGGTCAGTAATGTCAGAATACAATATGCCAGCTGTGGTATCAAGATTAGAATTGGTTAGTATGTTATCGATTAGTGTAGCAGTGTTTGGAGTGATTCGAGTTGGTTTGGTGATAAGAGGACGGAAGCCATAAGAAAAGACAGCATTCACAAAGTCATCCGTGGGCTGATGGTCAGTACAATTGAGTTAATTGAGGTTGAAGTCTCCCATTATGTAACACAGCTTCCCCTCCTTCGCTATTTTGTCAAGGCAAGAATCGAAACACCTGTTAAATCTGTCAAAGGAAGTTCCAGGGGCCCTGTAGACATTTCCAACAATCAAGTTGCAAGCATTGTCTCGCTGAATTTCAATGAAAATAGATTCGAAGTCATCAGGTGAAGAAGGTATCAAGTCTTCACGGGTTCGAAAATTCAACGAGGAGCTGACAAACATGGCGGCCCCTCCGCCATGTCTTGTTGACCTAGACGAATGAACGAGATGGTAGTTGTCCATATGGACGTATGGTGGAGGGACCTCCTTGAACCAGGTTTCCGTGAATCCATAAATAGAAAAAGAATGATCAAGAGTAGCAAGAAAGTCTTGGATGTTAATGAAATGTCTACATAGGCTCCTAGAATTCATATAAAAAATGGAAAAAGTGCCCGGGGTAGAAATATCTATATTGTTGAACTCGTTACACTCAAGATAAGTACAATCATTATCATTAATAACAGAATCATAGTCTTCGTCATCAGAAGGAGTTTGATCAAATTGTGAAAACATAGCAATACAATTAATGGGCAAAACACAATGAACAAAACAAAAATCTACCACGATTACCACTGAGAAGAAGACCAAACAAAAGTACACTGACACGTTTCAAGAGCTCAATCAACTGCAAATAATATTGAGAAATCAACAAGGCTCAAAATAGGGAAGCAGAAGAATGCAAAATGGATGCAGTAGGCAAAATAAAGAGGCTATATATCAAAGTAATCAAGGCAAGCAAAAAAAAAAAAAAATTGAAGTTAAGTGAAGATGAATAAAATCAATAACAAAAGCGCAGATAATGATGCTGAACAAATGGAAAATCAGGCGATGGTTGACAAAATTAATGAAGAGTTAGCTGTGGGTAAGTATATCACCGTCCAACCCGATCATGGTGCACGGTAGAACTCCGCCAAGGATCCAATGTTGTTCCGCCACTTACCGGCAACGAACCGGAGTTTCTTGCCGTTGTGGTAGGACGTCTTCACCTGCTCAGACCATCGGCGTTTCTCGTGCAGATCTTGGCGGGTTAAGTCCTCCACGCAGAAGTAAGGATCGTCAGCAAGGGCCTGCCTTTGCTGACGGAGGACTTTGACTTTATCTTGGTACCCGTTGAACTTGACCAGTAGGTGTTGTGGGCGGTCAGGGGTCTTAATGCCGTCACGATGGGCACGCTCCAGCTTGATCTCATGCATGCCATCCTTGCGTATGTTTGGACGAACAGGTCTGAGAGGATGACCACCCAACCTTTTAATATCCAGCGAGACCCTTTGATTAGAATAGAGGCGGACGGTGCACTTGTAGAATCATTTTACTCTTGTCCTTGCGTATCTTTGGACCGAGCAGGTCTGAAAGGATGACCGAACAGGTCTGAGAGGATGACCATCCAACCTTTGAATATCTAGCGAGGCTGACGGTGCACTTGTACAATCATTTTATTCTTGTCCTTGCGTATCTTCAGACCGAACAGGTCTGAGAGGATGACCGAACAGGTCTGAGAGGATGACCACCCAATCTTTGAATATCTAGCGAGGCTGACGGTGCACTTGTACAATCATTTTACTCTTGTCCTTGCGTATCTTTGGACCGAGCAGGTCTGAGAGGATGACCGAACAGGTCTGAGAGGATGACCATCCAACCTTTGAATATCTAGCGAGGCTGACGGTGCACTTGTACAATCATTTTACGCTTGTCCTTGCGTATCTTCAGACCGAACAGGTCTGAGAGGATGACCGAACAGGTCTGAGAGGATGACCCTCCAACCTTTGAATATCTAGCGAGGCGGACGGTGCACTTGTACAATCATTTTGCTCTTGTCCTTGCGTATCTTCAGACCGAACAGGTCTGAGAGGATGACCGAACAGGTCTGAGAGGATGACCAGCCAACCTTTGAATGTCTAGCGAGACCCGTTGACTAGAATAAAGGCGGACGGTGCACTTGTACAACCATTTTACGCTTGTCCTTGCGTATTTTCACACCGAACAGGTCTGAGAGGATGACCGAACAGGTCTGAGAGGATGACCGAATACAGGTCTGAGAGGATGACCATCCAACCTTTGAATATCTAGCGAGGCGGACGGAGCACTTGTACAATCATTTTACGCTTGTCCTTGCGTATCTTCAGACCGAACAGGTCTAAGAGGATGACCGAACAGGTCTGAGAGGATGACCGAACAGGTCTGAGAGGATGACCATCCAACCTTTGAATATCTAGCGAGGCGGACGGAGCACTTGTACAATCATTTTACTCTTGTCCTTGCGTATCTTCAGACCGAACAGGTCTGAGAGGGTGACCATCCAACCTTTGAATATCTAGCGAGGCGGACGGAGCACTTGTACAATCATTTTACGCTTGTCCTTGCGTATCTTCAGACCGAACAGGTCTGAGAGGATGACCGAACAGGTCTGAAAGTATGGCTACCCCACTTTTGAATATCTAGCGAGACCGAACAGATCTGACAGGATGGCTACCCCACTGTTAAATATATTTTGTGAGATCCGTTGACTAGAATAGAGGCGGACGGTTCTCTTGTACAATTTTTTCACCCTTGTATTCGCGTATCTTGAAACCGAACAGGTCTGACTGAATGGCCAATGCCCTAGAACATACAGGAAATATATTATCAAAAGGATAGAGGCGGACGTTGACCTTGTAGAATGATTTTTCTTCTCGATGGAGGATAGACCGATAGGCCAAGGGTTGCCCCTACCCGTTCAACGTTACTTCACAAATATCTAAGCAAAAGCAAACAAAAGTAATTCGCCCCATACTCACACCAAGCTACAACGCAAATAGCTATACAGGTGCAAATCTGAACAACTCGCCCCATATTCACCCGACGCTGTCATGCATATCCTTGCGTATGTTTGGACGAACAGGTCTGAAAGGATGACCACCCAACCTTTTAATATCCAGCGAGACCCTTTGATTAGAATAGAGGCGGACGGTACACTTGTACAATCATTTTACTCTTGTCCTTGCGTATCTTCAGACCGAACAGGTCTGAGAGGATGACCGAACAGGTCTGAGAGGATGACCGAACAGGTCTGAGAGGATAACCGAACAGGTCTGAGAGGATGACCAGCCAACCATTGAATATCTAGCGAGACCCGTTGACTAGAATAAAGGCGGACGGTGCACTTGTACAATCATTTTACGCTTGTCCTTGCGCATCTTCAGACCGAACTAGTCTGAGAGGATGACCGAACAGGTCTGAGAGGATGACCACCCAATCTTTGAAAATCTAGCGAGACCCTTTGACTAGAATAGAGGCGGACAGTGCACTTGTATAATCATTTGACTTTTGTTCTCGCGTATCTTTGGACCGAACAGGTCTGGGAGGATGACCACCAAACCTCTGAATATCCAGCGAGACCCGTTGACTAGAATAAAGGCGGACGGCGCACTTGTAGAATCATTTTACTCTTCTCATTACGTAGCTTCAGACCGAACAGGTCTGAGAGGATGACCACCCAACCTTTGAATATCTAGCGAGATCCGTTGACTAGAATAGAGACGGACGGCGCTCTTGGAGAATAATTTTACCAGGCTTGTCAGTGGGTATCTTTTGACCGAACAGATCTGACAGGATGGCTACCCTACTTTTGAAATAGGAACAGATCATAGAGGATTACATAACTCTATAGAGCAGACCTTCCTGTTAGAGGGCGCTGCATACTCCTTGCTAATACTGTTAGAGGGCGCTGCATAGGCCTACTATACATGTATTGTTAAGGGCGCTGCGAGACCTGTTTGCCCTTGCGTACGTTTGGTAATGCAGGCCCAAATTCTGACTTGCCTGAATTTGATCACAGAAAATGCTACGATGTTTCTGATAAGATGCGAAGTATTTCAATATTAATTCAGATTGTTTTATTAACATGCACGGCTTTTTCAAATGCTAATAGAAATCACTTCCTTGGTCAAAGATTTTGTTTCGGTAAAAAACAAAGTCACACACAGGGCCTACGCGCGCGTGTATGGATCCACAAAGATGGAAGAGGCCTACCCACCGGCTTTTTTGTACGATTTGTACGATGATGCACTTGTTTATAGGTTTGTACGATCATGTGGTTGCTCTAACGAAACCTTTTGGTGCTAAATTTTCGCATACAAACTGATTTTAAATATTATTAATTACAATACAGCGTTTCTTATTATTTTTTGGACACCGTAGCACCCCGAGCCGAAGACCTACTATACACTGTAGGGGTTAGGTACAGGTTTGTATTTTTGTAAGGAAGACGGTAATAATCAACCGCTCCGGCCGGCCAGCGTTGCGTACAGGGTGCGGACGGCCCGGCGGATGCACGAATCCTGGGCTCGCGTACTTTGTCTGTAAATTTAGGAATTTTATGAAGAACCATTCAATGCTTTCTTTGATTTCGTATTTTTCTGTTCATTTACCTGAAGATGGTGAATGGACTGCTCTACAAGCAAGGTCATCATCCCCTCTGCTTCCGGATCCTAAAGAACGTCTCTGTTTACTTTCCTTTTTCACCGACGGCTTGTCTTGAAGATCAGATATCGTCTTCATACATGCATCTATATGGCAAGAGAAGACAAAGATACATTATTCAATATTGTCTTGTGTTTGTGACACAAAGTGGGAATTTACTTTTTACAGTTAACACCGGTAATCAAAACTAATTTAGCCGAAAGATTTATCATAATTTACATAAAGTTTGGTAAATGGACCGCTCTGCAAGCAGGGTCATTATCAGATCGTCAACCCCTGGTCCCGGATCCTATAGCGACGTCCACAGCCGAGTATGGGGGTTTTATTGGGGTTTGGGGATTGGGGATTGGGATTTGCCGGATGTGTGGTTAAGAGTTTTGGGTTAATTTTTAGTTTGGGGTTAATTTTTGGTTTTGGATTTGGAATGTGGGGTTTGGAGTTTGGGGTTTGGGGTATGGGGTATGGGGTATGGGGTTTGGGGTTTGGGATTTGGGATTTGGGGTTTGGGGTTTGGGGTTTGGGGTTTGGGGTTTGGGGTTTGGGGTTTGGGGTTTGGGGTTTGGGGTATGGGGTATGGGGTATGGGGTTTGGGGTTTGGGGTATGGGGTTTGGGGTTTGGGGTTTGGGGTTTGGGGTTTGGGGTTTGGGGTTTGGGGTTTGGGGTTTGGGGTATGGGGTATGGGGTATGGGGTATGGGGTTTGGGGTTTGGGATTTGGGATTTGGGGTTTGGGGTTTGGGGTTTGGGGTATGGGGTATGGGGTATGGGGTTTGGGGTTTGGGGTATGGGGTTTGGGGTTTGGGGTTTGGGGTTTGGGGTTTGGGGTTTGGGGTTTGGGGTTTGGGGTTTGGGGTATGGGGTATGGGGTATGGGGTTTGGGGTTTGGGGTTTGGGGTTTGGGGTTTGGGGTTTGGGGTTTGGGGTTTGGGGTTTGGGGTTTGGGGTTTGGAGTTTGGGGTTTGGGGTTTGGGGTTTGGGGTTTGGGGTTTGGGGTTTGGGGTTTGGGGTTTGGGGTATGGGGTATGGGGTATGGGCGGTCAGGGGTCCTAATGCCGTCACGATGGGCACGCTCCAGCTTGATCTCATGCATGCCATCCTTGCGTATGTTTGGACGAACAGGTCTGAGAGGATGACCACCCAACCTTTTGATATCCAGCGAGACCCTTTGATTAGAATAGAGGCGGACGGTACACTTGTACAATCATTTTACTCTTGTCCTTGCGTTTCTTCAGACCGAACAGGTCTGAGAGGATGACCGAACAGGTCTGAGAGGATGACCAGCCAACCTTTGAATATCCAGCGAGACCCTTTGATTAGAATAGAGGCGGACGGTACACTTGTACAATCATTTTACTCTTGTCCTTGCGTTTCTTCAGACCGAACAGGTCTGAGAGGATGACCGAACAGGTCTGAGAGGATGACCACCCAATCTTTGAAAATCTAGCGAGACCCTTTGACTAGAATAGAGGCGGATAGTGCACTTGTATAATCATTTGACTTTTGTTCTCGCGTATCTTTGGACCGAACAGGTCTGAGAGGATGACCACCAAACCTCTGAATATCCAGCGAGACCCGTTGACTAGAATAAAGGCGGACGGCGCACTTGTATAATCATTTTACTCTTGTCCTAGCATATCTTCAGACCAAACAGGTCTGAGAGGATGACCACCCAACCTTTGAATATCCAGCGAGACCCTTTGACTAGAATAGAGGCGGACGGTGCACTTGTAGAATCATTTTACTCTTGTCATTACGTAGCTTCAGACCGAACAGGTCTGAGAGGATGACCACCCAACCTTTGAATATCTAGCGAGATCCGTTGACTAGAATAGAGACGGTACGGACAGCGCTCTTGGAGAATAATTTTACCAGGCTTGTCAGTGGGTATCTTTTGACCGAACAGATCTGACAGGATGGCTACCCTACTTTTGAAATAGGAACAGATCATAGAGGATTACATAACTCTATAGAACAGACCTGCCTGTTAGAGGGCGCTGCATACTCCTTGCTAATACTGTTAGAGGGCGCTGCATAGGCCTACTATACATGTATTGTTAAGGGCGCTGCGAGACCTGTTTGCCCTTGCGTACGTTTGGTAATGCAGGCCCAAATTCTGACTCGCCTGAATTTGATCACAGAAAATGCTACGATGTTTCTTATAAGATGCGAAGTATTTCAATATTAATTCAGATTTTTTTAATTAACATGCACGGCTTTTTTTAATAGAAGAGGTAAGCTCAAATGCTAATAGAAATCACTTCCTTGGTCAAAGATTTTGTTTCGGTAAAAAACAAAGTCACACACAGGGCCTACGCGCGCGTGCATGGATCCACAAAGATGGAAGAGGCCTACTCACCGGCATTTTTGTACGATTTGTACGATGATGCACTTGTTTATAGGTTTGTACGATCATGTGGTTGCTGTAACGAAACCTTTTGGTGCTAAATTTTCGCATACAAACTGATTTTAAATATTATTAATTACAATACAGCGTTTCTTATTATTTTTTGGACACCGTACGCGTAGCACCGTGAGCCGAAGACCTACTATACACTGTAGGGGTTAGGTACAGGTTTGCATTTGTGTAAGGAAGACGGTAATAATCAACCGCTCCGGCCGGCCAGCGTTGCGTACAGGGTGCGGACGGCCCGGCGGATGCACGAATCCTGGGCTCGCGTACTTTGTCTGTAAATTTAGGAATTTTATGAAGAACCATTCAATGCTTTCTTTGATTTTGTATTTTTCTGTTCATTTACCTGAAGATGGTGAATGGACTGCTCTACAAGCAAGGTCATCATCCCCTCTGCTTCCGGATCCTAAAGAACGTCTCTGTTTACTTTCCTTTTTCACCGACGGCTTGTCTTGAAGATCAGATATCGTCTTCATACATGCATCTATATGGCAAGAGAAGACAAAGATACATTATTCAATATTGTCTTGTGTTTGTGACACAAAGTGGGAATTTACTTTTTACAGTTAACACCGGTAATCAAAACTAATTTAGCCGAAAGATTTATCATAATTTACATAAAGTTTGGTAAATGGACCGCTCTGCAAGCAGGGTCATTATCAGATCGTCAACCCCTGGTCCCGGATCCTATAGCGACGTCCACAGCCGAGTATGGGGGTTTTATTGGGGTTTGGGGATTGGGGATTGGGATTTGCCGGATGTGTGGTTAAGAGTTTTGGGTTAATTTTTGGTTTGGGGTTAATTTTTGGTTTGGGATTTGGAATGTGGGGTTTGGAGTTTGGGGTTATTTTGGTGTTTGGGGTTAATTTGGGATGAGGTGTTTGGAGTTTGGGGATGAGGTGTTTGGGGTTTGGGGTTTGGGGTTTGGGGTTTGGGGTTTGGGGTTTTGGGTATGGGGTTTGAGGTTGGGGTTTAGGGTTTGGGGTTTGGGGTTTGGGGTTTGGGGTTTGGGGTTTGGGGTTTGGGGTTTGGGGTTTGGGGTTTGGGGTTTGGGGTTTGGGGTTTGGGGTTTGGGGTTTGGGGTATGGGGTATGGGGTTTGGGGTTTGGGGTTTGGGGTTTGGGGTTTGGGGTTTGGGGTTTGGGGTTTGGGGTTTGGGGTTTGGGGTTTGGGGTTTGGGGTTTGGGGTTTGGGGTTTGGGGTTTGGGGTTTGGGGTTTGGGGTTTGGGGTTTGGGGTTTGGGGTTTGGGGTTTGGGGTTTGGGGTTTGGGGTTTGGGGTATGGGGTTTGGGATTTGGGGTTTGGGGTTTGGGGTATGGGGTATGGGGTATGGGGTTTGGGTTTGGGGTTTGGGGTTTGGGGTTTGGGGTTTGGGGTTTGGGGTTTGGGGTTTGGGGTTTGGGGTTTGGGGTTTGGGGTTTGGGGTTTGGGGTTTGGGGTTTGGGGTTTGGGGTATGGGGTTTGGGGTTTGGGGTTTGGGGTTTGGGGTTTGGGGTTTGGGGTTTGGGGTTTGGGGTTTGGGGTTTGGGGTTTGGGGTTTGGGGTTTGGGGTTTGGGGTTTGGGGTTTGGGGTTTGGGGTTTGGGGTTTGGGGTTTGGGGTTTGGGGTTTGGGGTTTGGGGTTTGGGGTTTGGGGTATGGGGTTTGGGGTATGGGGTATGGGGTTTGGGTTTGGGGTTTGGGGTTTGGGGTTTGGGGTTTGGGGTTTGGGGTTTGGGGTTTGGGGTTTGGGGTTTGGGGTTTGGGGTTTGGGGTTTGGGTTTGGATTAATTTTTTTATTTGCCGTTTGTGGTTAATTTAGAGATTGGAATTAATATTGGGTTTGGGATAATTTGGGGTTTGGGGTTGATTTGGGGTTTGGGGTTGATTTGGAGTTTGGGGTAATTTAGGGGTATTTTGCATTTTGCTGTTCATTTATCTGAAGATTTGTGAAAGGACTGCTCTATACAAGCAGGGTAATCGTAGATCGTCATCCCACCTGCTTCCGGATCCTGAAGAACGTCAGCTGTTGACTTGTCTTGAAAATCAGATTCATGCATGCATCTATACATGAATGTATATGGTAAGAGAAGACAAAGATATTATTGGATTATTGTCTTGTTCTTGTGACACAGAGTGGGTATTACTATTTACAGTTAACACCGGTAATCAAAACTATAATAATTATAGCCGAAAGATTCATCATAATTTACCTGATGATTGGTGAATGGACCGCTGTGCAAGCAGGGTAATCGTTCAGATCATCATCCCCCTTGCTTCAAGGATCAGGGATCAAGGATCGGATTTCGGAGATCGGATTTCGGAGATCGGATTTCAGAGTTCAAAGATTGGAGAACGAATTTCGGTTTTCGGTATACATGTAGGCCTATAGGCCTAATCAATTGTTCGGATTTCTGATTTCTGATTTCTGATTTCGGATTTGGATTTCTGATTTCGGAGATCGGAGATCGGATAACGAATTACAGTTTCGGAGATCGGTTTTCGGTGATCAAGTTTTCGAGGATTGTGGAGAACGAATTTCGGATTTCAGATTATGGATTTTGGAGAACCATTCTCGAAGATCGGAGATCGGAGTTCAGTGAACCAATTTCGGAGTATTGGAGCTCGGATATTGAAGATCGTATTTTGCAGAACGGATTTCGGATTTCGGATTTCGGATTTCGGATTTCGGTTTTCGGTTTTCGGATCTGGAATCTGGAATATCGAGGCTTCAGCATATAGGCCTAAAGAATATGAAACCCGTTAATACTTCGACCTCGATGCTTTAATCTTCACTCTCGAATCTTGAACCTTAGATCTGAATAATTCAATCTTTAATCTCGAATTTTGAACTTTGGATCTCAATAATTTAATCTTTGATCTCGAATCTTGAACCTTGGATCTCGATGCTCGAATCTTGAACCTTGGATCTTGAAGATGAATCTCCATCCCTGATTATGCATTATTGAGTCTTGAATCACCAACGACCCGCTTTTTTTAATCTTGACTGTCTTGGTCCTTGAATCTTGTGAGTCAGATCTTCAGCCTTGAAGCTTGTCGTCGACATATCATTCACTCTACGATCTTAACCCTATAGCCCTAATTCTACCGAACCTAACATTTACCCTATCCCAAGACTTATACCCTAATGATTTAAAAAAACAAGTTAATGGTAGTTGGATATTATGAAATAGGGAGTAAGTATTTTGTGTGTGCACATTTTTGGCGGGCAGTCTTTGACGTCCTTATGACGCGATGTCCATCTTGCTCGCGTAGAATCCTAGAGTTTCTTATACTTGGATTGAATCCACTATTCCTGGGTGCTGATGAGAACGTTCACGTGAAGGGACGATACCTGCAGGCGTGATGATCACTGAAGTGTGCTCGTGAAAATTTAGCATTGTCCAGTTGTTTTTAAGTTATTCGAAATAGTTCCATTCCATCATCTGCAGGCTTGCCCTAGCATGGTGTAATCTTATGTCTGTTTAAAATGTGTTGAAGTTAAGGGTTCAGTATTTCAAAAAATTGCCACCCCACCCCTAAAGATCAAGTTAAGCTTGTTGACACCTTTGTACCTGATCAGAATTATCAACCCACCATTACATACGCGTGGTTGATCCTTTTAAAACAGCAGATTTAAAATGAAAATGTCTCAACCCACCCATACGGGCGCGTGGTTGATCCTTTGAGACTAGCAGATTTAAAATCAAAATGTCTCAACCCACCCATACGGGCGCGTGGTTGATTCTTTGGGACTATCAGATTTAAAATCAAAATGTCTCAACCCACCCATACGGGCGCGTGGTTGATCCTTTGAGACTAGCAGATTTAAAATCAAAATGTCTCAACCCACCCATACAGGCGCGTGGTTGATCCTTCGAGACTAGCAGATTTAAAATCAAAATGTCTCAACCCACCCATACGGGCGCGTGGTTGATCCTTTGAGACTAGCAGATTTAAAATCAAAATGTCTCAACCCACCCATACAGGCGCGTGGTTGATCCTTCCAGACTAGCCGATTTAAAATCAAAATGTCTCAACCCACCTATTGCAGGCACGTGGTTGATACTTTGAGATTAGCAGATCTTAAATAAATCTCAACCCACCCAAAATTAATGAGCGTGTGGTTGATTCCTTCAGATAAATAGTTTCAAATGTTTATATATCATAAAATCATAAAATGTTTCATGTTTTGTCAAAGTCCATAATGTGACTTCTTTTTTACAAGTTTTTCTTTCAGCAATTGATTATACATGGATAACACATGCATTTTCAAAATGAATTTCATGAGAAAAATGAGAAGAAAAATGGCCAGGTACAAAGGCAACTAATTTGACTCAATTTCAAGTTAATGTAACATTGCACCAGTCATTGTTACACAATGTCCCTTACCGTACTGAACAAAGTGCTGCCCATCCCTAAACTGAGGTTTGGGTGTCTTGAATATATTATGACAATGAATGTTATAGAGATCTTTTTGTCTGTTGAAAATCAGTACTGAAAGATCATGATAGTACATTTATCTCCTTTAGAGACAAGGGACACTGGTGGGTTAGTTCCATGTAGCTTCATGCTCAGGGGTATCCAAGCAGCAGAGACAGGTGCTGACGAAGAAACAGGTGTGCACGGATTTGCAGTGAAGAAACAAGTGTTGCCTGCTTTGCAGATTGAATAAACGGATGCGGACGACTTTGCAGATTGAAGAAACGGATGCGGACGAATTCGAGGATTGAAGAAACGGATGCTGACGAATTCGCAGATTGAAGAAACTGGTGCGGACGGATTTGCAGATTGAAGAAATAGGTGCAGATGGGTTTGCGGATTGAACAAGCAGGTGCAGACGGATTTGCAGATTGAAGAAACGGATTCGGGGGATTCGCAGATGGAAGATAGGGTGCAGATGGATTTGCAGATTGAAGATACAAGTGCGGATGGATTTGCTGATTAAAGAAACAGGAGCAGACTTGTAGATTGGAGAAACAAGTGGGATGGATTTACAGATAGAAAAACAGGTGTGGACGGATTTGCAGATTGGAGAAACAGGTGCGGATGGATTTGCAGATTGCAGAAACAGGTGCGGATGGATTTGCAGATTAAAGAAACAGAAGCAGACGGATTGTAGATTGAAGAAACAGGTGCGGATGGATTTGCAGATTGCAGAAACAGGTAAGCATAGCATTGCAGATTGAAGATACAGGTTCAAACGGATTTGTAGTTTGAAGAAACACGTGCGGATGGATTTGCAGATTGAAGAACCAGGTGCGGATGAATTTGTAGATTGGAGAAAGAGGTGCGGACGGATTTGCAGATTGAAGATACAGGTGCGGGCGGATTTGAAGATTGGAGAAACTGGTTCTGACGGATTTGAAGATTGTAAAAACGGGTGCAGACGGATTTGGAGATTGAAGAAACGGATGTGGATGGATGCGGACGGATTTGCAGATTGAAGAACCAGGTGTGGATGAATTTGCAGATTGGAGAAACAGGTGCGGACGAATTTGCAGATTGAAGATACAGGTGCGGACGGATTTGGAGAAACTGGTGCTTACGGATTTGCAGATTGGAGAAACTGGTGCTGATGGATTTACAGATGTGGACGGATGTGGACGGACACCTTTGAAGATTACATAAACAACTTTTAGATATGGTCAGAGGCGCATCTAAGGAACGGCCGATAATGCGTGTCAATTTTTGAAAAGGGGCCATAATTTGCTCATTATAGTGTCACATACGTAATTTTCCTTGAATTTTGAACTCATGATTCGGTGTTAATTTATCTAAAAAATCTTGAAATGATTCGATGTTGAACTATAAACTCTTCAGTTTGGACAGAGGTCTGTTTCATCAGTTCCCATGGTCACCAATTCCTTAGATACGCCACTGCAGATAAGTTACTATCTGCCCTTTCACCCCAACCTGATCGCTCGCTGCTTTAATCGCTGCTTGCTCGCTTTGCATGTCAACACATCTCATCATCACACTCAGATTTCAATCACACATCAGGTGTCCGGCAGAAAACGGAAATAGTTCACACGGGATTTGTCTGTTTCAAGTGAATTTCAATTTACTGGATTTTCATGAAGGGTCTACAAGGATCGGAAGGCCAGGCCTTATATTTCTTTTTCTTTTCAAAATTTAGAATTTGGTCATGGAAACTCAATAAACGATTGTGTATCACATTCATGTTAGATTCAAAACATTAGTATTGTACATAATTCATCATTTCTAATTTGAATTTGATGATATTTTCATCCTCTGGACGGAAATAATGTCCTCTGCCTGACACCACAATCAAGCTAAATAATTAAATAATTTACGTATAAATGCCAACTAGCCTAATTGACCTAACTAACCTTGTTAGCCTAACCAACCTTTACCCTACCCTGAGCTCAGGGATTTTGTGAGCTAATAGCTAACCAAGCCCTAGCCTACCTAGTTAGCTGACCTAATTAGCATAGATAAACAACTTAACTTCAAGAAGCACCCAGTAATACTAATAAGATTTTTGTATGTTTTAGAATAGATAATGTTGCCAACATTCATACTGTTGGGTAACTAAACATTGTGGAGAAAGGACTTAAACAAAATCATACTTTATTTCGATAATGTCTTCTAAGTGGAAGATATTTGACGTTAAGCGTTGTTTCTCACAAAGCTGTGTTTGAGACAAGATGAAAAAATAAATCCCTCCCATTCCTGCTAACCTCAAGACTAAAGCGTGCTTTAATTTAAAGCGTTACGAGTCTGTTGCTTTGACCTAGTAAGCTTTAGCTAGGGCAAAACCGCAACTGACACGAAGCAAAAAAAAAATGTATTTACATGTACATGTACTGTACATGTACTGTACATTCATGTACGTACATACGGTTATTATAAAGCTGTCTTTTAGATGTCCTTTAGTACGTCAGGTCAGTTTGTCTTTTGTCTTCTGTCTTAACCGTACGTTTACTTGAGGCTAGTAGAAACAAGATGAGAATTGTTTTCCCAAATCCCGATAATACAGCTTCGTTTTCATTTTTTTAAATTGTTTGACTATAATATTCTTTACTGGGTGCATCTTTAGTTAAGTTCACACACCCACATTACATCCATTCACCCAACACGATTACTCAGCCAATTAAGGTGCTAGCGCCGCTTTGCTGCAGTAAATGGCTCGCATAATTACCTACCAAATTGTTCACATTTTACATATCAAAAAGGGAGCTTTATCGACGCCATTTTAGGAGATAATAAATGATAACAATAACAATGATAACAATGATATAACAAAACAAAATGATACAAAATGATGTGCACGACTAGCAACATTTCATCAAAATTTGTTTTGGAAATTTTTGACATTATGAAGATGATACATTATCTAAATGTTCTCTTCCCAGTCCACAAAATTTAATATGATGTCGAAGAGGAAAATAATGTGCCAGTTTTTTCTGCCTAGACCTACTGTGACTTTTACTTGAATCCCACCTCCAGAAACAAAACGTCAGTATAGCGCCATCTTTGGTCAAATAAAGAAACACAGTGTAATCAAAATAATTTTACAGAGTTAACTGTTTGACAGAAAGTAAACATTACAGCAGATGGTCCGCGGCGAATTTTTGAAGATAGAATTCTTGACTTGATAGAAGAAGATCGATCGGTGGAGAGGTGCAGGAGATGACCTTGAAGATTGGGAACTCTTAGTTTGAACTAGTCTTGATGGGAGGAAGGTGGCTGGTTGCAATGCAGCGAAGTTGACGAGAAGTAGGCCCAACTCTTGTGAAGCGGAGTATAATATAAGTTATAACGACGCTAAATTCGAATCATTCAGTACTCAATCAAGTCCATTGTAGTCTTATGCCCGCGCCCAGAAGCCCCAATGTGACATGTCTTTGTTTTGTCAGCATGTTTTGTATTTAGTTTCAGTTTTCACCCACAAATTGCTCGTTGACTAAAAGCTAACAATAACTTTGAAGCTAATAAACGTGAAGGGCTAAGTTAGTGTTTGCATACGGCCAACACAACCGGTATACACAGAAATCAACCCACCCATAGAGGGCGCAGGACTGATTTACTTGCGACGTAGCACGTACAATCAATAAGAAATAAATGTGTTCATCAACCCACCCATGCATAATGGGCGCGTGGTTGTTACAATTTACTTTGGCACATTTTTCTAGTCAACCCACCCTTATAACGGGCGCGTGGTTGTTCCATCGCCATAATTAGCAGAGGTTTGAATAAAAGATCAACCCACCCACCCTGGGCGCGCGGTTGGTCCTTTGATATAATAACTAAAGACACAAATCAACCCACGCTTGGTTGGAGGGCGCGTGGCTGATGAAATATCATTTAGGAGGCTATTTTTTATCAACCCACCCCAAAAGGGCGCGTGGCTGATTAACTATTATTTAGGAGGTTATTTTTTTATCAACCCACCCAAAGAGGGCGCGTGGTTGTTTTATGTGAACATTAGCAGTCCATTAGCAACACATTATTATTTTATACAAATTAATTAATGAAATAGCAACGTCCACTTGGATTGAAACAAGAAATCACACAAGACTCTCGTTTTACCACAAATAATTATAACTCATCAAATGCGAACGAGATGAAAACAGGCAATTATTGTCAAAACACTGAGCGGACCAGGTGAGAAAACACTGGGATCAGGATGCTGTATCGTGACCAAGGCCAGGCGCGGGACAAATTTAAACTGTTTCAGCAAATGTAACAATGCACCTGTCATTGTTACATATAATGTTCCTAGCCCTAACCTCAACCCCCACCCCAAGAAAATTTAATTACATGTAATTTAATTGTACAGTATTGTGAACTATGTGCCAGTTATTGTGTTTGTGTGAATGTTAGCATTCTAAAATTCTCTGTCGGAGCAAAAGTTCTCGATGACCATGCAAATGCATGCAAGGCGAATGTTGTCAGCTTGAATCCATAGAAGACAGGTGTTTCTGTGTCCTAGTCCCGATGCGTCAGAGAAAAGGTTTCCCTTGCAGATCATCACTGTTGTCTCTCATCAGTCTCATGCCACAGTCCCAATTGAAAGTGAGGTTTTGGATTTACAATCAACCATTCGGCGTTCATACCACGAAATCACCCGCCCCAAAATTAAAATTCCAAAAACAACAATGTAAACAATTTTACCTCCGAAAATGTATTTTTAAGTAGTAGTACGTTCATCAAGACTACAGGTTCAAGACTCCAGTTCAAGTAATTTTTTTTATCAATGGTTAAAAATTATTTTCAATTCCGACAACATTGTAGATAATAAGCAAAATGTAAAATTTGGTAATTTTTCTTGCTCACATAGACAATATTTAAGCCAAAAACAGTAGAACCTGAAGCACGCATCTTGTTTAGGATTATAGATAACTTCGTGGTACGATCGACGACTTAAATTAACAATAACATTTATCCCTACTTAATCCAAGCAGTTGCCTGTCGCCTAGCTCGCTGCTCGCACGCGCTGCTCAACTCTCAACACTCACTTCACACAAACATCCTATTCACTTCCACACCACACATTACGACAGAAAAGTTCATTTTTAAATAAAATAAACTCTTCAGTGTCAGCCTAATTAATATATTAATTAGTTACAACTAATCTACTTCTCACAACCATACGGTCACTCATACTGAACTGCAAGCGCGGTGCCGCTTTGAAATCCTGCTTTGTCGCTGCCCCTTAATTAAAACAAATTATACATTCAAACAAAGAAAAAATTACTGGGAACTGTTGAATAAATTGTTAAATGGCTTTTAATTTTTTCAATGCCTTTTACCTTTTTTAAAATTATACATTAATTTATTATTCCTAAACCTTATGATTCTTAATCTTTTTGGGACTGTTGGCAACTGTCGTAGGCAACTATCCATAGATGTCTGGTTTCCAGATGATTTCCCAGTGCCATGTAGAATGGCTTTGAGATGCTGAGGCAATGAGCTGTTTAGCAGATGAAGCAATGACCCGTTGAAGTTCAGTAGCTTGAAGAAATTCTCGAAGCTTGAGTCAATAATTTACAGGGTGCACAGATGGAGTCAGTTCACGTGAAGGGAATCAGAATGAGCAGACAGTTCAAAGTTCATCCTTTGATGTCAAAGCTGGCCACTGAATTAATGTTTTTGTCGTGTTTTGATGTTATGATTGCTTGGATGGGTCTCTTAAATGTTTAATTTGGGTTTATAAAATACCCCAATAATGACTATAAGGCTAACTGAGAATTTTGCGATAATAAACTTTACTACCAAGGTCGTATAAGTTCCCTAAATATTTTCCACCAATTCAAAGTGGATCCCTGTCGCTATTTCAATGATCCCTGTCTCGCCTTGGCCGATCCCTTGGTTTGGGGGAGAGGGTTTTGCCTTTTACAAATCTCGAAACACCTGGCCGCCTAGTTGCTATTTATAAAAACCCATTATAAATACAAAGAGTCGTCCGGTAAGCGTCTTGTATCATAACCACGCCCACTTTGGCGCTCAGCCAACATTACATCAGTGGCGAAATACCGATCAGTATACATAGCGCGTGCCTGATCAGCGCGCGTGCAGAGCATAAGCCACGGCTACCTTTATTCATTCACGTGTGGCTTTATGCAAATTAGCCCGGTCAGAACATGTCCGCTCATGATACTATTGAACGTGCGGTATATACAATGTATGAACCGTGCATGGTGGCCTGACCACACAATGGCGGGTGACACAAGGAGGAGTAACGACAACACTTTGAACACAATGCACAGTCTGGCACAATGTCTGGCACATGTCTAGAGGTGTAAACACACGAAGATTATTTATACACAGACATTGACAACCAAACATGAAAACCCTGCTTTTCGACAGCCGTTTGTCTCGATTTTGTCGACAGTAATTGAGATTGTAGTTTCGGGCATTAGTATAGGCCTACCGAAATCGTTTTCTGTTACTAATTTTTTTGGGGGGCGAAGTATCGCGGTAACGATTTTCTGCATGATTTATTTTTTCCCTTCAGCATTATTTTATGCGCTTATTTTTCGGCCGAGATTCCAGTCGTTTCTCTATTCAAAGCGTGCCCTTCTGATTTAGGATTTTATTTGGAGACTATATTGGAATGTAGTGGCCGATTAATGCAGGTAATCTAGCCACAGAAATTTGTTTATGTTTTCTTGCAATATTTTAGGAACGGGTCGCTGAACAGAGTCGGACATTCGCAATTTCATGAGAACAAAATGAGTTTACTAACCTTTAGGCTCGTCACATTTTTAAGTGACTTACCAACACCGCTTTTATTGAAGGATATCCGACGCTTGAGCTCCAACTTGTCCAAGGAGAACTCCGAAAGTTGACATTCGCACGCGACGAAAGTTCAACGGTAGACACACTGACAGGGTCCCCTGTACATGTACATGTGCATTTCTAGAGTTTTCTTACCGATTGTCCCGGGAGAAAAGAGTCAAAATATCCTGTTTGAAGTTTATGAGAGGGTGGTCTCTCTACATCAGCACTTTGTCGAAGCACTGGTGCCGTAGACTAGGCCACTAAACTCCCTCCAAAGCCACTGGCAGACGGGGACATGCAGTGGGGGGGAGTCTGGGCAAGCACTAACGTGTCCACGGCCGGCCGCCTCCGCTCCGGAGTCGGTCGGCGTACTCGGCCAAAGTTCCACGGTACGGCGGGCCTCCTCGACGGCACTCCGGTGGCCTTCCTCGTGGGTTGCTCTGCCGGCTGCGTTGGTCGAGAAGCAACCTCCAAGTTGTCCTCCAAGTAAACGGTGAGTGGTGAGTCCCTTCAACGTTCCCTCGAAGCTCCGGTCGGTGAAGACGAATCTCAGAGTTCTTCCTTGTCGAATACAGACAGTGATAAACGAATTGACATGAGTCAAACTGAATAAAGACACGACCGTTGGCATGGATATAATGTTCGCAGTGTGCAGCCAAATTTAGGAATTATGCGGCTCCCCTGCACTCTGAAACTGTGAAGTAGTTGTTCACGGTGACTTTGAGTGACTTCGCGCACAGTAACACTTTTTCGGAAAGGCAAAAAGACGAAATTTCTTCACCGAATCCATGAGCAGAATGTTCACAGGTCAAGTGCACATCACTGTGGAATAACATTTGATCGGCGCAATTAGATTTACGGTAATGGGGTCAAGGCCGCGACCAGCAATTAGTGCATCAATCGGAACTAAAAGCCGAATCCCTTTTGTAGTATTACTACACTTGACCTCGGCAGTACTGCTGGCGATAGGAATAATTGTGCAGTAACGAGCGGCACTATTTTACGTTTTTGTATAGGCCTACATGTAGGCCTATAGGGAAAGAGCAGACGAGATGTGACTTGTTTCGCCAGACGAATGGGGCTAATTTGCATATCAATGGAAGGAATGTCAGTGACCTGGCCATCTCCTACTGCACGCTTAAAGTTAAAGGACCAAGTGCATGCTTGTACATGCGTGTCAATCGAATTCTGAGTTATTAGGGATGTTTCTTTTTAGTTTTCTTTTCACTATAAATCTGATTCTAAAAGTAGGCCTGTATATAGAGGGCCTAATATTTCGATTCTGCCAGGACTTCTCTCAATCTTTCATAATTATTTGCATGTTGGTCGATAAATTCAGTCTGCACTTTGCAACATTTTACATTTTACTAAGCTATGCTACAGACTCGTTTCGGTATAAATTTTTGAATTTTTATTATTTAATGGGGCACTTTTTTCCAAGCAACATTGGAGGCAACTAGTTGCACTTCATACAAATTAAAGGAGCTCTTTAAGATACCGAGGAAGTTGGGTTTTTTTCTGAGTGAATGATTTGGAAGGTCTATAGGTCTATAGAGTGACACGTAAAATGTTGCAAAGTGCTTAATGACAACAAATAATAACCACTTAAAATGCCAATCTCAAACATTAGGATGGCCTGATCAACGTTTCGATCCTAGCAGGACCTATATCCCAAGGGCATAATCTGCGGTTTCTGCCCGTTGAGAAAGGACCTGCTAGGATATACAGGAACGTCAGGCCCTCCTTATTTTTAGTTTGGAAGGGCAAATAATTTCCTTATCGAAGAATGCTTGGAACAGATTGCCAGTAAATTCCCTCTTGTAATTGTATCATATCCTCGTTCAAAACAATGGCTATAGGGACATAATTATAGGCTACTGCCCACTTCAGGAAGGGCTAAGGAATTCACAAGAAAGTGGAAACATGAACTAGAGGGAATTGCATGAATTGCAGTTTGAATAGGACCTATGCTTGTCGGGTTCAATGGATTACAATTTAAATAAGATTGTGTTTGACGAATCGGTCTCAGGCTATAGATCAAACAAAAAGAAATAGGGCCTAATCGATAGAAAATACAAAATGGCCAACAAAATTAGTATAGAGGGCCTCAAACTGAAGTATTATTATTTATTATTATTATTATTTATTCGGCCAAGGAAAACAAACAAAAAGTACATTCAGGGTGAGAAAGGTCATACAGTCTATAACAAAAAATAAAGATGGGAGATAAATTGATGGATAAATACCAAGGAGAATAATTATTATTCGCATGAATCAGATATGTAAAAGGTCAGGATGAGAAGGGGAAGAGATGGGCAAGGACTGGGGATGAGGGGAAGGGATTGGGCAGGAGGCTAAGAGGGAAGGAGTAAACAAGCAGAGTAAGGACAATCCAATCTAAGATGGCCACACAGGAGGAACAAAAGTGAAAAACACTGTGACTCAAAAGCCTGTTCCTCCAGAATGGTCTCTTGGGAATGGTCCTGCTTGGATCATCGAAACGTCAAGGGACATCGTAATAATGAATAATTATGATTGTTATTAAAATGAATTATGGACCCCCCCCCTCCCGAAAAAAATGATGATGATAATGACAGTCTATTGGAGATGGGTGCCACCAAACTCTATCGTGCAGCCATTGGCTAACGGCTTCACATAACATCCATATGCATGTAGTGTCCACATGTACATGACTGTATGTACATGTACATGTACATGTACATCCAATGTACACACATGTACATGTACATGTACATGTACATGTGCACATTGTAAATACGCGTAAACTAGGCCTACATGTACGCAACGCTGGCCAGCTGTAGCGGTTGATTGTTAACGTCTTCCATTTTGTTATGACCGTGTGCCGTAATAAGTCAAGAATCAAGAACGCAGTTGGAGCAAAATGGCACAGATTTCCTCACCAGACTCGCCGACCAAGTTGGCCATAGATGATGAGTATGACATCATGCAGTACTACGTGGTGGACGGGGTGAGGTTACCGCCGTTTTGCAGAGGGAAGATGCAAGACGTCTCCATCTTTCCCGTCCGCAAAGATGATGTGTGGATAGTTAGTTATCCGCGAGCAGGTAACGTTCTGGCTGAAGTTTGGAAATCACCTTGAATAATGTTTTCACTGCCCCCCCCCCCCTCTATAACTCTTTGTCTTTCTCTCTCTCTCTCTCATTCCCGCCCTTTCTCCACTCAAACTTGATTAAGTTGATGTTCAGCAACTCCTACTCATCCTAGTCCTAGTCCTAATGCATAATGTCAATGTAGTCCAAGTAACTTGCTCCCTTACAATGGCTCTTTAAAAAAAAATGATGTTTCGAAAACATTTTAAAAGGGCGATTGTAAGGGTCCAAGTTACTCGGACTAAAAATGTAATATTATATTATATTATAATTATTATATTATTTTAATTTTTTTATTTATTTTTCATAGACCACCTAATTGACCTAGTAATTGTCTGGCAATCTGACCAAAATTTTTTGATTTTGTTTCCCAAAAATAAAGATTTTGTGACACATTTGTGTTGCACACTACTCACTAGTCCAAGTAACTTTGACCCGGCAAGTCACCCTTTTTTTATCGAATTTTGAAATTTGAAACAGTCACCCGAATCTCAAAAATTCAAAATTCGATAAAAAAAGGGTGACTTGTCGGGTCCAAGTTACTCGGACTAGTTGCACACATGATGTAGGCACAGTGATTGAAGTGCATATTTTGTACACAGCTGTGTACTGTCCATTGTCCAATTGATAGTCATCGGACCCTAAAGAGGCCCTAAAAACTGACAACGTGAAGATTGAAATACTGCTGTCTGGAAAAAGTCACTACCCTTTGAGTGGCCGTCTGCAAAGAATCTACCAGCGAATTGTAGGAAATACTGAAACTTGCCCCCAAAACCAACCCCTTGTAATATAACTCTTATAAGTAATGATTGCATAATCATCTTGAAAAGCTCAAAATTCAGACCTACCAGTGCAAATCCATGTCCAGTTAACCAGGTGTACCAAAAAATGAGTATTGATGTGTTGATCAATAAATGTTGATTGTTTTTATTTCTCCCCTTTGCAGATTCCAGTGTTTAATGTGCCTGCTTTGTCTTCTCCTTGCCTTGTTCATGTACAAACCCAGCTCTGTACCACTTGAACCACTTCTGTAGTACATTGTGTCGTGTACTTGTGCCTTGCAGTAGTACTTACTAGCTTGCATGCTTTATATTGATGGTAATAATATACTGTTTTGTTTTGTTTTATAGTCTGTAACGCGGATCCCAGTGCATGTGAGATGATTTAGGCTACGAATCATTGAACATGTCCAAGGCTCACAATTAACAATGAACCACGGACCTAAGGTCTATGCATGTTATTTCAGCATCAGTCAAGGAAACTGACATTCGTTTTACACAGTCGAATAAATATGGGTAATTCCATAAATCAGGGGTCCAAATTGTGACATTAAATAATGAATTGTTGGTGTCCGCACTTACATCTTAAATCATTCACCTTTCCTACATGTAATAATTAATATTGTAACAACTTAATGAAACATTCTGTCATAACAGTATGTATAACACGCTGTTCATGTATAGCATACTGTTCAATCTACAAAGTGTTTCTTTACGTTGTTATAAAATTACATGCAGGAAAGCTGGAAGGTTTCATACATGTATGTAAGTGGGGACACCAAAGTATCACGAGTTGGATCCCTGATTTATGGAATTACCCACATGTGTTCCTTGCGTTGCCGTTACTGTCAGATAATTCTGGCAGATTTGGTGCAGAAATCCTTTGCTCTCTTTAAATGAGTGATGTGGTATGAATAAGTGGCATTGCAAATGATTTCCGGCCCTGATTTCCTGTCTGGTAAGAATTCTGAGATGCAAGCTTGATGCTCTCATGTATTTGTATCCCTTTGTGAGCCGAACATTTACATTCCTGTGCTCTTAAAACAAATAGTTTACATGTACAGTGAACGTGTATGTTGTGCATGCCGTGACCCTCTGTTTTCCAGTTGTATGTTATTTTCACACTACCGAGCTATTATCAAGGAATTTTTATACCTGAAAATGTCCTCCGGAATTAAATCCCTACTGATCATTCACAGAAGAGCAAAGTACACTCATTAGGTACCCTTGTTTCTGCTCCTAATTGCTGCACACAACCTCTCAGGGTACCTAACCCTACCTTGAATTCACACAACTCCCAGAAAATAACTTCAATGTTTGCACCAAACTGCAGGGCTAGCACTTTGGGGAAAATACCAAAATTGATGAGATTTGTTGTACTATTGTAGGTTTTCATGGTGAGATTAGCAGAATAAGTGATGGCTTTGTGGTAACACCATGCAATTTGTGAGTGTGTGGGGTTCTGAAAAGAACGGAAAGAACTTGGAACAGTATACTCTTTTCGTCTTCAGGAACAGAGTAGACTGTTTAGAAACATCAAGTTATTCTGGTTCTTTTCAGGACCACACGCACTCACAAAAGAGAAATTGCATGGTGTTACCGCAAACCTATCACTGATGAAGCTCAAATTTAGTGTGTAAATCTCCATCTTTACCTCAGGAATTTTCCTGGAAAATTGTCACTGGTCAAATTAAGGCACAAAGACTCCTCTGAAGCGTAACGCCACGTCACACTGTCGTCAGCTGACCGATCTGTTCGTCTGTTCAATGTCTCATTTCTGCAAGGGGTGTGGCTGCAGGACCTCATCTACCTGCTCCTGAAGGGAGGAGACCTGAGCAAGACGGACCTGAGTCTGGAGACTGTGGAGGATGCCATACCATTCCTGGAGGCCCCCAGCCCAGGACTGGAGACCCTGAAGACCCTACCCTCCCCACGTTACATCAAGTCCCATCTGCCCTATGCACTGCTTCCTGAGGGCGTCAAGAACAAGGAATGCAAAGTATGGGAATCAATGCCAACGGAACAAATTTGGTATCATAAATACGGGCGATTCACAATAGTGCACCAAGAGTTTGCAATGCATTGCCCAGTCACAATGCGCGGAATCTGTTGAGCCTTTTATCCCAAATCTCTGTTGTCCAATAAGTTTCTTTTGGGTACTCCTGCGGGAGCTAATTGGGTATTGTGAATTGTAATCTGTTATGCTTATTTGTCAGTGTGTATTTGTACTATTTGCTTGCGATTCATTGATTTGTGTTATCCCGGAAAATGAAATAGCCCAGTGCGAACACGGCTATAGACCACCCAGACGACACACTCCCCAGTGTATTCACCTTACTGTCACTTTCATCCCCTCTCCCTTTCTCCGACAATATCACTTCATCGCCAATCATTGGTAACAACTTACAAGTTCACAGGATCTACGCAGAAACTTGAATGCATTAGACCACTTGTATACCGTATCATTGCCTTCTGTCGGGTAAGAACTATGCAGCTCATACAATGGTGGCCGCCGCACTGAAGATGGTTGAGATGAGAATTAGCACGAGAAGCCTCGGCCTTTCTTCATGGTCGGAATTGATCTTGTTTTTGTTTTTTTCTAAGGTCATCTACATCACCAGGAACCCCAAAGATGTCATGTGTTCTTTCTATGACTTCCACCGCACCGTCCGCATGGTCCACTACAAGGGGACCTTCCATCAGTTCTTCTATCGCTTCATCAACAACAAATGTAAGTTGGCGGCAGCGTCAGCGCAAAAAGTCACCATTCTTATTTCACACAACACATGTTGACGCACAAAAATGAAACTCGGTGATTAACCCTTCACAAGTTCACACTACGAACAGAGTACCCGGTATACTGTTTGAAACGTCAAGTTCCTCCGGTTCTTTTCAGAACCACACATACTCACAAAAGAGATCTTTGCATGGTGACACCGTAAACCTATTACTCCTGCTATTCTCACCATGAAAACCTTCAAATCTCGTTCGTATTTGCTCTCCTATTCAAATCATAATTTACCTACAATTAAAACAGTTTATACCCAGATTTCAAAGTTATGGTACAGTGGGAGTTTTCATTAATCATTTCTATTTGCTTAATTTGTGCAGTAGAAGCATTTCTGGACAAAGCTTTGAGTTTACATCAAATAATGCAGTCATCCGAAATGGACCTTGTAAACTGGGCCTTATAGTTCCCTAACCTGAATATTTTATTCTGTGTCCTCAGTGGGCTACGGCTCCTATTTCAAACATGTGCTGGAGTGGTGGGAACAGAGGAAGGATGCTAATCTGCACTTCATGAAGTACGAAGATCTGAGGGAGGTAAGTGTGTCAAAGATCAAGAGCCATCAAACTCAAAGTAGGAAGAGTGAATGGATTTCAATGTCAACCAATAACTTTCATTATTGTGCTGTTTTCAAGCAATTTTTTGTGTTTTAAGTCCCCCAAACCATCATTGCAATTCTTTCCCGTCATAGTTGTGGATTTGAATCAGAAATGAATCAATAATCCCAAACCCTGTACTTGCGTGGTAAAGCAAGAACATTCTTCACACTCTATCCATTTTCTTCATACTGCCTGGCACCAGAAACACAAAGGTTACCTTCAGGCTGGAGTGCTTAGTATCAGTCACAGCTGAATGCTGGCACTTCATTCCACTCAAAGGCCCAATTACACTTTGTACATGCTAAGTAGGGTAACTGCATCCACAGTTTTGACTTTGAATGAGCACCCTGGCAGCACTATGATATGTGACCCAATACGGCATAATGAGGATTCTCGTCCACATTTGAGTTTTCAAGATTTTCCCACCACTGCAAAAAGTACCTCGTTAGCTTTCCAATGATATTAGAAAATACTTCCATATGTTGCCGAAATCCAAAGTTTTGACAATAATTTGTCTTTTGATGCCGTTTACTTGAAAAGGACTTTTGGAGTAGATGCCTCATTACGCCATCTTAGGGCAAATACACATATATATGCAAACAATTATTTCATGACCAGGTGTACTTGCATGAAGTACTTGGCTTACTTAGGGCAGATGGAAGTACCTTTCACAAACCCTTGCTGAAAAAATGTACTTTTTAGTCATTCATTATCTTTTTTGTGACCTGCATTATGTTCCTCATATTTCAGATAAAGTATCATGTGCATACAATGGTATGCAACAACCCTTCTGTTTTTGTTTTCAGGACATTGAAAGGAGCGTGCAGCAGTTGGCTAATTTCTTGGGTCGGTCCCTGATGCCAGGAGCATTGAAGGACATCTGTACACATTTTGAAGAGGAGGTGACTTATAATCATAAAGGTTAGACTGTAGTTGTTATTTTTCCTCCCTAAAATCCACCATTTATATAAAAACCATCAATTTATTGTTTTATAAAATCTCCCATGCAAAATTCAATTTGGTTAATGGTCAATTGCTTACAACAGGCACCCCACCCTCGAAAAGCTAGTTGACTATTTGAGAAGGCAGCATTCTGAAGGCTGAATAACCCAAGTGGTAGGATACTGGTACCTTAACCACTTCACGCCGGTACCTCCGAATCTGGAGCTCCGTTGGCTTGACTATGCGACGGAGCCCTCCGAACCCGGGCACCACTATTGTCCACATTTAAATAAAGACTCTTTTCAGCTTAGAACAAAGCAATACGAATCAGTACATAGACCCTTTTTGACGCAAGTTGCCACATAAATTGCAAGATTGGCAGCAGTAATTCTGCAATTGTGGGACTTTTACTGTGGAGGATCGAGGGATACCGCGCTGTCGCTCAAAGCACACAGGGGACATTGTGTTTGCATCCCACACAGTCCAATGGTCGTCGGTCAGGCATTGGAATTCTCCCCACATTCTTTACTGCAATCTCGAAGATTTGACTGCCTGGAGTGGAGGCTGGAGTCTGCGGTCAGGGATTGACAGCACTGTTCACGCACACACACACACAAGTCTGTTACGCTTCATTGACGATGCACAATGGGCCCTTTTTCGAACGGATAATCTCTTGACAAAAGCCACAACGACATCCGAATCTGTAAAAAACGAGTTGTATTTTATAATCAAAATGTTTTATTGGTATTTTCAGAGGACCGTGTCGGGTATTGGAAGTATTATTTCACCGTCCACATGAATGAAAAATTTGACAAGTTGCTACCGGACAAGTTGCCATCCAGCTATGGTCTAGATTTTCAGTACACCCTGTGAGGATGAAGACTGCACCAGAGAATACGGAGGTTGAACACTGCTGATTGGCTGAACCAGAGAGCAGGCATGTGGAACAATGCCTGCTGATTGGCTGAACCAGGGAGCAGGCATGTGGCACACTGCATTCTGATTGGCTGCATCAGTGAGCAGGCAGGTGGAATGCTGCATGCTGATTGGCCTGTGAAAATGCAACTGATGCTTCACGATTTATGCATAAACGGTTCCAGAGTTGCAAGTTTCTTTTGTCTTTCAGTTATTTTTCCAAATTTGAGACACCTGAATGTATGGCTAACCAAATGGATGTTAAGATTGAATACCGATCCTGCATTGTATATTATGTGCATGTACATGTTTGTGATGCCACTCTCTGCTAAACTGAAAGATGGGCTGAGTCACACCTGCAGTGCAACATCAGCAATAGAGGGCACTATTATAGCAGAAATTCACAGCGAGCCCACACTGAGCTATTCCACTGCCGGAATAGTAGTATTCAATAGCAACCACCATTGTCCACTCATGCGACGAAAAGGGGGGAAACAGGTGGAAAGCAGCACATGCACAGTTGAAATGCCAGTCACTGATTAATCAATAAGCATTGTCAGATTAGTCTTGTCTCTATGTTGCTTGTTTTGTGTGGCCATGTGCAGTACATTACCTGTGTATCGCTGAATTAAGTCCCGTCTGCACTGGAATTTTGGGGGTTAAAAGATTTACCGATTGCGGTGCCCAGGAACTTTCACCTTGTCTCTTGAGAAAGATCATTTAGTTCTATGATACTGGTCACCAAAATTGTCCGGGTAGCCTTTACCAAGACTGTTAATGTTAATGCTGGGTGGATGACTTGATGTACAAGTTGGGGGGAACCCTCTGGCTATAAAGAGCCTAATATTATGGTTATATATTTCCAGTGCAATGGCATCGATTAGTTCTGATGTAGTTGTTTGGAAGATGCAAAAGGCGTAATGAGCAGCTACTCAGTAACTTCAATATCATCACATTAAGATGTTTAAAGCTTGTTAAATCCAATTGAAACCAATCGTTTAAAATGTCCTGGTCAGTTTTCCTTTCCTGTGTTTGGTTGAAGATTTGTGCGTGTGTAAAATTGTAAAATTTTCATTACCGTTGTCTCGGTAAAATCTCCCCTCCAAACATCAGTGCGGGTCAAGCTATAAGTCTGTCAAAATTTCCCTTGTTTGGTCACACTGTTGTGTAGCAAGTGGTCCCTATTCTCTGATCTTATAATGTGTTTCATGCAGCAGACCACCTACACATAATGTTATGTGCGATGTTATCATTGACTGAACATGCAAGAGCCAGTGTGAGTCAAATTGAAGCAACAACAACTGACCTTCCAGTTCCAAAACTATGGCCAGCCAATGAAGAAATGTGTCACAGCAAACCCTCCACTCAACTCCAGACATGATAAATCAAAGTAACAAAATGTTATACACCACTGAAAGAATGTCTCCATTGGTGTTTATTGCTTTCCAAATTATTTTTTACATTACATTTGATTCAGTTTAAGACTGATTCTATTTTCAGTTACCCATAACATGTAAATGATGAATGAATTTTTGTTAAATTCTCTGATTTTGATATTTTCAATTTCCATAAATGATTTTGCATAGTATAATGTACAAGTATCATAATTCTTTCATTAATTGAAATTTCATTAATTGAATTTCATTAATTTTATTTTTGCATTATTATGATTTTGGTATTTGTAGCGTTTTTTTCTCACAGTAACCACCTTGTCGCTTTCAAAATACAGTTATATAGCATTATAAGATATTCATTGATATTCATTGTTTTTTTTTTCAACCAATGGGATTGTAATTGAATGGTGCTTATGAATATGAAGTGTGTAATGTGTGTATTAAAATGTATTAAGATGCAAAAGTGTTGCTTATAAAATATAGAGCTAATGCAAAATTAATATAATGTATAAAACTATATAAAAAGTGAGTCATTATAATGAAACGTTGTATATTGATAAGAATTGAACATTTTCCCATTTTCTTTATAGAGTATCCCCGCATTGACATTGGATTTCCATACCAACATTCTTTCGATCATCTCCAACATTGCCTCTATTTCTGCAATGTATCTTTGACTCCATTTGTTGACTAATTTGTTCGAATATGTTAATGGGATATTCTCTAGAACGAAGGAAAACTGACATAAAGTACTATAATTTATGGGTGAAAATGGGAAAGTAACCTGTATATAACTGATGTTATACTAGAATGATTGCACTAAGGCTGCTATGACTGCTAACTCAATCATCAACTCAATCATGAAAACGAGGCAATGCTTGTATCTGTTGGGATTATTTTTCAAAATCTGTATATACATGTAAAATTAAATGTCAGTAAGTTAATGCTTGTTTGTCAGAATGTCACATACAGGACAACAAATGTATTGTCTCGTCAAGGCAGTTGAAATGGGGGCTTATCAGATGCGCGAGTTGCAATAAATCAGTAGAGATTATTGACACGAACTTCTGTTTTTTGTATTGTCATTTTGAGATTAGAATACAATTTTTCACTGCCTATCCAATTTCTCACATCATGGGGTTTCAGAAAGCCAATTTGGATACGCCATTCCTCACGGTTCAAGTCCCCATGGTAATTAAGCAATATAATTATGTAATGTATTATCAGTGCGTTCGATCTTTATTTGAGGGAAGAACAATCACATACACGCCCAGTGATAGCATAGTAACAAGTTGTCAGGTTTGTGTTTGTTTGAGAGCAGTTGTCTGGGTTTGCATTCACTAGACAAGAAAATCATCCTCATTATCCCTTAAATAAAGTGAAAACTTTCTGCAATTTATTAGAGCAAAAATCGCTCTGAAACTGAAAGATCGCCACCCCTGAAACTGTTTACTTGAGTACTGAGCTTGCAATCCTATCCCACCTCCGACTAACGATTTGCCTAGCAACCACTCAATCAACTGACTGATCACGTGACTTTTCCCACTGGCAACTTATTGTTTGGCTGGTTGGCGTCATAGCCGACGCGCGCTTTTGGATGGCATTGGCCTCGTAGCCGGGTACCAGCAACCAAAACTTTATGCAGAAAAAAACATTACAGACGACGTCTCGTGCGTGAAAACAAGTACTAACCACGCTGCTATTTTACCAAGAAGGCCCGATGAATAAATGAGAACCCTTCTTTAACTTACGAAAGGTAAGATATAGTCTGTGTAAAACTGTTGTGTCCCTTTTGCGAATTTCCGCTTTGATTTCAGTTCGTTTTCATTTGTCCAAACGTACCCTCAACTGGCTCGAGTACGCGTGTTGACGGCTGTTGTGCATTGTGAACAGCTAGCTGCACCGTGCACGGTTTTTCAGTGTGGATCTCTCCGTGTGCACATCACTCATCAGATAATGAAGCAATTTGTCCCCAAACTGGACGCTTTGCCATTTTGTTTTTTTCAAATATGGGAATATATTTCTTCAATTTATTTTCTGTACTTTGATGGGCTTTTCACCCCCTTTTGTCTTGTGAACAATTCCATCTGCGTATAATGTGCTACTGCTAAGTGCTAGGCTAGTGTTACTGCTAGTCCGAGTAACTTGGACCCGACATGTCACCCTTTTTTTATCGAATTTTGAAATTTTGAGGGACGGGTGACTGTAGGATTTCAATATTTCAAAATTCGATAAAAAAGGTGACTTGTCGGGTCCAAGTTACTCGGACTATGCAAGTGCTAGTGCTAGTGACTAGTGCTAGACATTTCATTCAATGATTCAATCAATGATTCATTACTGTCTGAATACTGTCAATAATAGTGTCATACTGACATTACTTTACTGCATTACTCCATCAATTTAGGTCAGGTAAAACTACAGATTGTATTGTTCAGCAAAGGGCAACCTGTTCAACTGTAGTGGACAATTAGAAAAAATCAAATGTCATAAAAAAATCCAAATTACTTACAGGAAATACTAATCTATCTTTAAATGCCAAATAATCACAATTATTTGCTTATTTCATTTATTGCATATATATACCAATTCTCTCTCTTTTGAATTGACAAAATGGAATTCAGTGTTACAAATCCTCAAACCTACACAAATCCTCAAACCTAGACCATTGTCCACTCTTCTCTCACCAGTGTTTTGTATCTGTGAGTAATAATGGCCAGCCCCTTGGTCATTGGGTCCGGCATGGGAGGGCTACGGCCTGCCACAGGGGGCGTCATGTTCACTCCCAGGGACATCCTGAAGACCTCCAATGGGCTCCGTACCCCTGGCAGCCGAGCCTCACGAGGCTCCTTTGAGTATGGCAGGATGGAAGAAAGGCTCTCTTCCAGAGGTGAGCTCAGTCAAGTCCTGTTTTGCCGAGAGAGTCACTTTTTAGCCGTGTTTCGCTTTGGAATTGTTTTCTGTTGTTGTCATTGTTTGTTTTTTTGTTTTTTTTAAATTGATGTTGTTGTCGTTGTTGTTGTTATTTTTGCTGCTGTTGTTGTTGTTGTTGTTGTTGTTGTTGTCGTTGTTGTTGTTGATTGATTGAGGGTTTGCCCTGCTTGACGAGATAGTGCTCAGTGCTTTGCCCGATGCCTGATGAAACAATTTCAGGCAGCTCGGGCGAGATTCAAATCTGTGACTCTCTGTTTATGCAGTTTCATGAGTCAAGATATTGAAGGTTCACTATCTTTTCAGAATTAACATTTGTAGAATTGCTTTTATCGCAGCTTCGTCAGCCCCGCTGTCATCACCAGTCGTCCTGACAGCCAATCCCCAACTCAGTGTGATTGAAGTTGAGCAAATCATGAGAGAGAAAGTCAGGCAGCACTACCATGACCTTAAGCAGGTAAGCGCCCCTCGTAAGACTGTTCAGCGGGGCTCTTGAGTCAATGTTGGCGGATTTCTCCCCTTGATCCCTTCCATTTCCATTCCCCTGAATAGCTGCAATCAAACAGAAATGGATCCTTCTTGTTGATTACGCTCTCTGTAATTCAACAAGTGTTTGCCTCACCCCTCCCGACATGAAGTTACAACTGTATGGTATATCCATGAGTGATCGTGGCATCACTGCTTTGCAAATTCTACTCAGTGGTCAAGTTGGTATGATGTCTGCTCCAAAAAAAACCAGGAGTCATGGGTTCACTTCAATTCCTGCCTTATTTTTTCCCCCTGGCAATCAGGTAAAGCACTGCCCAGACATTGCCCGTACTTCTTCTTCTTCTCGAGTATTTTCTCTCAATTAAACTCGACCCCACAACCACTGGACGCAGGTAACCCCATTAGGAGTTAGTGCAGCAAGGTCAACCCGATGCACAGAGACTGGGAAAAAGTGGGCATTCCAAACAATGGCTCATGCTCTCAGTCCGCTCCACATTCACACACTGGTTGGCCCTCGTTGTGGATACCCCATTTGGCCGTTAGGGATTTGCAACGGCCGACCCCAGCACACAGACGATTGAGACACAGCCAGATATTCGCAGGATCCCGGTGGGGAGGGACCTTCTATAGGACGGGCAAACCCTCATTGAACTACATTCTACTCACCAATGCACAGTTCCTAACATGTGTGATCGTTTGTATCGCTTGGTCCGTAGGCATGCCAAAACTACGACATTGACCAGAGCTTGACCATCACCAAGGGAGAGCTTCGCCGTGTGATTGACACCTACTGTCAGCCCCTGACCAAGGAACAGTTTGATGCGGTGGTGGCTAAGGTACCCGTCACTGCCAGTGGCACAATCAACTACTGCAATTTCTTGGACAAATATGCCAGCAGTGGAGAAGGCTCCAGGGAATCTTGGAAGATGACCTCGGGACACAGGTTTGTAGTCTGATTTTTTGGGGGGCCGGCCAAATTCACTTTTGTCTCGCTAAGTAGCCTCTAACTCAAATAAGATTTGAAGGTTTGCATGGTGAGAATAGCAGGATAATTAGGTTTGCGGTGACACCATGTTAATTTTGTGAGTAAGTGTGGTTCTGAAAAGAACCGGAGGAACTCATTGTTTCGAACAGTGTACTCTGGTCGTCTTCAGGAGACTGCTGGAGTGGGGCTTATGTAGTGTAGAGAGGGATCCTGGTGGGGGGATTAGCTCAGTGAAGGGTGAAGGCGGCAGGGAACAGGGAATGCTGCACAGGATCCTGGTTGTGGGTGTACTGTGTGTGTACTCACTCATGTGTGTCATAAGTGGTTGACTGCTAGAGGGGTGAACAACTGTTGCCAAGGGGGAGACTAGTGGAAGGGGGCCTAGTTTTCCTAGGGTATAGCCAACAATCATCCATCAATTTTGTTGCGGTGAGTGTTCGGAAAAAAAACCTCTCCTGGATATGTTCTCATTGTCATTAATGTGTCAGAAGGTGACAACAGTTTTGGAGATTCTTCTTCCAGTATATTATCAGAATAACTATGTAGAATCAATTCTCAAAATCACTATCTGCACAAATTCCATGGAATACAGTGCTCATACAATGCAACCGAATTTGAGGATTTTTTTTTTTTTTAATGAGAAAGTTCATGTGGTGATAACTCCAAAAGTTGCAGTGGTGACCCCCATTGACCCTTATGTCATTATAAAGCTTGTGGAAAGGGCCTTCCAGCTGTATACATATATGTGTTACCGATAGAAGGTGCACACAGAATTAGTTTTTCTCCATAGAAAATGTGCATCACATTTGTCAACTAAAGTCACCCATCACCTGGACATGTAAGGATACCTGTGCACGTGTACCTGTATGTGTAGCACGTCCTGGTACATTTTTGTGGGACGTTTTTCTATTGCTTCCAGATATTTTTCGTACCAGAGGTAACCGTATAATGTCAGTTTTATTCGTCAAGGCTCAGCATATAAGCTGCCCTTTGTATAAGCCACATTAAATCTTTATGGGCAAAATCAATGTGTTAGCCGTGGCTTATATTTTGAGAATTTTGCTATCAATAGATGCTCATACTCCGACTTAGACCGTTAAATATGAATTGAAGGCTTAGGCTCGGGCTCAGGTCTGACAAAACCTGAAAATCTAGGTTGTAGTTTGTTTCCGATTTTGATGATTTGTTGGCTTTATAGGTACACAGTATTCAGCAAGAAACTGGGGCCAAATTAAAACGCTTGTTTTTAGATGCCCGTGATATTATAACGAGTAAGATGAATATGGCCGAAGCCCTAGCCTTCATTTCGTAAACAGCCTCTGAGCTGATTGTCTTCAGGACAGAGACAATAACGATTGTGTTTCTCCTTTCCTGGATGGTCCTACAGGTACAGCTACACCAAGTCTCCCCAGGATATGGGCATTGACGTCGTGGAGCGTCAGCTAAGGGACAAGGTGGCAGCCAACCTGAAGAACTTCCTGAAGGGCCTTCAGCTCTTTGACTACAACCGGGACGGCAGAGTCCAGAAGCACGAGCTGCGGAAGGTCATCGAAAACTACTGCTTTCGCATGACGGACGAGCAGTATGACAGGTTGGCATGTCATTCATGATATTTAGGATCCATTTCATTGTTATCAACAGGCTTTCAATTATAATAAGTAAGGCAATGCCAAACACTGATATATTATTTCTCAGTATAAACTTTTTTTTCTTTCTTAAAATTTAGTGGGCCTGACATTTCGATCCTAGCAGGACCTTTCTCTGCCTTTGAGAAAGGTCCTGCTAGGATCGAAACGTCAGGCCCACTCAATTTTAAGATTTGCAATTTGGTAATTTTAGTCAGTAAGCAGTTTGCAACATTTTTTGTATATCACTTTATTGTTTTTCTTTCAAGATAAATAACAGGCAATGTCAGGAGAAAGCTAGTCATCAGATTTGACACGTTTTTGTACAGTGTGTTTAATATGCCCATACATTGTAGCATTGTATGCTGATTATCTGACTGTTTGGTCTGAGCCAGCTGTATCAATCGCAATATGAAGCAATATCTGTCGCATGCAGACTAACTTTTGCAATTACTAGACTAACCCTTTGACCTAGCCAAGGTCATGGGGATGGCAGTGGAAATTAGAAATGTGTACTGAAGGACCAGTTGGATGCAAATTACTTTAATACAAGGATGGTCAACTGCCATTCCGCATATATAGGCCTGATAGAGCATTTGTAATACCTCACTCTTCACAAAGATGCACCAAATGATGCTGCCTCTCAATACAATGTATATAATTGGTGGATAATCGCTTAATCTTTCTCTAGGTTGTGGTCTCGATATGACTTCCATCACAATGGGGTTGTCAACTACAAGGAGTTCCTGCAGAGGCTTGGGATCACTGTCAAGCGCAATGACATCATGTTTCCTGAAAGCACAAAGCCATGTGAGTATCAAATCCCTGCTAGTGTGTTGTGTGTTAAGTAATGATGGCTTATAACGGGCATTTACTGACGAGGCGGCAGATACTAGATGGCGTTCACGAGAAAAACAGACTTTTCAATGCAAAATTGCATGGCAGGATTTCAACTTAAATACACACTACTGGAAAGTGAGACAAATGTGAATTTTGACTTTGCATTTTGTTGGGATGTGCATTATGAAGATTTCATTGTCTTTCCCTGAAGGCGGATAGCTCAAACAATAACCTTGCTAATGGCAGCTCTAGATGACAACTGGAGTTGTGATACCAAAGAAGTGGAATGATCTCGCAGAGGTCTATATCACTAAGCCCATTGTGTAGGCTCTGTATAGAATATTGAATATGTATAGAAGATACATCTACGCTTATCATATGGTCCAGTATCTCATCCAGCTATGTGGGCAAGCAGCTAATCAAACTGTTTGCCGGTTGTGATGTTCATCATGAACCCAGAAGTTTGTTTTTATTCAATCCTGATTAATTTATGTCTTGTTTGTTTTGATTAAGTGTCGTTTGCTGAGCGGGAACAGAACAGAAACAAGCAAGTTGAGCAGCTGGCCGTTTTCAATGGATCTGACGATTGCATCCGAGGAATGACCTTTCCACAAATTGAGGCAGAGCTCCGCAAACGGGTAACATTGTTTTCCTTTTCTGAAACGTTTGATGAATAGCAATACTAAGATGATTTTAAGAATTAGTTGTAGATTCAAAATAAGGGATGGAAATATTAGATAAATGGTGTAAATATCAGATTTGGGGTACAAATATCAGATTTGGGGTACAAATATCAGATTTGGGGTACAAATATCAGATAGCAGGTGCAAATCTATCAAGGGTTCACCAGGGACGTCTGTCACTCTCAAGCATTGGTGACCTTTCACATGGTGGCACCTTTGTAAGATTTTTCATGCATGAGACATTTTCTCAAGCCTTGCTAGTTTTTTTTCAGCGTAGTCTGAAAAGGCCTTAAGGTGTGCAGGTAACAGATAAGGATGCAAATATCAGATGGGGGGGGTTCAGATCAGATAGCAGAAAAGGGGTGCAGGTAACAGATAAGGATGCAAATATCAGATAAGGGGTGCAGATAACAGATAAGGGGTGCAGGTAACTAATAAGGATGCAAATATCAGATAAGGGGTGCAGATAACCGATAAGGGGTGCAGGAAACAAATAAGGATGCAAATATCAGATAAGGGGTTCAGATTACAGAGAAGGGGTGCAGGTAACAGATAAGGATACAAATATCAGATAAGGGGGCAGATTACAGATAAGGGGTGCAGGTAACAGATAAGGTATGCAGATTACAGATAAGGGGTGCAGGTAACAAATAAGGATGCAAATATCAGATAAGGGGTGCAGATTACAGATAAGGGGTGCAGGTAACAGATAAGGATGCAAATATCAGATAAGGTATGCAGATAACAGATAAGGGGTGCAGATTAAAGATAACAGGTGCAGGTATCAGATAAGGGGTGCAGGTAACAGATACAGATGCAAATATCAGAATAGGTATGTAAAAATTTCATGAGAATTAACTTGATTTCCCATAGCATAATGGCGGTATATTATCAATACTAATTGTTTGTGTTATATTCCTGCTCAGCTGAAGGAAAACTACATCAACCTAAAGAAGATGTTCATGGCCTTTGATGCCCACCAGGATGGCTTCATCTCCCTGGAGGACCTGAAGAGCATCCTGATTCAGTTCACGCTGCCCATGTCCGACCAGTTGTTTGCTCAGCTCATGGATAAGTGAGGGCACCGACTTTTTGGCTATTCGGGATGGGGTCTGGGGGGAGAAAGACTCACTGACTCCCAGATGTCAACATTTAGTGGGCCCGACGTGTCGATCCTAGCAGGACCATCGAAACGTCGGGCCCACTTAATTTTGAGATTTGCCTTTTGGTCATTTTAGTCAGTGAGCGGTTTGCAACATTTTTGTATGTTACTTCATCTCCCAGATACTACAAATACTACAAATACTCCCAGATAAATACTATAAATACTCCCAGATACTACAAATACTACAAATACTCCCAGACACTACAAATACTATAAATACTCCCAGATACTACAAATACTATAAATACTCCCAGATACTACAAATACTCCCAGATACTACAAATACTCCCAGATCCTACAAATACTATAAATACTCCCAGATACTACAAATACTATAAATACTCCCAGATACTACAAATACTACAAATACTCCCAGATACTACAAATACTCCCAGATACTATAAATACTCTCAGATACTAGACTTTTCATTGGAGACCGAAGTTTGAGTGAAGTATGAATTGTTATTGTGGAGATAATTGTCCAGAAGATTCTCAGGAAGAGATTAACCCAGAAAAAAAAAAAAACGAACCAAAGAGATAGGAAATGGCCTTCAGAACTACTTGTACCTATTGTCACATAGATGAATAAGATCCCCATGAAGAATTGACGCTTATTTCAGGTATTTTGAGAAGTAACTCGGAGGAAAACGAAACCATTTTGACTACGGTAATTGAATTCCAGGTTTGGCCTGAAAGCGTCCCACAAGATTCCATGGGAGCACTTCTTGGAGAAATTTCAGAATCCCAGAATTGAAGGCAACGGACAGACGATTCCAATCAAACCTAACCACAAGTAAGTCATAGATTCTATTCTGTACTTGTTTGCTTATTCCTGAACTCAAAAATTTCTGACAACTCTTTCCTACAACCTATGAAGTGCATACGTTTCTACACTTTGGTATACAACAAATGTGTTATTTTATTTTTTCTTTAAGTAGAAATGAAAGGAAACCGACCAAATTATTATTTTTTTGATTAATCAATTGATATCAAGACAAAGGAATTTTGATTGGACCAGAATTTAAACCCAAGCACTCGCCAACTGAGCTATGTAGCCCTTAGGTGGGATCTCATACTAAACTTTACTGAAATGTTTTCCTCAAGTCAAGCATTTCAGTCGATATTACCATTGATTCTGTAAAGTCTTGTGCAAGTTACATTTCGCTGTGTGTTTTGACCTCTCTTTCTTTGCCGTTTTCCTGAGCAGAGTGAATCCAATTCGGGAGGGGGATGCAGAAATGGAGGTCGATGACATCTTGGTTCTTCTCCACAAGCACGTCACCAATATGTACCCCTCCATCAAGGAAGCCTTCTTGGCCTTTGACCGGGTCAGTTAACTCCCCACTTCTCACTGATGTCGTCACCAAACACTATCCAATTACGTGCAGTTCCAAATTACTCTGCCTATGAGAAAAACACACTCATAATAATTTGATAAAGCCACGTCAAAATAATTTGATAAAGCCACGTCAAAATTCTTTGCAGCCATGAAATTGGTTCTTCACCTCTTCACTTTTGATATGAGTTCCCGTTGTCTCTTTCACCACATCTGTATGTTCCATTACATGGCTTGGCCCAAGAGAATGTGCCCCCATTGGACCCAGTTTATTCCATTGGTTCTACCTTGTAAAATAACATGAGGAGGAATAGTAGGCTGACTGTACTAGTGATATTTGAAAGCATAGCTGATAGCATGGCTTCATTTATTGTCTGTAGGAACAGTCTTTGATTTGGGAAAGAGAGTTAAGCAACTTTTGTGAGACACCTCATATGGTCTGGCAATTGAAATATGAAATATTTTCTTTATGCCTAATGATGTAGCATACTGTTTTGTTCTTGTCATGTTTGAAGCACTTCAAAAATAATTTTGGCAAGCGCATTTAATCCCAGAAACACAAACTGTATTGAAAACAAACTTTTAATATCATTAATAACCCTAACCGGCACTGAAACCACAATTAACCACGCATGGTTATTCCTGTGGTATGTTGTGGTATACAGTCCTCTACACACACACAAATGCTTGAGGTGATGTGTGGTATTTGGACCTGCACCCAAGAGTGCAGTGTGGTTTCCTGTGGCACATACACCACGACATACCACAATGGGGTTTGTGGTTTGTTGTGGTATATATAGGCTGTCATCAGGCACTGTCTGTGTAGCGCTGTGTTTGGGAGGATTATAAGGGCTATACACCACGACATACCGTGCAGCATCCTGTGGTATGTGAGCCTGCACCCCTGAAGGCACTGTGGTAAATTGTGGTATACAGTACGCGTCCTGTGCGGGAGGTGCAAAGCATTAGGGTTATTAATGTCATTTTGTTCCCTTTCATTGATAATCGAAACAAATTAGCGTTCAGTGTCCCCTAACATCCAGGTGCTCAAATGACGCCAATGTGTTCACCCTTACTCTGTGCAGAACCGAGATGGGAGAGTGACCAGAAAGGAGCTGCGGAAGATACTGGACAAGTTCACTCTTCGTCTGAGTGAAGAGCAGTTCAGAGGGCTGGTGTCTAAGCTTGACCCTCACAATGAAAATTGCATCGACTATCACACATTCCTTGACCTCTTTGAAGTCCGAGAAACCAAGGTAAATATTGTTGCAAGATAAATTGAAATTCTTGAAAGGACAGTTAAGAAATGTCTTTTTGTGGTGCTTTGGTAAAAGAAGTTTTAATACTTGATGCCATTTCTTCAAAAGGACAATTAATTACGGTAATAGTAGCAATTAACGTAGGAAAAGTGCCTTTTGGTAAAAATCCAACAATTGTTTGTTGGATATGTTTTGCCAATGGCATTTTCACAATGATTTGCCTCATTATTTTTGGGGGTATGTGCAAAGTTCGTAATAAGTAGCCACTGAGTAACTTTAATCAACCTCTCTGTAAAAATTCGGAATGTGGAAATCAGTGGAATTTGACAATTTTTCTGTTACCACACTGTCTGAGAAACACTTTTAAATACCGGTACTTTTAGTTCATTGCCAGTTGTAAGCTCTGAGATCCATTTGACTGAATGGAATTTTGCTTCAGTGTTCAGGATGGACACCCAAGAAATCTTCCATCTTCAATGGCAAGCCCTTTACATCTTGCACTCAGTATTTACAGGGATTTCAGTGAAGGACTTACATGTATTTTGTTAAAAATTTAGTGGGCCTGATGTTTCGATTCTACCAGGACCTTTCCCAAAGGCAGAGTATGATTCCAATCTATTAGACAATCTAATAGTCCACCATTTTCAGTGGGCTATCTCCAGGAATCACACCCCACCCTGCCTTTGATGAGAAAGGTCCCGCTAGGATCGAAACGTCAGGCCCACGAAATTTTGAGATTTGCATTTTGGGATTAGAATTTCATTTTATGGTCAGTAAGCAGTTTGCAACATTTTTTTATTTGACTTACGGTATTTTTTGAAAAGATTTTCTTCTTTTTTTTAAAAAGATTTTCTGGTGTGCAGAGAGAGGCATCCAATTTTGAAATGGAATCCCCTTTCGTTGTCTGTTTTTTCCCTTCAGGAGGGCCACAAGTGGCTGGACTCGGAGCACCGTTGGAACGACCGGGCACCGGCCAACCTGGCCTGGTCCACGGTGGAGGAGATTCTGAGAGAGAAGATTGAGGAGTACTGGAAGAGTGTCAGCGGTGCCTTCCGTCTGGCCGACCCAGAGGCCACCGGAGCTATCGGCCACAAGGTGCTCAAGCGAATCATTAACCGCCACGTACTGCCCTTGTCTGATGACCACTTTGACACGTAAGCTGAGAGAACTTTTTTTTTCCTGGAGATATTTGTAACTCGGGATTGAGGTACCACTCATCTCGCTGTCACTATGAACATCTAAACCGTGAAAATGGGGTGAAAATGTCATTTAGCCTTGGAACGAAAACTCACCGTGCTTTCACCCCTATTTCATCATGGCACACAGTTAGCCAAGTCATTTTCACGGTGTTTTCACCAGCGGTCTCCAAGGCCACATTCCTGGTGGTAAATGGCTAGAGGCAGTTTTGAAGTATCTGGGAGTGACAGTTACAAGGACACCATACAGTACCTCTATGGGGGCTGGTGGTCCCTACTGGTAATTGAATTAGCAATCCCTCAAGGCTGGAGCTTGCCACCCTAGATATTCACTGTTTGGTCTCTTTAGTAACCTGAAGATGTTATTTTCACGTTGAATTCACTGTAAAATGTACCGTGAAATCACAGTGAAATGACATTTTTACCCCTTTTTCACAGTGTAGATGTTCATAGTGTGTGAACATCCAAATCCTGAAAAACAGGTTATAATGTCATGTTGCCGTGAAAAAAAACCCAAAATCATCACAGCTATTTCACCACTTGTTCATGCGTGTATTCCTCTTCACCAGCTTGTCCTGGTGATTTCACCAGTCGTCTATTCAAGGCCACATTCTTGGTGGTAAATAGCTGCAATGCGCACAAGCCTATGGGCAGTATGGTGTACAATTCCACAAACAAAATCACTACGATTAGTGCCTGATGAGTTGTGTGTTGATTAGGATAGAGCATCTGTAATTTAATTCCCCAGCCCCAGGCTGGACCTTATCACCCTAGATATTCAGGGTGTTTCACACTGTATTTTACATGCTATTCAAGTAAAGAAGAGTGTAATACAAGCCAAAAGCACATGGCATTGCTTTTCAGTCCGGTTTGTAATCCTGTTTACACAAGAAAGACTTTTCGCGCTTAGTCGATTTCCACGCTTGAGCAGCTCTATGGAATATTGGGCCCCTGGTCATTCTAATTGGTGAACTGAGCAGTTTGCAACATGTTCTCGTTGCTTTGTTCTCATGTTGATTTTAGTCTTTGGAGCCAGTGTGAGGAGTCGCCGGACGGCAAGATCATGTTTGCCGACTTCCTGGCCGTCCTGAATGTGGACGTTTCGCCGGGAGACCTGGTGGGGCCGAGCACCAGGATCCAGGTGCTTAGCGACTTGAGCGAGCAGCAGAGACAGGCGGACCTGGATATCAGGTGAGCGCACCATTGGGCCGGGCTAGGAACACTGAGCCATCAGGACCCACTGATTTAAGTGGCTCTGATCAATGCGGAATTCATTGCATGGATCGCGTAAAGCAAGGATTCAGCGCTCAGAGAGCTGTCGCAGAAGTTCTGCGCTTAACAGAGAGGAAATTGACAATCGTTCGTTGAATTTTGGCGACCTAAATTTCAACGCCGACCACGTATTCAGACACGACCCCTAGAAATTTTTTCACCAATGCAGGTTTGAACTAGGTATTGTTTTCAACCCCTAACTGTATTGCTTGACCTCCTTTGCTGAAACCGATTCGCAAAAAGCACTTACAAGCCAAGAATTTCTGAGCTAAAGGTTTAACCAAATCAGGTGTGACTGCAAAATACTGAAACACAGTCCTGTGATACATTCAGAAGGGATTTTGGCCCTGAATGATAATTTAGACGTGCTATAGGTGGTTGGAGAGATACATCTAGTATCTTAAAACCTGTCCTCATCCTTAATGTACCTTTTGCAGTGCTAGATTCTATTGACTAACATCTGATAGAGATTCAGTGTGGGGTTCCTCATCTACCCAATGTGTAATCAACACTGCATGCTCCATTCTTTGCCCCATTGCTCGCTTGGAAAAAAAAAAAACTAAAACCCAAAGGCAACTCGTATAGGTTTGGAACCCAAAACTCTCGCTCTAGCACAGACCGGCGGACCGAGAAAACTATGGCAAACTGGGGGGATTGGTAGACTTTGATATTAAGTATTCCCATCGATTTGTCAACAGACTGACCAATGTGCAGCTGAACGCGCTGGAAAGGACCAGCCAAATGACGGCCGATCAGGTCATGGTTAAACTCAAGGATCGTATGGCTCAGAAGTCTGGCCGCATCAGGGACAATTTCCTGCGATACTGCAAGAACCGGAGGGGGAAGCTCTACAAGAAGGAGTTCAGAGAGGTGAAGTATTTACAGATATGTGACCCGGCACAGCGACATGAGGAATATCTCACCAAAACACTTTTCGAGTAAACAACGCCTAAAGTCAAAGTATCTTCTCTATTCGATTAAAAATCAATTTTTATTTTTTTTTGTATTTTCGGAAAGTTAATGTATTGAAGGAAATGTTGATATCATTTGAAAATTAATGGTACACTCTTTCACATCATTAGAAAATCTCAAAATCTCAAAAGTGGGGGTTATTCCTCATTATGATGTGCCGGGTCACATATGCACTGTGTGTTCTGTTGCAGAGGAGGTGCAAATTGTTGAGAGTGCAAGGCAGATGCAGCTAGAGTTTGATGGAGTTATACATGTATGTCCCACCCATATCTTACATTGTAGCTTGTTGCAGGACACATTGTGCTGGTCACTGTGACTAGGTTCAAATTCCGATCTCACGTGATTTCCAAGAGGTCATCCATACCCAAACAGAGGCAGAAGACCTCAAAACTGCACAGACTGCATTGCAAAACATATATATATATGGCTGTCCATCCATTTCGATAATGACTGAGACTGTCATTCTATATGGTCAGGTTAGTTCTTGTTATGCTTCCTGGCATGGCTCCACAGACCAATTTGACTTGTACTGCGGAAGCTGCAGACAGTACATGCATAGAAATTGGCATGATATTGGGCGGTTATATTTGGCAAGGCATTATGTACTCTTTCTTGTCCGCATCAAGAAGAAGAAGTAGGGATTGTGACAAAGTTTCACATTTCCATCACTTACAATCTTCAGCTGACGACATCAGCGTAATCCTCAAGGTTCCAAATCTGCAGCCAAAAGTTTGGAACCCCACAGTACTGAGTCATTGTACACTTTTGTCTCCCGTCTAGGTCTTGAAGTCCTTTGGGATGTACATGAGCGACGAGCAGTTCGGCCACCTCTGCGAGGGCATCGGCTTCAATAGGGGACCTCTGACCTACTCGGACTTTGTGGAGCAGTTTGAGGACCCCCGGGCTGGGGGTCCTGGTGATGAGATCCTGAGGGTGCCCAACCATCGCTACACTCACCTGGCCACCATCAACATGACGGCGGAGGAAATAGAAAGTCTGTTGAAAGACAAGATGAGGCAGGCGTTTGGGGTAAGCGCTCTCTTCCTCACCTCGGTAGAAAGTAACAGTGCCAATCCAAACCCCGGCCGGACCTCTGACACTCCCGAACTCCCTGTAATTAAGCCCATCGATAGACATTCTCCAAAATGCAGTTGGTCTTGCTGGAATTGGCTGCGGCCACTAGCTAGCTCATTCCAAAGAGTCATGCATGATTGTCTGTGAAGGCTGCTCTCTACAAGCCTCGGCTTATATGAACGGCCCCATACTTTCTCACACTTTTATTTTACATTCTTTATATAATCAAATTTGTGTTGTAGCTTTGTTATTTTTTCAAATATATTTATTTCTTTTTATCTTCTTTAATTTGTATGCTTGTGGAAAGTATGGAAATAAATATTGTTGTTGAATTGAATTGAATTGAATAGCTATAAATTGGATGCAGCTTGCTTTGAAAGTGAACTTCACCTGCGAAATTCAGAGCATGATTGGTAATGTGGGTGCTGCTGCCAGTGTATGTTATTGATTCATGGAAGATAATGAAAGATCTTGTCCTCATTAGTGCCAATTCACTTTGGATCAAATTATGCCCTATAGCCGTATAGATCTCTCTGATTTTTCTAGGGATTCCAGTTAAAGTGCTTTCCTTATGGAACAATTGAGATTCTAGAGATTCTAGAGGCAGCTTGAGATTCTAGCTGCCTCTAGTAGTTCTGCCCTTACAGGTGATCCAATACCATTCAGGTGCTTTCCTTTATGGAACAGTACTTAGTGCACTTACTCTGATCAAATGGGGAACCAGGGTGGATTTCACAGAGCCTTACGATGCATCGTAATTCAACTTGCGATTGATAACCCATCGTAGCTTTTCATAGGGATTCCAGTTGGAGATTATAGCTGCCTCTAGTAGTTCCACCCTTACAGGTGATCCAATACCATTCAGGTGCTTTCCTTTATGGAACAGTACTTAGTGCACTTACTCTGATCAAATGGGGAACCAGGGGTGGATTTCACATAGCCTTACGATGCATCGTAACTCAACTTGTGATTGAAAACCCATCGTAACTTTTCATAGGGATTCCAGTTTGAGATTCTAGCTGCCTCTAGTAGTTCCACCCTTACAGGTGATCCAATACCATTCAGGTGCTTTCCTTTATGGAACAGTACTTAGTGCACTTACTCTGATCAAATGGGGAACCAGGGGTGGATTTCACATAGCCTTACGATGCATCGTAACTCAACTTGTGATTGAAAACCCATCGTAACTTTTCATAGGGATTCCAGTTTGAGATTCTAGCTGCCTCTAGTAGTTCCACCCTTACAGATGATCTAATACCATTCAAGTGCTTTTCTCATGGCATTGTATGGAATGAAAATTAATGCACTTACTCTCAAATGGGGAACCAGGGGTGGATTTCACAAAGCCTCACTATGCATCGTAACTCAACTTATGATTTATAACCTACCGTAAGTTCTCATAGGGTTTCCGTGCATCTTCCATCACCTTACAATTGATCGTGAATTACAACGAGTTTGAAGAGATCAACCGCTAGACACCCCAACATTCATGTACTGTTTCCTTGCCAAGTCCTGCTATTTCTGCATTTTCTTCTGTTCACTTCAACCCTGCTCTCACTATGAACATCTAAACTGAAAATTTCATTTAGCCATGAAAAGAAAATTCACCGTGTTTTCACCCCTATTTCATGGCACACAGTTAGCCAAGTCATTTTCACGGTGTGGTTAATGGCTAGAGGCAATTAACGAGTGACAGTTACAAGGACACCATACAGTACCTCTATAGGGGCTGGTGGTCCCTACTGGTAATTGAATTAGCAATCCCTCAAGGCTGGAGCTTGCCACCCTAGATATTCACTGTTCGGTCTCTTTAGGGACCTGAAGATGTCCTTATCAGGTCACAGAGGTGATTATTTTCATGGTGAATTCACTGTAAACTGTACCGTGAAATAACAGTGAGTTTTTAGTTTCACGGCGAAATGACATTTTCACCCCTTTTTCACGGTTGTTCATAGTGTGTATTGTATATCGCCGGGTCATCTTGTCTGGATAAGATAGTCATTGCCCTTTTCCCTCCTTGATTCTGACCACACAGAGTCTGCGAACCACCTTCTACAAGATGGACGACAATCACGACGGCCTGGTGGAGCAGGAGGACTTCCGACGCCTGTTGGACCTGCTGATGTTCACGGTCTCCGACGAGGAGTTCCGCCGGCTGATGAGCAAGTTGGCCATCAACAAACGCACCAAGCTGAGCTACAAGGACTTCCTGGAGCGCTTCCAAGTGGTGGATGCCCCGGGAAGCCACAAGTGGCTGGACTCGGACCACAGGTAAAGGCGTGAGGTTCCTGCATTGTCAGCATGCCTACCTTGCTCTCTCTCTCTCTCTCTCTCTCTCTCTCTCTCTCTCTCTCTCTCTCTCTCTCTCTCTCTCTCTCTCTCTCTCTCTCTCTCTCTCTCTCTCTCTCTCTTTCTAGCTCTCAGTTTCTTGAAAATTGCTAAGATTCTCTCAATCAGGTACACCCAGCCTACAAGCCACTGCAACTTGAGAAGAGATTACCCTATTTGATTTGTTGTATCAATGCTGCAAAGCCTGCCGATTTAAGTCTCTTTCTTACGACGAGCTGCTCACAGCGGCTCGAGCAAAGTGCACTTCCAGCCGGCAAGCCGCTGGCAGCAGCTTGCCGTAAACCTTTTGCAGATGAATTCATAGTGAAAGAGCTAAATCACCCAAAATATATACTGAATGGTTGTAAGGGCGGATATTTCAATCCTAGCAGAACCTTTCTCAAGGACAGATTTCTGTGTGATGTTTAAATAAATACATGAAAAAGGGAAACTGTTTTCAAAACAATTCATTGAAAGAGGTAATTAAGGCCTGACGTTTCGATCCTAGCAGGAACTTTCTCAAAGGCAGAATATATAGAGTAATGTACAGAGTCTGCCTTTGAGAAAGGCCCTGCTAGGATCAGAATTTCAGTCTCTCTCTGAAGTTATCCCTAAAGGTCTAGTTTCAGGCATCCCCACCATGCTTTAGCCATGTAGGCGATAATCTGAAGTCATCGCTGCCAGACTGATTCAGAGAGGTGCGCGCTGGGCGGGACCACTAGGGCAGCCCTTATCGGTTGGCCGCTTTTTCACGCACCTACCATTAGGTACCTAACTGCCCCACTAGGCGTTGCTGCCCCAATGCTGACCGTAGCGTGACAAGAGTCGCCCTTGCGATTGCAGGTTCAACAAGACCATTGACCCCGTTGAGCTGGCGGCCAATGAAGTGCACGACATTCTGGTCACCAAGGCCCAGCGCCAGTACCAGGACCTTGCCAAGGCCTTCATGTCCATCGACAAGAATGGCAACGGCGTCATCACCAAGAAGGAGCTCCGAGACCTCTTGTACACCTTCATGCTGCCGATGACCCGCGACGAGTTTGAGGTCCTCTGGAAGAAGTAAGTCGTCGACGGGATTTCCTTTACAGTTGTTCCCAGCGATTTATTTCGTAAATCTGATCCGGAGTAATTGCGTGTGCTTGATTTAAGACGTGTAAGAGGGGTTTATCCTTGACTGCACAGAAATGATAAACCAGTATCGTCCGATAAGGACACTTATGCTGAAGATTTGAAGTCATCGTTGCCCCTGACCATTGTGTTCATGCCCTCCTCACAACGTTTAGCGCACAATTGACCTTGTCTCGTAGAATCTGTAGGAAGAATTACGTTGCTCAAAAGCAAGTCAAGAACTGTTTTACGTCGGCACTATTGGCAAATAATCTCTTTTGAAATAACTGTAGGACTCGTTGATTCAAAAATAACATGCTCTGCAGTCTCCCAATTGAATCAGAACCAAGTCCCAGTCAGAACCTGAGTGATAACTCAGTTATCACTCGGGTTCTTCTCAGAACCATACCTCTTCTTTAAAGAGACCTTTTATTATACATGGTGTCACCGCAAACCCTCCTAAATTGGTTCACCCACCATGCAAAGCCTAAAGTCTTATGTATGAATAGTGTTTCTACTGATGGACAGAGCTCACTGTCTGATGAGATGTTCGTCCCCAGCAAACGGTAGTTGAATAAACTATCGGATGTCTGTCACAGGTACGATTTCAACAGGAAGGGTTACATTGACCATCAGCATTTCCTGCACATGATGGGCAAGTCCTTTGCACCGGGGGATGAAGCAGGAGTCAGTCGGCGCATTGTGGAGGATTCGTACGAGGCACTGGAGAACCACCACCTCAACCAGATGGATAAGCAGTGAGTATAGACCTTGTTGCACTTATCCAATTCAACATTGGGAAGATTGGAAAACATCGATGTCCACAGATTTTCTTCTAATGTACACAGTTTGTAGGTGGTCATGATAGACTCCTCATGTTGAAATCTTACGGTCTGGGATGCTGTATTTCTTGAGAAATCTTCACTCAAACATCAACGTTCATTAGTTCAATAGTTCATTACTCACGAGTAAAATACTATTTCTTACACTCAGATTACCATTTGAGCTAAAACCTTCACAGGTTTTCTTTTTTTGAAAGTTTATGGTTTAACACACAAACTGTGGCAATTTTTTGACCTTTACCGATGTTGTATAGTGAACATAGGGACCTACTACTTATAGAAGACTGAATGTACCGGGTACCTTATTGGCCCATCCACTGCAGCATGCATAAAATTGTTTCCTACATGTGACCAGTGAGTGTAGACCTGTTTAAATTGACATCAATGAAACAGACTCCTTCCATAACCATTGGACATGTTGGATAATGTGTCTATTAGCAGATAACCCTGTGGGCATCTCATATCTGAAAAGCCTATACTAATATCACCATAGTCTGCCACTTCTGAAGACAAGAAACTTTCTGCCTCTGTGTGTCTCATACCATGCATCTTGAAATATCCCAAGCTCCATGCACAAGGCAAACTGCATTAAACTTTGATCTGATGGTCAGTAGTACCATAGCTGTTAAGCGTCTCATTTAATGATTGTTCAACTTTTTTTGAGAAATTGGAGAAAGTTTTCAGCTACATTTCGGTCATTTGTGTCAGTATTAGTTTGCAATATTTTAGCATGACTTACAATCCTACCAACAATTCACGCTGAAATTGCTTTCTAAATTCCACAAAAAGTAGTTCCCTACTTCAGGCCTTTAACTTTGTGCAGAATGGCTGTTAAACCTGTGCGTCTCTCTATGCCCTCTCTCAGGATGAACATCACCATGAACCCGGCCTTCCGATCCTGCCGACAATCCACGCTGGACTTGCTTTCTAAATTCCATGAAGGGAGTTCCTTTACTAGAGGCCTTTGTGCAGAATGGCTGTTAAACCTGTGCGTCTCTCTATGCCCTCTATCTCAGGATGAACATCACCATGAACCAGGCCTTCCGATCCTGCCGACAATTCACGTTGGACTTGCTTTCTAAATTCCATGAAGGGAGTTCCTTTACTAGAGGCCTTTGTGCAGATTGGCTGTTAAACCTGTGCGTCTCTCTATGCCCTCTATCTCAGGATGAACATCACCATGAACCAGGCCTTCCGATCCTGCCGACAATTCACGCTGGACTTGCTTTCTAAATTCCATGAAGGGAGTTCCTTTACTAGAGGCCTTTGTGCAGAATGGCTGTTAAACCTGTGCGTCTCTCTATGCCCTCTATCTCAGGATGAACATCACCGTGAACCAGGCCTTCCGATCCTGCCGACAATTCACGTTGGACTTGCTTTCTAAATTCCATGAAGGGAGTTCCTTTACTAGAGGCCTTTGTGCAGATTGGCTGTTAAACCTGTGCATCTCTCTATGCCCTCTATCTCAGGATGAACATCACCATGAACCAGGCCTCTCGATCCTACCGACAATTCACGTTGGACTTGCTTTCTAAATTCCATGAAGGGAGTTCCTTTACTAGAGGCCTTTGTGCAGATTGGCTGTTAAACCTGTGCATCTCTCTATGCCCTCTATCTCAGGATGAACATCACCATGAACCAGGCCTTCCGATCCTACCGACAATTCACGCTGAAATTGCTTTCTTAATTCCACAAAAAGTAGTTCCCTACTTGAGGCCTTTAACTTTGTGCAGATTGGCTGTTAAATCTGTGTGTCTCTCTATGCCCTCTCTCATCAGGATGAACATCACCATGAACCAGGCCTCCAATGCCTCCTTCATCTCAGCCAGTCAGCTGGAGCAGGGCCTGAAGGACAGGTTCCGGGACCGCTACGCCTCCTTCCAGACAGCCTTCAACGAGCTGGACCTGAGCAAGACTGGCTCCATCACTGTCAAGGAGCTCAAGAAGGTCCTGCTGGACCACAACTACCTGGTGGATGATGACACCTTCGCTGACTTCTTACAGAGGTAGGCGCCAAGGGTTTTGCATTTGAGCACGTGATCGATATTATGAGTAGGGGAAATTGAATTAGACAATAGGTTTGCGGTAACGCTATGCAAAATTCTCTTTTGTTAGTATGTACATGTGTGGTTCTGAAAATAACCGGAGGGACTAGACATTTCAAACAGTGTGCTCTGTTCGTCTTCAGTCTCCTGAAACACATATATGTACTCACAAGAGAGAATTTTGCATGGTGTCAATGCAAACCTACTACTTCTACAATTCTCACCATGAAAAACCTTTGAATATCATTCCTTGTGGTTGAAATTGACTACGAGCCGTGTGAGAATTGTGTTGACTTTGTGCCGCCTTTGTCCTGGGTAGGATTGGAGTGCAGGCAGTCAAGGGCAAGTTGTCCTACCAACACTTCCTGGATGCCTTTGATGAGGCCAGGGAGTCTCGCTATCGGCAGAAGAACCATCCAGTGGTCAGGCCCGAGAGCTTCTCCCTGATCAGTCCGGACAAGGCAATGAAGAAGCTCAAACGATTGATGTCCACACAACTACCCGTCCTCAAAGCTGTAAGTCAATCTCTGTTTGGGGCTCAAAATTTGCCGAAAATCCTCATCAAGACCATAGGGTTTGTGCCTCCACATTCGACCGGACTGGAATTTGTCAAACCTCCATAATACTTGATTATCCCCCAGCGAATCACTCATTGCAAACACCAGTTTTCAGTAGAGGAAGAAGCAGAAACAAAACTGAGTGAAATACGATCGCTGTCGAATATGGTTTTATGCCATCATTCATTAGTCATGGATATTCATTTTTGGTCTCTGTTGAAAGCTCACTGGATTAATGCTGATCGTGTGTGTTGATTGATTGTATTGATTAGATTAAATGGGGGCAAGGATGGGGGTGCCTTTTCTTGTGGCTTTTTGGGAGTGAGTAATCACTTTTGGTTGGGATTTCATGATGGGGCACCTAATGTCGGGACACCTGATGTAAGGGGGCACATCATGTAAGGGTGGCACCTGATGTAAGGGTGCACCTTATGTAAGGGACACCTGATGTAAGGGGCACATCATGTAAGGGGACACCTGATGTAAGGGTGCACCTTATGTAAGGGACACCTGATGTAAGGGGGCACATCATGTAAGGGTGCACCTTATGTAAGGGACACCCGATGTAAGGGGGCACATCATGTAAGGGGACACCTGATGTAAGGGAGATGTAAGGGGCACATCATGTAAGGGGACACCTTATGTAAGGGTGCACCTTATGTAATAGGGTGGCACCTGATGTAAGGCGACACATCATGTAAGGGGACACCTGATGTAAGGGTGCACCTTATGTAATAGGGTGGCACCTGATGTAAGGCGACACCTGGTTTAAGGGTGCACCTGATGTAAGAGGCCATCTGGTGTAAGGGGACACATCATGTAAGGGGACACCTGATGAAAGGGTGCACCTTATGTAATAGGGTGGCACCTGATGTAAGGGGACACCTGATGTAAGGGGACACATCAGGTAATGGGGCACGTTATGTAAGGGGGGCTCCTAATGTGAGGTACCGGTAGCACCTGATTTTGTCTGGCACCTTATGTAGGAGTTACATGTACATGTACCTGGTGTGTGTGGGGGCACCTAGTATATAGAAGACAAAACGTTTTTTTGTCCTTTCTGCTCCCATGCCCTTTCCATTACTGTCATACCCCTTCTCTTACTCATTTGTCTCTGTCCCCGACTCTCGCTGCTCGCTGCAGGCCTTTGGTGCATTTGACAAGGACAAGAGAGGGCGGATCACCGCCCCCCAGCTGCGCCGAGTCCTGGACAACTTCTGCTTCAAGCTGACCGACAAGCAGTTCAAGCACCTCATGTCAAAGGTCAGGGTCTGCTCGGATCTTACGATCAGCTACTTGGCATTCTTGGACGAGTTTTCAAACAGCGAAAATGAGGTAAGACATTTTGATGGTGTCCAGGCTCCAAGAAATGTTCTGGCTTTCCTATTTCAATGTAAAAGCTACCAGTACACAATATAAAGTGAACATAAAAAGCAGTCGAAGTTACCTATCAGATAGGTAAAACCATCAGATATAACCAATCAGACATGAAAAACTTATAGAAAAGAAAACAATAGAAAAACAATGTGTCTAATATCAATGTGGGGATTAAAAGTTTTAGAGTGCAAAAAATATCTTGGTGCATGCATTCGTATTGACAGTAATATAAATCAATTGACATGCCTTTGCCTCTTTATGAGTGACATTATCTGGCCAAGTATGATCTATGGCGAGCTAATGCTATTGTTTGAATTTTGTAGCTTTCCATTTGATCTGATAGAGTGCAATAATTATGTCCGTCCCTTGTGTTAGATCGCCAACAATTGGTTTGAGTCCCTGAACAAGGCAGAGCAAGCCCGGGCCCAGACACCGGCCCAGTACACCCAGGAGGACCTGCAGCAGGACCTGGCCGAGACTGTCTCGGCCCGCTTCTACCGCTTCGCCGAGAAGTTTGCCGAGATTGACTACGCCAAGATTGGCGTGGTGTGCAAGGAGGACTTCAAGGCGGTGCTCGATGAGCTGGCCTTCAGGATGAACCCTGACCAGGTGAGCCAAGCCACCTGCAACACTATACCAGTCACTTTTTCATTTCCTAAGCTGTGGTGAAGTCGGCTTTTTCAAACAAAGGAAAGGAATCTTGATTGCATTCGTTTTCAAATCCCGTCCCAGTCCAGTCAAAGTTTTCTTTGCCAATTTTTCAAATTGTTCAAAAAAGTTCCCTGTCAGTTTTTTTCCTCTGTTTGTTTGAATTGAATTGAAAAAAGCTGCATCCACCTTTGTGTGATCCCCGAGCTGCTGTAGCCAGGTTTACAACCATTGGTTGTTTGCATCTGAATGAATGCTGGGGTGCGATCCCTGGAAATATACGGCAGTTAATGGTCGAATTGCTTCTGACTGGCGCCCCCACCCCGGCAAAGACTAGTTGACTATTTGGGAGGCCACCATCTAAGGACTGGATAGCTCAGATGGAAGAGCACTGATGCGTCAGTCCAGAGGTCTCGGGTTCAGGTCCCGGTCCAGTCAAAGTTTTCTTTGCCAATTTTTCAAATTAATGAAAGAATCGAAAAATTGGTGAAGAAAACTTTGACTGGACTGGAACTTGAACTCGAGACCTTTGGCTTAACAAACCAGTACTCTTACTATCTGAGCTATCCATCGCTTAGATGGTTGCCTTCCTTAATAGTCAACTAGTCTTTGCCGGGATTGGAGTGCCAGTCAAAAGCATAACGTACGTCAATGCAGAGGTCTCGGGTTCAAGTCCCAGTCCAGTCAAAGTTTTCTTTGCCAATTTGTTCAAAAGTTCCCAGTCAGTTTTTCCTTTATTTGTTTGGATTATTGAAAGAGCGGAGAAATGTTGACTTTATTAAGCAGTTTGCAACAATTGTTTAGATTACTTAAATTGAGCAAGGGTATTTTGATATCCTCTGGGCTCCTGCAACGCTAGCTTTGATCAGCGTAGGACTTAAAATCTTCTTCATCTTTGTGCTCCAGTCAACCGTGTCTTTAATGTTCACACCCATGACTCAATCCTCCCATCGTATCCAGTTTGACAGCCTCTGGCAGACGTTGCCGACCAACGAGTTTGGGAACTTGGAGTACCGCCGGTTCCTGAAGCAGTACACATTGGACGGCCTGGATGTCTCTAAGGTGGACACTCTCTCAGACATGCCCAGAGCGGCTCCTGTCCAGCCGTTGCGGCAGATCCAGACCAGCCCAGCCATCAGGTCACCCAGTAAAATGGTATGTAGCACCACGCCTCTCATCATCAGTCAGGGGGTCTCATAGCCTTCCATTATTTCAATCAAAACTTAAATCAACTTTACTATCAAATTATAATAGACCAGATTGACCTTCTTACTGGGTTACTACTCGATATCTTTCTCTGATAGGTAATAGACCTATTTATTTATTTTGTCTTGTATAATTTAAAACTTTCATATTTTGTTTTCTCTCATGAAATGGTTACATTAATTCTTGTTAAGGGGATTCCCACTCGACAAGCTCTGCTTCTTGGGGATCCCCTTCCACCATCTCAAATTATAAAGAATGTGCCCAAAGTGTATAGATATATATTCTGTAAAATATGCTTGAATCTTAAGAAATCCAAAACAGCATGTATGTATTTATGCCCTGCCACTTAATGAAATGAGATGTGGTAAAAAATAATGAACAATGAATGAATGAATGAATGAAAGGGGCTTGCTTCCATGTCTGATGAGATAGGAAAGATTCAACAGATGCTTTAGAGAGCAGCAGAAGATTTCAGCTGAGCTTGATGAAGTAGATCGATAAGACTTGATAGTTTGCATTGCGGAAGTACTAAGTGGAAAGTTTGCGGTGACACCACGTGGCTCTGAAAAGAGCCGGTTACTCAATGTTTCAGGTAGTGTGTACTCTGCCCGTTGTCAGGAGATGGTCTTCTGAGAGCAGTCTCCTGATGTTGGACTTCTCTTAAAAGTCTTTTAACTGACTTTCATCAGGCACTCTAAGAAGTCAATAATCATAGGAGATCCTCAATTTTCATAATCAGAAGCATTTTGTGATCTTTGTCACATTATCTAAGAAATAGAGATAAGTCCTCCATTGTGAGGAGTTTATACAGATAATCTTGTCTCCTTTGATTCGGCAGTCTGGACGGCTGTCCACGGGTCAGTACCGGATGGCCACCCCACTGGTCAATGCAGAAAGTGCTGAGCAGAGATTGAAGAGCCAGATGGGCAGGCAGTGGAAGGAGGTCCAGCGACTGTGTCGCCTGCGAGACCCCGATGGCACGGGGGAGGTCAAGAAGGAAGACTTCAGAGGTACGTAGTGGAAGATATTCCGATCATGGTCCTGGGGTGGATGTCACAAAGCCTTGCCACGCATCGTAACTCAACTTGTGATTGATAACCCATCGTAGCTTTTCATAGGGATTCCAGTTTGAGATTCTAGCTGCCTCTAGTAGTTCCGCCCTTACAGATGATCCAATACCATTCAAGTGCTTTCCTTATGGAACAGTACTTGTGCACTTACTCTGATCAAATGGGGAACCAGGGGTGGATTTCACAGAGCCTTACGATGCATCGTAACTCAACTTGTGATTGAAAACCCATCGTAGCTTTTCATAGGGATTCCAGCTTGAGATTCTAGCTGCTTCTAGTACTTCCACCCTTACAGATGATCCAAGTGCTTTCCTTTATGGAACAGTACTTAGTGCACTTACTCTGATCAAAAGGGGAACAAGGGGTGGATTTCACAGAGCCTTACGATGCATCGTAACTCAACTTAATTGTGATTGATAACCCATCGTAACTTTTCATAGGGATTGCAGTTTGAGATTCTAGCTGCCTCTAGTAGTTCCGCCCTTACAGATGATCCAATACCATTCAAGTGCTTTCCTTATGGAACAGTACTTGTGCACTTACTCTGATCAAATGGGGAACCAGGGGTGGATTTCACAGAGCCTTACGATGCATCGTAACTCAACTTGTGATTGAAAACCCATCGTAGCTTTTCATAGGGATTCCAGCTTGAGATTCTAGCTGCTTCTAGTACTTCCATCCTTACAGATGATCCAAGTGCTTTCCTTTATGGAACAGTACTTAGTGCACTTACTCTGATCAAAAGGGGAACAAGGGGTGGATTTCACAGAGCCTTACGATGCATCGTAACTCAACTTAATTGTGATTGATAACCCATCGTAACTTTTCATAGGGATTGCAGTTTGAGATTCTAGCTGCCTCTAGTAGTTCCGCCCTTACAGATGATCCAATACCATTCAAGTGCTTTCCTTATGGAACAGTACTTGTGCACTTACTCTGATCAAATGGGGAACCAGGGGTGGATTTCACAGAGCCTTACGATGCATCGTAACTCAACTTGTGATTGAAAACCCATCGTAGCTTTTCATAGGGATTCCAGCTTGAGATTCTAGCTGCTTCTAGTACTTCCACCCTTACAGATGATCCAAGTGCTTTCCTTTATGGAACAGTACTTAGTGCACTTACTCTGATCAAAAGGGGAACAAGGGGTGGATTTCACAGAGCCTTACGATGCATCGTAACTCAACTTAATTGTGATTGATAACCCATCGTAACTTTTCATAGGGATTGCAGTTTGAGATTCTAGCTGCCTCTAGTAGTTCCGCCCTTACAGATGATCCAATACCATTCAAGTGCTTTCCTTATGGAACAGTACTTGTGCACTTACTCTGATCAAATGGGGAACCAGGGGTGGATTTCACAGAGCCTTACGATGCATCGTAACTCAACTTGTGATTGAAAACCCATCGTAGGTTTTCATAGGGATTCCAGCTTGAGATTCTAGCTGCTTCTAGTACTTCCACCCTTACAGATGATCCAAGTGCTTTCCTTTATGGAACAGTACTTAGTGCACTTACTCTGATCAAATGGGGAACCAGGGGTGGATTTCACAGAGCCTTAGATGCATCGTAACTCAACTTGTGATTGAAAACCCATCGTAACTTTTCATAGGTCATACTGAGCAGAACCTTTCCCTTCTGCCTTTGAGAAAGGTCCTGCTGGGGTCAGATTGTCAGGCACTTGTTTACGAAGTCAGGGGCACAAGACAACTCAACAGATAAAAGAGATAAACCGAAGAAGTTAGGTGGTAAAATAGTGTTAAATGCAAAGCGCCATAAAACAACTTAAAACCGAATAAGAACTCAGATACACATAAAACAAAGGGGGAGACTTAATCAAACATGAATTTGTGCTATTGGCTTTGGTGCTATTGGAGAGCCTCCTCCAAGGACTGGTTTTCATATTCCATTTGTTCGCAGATATTGTGGAAAGCCTGGGTTTCTCTCTGGCCGGGGATGACTTGGACCAACTGACAACCAAGTATGACCTTCAAGGACATGGAAGGTAAGACAGACATGAAGCAGGGAGCCACCTTCCATCAATCTGATGGCATCTTGGTCAGCTACGGAGACATACTTCTTGACCGGGGCCAATTTCATAGAGCCGCTGAAGCACCCAAAATTGCATAAGCATGACAAATCTTCCTCCAATGAATCAGGTTGCCAGCCAAACTTCTACTTGTGTTTCATGCAAAGCGAGCAATGATAGAATACAAGTCAAGTACAGCAAGCATCAAGCGAAATATGGTTGGCAATATCTTCTTAACCAGGAAAAGAAATGTCTTGCTTTGTAGATTTTCACCCTCGAGCAGCTCTATGAAATTGGGCCAGATCTTATATGCCAGCTGCACACATCTCATCATGGCGTGCATGAAGCCAACTGGTTTATAATGGGTGTGTCTAATAAGCTTCCCTTTGTAAAACCTATACAGCTATGACCTCATTTCCCCCCTGAGTTTACTATACCTAACCTAAAATCAGGGTCACGTGGGGACAACCCAGGTGTCTACCCAGGAAAGCCAATGGAGAGCACACACATTATGAAGTCTTTGGAGTCAATGGGTATTTATTGTACAATAAATGACAATGTGAAATTTGGGGGCTTTGAATGTGGTCCTATTAGGCTTATAACTGTTGACAGATGTATCAGGAAAACTAGTGAGAAAATCAGTCGAGTGTTAAAGATCAGGGGCCAATTTCATAGAGCCGCTTAAGCGTCAAAATGTGCTTAAGCGCAAAAACTCATGAGCCACAGGATCCCCTTGCCTGCCCAAACTTCACTTTTGTTTCACGCTTAGTAAAGAAGAGTGGAATACGAGTCAAAAGCAATGAACATCACATCGCAGGGCAGTTTGTAATCCTGCTTACACGAGGAAGACTTTTTTCTGCTTAGCAGATTTTCACGCTTAAGCGGCTCTATGAAATTGGTCCCAGGAATCAAGCTCAGTTTCAATTTTCAGTATCACTGACAAAATTCATGTCACACTTTTTTGAAGTACATATAGTGTTCTGCACACCTACATTCTCGTGTAAAACACTAGGGACTAAGTCTTGCCTTCCTCTCATGTTTTGCTGTGCATTCTCTCCCTTTTATCTTAGATTTGCATATCTGGACTTCTTGAAGCACTTTGTCTTGAAGCTTCAGTCAGTGCCCGAGGAAGGGGATAGATCTCTCATGTCCAGGCAGAGGATACACCCATCTAAGATACCGGTGAGAAATTGACTTTGCAAAAGGAGCAAAAAACACCTAGAGCCAACCGATTATGATTCGCATTTTAAACGTAGGTCTGACTACTGACTGCCGAATTGGAATAGGGGTGGTGAGAGTTGAATGCAATGAACCGGGGTACGATAACTTATGGTGTTGCAGACAATGTCAAGCTAAAGGCATTGCCATGCAGGATGCATCTTAGAAGTGGTGACAAAAACCTGGTGTCTGTCATTGAAATGGAATATGCATCAATCAGTGGTTGAGATCATCAGCCAAAAAATGAATATGCTCTCAAATTTCAATGCAGCAATCTCAATAGCATAATCTTTCCCACAGGCTAAGACTCTAGCGTTTCCCCAATTGCTTCTTTGCAGACTAAGCCTGGGTCGTCAAGCAGCGACATGATCCAGGCCATGCTGAGAGTGCGGGAATGCATCATGGACAACTGGAAGCAGATGCGGCGAGTGTTCCGTGGGGTTGACCCGTCGGCAACGGGCATCGTCACGGCCCAGCAGTTTCGCACCGTGCTGAGGCAGTACAACATCAACCTCACCGAGGACGAGTTCTTCCACCTGATGACCTACTACGACAGGAATCTGGAGGGCAAGATCTCCTACAATGACTTCCTGCGAGCCTATCTGCAATGAAAGCCTGGCCCACGGGTGAGTTCGTGAGTCTCAATGCCCCCCTCCCCCCGGCTGCCTGTGAAGCATTGCCCAGAATGTGGCAGTGTACGGGCCTGACGTGACTCTTCAATGTAGCCCCTGTCAAGACAGCAGTTGCTCTAAATGGTGAAAGCTGTCGCCATTGAGATGGAACGTGATATTTCCTCTCCACGTTTGGCCTTCCAATCCTGAGAGTCACAAGAAATCTTTATCAGTGAATTGTGTTATCAAGGAGATTCAAAGGCCTCCCTCATCAGCATTCTTGTTTGACAGGGAAATTTCAATTGGACCAATGCTGTACTGTTTGAAGCAAAGCAACAATCCAATTGCTCAAGATGAGACAGTTGCCTTCTTCCCACTCATGTTCAGCAAACTCAAAGCAGACCTCGAGTGCGCTAGTCGCAGCAAATTTATCCATCAATTGGACTAATAGATCCATGTAAATGCAGCGTTGAATTTTATTGAGAGATTTGAAAAAAAATATCAGTTTTGAAAAATGGGTCTGCGGTGGTTTGTGAGGAAATTCTTCACTGGACCAAAATGACTTCTTGCTGACTGGAATAAACCTAGATATATACAAACCTTACTCAACCTTAATATTTTCATCAAGAAAGGTCTTTCTAGGTTTTAAATATTATTTTCATTTTTTAAATTAAGCTTCCATATATTTAGATATTCCAGTAATACAATGCAAGCCAGGCTTTGGTTTAGAAAGCATGAACAAGAAATAGAACAAGAAATAGACCACAGCAATGTTTTTTTAGCTGTTAACCAGATATAAATACTTTTTTTGGTAGCAAATGTAGACTGTATAATGGCATGTTTATTTTTCTTTACAAAGTTCCATTTCTATTTTTTTTCTGTATAGACTGTGACTGCTTGAAACAAAAGATCAAATGATTTTTAAAGAGCAGTTTTTTGTGAATCACATAATGTAATTAATCAATATAAAGTCATCTTTGCTGTACAGTGTTTTTGTATTTTTCTCCTCTGCAGCCTGTACAGATTCCTAATTGGTTATGATTCCTAATTGGTTATGATGTGTGATGTGAAAGGTTATATCCAAATCGATTTAAAATTTCAATGAAATTCCTGGATATTGACAGAAATACACCAATCATAATATGCATGATTTAAAAGATGCCTGGCTATTTATTGTCATTTTAAGCTGTTCCCGTGGGAAAAAAACCCTCATGAACACTATTAAATACCAAGAAAAAAGCATTTGAGGTAAAAGGTTATTACAAGGGTATTAAAGGGGCATTACATGTTACACGTGCCTATTCATCCTGTTATTTTTCCTTTTTTTTTTTTATTCAATTTAATAAAATCAATTGTAATGTATTCAGGTAGACTGAGTATTCTCTAGAAAAAAACAAACCCATACATCCACTCATACATACTCCGGTAGTTTCGATTGACTTGTACACATTGAATATGTAACAGATGAATCTAGCCCAAAGAATAATTCATAAAACAAACAGCAGTTCTAAATATAAATAAGATAATGCAGCAGATATATCAGATGTAAACAATAATGTTTAATTTAGAATAATGTCAAATGAGTGCACTGATATTAACTTAATTTAGACATTCCCCAAAGTCAAATTAGAATGCATGCTTTATACTTTTACAAGAGCCTGCTCATACTACAACTGCGATTTTATGAGTGCCACGTACTGCTAGCTATGATATACAGTAAATTCTGGTGAATGAAATGGAGTTTTGTCACAACAAAATTAAGTCCAAATTCTCTCAAGCTTATTCCAGTTACATGTCTTTTAAGCCTTGGCAAAATATTTGACGTATAGAGTATATAGAAATTCGGATGAATGTTTGCAGTAACCACTTAAGTCCTCATCTAACAGGATAAACACATAGCCTCAAGGGATATCCCAAAACAAAGCTCTAGATATAATTTGTGCAATCAAAGGAAAATGAAAACGTACAATCCTCCAAAATAAGGCATGGTCTCATATGTTGTGCACGATCCATCGATGGCACTTGATGACTGATGACGATTACTCTTTGCCAATGGGGATAGAGGGCAGTATTACCCTGTCCACTCGGTGTGGACTGGCCGAGGTCCTCATCTGTTTGGGGCTCTTGAGGAGCCTGTATGCACGCACCAAGACCACCAGGATAACGGAGAGCAGAAGCACAGTGGTAGTCAGCATGGGCAGCTCAACCAGGGACATGTTGAACTGTGTAGAATCCGCCATGACAGGGTGGCTGATCAGAGAGGCTGAGAAACGGAAGACAGATATTGCATCTGCTATTAATGTGCACTGATTGTGTCGAGTCTCAAAAGTTTGAAGGCCTGACATTTCGATCCTAACAGGACCATTGCCTTTGAAAGAGGTCCTGCTAGGATCGAAAAGTCCTTTGAGAAAGGTCCTGCTTGGATCGAAACGTCGGGCCCTCGAACTTTTGAGACTGATGTATTGCAGGTCATTTTAGTCAGTGAGCAGTTTGCAACAGTTTTTGTATTAACTGATTGTGTCAAGATTAGCAAGTCTGAAACTGTGGCCAAGATAAAGATCCCCAACGTCCATGATTGAAACCATAAACATGATTTCAATGTCTAAGGTCAAGATCAACTCTGATATCTTAGTATCCAAGAGTGAGTGTCAGATCTCGAGGCCAAGTTCAGTGTCCAAGAACAATACCAATACTGAGAGCCCAATTCTAATGGAAACAAGTCTTGACTTCACATGTGCCAAGTTTCAGCGAAATCGAAACTATGTTCTAGGGTCCCTCCTATATCCAGCAGGTTGTGAACTTCAGCCATGCCTGAATAACAGCGAGATGTCAGAGTCAACTAGAATGTTGTTTACAATATGAAAGCTTAGCCTGAGGCTCGGGTTTAGTCTGCGGTCATATTTTATCTTACTCGGTATAATATCACAGGCTTCTAAAAACAAGCATTTGGCCCCAGTTTCTTAAATACCATCAGTGTACCTATCAAGACAACAAACCTTCAAATTTGGAAACAAACCACAGCCTGGAGTTTCTGGTTTTGTCAGACGGAGACGAAGCCTGAGCTCGAGCCTAAGCCTTCATTTTGTAAACGGCCATAATGGACGTTTTGATATCTGGCCAATACCTTTCTTCTCATCAGTGTGGATCCTAATGGGTCCATCTGTGTTAGGATAGGCCTTGGACGAGGCACCGGACTGGTCAGATACATCCCTTCGGGCGACAGACGTGGCATCAATACACCCTCGTGTACAAAGTGACTCAGGGTCTTCTGCAAAGCATGTGGCTAAATCGCAGTGAATGAACACCTACACACATCAAATAATTAGGGAAAATAAAAAAAAAAGGAAAATTCATTAAGTCCTGCTCACCATAGCAACAGAGTGCAATAACTCAGTTCTGAACTGCTGGTAACTGGAGTGATGAAGAAATGTATTTATACATGCATTGTACACGTACAAGAATACGAACTTCAGAGGCACGGCGAACTTTAATCCGCTTAGCATGGCTACATGCATAAGCTCCAAATCAAGAGGTCAAGACTTACAGTGCCATGGAGGTCGTGTCCTGTAAAGGCAAAAGCTTCAATGGAGAAGCGTTTACGGGCAGGATTAGTGTGTTCATGGAACTGCACTGTATCATCCACCTTGCACCTGAAATGACAAATACAAATGCATGGTAACCTTGACTGGTGACAATGGTTTGCTGTTTGTGGAGTGTATTTTAGTAATACTGACAACAAACATGCTTGTGACATTGTGAAGACCTCCACTAATCATCTTACACAGGTTCTCTATGAAAGCCAAGGAGACAAGTCTAGGTCACAACTGCCAAGATTCACCTTCTTATTTATTTTTGTGTGTGAAAAGTTTAAAAACATAATGGGGCCTGATTTTTGTATTTTTGCAATAACTTGGAAACATTCCAACAAGGATTGAACATCACGACCTCTTCCATTTTGAGAGTTGAATCCTCTGCTCATTTCAGACAGCTGCACTTATTTACATTTTTATATTGCTTATTTTTACAATTCAAACTTTACATTCTATCAAATTCTGTTCCCAAATTTGAGAAAATACTTTCAGACACTTCCACCTAAACCAATATGGGAAAAAATTGAAGTGATTCATACTGATTTAGTCATGAATACTGATTCATCAGATAGATAAATATCTAAATCTTAATTTTAAAATTTAGTGGGCCTGACGTTTCGATCCTAGCAGGACCTTTCTCTGCCTTTGAGAAAGGTCCTGCTAGAATCGAAACGTCAGGCCCACTAAATTTTAAGATTTACATTTTGGTATTTTTAGTCAGTAAGCAGTTTGCAACATTTTTGTATATCACCCTACATCTTAATTTGTCTCTTTTTTCTATGCTCGCCAATCAACAGAAACAAGATCTAGGCTAATGTAATCAATTGAATTCATATTTAAATTTGTTTTGTTTGTGATTTTCAAAGGGTTGATTCAAAATAGCAGTTTTTCTTTGAAACTTTTGACCTAGTTGAATGATTGGGGTAAATGGTTGTATTACTGCTAACCGAGTGAGGGATGCATCTTGGTTTTCCCTTACCCCATATCAATGAAGACATAGTTGGTGAGATCCCTGGGATTAGCGGTAGGCGTTGCTCTGCAGGAGCTCAAGAACACAGTCATCTCCTCGTCGGATACGACCTTTGCCTCAAAGTACAGCCGCTCCTTTTGGCCGACGTCGATGGGATAGTTGTTGGGCCGGTACTTGCTACTGAAGCCGTCGTCTTGGTACATGCGCAGCATGAAGTTGAAGGAACCGTAGCCGGTCTCGTAGTAGATGATGGTGGTGATGTTGGGGTCAAACTGGGCATGGGTGACCCTTGCCCCGTCCAGTCGGCAGGTCACATGGACCTCCACGTTGTTGTCTCTGGTGATGATTGAGGTAGAACTCTCGGGCTGTGGCGGGATGTGGACGACATTCTGAACGGTCTGGATGTCACTGCTCTCTGTCTGCTGAAAAGAAAGCAATTAGATACATGTGAAGTTCAAGGTGACCAACTTGCAGGCAGACTGGTTGGAAACAAACTTTAGAAAGCGATTTCATGCTGAATTCTTTCAATCAAACAAATAGAGGACAAACTAGTAAAGAAAAAAAACTGAACAATTGGCAAAGAAAACTTTGACTGGACTGGGACTTGAACCCGAGGTCTCTGGAAAGGATGGACAGAAAAAAACTTGACTGAATTATCTACTGCACAATTACAGCAAATATAAAGGAAGGAAATGGACTGGTAATTTGTCATAATTTGTATTTGTATATTCCACCAGAACCATCCATGGTCAACTCTCTTTGCTGCAGTGGGAATACCAATCAGAAACATCCAAACATTCTACCATTCCTTTATTCATAATCAGAATACATTCTTAAAAGCTGCATCCACATTGTTCAATAGATCCCTGTACTGCTGCAACTGGTTTGACAAATTATTGTCCTTGAAGATTTGCCCTCATCAAATTAGTCAAATCCTAAACTCTACTTACTTATAAGATTGTTACAGTTAATACCTATATCAATTATTGTTCTCAAATTGAGTGGCAATCATTTAATCCTTCATACAATTCATTTAACCTCTGCATGCCTTGCCACATCAAGCAACTATCTTCACCAGTTCCAGCAAGCGCCACATGCTACCTTCGAACACATGCAAATGAGCATGAGATCCTTGCCTCAACAACTGTGCCGCACAAGTCATGCGGTGCGCCCAGGACATAGTGGGTCTCATTGAAGTCCTCTCCGGTGCAGGAAGGGTCATTGAGATGCATGTTTGCAGGCTCCACCAGGGAACTGACTGTAGCCAGCCAGGACTTGGACACATAGATCAGCATGAAACTGGAGAAACACTCTGGCACAGCTGTGGGCACATGCCTGAACTCCTCGGGGGTGAATCTGGTGGCAGGCAGGTAGTTATCAGCTGCAAGGAAGACGGAAACCAGTTATCCCACTTTTTCTTGATTGAAATTTGGTTCTTTAAAAAAGAAATCAATTTAGTGTCAGTTGAAATTACAAAAAAATTGACTATTTTGGAAGGATAGCATCTGAGGGCTGGATAGCTTAGATGGTAGGAGTTCTAGTATGCATAACCAATGGTCTTCGGTTTAAGTCCCGGTCCAGTCAATTTGTTTAGTTCCCTGTCAGTTTATCCTTTATTCGTTTGGCAGTTGAAATAAAGTTGGGTAAAGCAATGGCCACAATCTCTGATTAACTTGATTTGTGTTGCAGCTGGCAATATTACAACATTTTTGTTCAGAACAAACAAAGAAAACAATTAGTTCAGAGCCTCGATATTAAAAAAAAGTAAGTAAAAATGTGTAAACTCAAAGTTTACATCACTGCAGAAAAATCAGAGAGGAGACCATTCCAAAGTTCTGTGACCACGTTTACTGATGACTTCTACATGACTGTATATCCTTCTTGACATACATTTTGCAAAAAAATTAAATTCTCCTCTCTCACTGATAATTTATTGGACTGAGTAGGGCATTATTATACATGAGAAATTATTGGATATGAAGATATGGTGCTTCAGTGATATGTGAATGCCATTATATAATGGATGTTTCTTATGCAATAGACCTATGAGAAGAGGATTTCATACTGTGTTTTAAAGTTTGCCTTCACTGCTCATTTTGATATCCCTGTCTAGATCTAAGGTTGCCATATCTGAGTATGATATATTGAGACAGTGTTTGACTCAAGGGGAAATGTATGACAGCGACACCAAATAATGAAAAAGACACTCTTGTAAAGGGGTGTAATTTAACTAATTAAATTCTAGATACATGTAGTTTGCATAAATTATACTTCTAAGACACCTAATTGATAGGAGTGGGTAGACCCTAAAGGAGGCCAAGTAAAATGTTATACGTCGCAACTGAATATTCATGAGTTAATCTCTCGACTGCGGAAGGTCAATGGCCGGGTCCCGAAATTAATTTGTGCTAAGCAACCATGAATACATCTGACGTACGGCATTATAATTGGCCGCTTTTTTTAGGGTCTACCATAGGAGTGCCACCCCTGCCGGGTACAGCACCCGGACTTAACTTAACCTAGCCCACTGTTAGATATGCAAGCACCCGACTGTTTGCATTCTCCATGCACATGTGCTGACCACGTGAGTTGAGCCAGCCATTGAACAGCCTGACAACGGAGCGATAACATTATGGACACGGACCGCCATGATTTGAAGTTCTGCTCAAACAAATTGGTGAGTTTCCATTGTTTTTCTTCGAGTTATTCATGAAACAGGTATCTTTGGGAATCATTAAGAAGTGTGGTTGCCCTTTTTCTTACTTCCAACAGTTCCAGTGACTGGTGAGGGAGTTTAGAAACGCTTATTAATTATGTAGGCCTATCCATGATATGCTAATGATCCCGATACGTCAGTGAGAGAAGCACTATGTAAACACTGGCCACTATAGTACTATTATACAGTACGCCACTTTGTTGAGTACCCTAATGATGTAAAACATGTTACGGTCTTGTGCAGTATGTGGTTACAACATAAATGCCACCATAAACACAGATTTGGTGTACTTTGATTTAGGTTTCCGAGGGACACAAAATTGTACCGCGCTTGGATATTAAACTTTGTTATTGTTACTATGGCGGATCAATTTTAATATGCTTCTGCCCGGCACCCCTGTCCCAGCAAAGATAGATACTAGATAGGTCAACGTTTCTCCGTGGTCACAAGTGCACTGAAATCTTGTTGACGGGTCCAGTATACAGAAGGAACTAATTGGATTCAGGAAAAGGTTGAGGGTAAATATTGTACGTGGGGCTGGTCCCACCCTAGTCCTATAACTTGGACCCGACAAGTCACCCTTTTTTTAATCGAAACTCAAAATTTCTAAATTCGATAAAAAAAGGCTGACGGACTTGTCGGGTCCAAGTTACTCGGACTAGTCCCACCCTAAAACTTAAAAGCAACTCCAATTTCATGCTGGGACTCCTTGGGTTGTCCCGTGCGGCGCGCTGTCAGTTATGGCAATGTTACGAATACGAGATAATCATGTCTATTAGTATTAGTACATCCCAGGCCCACGGCCCGTGGTCGTACCGCGGCGATGAATGTGGCTATACCCGCACACCCCCGTCGGCGGTGCGGCGGTGCAGATCCCATCGCAGGGAACGAGGAACGATATAAAGGAACTTTTTTGTACGATTTTTGTAAAATGAGTCAGTGCTCATTACATCGCACTTATACAGCCGGCCAGTTCAACTTGTACCTTTATTCGTAAGCACCATCGACATGCCCTCATAATCGCGGTAGATTGGGGAATTTGAATCCAGGAAGTCCACACGTTTTTCTTACCACCCGAACTTGTATAGAGCCTGCCTATCAATCATTATCATCATCGACACATTTTCTTTCGTGGCATTTGAGTATTGTAAAATTTGTGTCATTAAACCTGACAAATACCGAGGAACAATTCGTTATAAATGGAGGAATCGACTTGCTCCGGACACGTAGGCTAATGCCCAAATTCGTGAGTTCACGCGCGAGCGATATAAGCGCAGCGTGATTATCGGAGCGACCCACCGGGCATGTGAGCTGGGCGACGGGCAAACATGACCGTCGTGCGCGGTGGCTTCGTGCTTTCCTGCTGGGCCATGGCCACGGGTTCAAACTGATATTGTTCGGTACACGAACCACAACAGCGGGCCCCTCGACATCAAACAATTCTTCATCACTGTTATAATTTATATAATGTCCCCCGCCACTTTCACTCTTTTAGATTTTTAGTCTCAATGTAGGGCAAACTGACTATAAATCCTTTTTACTCAAGTGAGGCGTATATGAATAATGTACTGCACAATGTACAATGTACAATGTACATGTACATATTAAGATATTCACTTCTACGTCACTTTGTTGAATTATTCATGACCTACCCGGCTGGAGCCCAGATAGTGCTTCCCGTGGAAGGTGCTATGATTTCCGTCACCCTATGCATATGACGTCACAGGCCAGAAGCAAACTTCACAAGGGTTGATCTCGCGCGTTTCAGAAATCGTGCTGACTCGGGGCTGACATTTTCGGCCCAGAAATCCATTGTTTGGGTTTGCAGGTGACACATCTTTCCATGAAAACCACCTAAAATGCCAAATTATTCTGAACCGTTGGACGGAGTTGCTCCTTAACAGCCTCGACCGATATACCTGCCTTGTACCCGTGATTGGTCTACTTACGTGTCGTTGAAAACGTCCACTCGGCTGCGGCTGACGCGCACTTGCATTTACTGTCCGTGCGCACAGCGCCCTCGTGCAGTCTCAGGGTGTACTTTGTGTCTGGGTCGAGTGTAAAGCCTGGGGTGGTAAAGACCACGTTGTCATCCTCGGCAAAGTCGACATTGTCGTTGGCTCCCGTGGCCAGATTGACTGAGTGCATAATCTGCCCAGAGGAATCCAGGATGAAGGAGACCATGGCACCAGCCCCTGTATCATGCTGCTCAACCTGAAATTTGAAGGAAGATTTCACTAAAGTAAAATGAACCATCTCTCTCCACCCCCTCCACCTCTCTCTCTCTTTCTCACTGACACTCCCTCTCTCTCCACCTCTCTTTCTCTCCGAGTGGACTCATAAAATTATTCCCAATTGATGAAAGCTATTACTGTGGTTATTTAATTGAAAGTGTTTTTGTTTTTTGTAATGTTGACCATGAACATCACCAGGCAAGACAAGCTGGGGGTAATAGTGGCTGATCTGCATGTGACTAGAAAGCATGAATCATGAGTTTAAAGCTTTTTGTCTTAGTGACTAGGCCGTGCAAGGATTGAATTACGTCAGGCCCTCCTATTTTTTGATATTCGTATTTTGGTCATTTTAGTCAGTAAGCAGTTTGCAACATTTCTGCATATTACTGGAGTTTTAAGTCACGTTAAAGGCTTCCTCGCAAACGGCACTGACCAAACAATGTCTTTCTAGTGTTGCTCATGTAGAAGGGTGGAACTTAACTTAGTTTAGCCAAGAGGATTTTTCTTTGTAAATTATAACAAGTTGAGCCCAAGTTAGGCTATAGTTTTTCTTCTTTCCATGTTTAGGTTTAACCCAAGTTAGCCAGCCATATTTTTTCCCTTTAGGCCCCCTATTTAGTTTTGCCTGTTTATCCTTAAAAAAAAGGGGCAACAGTCAACTTTTTCTTGTTCAGGAGTGTCACGCCCCCTTGTCATTTGTGGGTGTCCTGACTTATCCAACCCACATGTAGCCCTCTCCTTATGGTATGTATAAGAACCCGACTAATTGTAATGTCCATGAGCTGGTCATGTGCTTTGGGCCATTGAGCAGCCAGGCAGCAGAAGGTGAACATCCTAAACCTTTGGACACGGACTGCCTCAACTTCTGATCTGCTCATAAATACTTGATCCATATTGGATATACCGTCTGATTGTGCTTTAGAGTAATCCTGTATTTGTGCTGTGTTGGTGTTTTTTTATACAAAAAAAATGATTCGGAAAAACCAGGGGGTCTAGGGAATTTCGGAGGAAAAAATAAAAACTTGACCCAACTGTATTCACGAGTAAATGGCTAAGTTCACAAAGGAAAATTTAATCAATCCCGGGTTTCGGCACCAAGAAATGTAACGCGGAAAAGCTGCACACTGAAAAAAGGGGAAAATCTACACCTTTTTTTTTTTTGGGGGGGGAAGGACAACAACTTTTTTGGAAATAAACAATGTAAAAAAAAACCAACACAGCACGAATAGAGGATTACTCTCAAGCACAATCAGACGGTATATCCAATATGGATCAAGTATTTATGAGCAGATCAGAAGTTGAGGCAGTCCGTGTCCAAAGGTTTAGGATGTTCACATTCTGCTGCCTGGCTGCTCAATGGCCCAAAGCACATGGCCAGCACAAGGACTTTACAATTAGTCGGGTTCTTATACATACCGTAAGGAGAGGGCTACATGTGGGTTGGATAAGTCAGGACACCCACAAATGACAAGGGGGTGACACTCCTTAACAAGAAAAAGTTGACTGTTGCCCCCTTTTTAGGATAAACAGGCAAAACTAAATAGGGGGCCTAAAGGGAAAAAAATATGACTGGCTAACTTGGGTTAAACCTAAACATGGAAAGAAGAAAAACTAGCCTAACTTGGGCTCAACATGTTATATCAAAACAAATCCTCTTGGCTAAACTAAGTTAAGTTCCACCCCTCTACACTCACGTAGGACCAACTTTATCCTCCAACATGTCTCAGTTCTCCTGGGATCTACAGTTATCATGTTTTTCCTTGTAATCAAGACTGTCTTTGTCTTAAAGGATGTGCCCTGAAAAATATCTGTTTATTAGATTATTATTTTATTATTAATTTGTGAGGAATACTGAGGATAAACTGAGGTACACGCAGACAGACATCATGTTTCGTACCGATGTATTGAAGTGAATCACCCATCGCTCATTGGTGAAATCTACGATACCATCATCCTGTGGGGTAGATTGTTCTGGCACTGGGTGTGCAATAAGAGCTGTCCAAATGAAACGAAATATTACTTCATGCATTTCAGGTGTCCAATCCTCGACGAGGATTATCATAGGAGGTGATAGGCAATGTTGTTTCTTCACTGTGATGTTGATTTTGATGAAACCTTTCGAAATTCACCTGGTAGCCAAGCAAGCGACTATAATATAAGTAAAAAAATAATGGTCATGAACGGTGCATGTACGAATATAGTTGTTTGGTGAATTGTGAAATGCCAATAGGTATTCAGCAACCATCAAATTATAAGTTCAGAAGTAAAAGAGAATTTCTTCTCATAGGTATGACAGAGCTCAGCCCTGTATATATCATAACCGTGATTATACTTACCGCCTACATAAACTGTTATACAAACTTGTTCAGATGCAAATCTATAGAATAGAAAACGCAGACAGGAAGATACTGACAACATTGAAGACAAACAGATAAAATCTTTGAAAGATTCTGGTACAAAGGTGATTTCATTTGATATTAATAAATATGAGTCAAATAAATACAGGGAAACCTAACTGGGAACTTATTTATATTATTTTTTCAATCATATTATTTTTCAATCATATTATTTTGTTCAATCATATTAATTTTTTTCAATCATATTTTTATTCAATTATTTTTATTCAATTATTTTAATCAATCAAATTATTTTTTGTTCAATCATATTAGGGTTATTCTAATCATATTAGGTTTTTTTCCAATCATATTAGTTTTGTTCAATCTTATTTTATTTTCATTGGTATCAATTATGTTCCGACTGATCCACATAAATATAGGCCCATGGTAGACAAGCGACTGGGAGACAGTACTCACTCTTTGTCATTTTTCCGGTCGAATGCTGCAAAGCAAATCGCATGCCTTCCCGTCTGCTCGGCCACTGGCGTCCATTGAAGGTCAATGTAAAAGGTCAAGGGGTCAACAGAGTCAGAGGCCAGACTGGAAGCCCGCATGCCACGAGGTAGCCCGAAGGTTGAGATTCCCGAAAAGCTGCAAACAGTCAGTCATACAAAACGAGAGAAGAGAACACCCAGATTTGAGTATCAAAATAAGCACACATTGCAATCACCCGGGTACCCGTAAAATAGGCCTACATTGTTTCAATTCTTTGGAAGTATGTTTCCAATGCAATGATAAAATATGTTGAATGCAATTATTAGGAAGGGATTCCATCGTCCGCCCTCACCTGACGATGTGAACAATAGCGTGGTGGGGCGTTGGCTCTACCGAACCAGAGCAACAATTTGCATAACAGTACACACGTAGTGCTACCGTACTTATAGATCAATTGGAATTCTTAACACAATTGGTAAAAATGCCTCAAAAGCTATGACTTCGTCCGAAGCAAAAATGCAGACTAAACACAATGTGTCACAGTGGTGTTCAAAAGGATAATTCTTTCAAGCATGGTTCATTTTCAGAGGATGAAACCTTATAGACATTCTACCATCATAAGTAACGTGCGTTCCAAACACCTTTTGTGCAAGATGAATATATGTGTATGAACAATGATTGTTCTTTGTTCGAAATCGGACATTAGGCATTGGGGAAAACGTTTCAAAACAATATGGAAAAAAAAAAATTACCACACGAGAATTTACGTCAAAGAGCGTGACCGACTGCAATGTTCACCCTAATAACGTTAGGAGACATATTCATGACGTTTTTATCCATATAATATGGTAACGGTCTCATCTGAGTATGGGACCCGGATCAGACCGTTACACCGGCAACCCATGAATAGAATTGTTTGATGTTGGATCATGAATGAAGACAAAGTTTAGGGGGGGGGGGGAAACCTGGCTTCGAAAAAGCCAGACGAGTCTGATTTCGAGAAACTTCTCCGGGAATGCCGGTGGTACTCCCACGCATGACTCCCTGCTCTCACGCTGCGTCAATTGGACGGTAATGACGTCAGAGCGACTCGGGATTGGACTAGCTTAGAGCCGGAAAACTAATCAACCGCGTCTTGAGAAGTTGAGTCTCGTACTTTAATCAAACTGTTGGCCGATACGTACCAGAGCTATACTCTCAAACAATCGGCAGCCACTTTGGTTCGAAACTCTGTGATTTTCTCAACTCTGGACGAGTCTGATGTGCATGAATACCCGCGGTCCACCCAGCAAAGGTACTTACCGTAGGCTATACAAAACTGATTACTTGCCATACTGTACGGCAATGATTATAATCCAATGAAAAGAAGTCGCGCAGAACAAAAGAACGATTTGGAGCCACCTATTAACCATTGGGTAATAATATTAGGCCTATACGATCTTTGTTACGAGTCAACCGTATAACGTTTTCATCATACTATAGACCCGTCTTCGATGACGTCACGGTTTTGTTTATCGGCCATCTTGGATTACACACATGAGAACGTCGTCACCGCCGTTACTAAGTCAGCTGTGCATATAAACAACTCCACATGCACGGCGGCAAGTTTTGAACTCGTCGTAGTTGTACTACTACTACTACTGCTTTTTACTATAGTATTACTAGTTGTGCCATGGGGGAATCTCTTTTTATTCCTCCGTGGTTGTATCATGGACTGGAGGTACTTGTTTTGTTGAAAGATGATTAACTTTTGCGCTGTCCTTGGCTGTGGAAGCAGGGGGATCATGATAAGAAATATTTTTATCGTTTACCCGCTGTACTGACAAGAGAAGGTGACGCAACTCGAACACTTTCCCTAAAAAGATGGACGAAATGGTTGTCGCGGGTTAATATTGTGTACGGATCTATTTCAGCAATGAAGCCGAGAATGTCGAGAGAACTGTAATAAGCCGACCGTGCAGCATTCGAATTCGCCATGATGACTAACGTAACGTTAAACGAACACAAACGTGCGAACGAAAGCGTATGTGTGTACTCCAAGATGGCGGATCTCGCTGTTTCTAGTAGCAACGTGACGTCAGTAAGAAGGGTCTATACTAAAATAGAAGACATTTTCACCCTAATTCAAGCTTAGAGGCGAACATGTATGTAGTCTTGTCTCAAGGCCCCAGTTAGTAACTCACGAGTAGCTGACGTCGTCACTCCTAGCCGCCAGTCGGACGGTCATAGGTTGGCCCACCGAGGCAGGCAGACAATCGCCATCCTCTGGCGTCGGGCTCACAAAGCGCGGAGAGTGGCACGTATCCGCCGCCGTCACGTTGATGAGAAAATGAAGCGGCACCTGTTAGATGTCGGGGGGGGGGGATAATAGTGCATGGTGCAAAGATGTTACTAATGGTTGGCTATTGAGCTTAATTAATTTCAGTGGTATGATTGTACATGGTCATTCTTTGACTATAGATGCACTATACTGAACGTCCATCGTGTTGCTTTTTCCAAGATTGGAATAAGTATTTCAGTAGTTCCTGTCTACATGTATAGTATACTCAAGTTTCTCCCTCTTAAGTTCGATGGCCAAAAATCAGACCAGTCTTGTGTGCTATTTTTTTTTTTAATTCACTAATGAATTAATGGAAAGGTTAGCCTGTAATTTCCCGACCTACCCTATTTTAACAGCGCGACCCTAATTTTTTTTTTTTTTTTTGGGGGGGAGTGTGTTTCCCAACCGACTGTACTTTGACAGCACATCAGCGGAACCCTATTTTGAAGCCATGACCAGTGATTTAAATCAACCAACCCTGCATACATGTAAATCATGTTTATGTTGGCTAGAGTATAATGCAAGTCTTAGCCAGTGCATGACTTGATTTATCAGCATACAAACGGGTCCAAAAAATGTCCTACCTATCTACCCTATTTTCAGATGCCATGTGATAGGAAGCACAACTATTTTTTTGGAGGGGGCTTGCCTGCCTTGTACACGAATGGACTTAATAAAATGAAAAAAAATTAACAGTTCTGGTAAAAGGGATATTATCATTATTTTTTAGTAGTATGAACTTGTTCGGTTTCATTGTAGTTCTAAATTGATTGCATGGACGTTTTTCTCTTGCCAAAAATTGTACCGTAAGTATCAATTTGCGAGTAATTTAATTGCTTTGTACGAATACAAATTGTATTCTTCGTAGGTGATGAGAATGAAAAATAATGGAAACGTTAAAGGGAAATCCATTGAATTTCGCTAGTGAGGTTGGACTACTACCCCTAACATTATAGGCCTAGGTACAAAAAGCTTCCATCGATTGAGCCAATAGGAGTTAATAACTATGGTCTACACTCATCTATTTCGAGATCTCCCCGAGTTAAGGTTAATGCCAGTTTATGCGATAAATAGTGTAGTTTAGGTAATCATGTGCCCTTAGCCATATACCGCAAAGCCATGTGGTGGGGACATCTAATAAAGGTCCTCGTGTAACTTAATGACTTACAAATTACCGACAGGAAATTCTCACCCTGCTGAATGCCTTATTACTTCTCCTGTTTTTGAAATCCTCTATCATGATCGTCCCTGCGTACCATCCGATGTTATCTAAGCCTCCGATGGTCAGGATGCACGTGCCCTGAAAAAGCATGCACCCAAAGGACAATCGTATAAATGTGAAGGAAAACATGTAATGAACATGGAAAATCTGTTGATAATCATGCCACAATTTCATGCCATTGTAGGCATGTACAATAATTTCATAATATTTACGTTTTCAACTAATGAATGACACCTAAAACCAACCTTAGCCCATTCGTATGGTATACTCATATCCTTGTGATAACTTACGGCAACGTTCCGTACGGTTGTGTTCTGCAGAGCACCGCAGACTCTATAACACTCGCGCTTATACACTTGTGGGAACCGACAACGCACAACATCGCCATCAGGGTCGCTCACTGTACAAGAGTGTAAAAACACATTCAAGGCATTGTTTACATCGTTGGTAATGACTCAACAGAGATCTTGTATAGTAAACTTTAAAGTCTTAAAATTTAGTGGGCCTGACGTTTCGGTCCTAGCAGGACCTTTCTCAAAGGCAGAATGGCAAGGACGTGAAAACAGATTCATGTACACACAGGAAGGGGGAAGAGAGTGAATAGGACACGTATGAGAAACAAAGGACATCACTTTAACAAGTGTTTATAAATGAAAAACATAATGGAGAGGTTTGGTGTGCACGCTTTGTGTGTATGGATACAATTATAGTACGGCTATTATTTAGAACTAATCGTACTCATATCACTTGCTTTGCGCAACCAAACTCATTCTCCTGTAAAATTATTCCTGTCAGAAGTCGGAAGCGTCGCCTTAAAGGAATGTTTACTGCGAGGATTGCAACACAAGGAGCTCTAACCTCCCACGACCAAACTATTCTCGTTCGTGCAAATTATCAAATAGTGGTTTCATTGCACAGGATTCTAGTGGTCCGAATTAAGCAGCTTTCCACAATTAATTTTGGTTAAACTCACCGAGTACAGGATGGCTATTTTCCCCAAATTTCCAAGTCCAGTGGGAACTGGGCTTAGTCCAAGTGTAGTTCTACAAAATCTACTACGAAATGTATCGTACCGGTAATCACTCTACGAAATGTCATTCGAGTAAGCCCTAATTAACAATGTACAATAAAACTGTCAGAAAAGCAATCGCATTTTGAACAAAACAAAGTTGTCATTTTTTTTTTTTTGGGGGGGGGGAAGATGGGAAGGTGGAGTATTATAGTTTACATTGGATGTCACCTCTGGAGTTCCGTAGTACGTACTTGGAATGCGTATGACATGTGGGCACCCTCCCGCCACCAATTGAACGGGTACTATGGCGGCGGTAGGAGACGAGTTGATCAGTCCATTTCTCTCGGCACGGGGTGTCAAGTCGACCGTTGCATTTATCTCGTACGAGCGCGGTGGTCCAAAGTTCACAAGGTTTACCCAACAGCAACTTGAAAAACTAGGCAAAAAGCAAGGGAACGAAAACACAATAATACAAGAAATTGTATCTGGCTCAGAAATTGAGCTACTAATCTGATCAACAACGGTCGATGCTAGCTCGATCAATGCCTAGGGCAGACAAAATATCACGATTGATAACGAAGCTTGTGTGTGGTGCATGGATGGGGTCATTCGGCAGTATTTGCAAGCCTTGTCTTGACAGAGGGATCGGTCCCAGAGACGAGATCATGATAAATGTCCAAGTCTTGTCCGGCCAATGAGATTAGGTAGAGGTCCTTAACGTCCCCCCAGTCTCTGACTCGGTCTCCAATGGCACTCGGTCGGTTGCGACTTTGTCAGGACCCGCGAAAGTACTCCAATGAGATGCCTTTCTCCCAGTGCCAACAATTAATTTGCACTAACGCGTCGAGCAAATTATTATCTGCAGTGCATGGCGCAGATCGCCAGGGTAATGCTGCGTAAATAGCACGTGCACAGCAAAGACGTGTAGGCCTATTCGTTGACTTGTGATTCTAAAGTTCTTTTAAAAGATGTCTACACCCCCACTGAGCAGGGCATTGGGTCTCAGTCTCAGTTTTGGATATTGAAGTCTCGGTCTCGGTCTAGGACTCATATTTGACTGCAGGCACCACTGCCATTCGGATGATTGCCGATGGAACACGGCTAGTGTCGATTTTTTTTTTTGCTTGAGCTTAAAGTTTGGCAGAAACTCGAAAGGACTTTCTGCATGTATAGTCAGAAAGAAGTTTGTTGCGATGGTTTTCGATGGGTAGGCCCATGGAGGAAGAAACCTTCATGGTATATAGGCCAATTCTGATTGTTGCATGCACTGGCTGTGGTCATATTTTGTACCTTGTATAGAAAATTTCCATCAACTGGGATTGTCTCTGTCGGCTTACCTGATTTGAAAGATATTTGTGTCGCTCGGTGCGCTGAACTTGTGGGTTCCCATTCCGGCAGCGTAGTCACCGCCTGTGTTGTAGTCTGTACACACGTACGTCATATTCCGCCATACCTGGTTTCCACACTGGAGACTTCTGCCGGTTTTTAGCAGGGTGCCGCTGGCCACAGAGGCAGGGGTACAGGGATCGTATTGCGGCTCATCGAAGTCCTTCTTCCAAGCTACCCAAAAGTTGACCTCGATCTAAGCAAGGGGTGATTGAAGACTTGAATTATAGCGAATTATAGTGATTTGCGCTGTGAGAATGTAATTTATTTAGGTACTATCGTTTTTTTGTATACAATGTATTTTTTTTCTGTTTTATTCAATAATCAAATTACAAAGTACAGTTAATCTTCTGCTCAATCAACTAATTAACACGCCACAAATTAGCAGACATCTTACTTCATATGACGGATCCTAAGTTCTTGTTCAAAAAGAAAGACAAGATTAGAATACTGGCCATATTTGAAACGCTTCACTGTTTACCGATGTAAATTAGGCTATTTAAATACCGGTAGTCCTTATGTGTATCACCTTCCCCGAAAAGAATACTCTCCACTGTCAATGTGATCGCTTTGCCATATTTTGACGTAGCAATCCTTTCGATTTCACTCCAAAGAGGCTTAACCACTTTACAAGACCAGAAAAGGTGCTCTACATAGTCTATTCCATCATTGCAAAAAGTACAGATTTCCGTTTCGCTCTTCTTTCTTTTGTGAAGCCAGACTTGCGTGGGGTAGCAGTTATGTAGGATTTTCCAGTTAATAGAGAAGGTCTTACTATCTGGACAACAGTAATTTAGCCTTTTCCATGTTACTTTCCAGACAAAGTTATGGTTGGAGTATTTGTTATTCCAGAATGTCTCTGCAATGGGGGAAGTGAATTTCGTGTCCGTAAATTTCTTCCTGATGCCCTTCATACTCATCCTAATAATATAATTTCGAACATCAACATTAATGTTGGCAACCGTCTCATTAGAAAGCAGTTTCCATCTTACCGGCAGAGCATTGATGACAAGATAATATACTAGTATGTAGTTACCCCCCGTGCCAATATACAATATAGGCCCTACATTAATTCCTCAATAGAAACTTTGGTAATAGGGCAGGTAAGTTATAAATGTTTAATATAGGAAGGTAATTTGCGGTGACACCATGTATAAGGTCTCTTAAAGAAGAGGTGTGGTTCTGAAAAGAACTCGAACTCGATTGTTCGACCAGTATGCTCTGGCCGTCATCAGGAGAAAGAACCACATCTCTTCTTTAAAAGATCTTATACATGGTGTCACCGCAAACCTTCCTATATAAGTTGAGTCACCCACCATGCAAAGCCTTAAGTTTTTACTTATTTTCTAAATGTTCGTTTTCAAACCAGTTTATTATATCATTTAGCATTTTTTTTTGGCAAAATGAGAGTGATATCTGGACTGATATTGAAAAAAATATCAACTCGTAAAAACTTTGGTCAAGTCCAAGCCCATCCGTTGGATAGTATCAGTCAAACTCAATCAAAAGTGTTGAGCAAACAAATGATTTTGCCCGACGTTTTACCAGTCAGTGAGTAGGCGTAAATTTAACTGGTTGCGACTTGGTTAACCACCTCGGACACTTTGACGTCAACTTGAGTTTCATGATGAATCAGTTGAAATGATCATGATACTGATAGGCCTTCTTGTTGCCGGTGGCTACGTGCATGAAGGTGTTGTTCCGCAAAGTTTACAAGCTGTGGGTCATGTTAACCGCCGAACTCTTCTTTGTATCCTGAGGGCCATGCTCAGTTTGCCATGGTGACACACCACGTCCCCACCACTTTCCCAGGAATTGTTTTCAGCTCGGTCCTGAAGTCGACAACTAATTGGGGGCGTTGACATATTAAGTGGCAAGGTACGTGAGGCCACGACGGGTCGTAATTCAAAGAAACCTAAAACCCTGACGATGGCCAAGCGGTAACGAATCGCCAGCCGCGTACACACGGCTGCAAAAGGGAATCATCTCTACGGTGTAAATTTGCCATCAAATTGTTTATGATAGGTTTCGTTGACATTGACCTCGATAGCCATGGGTGTCCACCACCCAAACCCCATTCGATGCCGTTCGAGTTTTCGCTGTTGAAATCATACCATCACCCGCGCCATAACCGCCGGTTGTATAGAGAGCGTTCTTCAGCTTCATGAATACATGCTGACAACCCTCGTCCTTGCAACTCCCCACAAAGGCTGGACTGGCTAGGAATGTTTTATCCGAGCACCCGTAGACCATCTGATTTCAATTTTCACTGGCACTGGTATAGGGCACCAGAATGGCTACATGCATGCACACACACTGTATAGCTTCAAACAGTGATAAGATGCTCCCCGTTCAGCTGTATAGAGGGACTGAAGTTATTTTTCAAGGGATTTATCGTTTTATGAGGATTACATCACGGTTTTCACGGCTATTTCAAACTGTGGATTACTATAACACTTGTTGTTTCCTCTCATCTTTTCCGTCATTGTGTCATGTTAGAATACCATTTTTAGCATTTTACATGTACACGGTGTTGTGGGAAACAACTTAGAGCAACTTTACGCGTACACCCTGCAGCAATGTTATCAACAAACTGATTTCTGACCCTTTTGTTTCCTATGAGACAAACTTAACTTTGTCATTTTGTAATTTGAGTTTTCACTTAAGATGTATCTCACCGAATTCGAATCAGACGATTGTTTGTCATCTGGAGAAAAACTGATTATCCAATGTACTAGGACTATATGTAGTCATTCCATGGAAGGGTAAATCTCCTTGTATACATGGCCGTTGCACTTTTATTTAAAAAAAAGAAAAAGAAGTCCTGAATAAATGTGTCTATACGTACCACTAGCACGTTGGAAATAATCACTTCATATCATATAGGCCTAATAATTAACGTTGAGCAGGTTATCTGAGGGATTCTATAAAATATCTTTAAAATGCGAAAGTCATAGAAAAGTGGTCTCTGAAAGTAATTCAGAGTACCCGAGAAGTTCAAATGAATAACCTTTTACATACCGGCTCTGGATTATCGGGGATGTATCGCCATGTTATGATGGATCCACGAAAATGGTTGGCCGAAACGTGGTAGAGCGAGACCAGACAAAGTAGGAGCTGAAGCTGACGCATTATCCTTCGGAGTCTGTTGTTACAGTTTCGAAGATTTTCATCCGATGCTGGACGGATTTTCCTCACCGTCTTGAGATTCGGATCCTCTAGGATGAAGATAAGGGCGTCTGTCGATGTCAGCAAAGCTTGGTTTCGTAATGAATTCAGTGGTCTCGGCGTCTGTCTTTTAATACCAAGACTCTTTTTTTCGGGATTGTTGCAAAAAATAGTTTGTTAACACCACGCTCGTTTGAGGTATGTCACTTTCCAAAGGGGAGAAACCATTTATGTCCGCATAGGGGATGAAACACTTGTTGCTGAGTACGGTACGTGTTGCAATTCATGATTTCTCGAAGCTCAAACAATCTGCCTGTTTGCCAACCCCCCCCCCCCTCAACGTAAAGTGAAACATTCCAGAAGGTTCCACCAATTGGCGGCCACCATCTGCATGAGCGTCACCTCACTTACCCCGGGGGCAGTCACACGTCACTAAACCTTGGAAACGGGCTTACATTTCTCTGGTTGCTTTTACGAGTGGGCACTATTTCCAAGAGCTTTCAATTTGTTTATGAAGTCTTCCTTTGCAACTCTTGACATTGGCTTGTCAAGATCATTTGTGTAAATCAGACATGCACGGCTGTGGTAATTTGGGGTTTCAGGCAGGGTTAGGGTTAAATTAGAGCTGTTAAACTGAAGCCAATAAAAAAAGCAAAACAAAACAACAAACCAACTAATTCTTGAGAAAAAAACCCAGTTTCTCTCTTATTATATATAAGAAAAGGGGCAGGGAAGGAGGTGTGGTGGACCGTTACCAAAGCCAGAAGAGCTTCATAATTCTGTGCACACAGGGCTAGGACGGGATGTACCCGATCTCGGGGAACAGAAAACTTGGTCTGACACCGGATAACCTCATCTGTATTTTCAATCAAAATCAAAAAGTAGGAGGGCCTGACGTTTCAATCCTAGCAGGACCTTTCTCAGGTCATCGATGACCATGGTCATTCTGCCTTTGCGAAAGGTCCTGCTAGGATCGAAACGTCAGGCCCTCCTAATTTTTGATATCTGCATTTTGCTCATTTTAGTCACACTTTTGCATACTGGCCTATTAATCTATTTTTTTATTACAAAGTTTTAGAGGGATTCTGCCTTTGAAAAATCTCCTGCTAGAATCGAAACGTCAGGCCCTGTACTTTTTGAGCTTTTCATTCAGTGGTCATAAAAGTCAGTAAGCGGTTTGCCACAGTCATGTTTGTATAGGCTATATTGCTATAAATATAAATAGGCCGTACATGTATGTCCATCGATAGAACCTTTGATTTTAGTGCATTAGCTTTGTTTCAGTCCAGATCATTCCCATTCACCACTTTGAGCAATATCTGAATAACGTTTTGTATCACTAGAAAAATGTGGGTTTTTGTACTGCGTTCAATGGCAGGTTGAATTAGTGTTCTGCAACCATAGAGCTCTATGGTGGCATTGTAGTGCGCCCTCTTAGGTACGATCTAACCATGAATGCTTCGTCAGCTTTTTGATGATGTCATTGGCGTGTCTCACAGACACAAGCGGCATTGCCATTACCCGGGTAATGGCATTACTCTATTTTCTTTAATTATTGGCAATTATTCTAAACAACTGTGAACATGAACTGTTGCAACTGTTTGACCATAGGCATAGGCCAAACATTAATGTGGTCTTTCACAATAAAAAAAAAACGCAATGAAAGCTTTCCCTTTCTTCAATGTCAAATAAGGCCAGGTTTGTTGGAACACAACAAACATAAAATAATTTTAGTCATGATTGGAAACTTGTAAACAACTTTGAAAATGGTAAAGAAATGTTTGGCTGGACCAGGAATTGAACCCAAGGCCACTGGTTTTGTGTACCATCACTCATGCCATCAGAGCTATCCAGCCCTTAGATGGCAGCCTTTCCAAATATTCAACTACGGTAGTCTTTGCTGGGGTGGAGGCATTGAATGCTTGTGACTGGCACCCCCATCCCAGAAAAGAGAAATCGACTATTTGGGCAGGCCACTCTCTAAGGGCTCAGACGGTAGGAGTGCTGGTACTTTAAACCAGAGGTCTTGGGTTCAAGTCCCAGTCCAGTCAAAGGTTTCTCTGCCATTTTTCCACATTGAAAATCATTTGGAGTCAAAGAGTAAAACTGGATGACAAGCAACAATGAATAGACACAGCCAAGACAACAAGTTTGTTTTTCCATAGTCATTTTATTACCGGCTATATACATACAAATTACCTCTATATGGGGAAACAAATACATGCAATCACACCACAAAAAGCATTCCTCCATTCCCATTTGTACGGGGCAGGAGCATTGGAACATATGACTCTAACCCACACATGAAGTGGTCATCTCTACGAGCAAGATCGGTTGCCCTTCCACACAGCGGTGTCTTTCATTGGCAAGTGAATGCACATGAAGAACTGGGGTTTCTAAATGTCTCTTACCAAGTAAACGGAAATGGGCCCACATCAAAACCAGAAAAACCATGGGGCAAAAAACCATACACGTTGACCTAGAATAAAATAACAAATAATCACTGTCCAAATAATATACAGAAAACAAAATAATAAACAGATTATTGAAAATAAGTCATCATGATAACGGTGGCTGATGTATCAGTAATTTTGATCAGTTCTTCCAAATAAAACATCCAGGTAACTATTCTGAAATACCATGTAGTTGAAATAGGCCCGAGTGAATATCCGTGGGAACGGGGAAAATGTACCTGTAGGAAGTTGTACACGAAATCAAGGACCACAACACAGGCGCTATTTCAAATATATCATCCACTGCCACATTCCACCCATACATCAACTGTCTAAATCTGCTCGCGCTAGAGGCATTTTTATGTTGCAATACTTTAATTCTTCTTCTTTTTTTAAATACTCTCCAAAAAAGTACCGGTACTCTAAAACTCAGGGAATACATGTGCTTTGGTAGAATATGAATACAACCATGCATGCAGTAACATTGATTGATGTCTGTCATCCAACCGTACACATCTACATGTACATACGGGTGTGTTGATCATATGGGCAGCTATAGGAATCATGTTAAACTATTTAACCCACAGACAAAGCCCCTGAGTGACTTACTGGTGTGACAAGACTGCACCCATACTAGGCAGTCAGCTTGTGCTTTCTTAACGTAGACACAAATAATATGGCAGACACCAACAACATTGCCCAGACAGTCTGCAGTTCTGGGAACGGGGAAACTAGTCCTACTTTGGAATTCCAGGTTGCCATGGATATGGTCAAGTGGGTGGATGCTTACCATTGTAGAAACACACCAATGTTGATATACTCACTGTAATGTACCCAGCAAAATTAGCAACATGCAGTTCTAAACCAATAAATCACAATCATTATAGTATTCACATGTTACAACTATGTACAGTCCACTAAATAGTACATCTGGTAATATTAAATAAACTGGTAGTACTACTAAACAAAATAATACTTTAACATTGGAATTAAATTTGGTTTAAATGTTGATATGTTATAGCTAGTACTAGTAGGCAAACTCTTTTTTCACCATTGAATCAATTATTACCAAGGGGGCACCCAAGGCTACCTGGGGTATCCATGGGTGCTTGGAAACACCCACAGGTACCTTGGGGTATCACCGGGTGCTTGGGAATACATGCAGTGGTCTTGGGTACCATTGGGAGCTTGGGAATACTCGCAGTATCTTGGGTACCATTGGGTAATTGGGAATACCCGCAGTATCTTGGGTACCATTGGGTGCTTGGGAATACAGGCAGTATCTTGGGTACCATTGGGTGCTTTGGAATACCCGCAGTGTCTTGGGTACCATTGGGTGCTTGGGAATACCCGCAGTATCTTGGGTACCACTGGGTGCTTGGGAATACCCGCAATATCATGGGTACCATTGGGTGCTTGGGAATACCCGCAGTATCTTGGGTACCATTGGGTGCTTGGGAATACCCGCAGTATCTTGGGTACCATTGGGTGCTTGGGAATACCCGCAGTATCTTGGGTACCCGGTGATGCTCAGGAGTACCCCATTTCAATTCACTTTGCTTGGTTAGTTATTAAAACGAATCCAATACAGTGAATAAGGGTTTAAAAATCCTTTTACACCAGTCCAAAACTGAATGGCATAAAATGAATAAAAATAATAAATGTTTTTCTCAAGAGTATTTTTCTTGCTTTTTTAATGAATAATGGTGAAGTGGCAAAAAGCATGCACTTACAATCCAGAAATATTTCCAAACTACTTTAACAATTACTTTTTCATCAATAATTATGTCCCCAAATTTAAGCCCAGACAATTCATCGTAAACATCTCAATAACTTACCTTTTGTGCTTATACACAAAACAGCGTTAGTACTAATATACACTTCCACTAGTTATAATCTAGTGAATAAAACATTGCACAAATTTGGGGTGTTTTGTTATCACACAAACACAACTGAGGGACCAAATAGTAACACTTATTACGAAAGGTACCGGTAAATAAATTAAGGTAATATCTAATATGAGTGTATTGAAAATAGTGGTTGAGTATGGCTGTAGTAAAATTTCATCTGAATCATTATTTTGAATACCGTATGCAGTTGATAAATTAGGTAAATTTTGTTTGAGTACTGAAAGACTTATTAACACAATTTGATTTTGTTTCCCAATCGTCAAGTATGTTGCTGAAATCTGTGTTTAGTGTGATTTTCATCATTGACCTAAATGGAAAGCAGCATTCAAATCAAATTGTTAATAACATGTGGTATACATCAGATCCCATGAATCTGTATTATGAGTAAGTTGGCAATGTGACTGGAATACAGTATCATCCCTCATAACTGCCTACCCTGATCATTTGAAACCATGTAAAGAAATCTGTGGACCAAGGGACCACCTTGTGAGAACCAGGTTTTTTGTACACAACTAAAACATAACAGAACAAGTACACAAAAATATATTATATTATCTGCCAGTAAACCATGTCGGAGGGCACACATACTCACATGTACATTATACATGTATATCTACACTATGTTGTCTCTATAGGAATATTGAACCATTTCTTGTTTAAGTACTAGATAAGCCAATTTTTTGTTACGGTATGCATTGATAATCACTTGGAATTAAGTTTGTGTTTGGTTTGGATATCTATATTTCTTTCTCTTTTTTTCATTCATTTGTATCTTGTGAAATTAGGAATGCATGAGGTGGAATTTTAAGCATTTGATGACAAACATGGAAATTGAAAATCATATGGAACTTGGTAGGCCTGTGTCGTAACTGTGGTTGCAATGGAGGTCAACCAGGTCTGTGTGGATTCCTGCAAACCAGCTGGTGCAGAGGGGATGCAATGTACTATCAAAGTGTGAGGCTGTACTTGTCTTTGCAGCGTCGCGCAAAAGTGAGTGCATCCCTCACATTTCTGCCGACTGCTTGTTCGGTGGACGGATGGATAGGTACCAGCCCAAACTGAGTTGAGTTAGATGCACAAGCCCTATCCTTTGACCAACGCAGCCGAGCAAATATCCTGCCCATTGCTGTCCGCTAACAAACCGTGTTACATGAACACCTGGTCACACTGACAAAACCTGTAGGCCTGAAACCACCTCATCAACCACACTCGGAAAAAAGCTTTGAGAAAGTTAGAGGTATTAGGAATGTAGATGGGAAAAAAGAATTGACATGTCTCTACTCCAGAAGTATTAATATCAGTATTTATAGATACGGGCAGGAATGGCTGAAGACTACAGATTTTGGAATTATATTTACTCCTTTTTCCTCCTTCATTTTTTTTTTACACATTTGGTGAGATTACTGGTCTCGCCAAGCCGTTGGGGAGGGTAATAGTGTTACCAGGGAAACTGCTCAGATATATCTTTTGGCTGCAAAGAGAATGCCACAGAAATAGGAGAGGATTTAATGGATTTTTTTTTTTTTATGCAATGTAATGGTAGATCAGGACTAAGAATCAAGTTTTTTGTCATCACTTTGCTGCATCTTGATTGGTCATCTCAGATGCAGGTTTCCCTGGTAACCCAAGCCGCTGGGCGGAGCTATCCCTTTGGCTGTCCCTTGTCGCTCTGTCGCTCTCTACTTGCCCTCGTCCATGTCCTGTAGTGTGTGCCATTGGGCAATGGGTCGGCGCGGTGAGGCCAGCATGTCACTCCAGTGGCGCAGTCCAGCCCCGGTGGCATTGCATCCCAGCACCACCTTACCGATGGGCTCACTGCTGCCCATCCGATCGTAGTCAACCACGGTCACCAACAATGTCACTTTCTGAAAGCCAAACAGTCAAACACATACACACTGATACACATGGTCTGTGGTGTGCATTTGCCATTTCCTTTTTAAGAAGTGCAACCCTTTGAGAGCAAAGTTCCCACCCATATTTGTCAGCTAGGTAGAATATTAAAAGCAGTAATATTCCTGCATAGACACTGACGCAAACAATGACTTCAGACACTCAATTATTCCACTGCTTATACAAGATATCACTATCAGGAAATTCATAGTGAAAAAAAGGAAAATCATCCCCTCCACCGAATGTAAATGATGTTGACGTCTTTATGTTTTAATGACAAACATTTCAACGTTACTTCATAGAAACCACATGCAGGTATAATATGAATGTAGCTCACAACTAAGAAGCTAGCCCCAAAATGTGAGGCTTTGACGTTTCCATCCTAGCAGTAACTTCTTTCTTATGTCCTGCTGGAATTGAACCACCAGGCAGATTGTGGAAATTCCATCAAAGCAATTGTCACAATCACAAAGTAATGTTCCACTGTGTTCATCTTTCATGAGGTTCCTGCATGGGACTGCACAGCACAGCATACCTGGATCTGCTCAAATGGCACTTCAAAGCCAAAGGACTCATTGTAGTATGGGTTCAACGTCCTCTTCTTTATTGTCGTCTTCTTCTTCTTCATCCTCTTGTTGTTCATGTACAGAGAGATCTTGCAATAGGGATCTGAGTGAGAGAGGAGAATGAGACGTGAAGAATGGCTTTGAGTTAGAGAGACAGCAGATTCAATTTGACCGGACCGGGATGAGCAAGAGCCTATGGATCCACGTACCAGTGCTGTACCAGCTGGAGATAGCACGGGTTGAAACATCTACATGTAAGTCTTATACTCAATGGAACATTGAGTGGAGGGTTTGCGGTGACAAGAAGGAGTGTGGCTCTGAAAAGAGTTACCGGCTCTTTCCAGAGCCACACTCCTTGAAAGAGAAGTGCTACAACATACATGATGTCACTGCAAACCTTTCGCTACAGTATTTCCACCGTGCAAACCTTGCAAAGTCTTACCAATGGAAAAAGCCAAGGGTAGGCAATGAACTAATGAAACGTTTCATAAATTTACGAGCAAAGATAAGTTGTTCGGACAGTGATTAGAAACTGTGGTTTAATGTACTAGCACTCTTCCACCTGTGGTCTCCGGCCTTCCTAATAGTGAAGTAGAAGTGGGCAGCCAGTCAGAAGCAACTGACCACTGTCTGCCATACAATCTGTAAACCCAGCTACAGAAGTCGCGATAAGAGAGAGATTGCAGGTATACTCATAGCTGCCAACCTACATGTATCTTAAAGGAAATTATGAATACTTCTGCTAAAAAAAAGAGGAATCACAGAGCAAACTACATAGGAATTCATGTTTATTTCCAAGCCAAAAATCGGAATCGGTTGTCAAGAGCTTTTTAGTGATGAATTTGGACCCAAGAAGAGGAATTGATTCCTCAAAAATTAGAATGGCTGGCAGCTACTGTATGTATACTGTTGGGTCTTTGCCGTGGATTCTGACTTCTGTCTTCCACTCTGGCTAGACTTACCAGACAGGCCCCCGACGTCCATCTTCTTCAGGTTCTTGGCTTCCAGAATGACAACTGTCAGCTTGCCTGCCGTTGGCACGTAGCGCAATGAGAAGCAAATGTCACCAAGTTCAGACTTGCCCTGGGATGGTAGAGGGGAGGACAAAGATAGTGAGACCACGGTATCTAGAACACTCAACACAAATCAGGGTCAATTTTACACGCCATGATTCACTGGTACGAATTTGCGTATGGAAAGCCAGCCGCACATGAGCCTAAAATGATTGAGCGCGCTCGGTCTAGTACCCAGACGCCAACGCATTATCCATGCAAGCGCTGACAAGGGAATGTACTGTTAACTGATCCTCAACGTCAGGTGCCATGACTGCCATCACATGGTTACGTTTCTGGTGATTCGATTTTGATGCTGTTTTATAACCGTTGAAAGATCTGGCTTTAAAGGGCATGACATTAAACTTTATTACAGGAGTTCCCTGCGTGCTATGCCCGTATATCCATCGCATCATTTGGGATTGAGCATGCCACATTTATGTTACATCGTGCTATGAAAGCCCACCGCACGGACATGATGATTGTGTTATCAGGGGCCCAGTACTGTATATATCTAAGATGTGCAGACGTCAAGTATCGTCTGGTATCATTTTATGGTAGCCGAGTAGGGCACCAAGTCCCAAGGAAAGCCAAACCATATGTTTGAGTGGCAGATTGTGCAGTAATTAATCTAGCTGAAGAGAGCGGCTCAGTTCATCCTTGTAAAACTCCTAAGCAAAGGCAAACCACGAGTGAGCCTCTTCCAGTGTTGTCAGGAACTTGACCAGTCGTGTGCTCATTGATAATACACGTACGACCGAGCTCCTGTGAGTTTGCGGTAGGTGCTTGTGATTTGGAGCCAGGCTTGACTAGGTCTTACCTCTCCACCCGGCACCTCGGCACTCTGAAGGTCCCTCCACTCCTCCACCACACTACCCAGGTCAATCTGGCTCAGCTTGACCTTCACCTCCCCAATCTGGTCGTGGCGTGAGAACCGGTCAAAGTCAAAGATGGCAAACACCAGCGTCTTGCTGGCAATTTCGCTATATGGGACCTGGGGGCGGTAAGCATCGGCAACATACAGGTTCAAGTGCACGTCAATAGATACGCACGACAGACATTAGAATGAGAGATGGGAATGCAGGACATATAGCATGCCATTCATACTGAGTATCAGCTTGAGACAAAACAGGCTTTTCTCAACCACAACTTCTGCTCAGACTCAGGTTTGGGCGAAGTTGGTTCACTTCTGAGACCCACACCAACCAGCTTTGGGGTAAGAATCAATGAGACATTGGGTACCATTTTATTTCACATGGAATGTCAGGGAAGTTTTTCCTTCCAGTAACTTTACCATGTTCACTGGTACCTTCGTCTTAACAGATTCCAGTCAGAAAAGCTTCCCATTGAGTGCAGACATCCGGTTAGCGCTAAATGATAATGGTACTCCTGCACTGACCAAACCAGATGTTACTTGGTGGGTGCAAAGGTCATAATGAGAAGTCACTAGGTAGTAGGTACCTTTACTCATCTGTTTCTTGTTTAATAAGTTCAAGCACAAACACTAGTTAAAGTTGCCCATTTTCTGTTACCTTTATGTCAGCCAAGTCTTTCTTGTCAACACAGTGCAGTGTTGACAGGGCTTTTGACATTTAAAAGTAGAACAGGAAGAAGGAATAAAATTTAAAATGACAGGAGTAACAACCGGTTGGCCGTTGTTCGACAGGAGAACGCACCTTGAATGTGAAAGTCTCGTTGAACACTGGGTTCAGTGTTTTCCGATGCACCTTGGTCTCGTACTTCTTCTTCTTCTCAGGCAGGAGGTAAACCTTGACATAGGGGTCCGATGTGCCTGAGAAGTCCATCCCAGGAAGGTCAGCGGCTTGGGCCACTGTTACATTCAACTGGAAGACAAGGGGGATAAAACCAATTTGGACTATTAATAGGACAAAGATTCCTATCGAAACTAAACCATACTGCTGTAGATATTGTGCAGTTTCCAGCAGCACTGTTAAAATGTTGACATCTATCTGGCATGGTGATCTTATCATGCAAACTCATGTGATTATGGTGACTAGCGAAAGCCCAAAGATCTCAGATGAATTCCTTTTTTTTTCCAGGACGGTTTTTATTTAAAATTCAAGGTGTTTGTTGCAATTTTGTTGCAAAGCTTGCGATGACTCCATGTACATGTAAGTCAATATCTTTTGAGACAGAGAGTGTGGCTCTGAAAAGAGGCGGCAACATTTCAGGATCAGGCAGTGTGTACTCTGCCCGTTGTCTGGAGACTGGTGGATTCCTAAATCTGTCTCCGCCAGTGGAATGATAAAAGAAAACATACTTGAGGAAAGCTTCGAGGGCAGAAAAGATGAAAAATCTAAATTCTAAAATGTACTCTAGTGTAGCCCCCTTCTACCTTTAGCCGCTTTTCCACCAGTTGCACTAAAATTTACCGAGACGATGGATAAATTTCCAATGGTCAAATTTGACCGTCGGTCCCACTTGGACTTTTTGAGTCGGTCAAATTTAACCGAGACGATGGTTAAAGTAACCGAGCTGGCAATATAACGGCTCATGAAGGTCATGTGTCAGCCGGATACAATGTACCTGTGTACATTTAGTGCGCGATACGAAGCAGACGCTGTGCACAGTGCATGTATATGTTACGTCTTAGGCCGGATGGTTTTTTTACTGAGTCTCGTTTAACCGAGTGGTGCGTTTCCACTGGACTAATCGGCTCTGTTAAACTTACCTGGTCACTTTTACTGGGAAGAGGTTGGTCAGTAAAAGTAACCATTCGGCTCGGTTAAATTAACCGAGAGGAAATTTAACTGGGCCGTTTCCACTAGACTTAAAATGGCAAAAGTAACCATAGTCTCGGTTACTTTGACCAAAATAAGTCCAGTGGAAACGCGGCTTTAGCCTCCTCACCTTGCCTTCCTGGAAATCATAGTCCAGGGAGAATTGGAGCTTGCCAAGTTTGATCTCTGACTTGACCGAGTCCGTGTCTCCATCTTCATCCGCCCCATTGTCCAAGTCGTCCACATCAGGCTGAACCTGGTCACAAACAACCAGCAGGATCAATCACGATTAGCAATGAGGCTCACAACAATAAGCTAATAATGAAGAATAACAACAATTAGCTAACAATGCCGCAGAAGAATATCTGTTCACTATGTCCACTGTAGTTGACTAATACTTTTCTCAAAGTAAAATGCACCATACCACCTAAAAAAGCATCTTAGATATTTGTTACTTATGATTAAACACATAGCGAATGTCATAGCGAATGTCATTGAGCTTGTAATTTTTAATACAAATGGCTTCAAACACTTCTGCGAGTACTTTAAATGTACTTTATATGATGTTCCAGTTGCAGTGTACTGTATCCAAATATACATGTACATTGTACCTTGTGACGTGTGCTATTTACATTGTGACAGTGGAGCATGCACAAATGAAAACAAATGGAAAATATTCCCAGGCTTCCAGAACGACCAGAGCTGTAAATTTGTTTGGTGATTTCAAAATGCTATTTCAGTCTAGAGCCCAACATACTACTTGGTGTCAGAAAATCATGTAGTGTCTCAAATTGAAACCATCGTAAAATCATATCTATCTATAAACTACATGTATGTTACAAAACATGCATCTACCATGTCTGCATGTACATGTACATGTAGGACTTATTCGTTTCCTTCTCTACAGGTTAGTAAACAAATATAATGTGAGCTTACAAAGGATTACATACATGTACACTGTACATCACTTTGTCGGGTGCCAGGCAAAAGGGCAAAAGAAGGTCACTGAGGTCTTTTTTTAAGGGCCCATAATATTCTATTTTGTACGAGCTTCAATCCAATCCACATTCTGTGGTCACATGCATACATGGATTATGGCATGATGATGTAGATGTAAAGATACCGGTATACCGGTACATGTGATTGTGGAAGCCATAAAATGGACCAGATGGAATTTGTTCCCGTGAATGTTAGCCTCTGCAGTCTGCACGCACTTATGCCCTGTTGCCAGGCACTCGACGAGTCTTGTTATTTAAAAAAGGTAGCTTGCATACATGGGGTTGATAAAGTACATACTGTACCGGTACTCTTTTTATGGAAAATTAGAATCTAACGATCATGAAATACGTAAATATATTAAAGTCATTCTACGAGTCGGCAATCGCAGGGCTCATAGCAAAAACGTGGACTGCAGGGTGCAGCCTTTACACCATGTTTGGTTGATCTGGGCTACCAACTAATTAAACACTGGAACAAACAAATCACGTCTCTGTTTATTTGTTTAATGTACAGGCTTAATTAAACCATTCCAAGTAGACCGATGACGAAATGGTTAAACATCCCGTCAATTCAATTCAGACTGGGTTGTTTTCAAAGAGTCTACTCTCTCCAACCCATCCACGCCTAAAGGA